>CM059813.1:33538163-34138163 GCA_030435695.1 Brachymystax lenok tsinlingensis | reverse complement strand
TGATTTCATGAGCTACTTGATCTTTGTACATAACTGTGAAATGCACCACACCACTTCAGTAAGGAGATGTCCTAACACTGAAATTAACACAGGCTGGTTTTGTGTCATGAGGAAACCCAGTTTAGTGTTTTGTTCCACTGATTGGTCGATGCAGACTTCATGCTCTGAAGGAGAGTTAGCGGATCATTGACTTTTGATGGACCTCCGACCCCCCACGCTATCTCACGCACCCACACACTCACAAACAGTCTCCACCTGTTGTTGTCTCGGTGGTACCTTATTGGGGAAACATAGAGGATGTCTCAGACTCAGCATTGCTCATAGAGCTCAATCAGTAGAGACGCAGTGAGACAGTAGACACAGTTAAGAGACAGACAGTCAGTCAGTAGTAAACTCAGTCCGAGACTAGAGAACACACATCTTACCTGCTGCCTTGCATATCAGCCTCTCAGACATTTTAAGGTAAGACTCCTTTCTACCAACCGATTCCACTTCAGTCATTAATATACAGTATTACAAAGCAAAATTACTGAAAAATAAGTTGGATCCATAATGAGAACTGAAGTTGCAATCTGTAACAGGGTTTTCAATTTGCAATGTTATAAAGTTCCAACTAAGGCAGCAACATCTTGTTTGTGGCATACAGAACTTTTTCATTTTGTTAGCTTTAAGTTGCAGTAATTCTATTGAACATTTTGGCTTTGCCTGTGACATTTATTTATTTTGCTGTTTTCCAGTCATCTCATTTGTGTGGTGTCTTTCTGTTACATTTTGTGCCAGTCTTATAAATATATCATAATGTCAAATTTATAACAGTCTAAAATACAGTCTAATGTATGTTATACAGCTTTCTGAATACAGGTGTAGTGTTATTAAAGAATGCTTAATAGTAGTAGGAGTAAAATGTAAAATATCTCCAAACTCTTTACAATTTCTGGGAATAAAATCAACCACACCTGGTGTTGTATTGTGCATTTTTACCTTGGTGTGAACCGTGGGTGTACATTCAACAGTCTATAGTGGTGTTTTAAGTCAGTGGCGTCTTCAGCTATAAGGAGCTATTCACTAACGGTAATAAATCAGTCTGAACAAGAAAGAACGGAAGCTACTGTGAACGCTGCTTTGACTTTCTCATGCCACAGCTAAACAACGTTTAATCCCTCTCAGAATACACAAGTCTGGGCTGTGTGTGTTCCTGTACCTGCTGCAGGTGTGTGTTAGTGCAGAGAGGGCACGAGGTGGGGCGTTGCGGCAGAAAGCAAGCTGCTACAGGACCAAGGTGTGTTTCACCATGCCGATATCTAAATACATTTCTCCAGGATGTTTTGTTGGCTAAAATGTGTTTCGCCTATTTCATTGTTCATGTAATGTGAGCGATGCAACATCAGACAGTGGAATTTTACTTGATTCATTCATCAATGCATGACTGACTCTACTCTCACAAGTCTAGAGAAAAAGCCAAATTATAAGGAATTTGCAACATACAATTTTTTTCAGTGTTGAATTGTTAATGTTTAGACAAACATATGCAATGCAATTTAGACAGTCTTTGTCAAATTCATCCACATATAGGGAAATGTTTTATTTTCTATAACAATAAGTTAACGGGTGGCTGGTGTGACTAAGTAACAATATTACAGACTGCTCTCTACAATGCATTTTCCAAGACGCAAATGGGGAGAGGCAGTACATTTCACACAATACAATAGAAATGTCTTTACGTGGTTCTATGGTTAATGGAATGCCACTGTACTGTATTTGTATGGATGATTGTGATGCTACTACCTCTTGGGCCAGGCTCCCTATTAAAATAAATCACTGTCTTAATGGGACTGGCCTGGTTAAATTAAGCCTAAATATATAAATGAGTAAAAAACATTCAAAATAATTATATTGATAGAATATACAATATCTTAACATACAGCTTCAAAATATTTCACTGTATCACTTCTTTATGGAGGAGTATTTATGGTTAAGTTATGAATAAATGGCCTACAAAAAAAATACTCTCAATTTGCTTCTGATAATGTTGTGTTATTGTTAACCATGAACATTTGTATCCTGTTGTGGCATCTCTGACACAAACAGATGTTTGTTATGGCTGTCAGGTGTGTCAATGTCACATAGTGGTTTGTCACAACCCAGTGTCCAGTGGATTTGTTTATCTCTCTGTTTGGAGAATGATTTGTATCTCTTTTGGAATCAGTGAAAACTAATAAGAAAGAACTGTGTGTGCTTGTCTTTTTTGTGATGTTTGTTTATTAACCCTTTACACTCGTACCCATATACGGGTTGAAAATAGCAGATTTGGGCACTGATAAGCACGTAATTTGGAACGCAGTGGCTATACAATAACATGCTATAAATTATGTCAGAGCTCTGGCTCTGTGCTTCACAGCGCTTTAAATACGTTTTGACTGACTGAATTTGAGCACCACACCCGACAAGAAGTTGCCCTCATCCCTCCCGCTAATTGGGCAACTTTTGCAAAAATGTTTGTTGTCTGAGTCAGGGAAATGCTATAAATTAGTTGGAGTCAATGTATTTTGAAAGATGAGAAGTTGAGGATTATAATAAATACCGCTTTGATGTCATATAAGCAAGCCAAACACCAGTAAGTCCAAATGTGAACTTCACTTTTCCATATACAGTGTCAACGTTTATGATCACTATGTTTGATGTACAGTTAGAAGATGACATGCCGTTATACCCTGTGTTGTTCTGAACAGAATGAGCCAATGTTTGTCTATGTGAAGAAAATTTGCCACGGAACACGCGCCTGAATGCACGCATGACTCAATTCTATGCGCACCAAAATTCTTGTCAATAGAAGGTTTTTGGATTGTGTAAACAACCGCAGTAATTGTGTGATGCTGGGGATGCAGGGTTGTGTTCCAAACATATACAAGTGTGCTTGTTCCTCACAGCCTGGTTCCTCTCTAGGTTTCTTCCTAGGTTCTGGCCTTTCTAGGGAGTTTTTCCTAACCACTGTGCTTTTACACCTGCATTGCTTGCTGTTTGGGGTTTTAGGCTGGGTTTCTGTACAGCACTCTGTGACATCAGCTGATGTAAGAAGGGCTTTATAAATACATTTGATTTGATTTGAACTGCACAGCTAGGAGAGCAAATAAAAAGCACCTTAAAGAAGGTGAAGAGTACTTTGAGTCGTAAAAGTGCATTGCCATTTCTTAGGAACTGTGCAGACTTTGGAGAGGTGTGGCCACTTGGAGACACCAGTTAGTCCTCTTACTTAAACCCTTGTAATTTTTCTGTCTTAGGTTGCACCTACCCCAAATTTCCCAGGATTATTCTTAATGAGTGTATCCAGAGTATTTTCAGATTTTGTCATCAGCAAATGTAGCGAAAAAGTACAGCAAATGTGAAATGCACATAAAGGCAACAGTCTAACGTTTAGATTTGGGTTAGCATACCGCCATCCGCAGCCATTCATTGTTTTGCCAGTTGAATATACCTCTACATTAACGGGCAGAATGTCACACTGTAGAGGATTTCTTAGAGTGTGGCGTTAGTATGCTTATGCTACCTATTATATACAGCCTATATCTCTACATCTCTATCCATCATAGCTATCTGTCTCACCTCTATTTAAATATGGTCAGCATGTAAATATACCAGGAAACACATCTGAAAAAGAATGATGTGCTGTATCATTACTGTAAATCTGTATGTTGAACTGTACCTGGGTGAGAGACCATTTTCACCAATCACAAACAGTCAAAAGATTGCAGTGCAGAGGAGTATATTATAAATCCAGAAAATGGGCTATTTTAGGATATAGATTATAGAGCCGAAAAAAAGAAGCAAGGTCTGCTTTGAGAAATCAAGTTCTATTGGGAATGACATTACATATTGGACAAAGAAAAAAAGAACACGTATGTCATGATTGGTTTAAAACAAAGTGTTAATCCTTCAATAATTTGCTAGGTTTCCATAAAGGAGAATGTTGATTCTTAAACCATTTTTATCAGTGCACACCCCTTTTAAGAATTTATTGATTTGTTGATTGATTGGTTAATTGGGTTCCCTGGCTCGGAATCAATAGCCTATGACGTGTCTTGTTGCTTTTGTAACTCTCTGACTGCAGTGGCTTTGTTTGTTCACAGTCATTTATGTTCATGTCGGTATCTGTCTGACCTATACATGACGGTACACACATGCACACATGCATTTGACTGAGATTGGCCAAGTTTACCCAGTCCAAGGAGAAGAACCAGTTTTGCAACTCTCTCAAATCAAATGTAATTTGTCACATGCACCGAATACAACAGGTGTAGACCTTACAATGAAATGCTTACTTACAAGCCCTTAACCAACAATGCAGTTTTAAGAAAATGCCCCCCAAAAGTAAGAGATATAAGAATAACAAATAATTAAAGGGCAGCAGTAAATAACAGTAGCGGGGCTATATACAGGGGTTACCGGTACAGAGTCAATGTGGGGGGGCACCAGTGTCGAGGTAATATGTACATGTAGGTAGAGTTATTAAAGTGACTATGCATAGATAATAACAGAGATTAGCAGCAGCATAGAAGGGGGTCTAGGTCCAAGCCTCTAGGACCTAGACTTGGCGCTTCGGTACTGCTTGCCGTGCGGTAGCAGAGAGAACAGTCTATGACAAGGGTGGCTGGAGTCTTTGACAATTTTTTGGGCCTTCCTCTGACACCGCCTGATATAGAGGTCCTGGATAGCAGGAAGCTCGGTAGTCATTTAGGCAGGTTACCTTAGTGTTCTTGGGCACAGGGACTATGGTGGTCTGCTTGAAACATGTTGCTCTTTTCGGTCATAAGAGACAGTAGCAGCAACATTATGTACAAAACAAGTTATGAACAATGCGAAAAAACTAACAAAATAACATGGTTGGTTAAGAGCCGATAAAACGGCAGCCCTAGCTCGCTCTCTCACGCTCTATTTCACAATACTAAAGGTGATATGGGTGGATTTGAGACTCTTGAAGATATGATCAACTCTGGAGAGGCTGAGGCACACACATTCACGGTCTCTTTCTGTTTGGTTAGATTGTGTTAGTGTGTAAAGCAGTGTCAATCATTCAGCTCGCTGTGTTTTAGGGACCACCCGCTGTAGACGTCTGACTGCTGACATTCTTAAGCGATACCACATGTAACATCGATACCACATGTAACATCGATACCCCATGTAACATCGATACCCCATGTAACAGCGATACCACATGTAACATCGATACCCCATGTAACATCGATACCCCATGTAACATCGATACCCCATGTAACAGCGATACCCCATGTAACAGCGATACCCCATGTAACAGCGATACCACATGTAACATCGATACCACATGTAACATCGATACCACATGTAACATCGATACCCCATGTAACATCGATACCCCATGTAACAGCGATACCCCATGTAACATCGATACCACATGTAACATCGATACCACATGTAACATCGATACCCCATGTAACAGCGATACCACATGTAAGGTAGTATAAGGTAAGGTAGTTGTTGTGAATTTGTTAGATTACTTGTTAGATACTACTGCATGGTTGGAACTAGAAACACAAGCATTTCGCTACACTCGCATTAACATCTGCTAACCATGTGTATGTGACAAATAAAATTTGATTTGAGTAACAGCGATACCACATGTAACAGCGATACCACATGTAACAGCGATACCACATGTAACAGCGATACCACATGTAACAGCGATACCACATGTAACAGCGATACCACATGTAACAGCGATACCACATGTAACATCGGTGCCTTCTTTAGAATCACTTGATGTTGTCCTTACTGCACAAATACATCTCCATGACAACGCCTCCGAGCCATGGCCCGTCAGTCTATAAGGCCCTCAGCAAACAGGGACCTATACACGCACACACACACCCACACCCTCTCTCAGCCACATATGCTCTGTGAACACGTGGGTGACCGAAAGTAGTGGTCCTGAATGGGCCTTGGATACAAAGTGTGCCGAGGCTAAAGGAGACAGCTCTTTGTGTGGGCCTGCCCCTTTTGTCTGAGTTAGCCTGAAGGGGTTGAGGGGGTGGGGTTTCTGCAAAAAGGGGCCCTTCATACACATCCTTTCTTCCCCTGCTCTTATTCTTTCTCTTGATTGGGAGTATGTTTTGTCTTTCTTTTCCTCCTCTCTGATAAATGCCAGAGTATCCTTTTCTATCCACCACAATACATTGCTTATGATTAACGAGACGTGGTGTGATCATAACAACATACAGGAACTCAAGTCCTTTTGTTCACCTGACATAGAATTCCTTACAATCAAATGCAGACCGCATTATCTACCAAGAGAATTCTCCTCGATTATAATCACAGCCGTGTACATCCCCCCTCAAGCTAATACATCGACGGCACTGAAAGAAATTCATCGGACTCTATGTAAACTGGAAACCACATATCCTGAGGCTGCATTTATTGTGGCTGGGGATTTTAATAAGGCTAATTTAAGAACAAGGCTCCCGAAATTTTACCAGCATATCGAATGTGCCACCCGGCTGGTAAAATCCTGACCACTGTTATTCCAACTTCCGTGATGCATACAAGGCTATTCTCCGCCCTCCTTTCGGCAAGTCTGACCATGACTCCATTTTGTTGCTCCCAGCCTACAAACAGAAACTAAAACAGGAAACGCCCGTTCTCAGGTCTGTTCAACGCTGGTCCGACCAATCTGATTCCATGCTGCAAGATTGCTTGAGCACGTGGACTGGGATATGTTCCGGATAGCATCTGACAACAACATTGATGTATACGCTGATTCGGTGAGCGAGTTTATTAGCAAATGCATTGGTGATGTTGTACCCATAGCAAATATCAAAACCTTCCCCAACCAGAAACCATGGATTGATGGCAGCATTCGCGCCAAAACTGAAAGCGCGAACCACTGCTTTTAACCAGGTAAAGGCTACCGGAAACATGACTGAATACAAACAGTGCAGCTACTCCCTCCGCAAGGCAATCAAACAAGCTAAGCGTCAATATAGAGACAAAGTAGAGTCACAATTCAATGGCTCAGACACAAGAGGAATGTGGCAGGGTCTACAGTCAATCACGGACTACAAAAAGAAAACCAGCCCCGTCGCGGACCATGACGCCCTGCTCCCAGACAAACTAAACAACTTCTTTGCTCGCTTTGAGGACAATACAGTGCCACCGACACGGCCCGCTACCAAAACCTGCGGGCTCACCTTCACCGCAGCCAATGTGAGAAAACATTTAAATGTGTTAACCCTCGCAAGGCTGCCGGCCCAGATGGCATCCCTGGCCGTGTCCTCAGAGCATGCGCAGACCAGCTGGCTGGTGTGTTTACGGACATATTCAATCAGTCCCTATCCCAGTCTGCTGTTCCCACATGCTTCAAGAGGGCCACCATTGTTCCTGTTCCCAAGAAAGCTAAGGTGACTGAGCTAAATGACTATCGCCCGTAGCACTCACTTCCGTCATCATGAAGTGCTTTGAGAGATTAGTCAAGGATCATATCACCTCCATCCTGCCAGACACCCTGGACCCACTCCAATTTGCTTACCGTCCCAATAGGTCCACAGACGACTTAATCGCAATCACACTGCATACTGCCCTAACCCATCTGGACAAGAGGAATACTTATGTAAGAATGCTGTTCATCGACTACAGCTCAGCATTTAACACCATAGTTCCCTCCAAGCTCGTCATTAAGCTCGAGACCCTGGGTCTCGACCCAGCCCTGTGCAACTGGGTCCTGGACTTCCTGACGGGCCGGTCCCAGGTGGTGAGGGTAGGAAACAACATCTCCACCCCGCTGATCCTCAACACTGGGGCCCCACAAGGGTGCGTTCTCAGCCCTCTCCTGTACTCCCTGTTTACCCATGACTGCGTGGCCAAGCACGCATCCAACTCAATCATCAAGTTTGCTGACGACACTACAGTGGTAGGCTTGATTACCAACAACGACGAGACGGCCTACAGAGAGAGGAGGTGAGGGCCCTCGGAGTGTGGTGTCAGGAAAATAACCTCTCACTCAATGTCAACAAAACAAAGGAGATGATCGTGGACTTCAGGAAACAGGAGAGGGAGCACCCCCCTATCCACATCGAGGGGACAGTAGTGGAGAAGGTGGAAAGTTTTAAGTTCCTCGGCGTACACATCACGGACAAACTGAATTGGTCCACCCACACAGACAGCGTGGTAAAGAAGGCGCAACAGCGCCTCTTCAACCTCAGGAGGCTGAAGAAATTTGGCTTGTCACCAAAATCACTCACAAACTTTTACAGATGCACAATCGAGAGCATCCTGTCGGGCTGTATCACCGCCTGGTACGGCAACTGCTCCGCCCACAACCGTAAGGCTCTCCAGAGGGTAGTGAGGACTGCACAACGCATCACCGGGTTAAACTACCTGCCCTCCAGGACACCTACACCACCCGATGTCACAGAAAGGCCAAAAAGATCATCAAGGACAACAACCACCCGAGCCACTGCCTGTTCACCCCGCTATCATCCAGAAGGCGAGGTCAGTACAGGTGCATCAAAGCTGGGACCGAGAGACTGAAAAACAGCTTCTACCTCAAGGCCATCAGACTGTTAAACAGCCATCACTAACATTGAGTGGCTGCTGCCAACATACTGACTTAAATCTCTAGCCACTTTATACATAGGAATTGGATGTAACAAATGTATCACTAGCCACTTTAAACAATTTTGTATATAATGTTTACGATCCGACATACTCATATCAAATGTATACACTGTACTCTAAACCATCTACTGTATCTTGCCTATGCCGTTAGGTCATCGACCCAAATCTCTAGCCACTTTAATAATTATAATTGGATGAAATAATGTATCACTAGCCACTTTAAACAATGCCATTTATATAATGTTTACATATCCTACATTACTCATCTCATATATATGTGTATATACTGTACTCCATACCATCTACTGCATCTTGCCTATGCCGGTCAGCCATCGCTCATCCATATATTTATATGTACATACTGTATTCATTCCTTTACTCTTGTGTGTATAAGGTAGTTGTTGTGAATTTGTTAGATTACTTGTTAGATACTACTGCATGGTCGGAACTAGAAGCACAAGCATTTCGCTACACTCGCATTAACATCTGCTAACCATGTGTATGTGACAAATAAAATTTGATTTGATTTGATTTGATTTGCCTGTTCCTGAGTCTGAGAGAGATGGAGAGAGAGGATGAAAAGAGGCTGCTTTTTAACCTGCATTTCTGAAAAGCAGAAGAAAGGAGCCGCTGCGCCAGAGCCAGAGTCCCTTTCTCTTATTTTCTTTTATTTTCTCTCCTTTCTCTCTTTTTGTGAAAAGTGTGGTTGTCAGCCTATTTATACGAAGAGGACACAGAGAAAGAAGAGCGAGGACACAGAGAAAGAAGAGCGAGGACACAGAGAAAGAAGAGCGAGGACACAGAGAAAGAAGAGCGAGGACACAGAGAAAGAAGAGCGAGGACACAGAGAAAGAAGAGCGAGGACACAGAGAAAGAAGAGAGAGGACACAGAGAAAGAAGAGAGAGGACACAGAGAAAGAAGAGAGAGGACACAGAGAAAGAAGAGAGAGACCGCAAAAGGAGAGCATAGCGCGCTCTGTAGGTTTATATAATTAAAACTGCGAATTGTAACTTCATGGGCAACCCAACCAAATTCACATATGTGAGTTTTAGATAATTCATTCTCATTGAAAGCAAGTCTAAGAAGCGGTAGATCTGTTCTATGTGTGCTATTTTTATGCTTCTTGTTCTTACAGTGCATTCGGAAAGTATTCATACCCCTTGACTTTTTCCCCAAAACAATTCTGTTACAGCCTTATACTAAATAGATTAAGTCGTTTTTTTCCCCTCTCAATCTACACACAATACCCCATAATGACAAAGGAAAAACAGGTTTACATTTTTTTTTTGCACATTTGTTAAAAATAAAAAACTGAAATATAACATTTACATAAGTATTCAGACCCTTTACTCAATACTTTGTTGAAGCACCTGTGGCAGCAACTACAGCCTCGACTCTTCTTGGGTATGATGCTACAAGCTTGGCACACCTATATTTGGGGAGTTTCTCCCATTCTTCTCTGCAGATCCTCTCAAGCTCTGTCTGGTTGGGTGGGGAGCGTCGCTGCACAGCTATTTTCAGGTCTCTCCAGAGATGTTCGATTGGGTTCTAGTCTGGGCTCTGGTTGGGCCACTCAAGAGACTTGTCCCGAAGCCACTCCTACATTGTCTTGGCTGTGTGCTTAGGGTCGTTGTCCTGTTGGAAGGTGAACTTATGCCCCAGTCAGAGGTCCTAAGTGCTCTGGAGCAGGTTTTCATCAAGGAACACTCTGTACTTTGCTCTGTTCCCTCAATCCTGACTAGTCTCCCAGTCCCTGCTGGTGAAAAACATCCCCACAGCATGATGCTGTCACCACCATGCTTCACTGTAGGGATAGTGGCAGTTTTCCTCCAGACCTGACACTTGGTATTCAGGACAAAGAGTTCAATCTTGGTTTTATCAGACCAGAGAATCTTGTTTCTCATGGTCTGAGAGTCCTTTAGGTGCCTTTTGGCAAACTCCAAGAGGGCTGTCGTGCCTTTTACTGAGAAATGGCTTCCGTCTGGCCACTCTACCATAAAGGCCTGATTGGTGGAGTGCTGCAGAGATGGTTGTCCTTCTGGAAGGTTCTCCTATCTCCACAGAGGAACTCTGGAGCTCTGTCAGAGTGACCATCGGGTTCTTGGTCACCTCTCTGACTAAAACCCTTCTCCCCCGATTGCTCAGTTTGGCTGGGCGGCCAGCTCTAGGAAGAGTCTTGGTGGTTCCAAACTTCTTCCATTTAAGAGTGATGGAGGCCACTGTGTTCTTGGGGACCTTCAATGCTGCAGAAATGTGTTGGTACCCTTCCACAGATCTGTGCCCCAACACAATCCTGTCTCGGAGCTCTACGGACAATTCCTTCGACCTCATGGCTTGGTTTTTACTCTGACATGCACTGTCAACTGTGGGACCTTTATATAGACAGGTGTGTGCCTTTCCCAAATCATGTCCAATCAATTGAATTTACCACAGGTGGACTCCAAGTTGTAGAAACATCTCAAGGATGATCAATGGAAACAGGATACACCTGAGCTCAATTTCAAGTTTCATAGCAAAGGGGCTGAATACTTATGTAAATAAGAAAAAAATTCTACAAACCTGTTTTCACTTTGTCATTGTGTGTAGATTGATGAGGAAATTTTTTATTTTATCAATTTTAGAATAAGGCTGTAACGTAACAAAATGTAGAAAAGGGGAAGTGGTCTGAATACTTTCTGAATGCAATGTTTTTTCTTTTACTTTCAGTTTTAAACAGCTGAAAATAGAATATTTTTGATTATGGAAAATATATTTCACAGCAGTTTAGATAGTACAATGATTCTCTACACTAAACTTGCTGGGGGTTTTTTTGAGTCACAAACTGAAATTAGGCAAACTATTCAAATTTTAACAACCAGGAAATTATTTCTGCATAGTGCATCTTTTAACAAAATGAACGTGACAGTGGCATCAGTGTGCCTTGGGGCCGTCCCTAAGTTCCACATGGAAAAGGTCTTTTTCTTTTACCGGTGTATCCTTGAGTTCCCAACACTGCTCTTTTTGTGGTGAGATCATCAACCACAGAGAACAATATAAATTCAACATTAGCTACCTCTCCTCTGGCGGTATCACACTTTACAACTCCTCACAGCGTGTGAGATGAACTGAATGAATCTGTTGTATGTGTGAGTGTATTCTGTGGCCAGTGGGTAGCCCCCTGGGTTCGGCCAGGAGGACGAGGAGAGGAAGGGTAGGAAAGCTTTTGTATGTGTGACACTTCGAGCTCAGTTCCTAATGAGACACATTCAGCAACACAACACAAGAAACCTACTTCAGACCCTACCCATGCCGAGACAGAAAGCAAGCGTGTGTATGTGTGGGTACTTACTTACGTGCGTGAGCGAGAGAGAGAGAAATGTCTAGCAGAACACTATAAGAGAAACAACCAACCATGCCAATCACAACACTGTATCAGATTGAGTTTCTGTCATCTTGCCAACCCCTCCCTCTATAAAATCTAATATCAAGTAAAGACCGACACACAGCAGCCATCGCATGTCGGGGTCATCATGACAGACAAAAGTATGTGTTGAGTATGCTAAATACCTGACAAATGGTCTGGTCCTGAGGCTGTGTATGAGCCAAGGGGACTGAGAGAGGAACTTGGAAATCTCTAAATGAGCGATTCAAAGTGTCTTTCAGTTAATTGGTGGCCTTTTAACGAGCCAGATACTAATTGATGGTCATCTTCAGTGAGATCCAGCATCCACAGTGGGGTTGAATCCACAGATCCAGCCAGTCTGTGTGTCAATCCACTGCATTATGTGGGCTGGAGAGAAGCAGATTAAATATTTTGTCACCAATGGAAGGAGGGTGAATGTCTGTCCACTCGCTGTTTGCTGCTCCCGAGCAGAATGTGATCTTCATTTGAATCAGTTATACAACCATATTGTCTTACTAAACTCTGTGACCACACAAATGTTGCTCAGGTCAATTAAAAAATCTAGCTTGTGGGCAGAAAACAGTGAACAGATACAATATATACTCTTTTCATTAACATATTGTTTCTAGCCCAGCTCCTGTGTTATATTTGAATGTGTGATATTCCTCTCTTTCCTTCATTTATGGTGTCCCCGTTTCAGGCATGTGGCCAAGAAACCCCCATAAAGCATAAAGGTGGCATTGTTAGTTATGTGCTCCTGGACATCACAGCGCTGTATCACACCTGTGGATCCAGCTATTTGATCCTTATCACACATTCATATTATAGATCACAGGGGCAAAACATATATGATGCAAAGTATTGGATTGCTTGGCTCAAAGAGGCACTGTCACCATGACTGGAGGTATACGTGAAAACCGGTAGGGAGGAGGGAAAGGGGGAGAGGAAGTAAGAGATGGTTAGAGGGACATAGAGAGGGAGGGAGCTAGTGAGACAGAGTTAGTGTTTGAAGGAAACCGAGAGAGTTAAGTCTGCAGAGTGGCTCTGTGCTGAGAGAGAGAGCCTGCCTGCCTGCTGAGAACATGGCCTGTTTCTGCTGTTGAGGGGTCCTCTAAGTTTGTGGACCTCCACACCTAAGAGATACCTCTCCTTAACCTTGCTTTTCTCTCTGATTGGGTCCTAAAGGGTAAGTGACCGACAGCTTGTTTCTCCAGAGTTGTCGTTAACGACTTGCTTGTGACAAAATCATGATGTATTGTACTGCATTGTTTAGCTGGTGTGGAAATGTAGACATTTCATGGTAAAATTGTTAATTAACAATTATGTTTTTGTTTTGTTTTGGATTCAAATGAACCAGCAACACAAAATACAATTTAGTGTGAAGTTATTGCCATTATTACATATTAACAGTAACACCAACTGAGATATGACTTTGTAATAAAGTGTTATTAAACATTCGGCAGAGTGAATGGCTCTACAGGGGTAACATAACTTCATTCCCCCAGAGAAGACCATGGGACTAGAGTCCCACTAAACGTCTGCACCTGTGCTATGGTGCACCTGTTAAGGGTTGTGTCCCAGCCACCGTTCAGGCTTTAATGTTGGCATCGCCAGCCTCACCTGCCACTGTGTCAGGCCCCTGGGCATAAGGGAACCAACCACTCTGGGCTGCAAAACAACTGCAGGTCAACATGCTAACTTTGCCAGAGAATTTAAACATTCCTTAAGCAGATTTGATTGTAACCAGCCTGAGATATTTAAATGCTTGGGACAACTTAACACAACGTTAAACAGTTTGGAAATGTTTCTTCCAGCAGGAGATGTGTGTCAAGTCAGTTCTCTGTGTTTGAGTGTCTCTCTCTCTGCCATGAGGAGTCCCTGCAGAGCTTTTGTCTTTAGAGCCGTCAGTCTCAGAGTTCACCATGGCAGTGTTTTATTAATTCAGCCACTTGATTAGCCATCGTGTGCTGGCATGATACTGGCTCAGTGCTCTCTCTCTAGACGGCCCCCCCCAGTCCCCTTCAGACCATGTTTGGAAAACAACAAAGACAGCGCTGAGCAAACTAAAGATGGAGGGAGATCAACCGAATGCCTTTGCATTGCAGATGCCCCGGGGTGAGATGTTGGGTTTACAAGTTACAACATGTTTGGTAACTGAATCTTTTGTGTGGACTTTTTAGTGCCTAGTGGGAAGAGTTTGATTTGAGGTGTCACATCTCCAACTCAGCGCTGATCTTATCTCTGAGGTTTAGACATGCTCCCTCCCTTTCCTCCATCCGCTGTCATCCTTACTCCTTTCCTAGAAGTAATCACTGATCTGAACATCAACAGCATAGTTTTAGGACTACCATAGACCTGACCACAGATAAGTTCTATGAGCCATGTTAATTTAATTTGATGTCTGAGAAATTATGCCTAATTGATTGCACCTACATTTTAATTTATAGGATTCATATAATCTTCAATAAATATAGTACCCAACATCCGATTTGGAACATCATTATTCCTAACAACGAGTAAGACATGAGGAATCCAATAAAATTATCAAACGCCACCCATGGAACCCCCTACACCTCACGCCAATCCAGTGGCAGTCGGTGCCGTTTATGATGGAGGAGGAAAAAAAAAAAAATGTTATTTCTATTACAGCATATTGGATGACTGTCATTCATATTCCATTCAACCAGCTCAATGTAACATCGATAGGTTTAGGCTACTACATGATACTCAAATTTTCCCTATACCCATCATGAGGTTGCTACAACCTAGCCTATGAATAAACGTTTACAAAGTAGATGCACACAGGTCGAGAATTTGAAGTGACAGACAGTGACACATGGACTAAAAGTGACACATTCAATACCGCCTTGCACAATCATTAGTCCAACAGTTGCAAACAAGAGTTTCAATTGGACAAATTCAGGTATGTTTATCCCCATTTCGTTCTGTTTGCTTCCGTTTAAGAAACGTTTTTCAACAGAATCAGAATGAATACACCCCTTATCACACAAAGACAGTTCACTTACATAGCAGCCACGTTGTATTCCCTTCTCTCCTTTTCCCTTCACTTGTGGACTTCAATGCACAACACATCAGTTGTCTGACCAGGTGAAAAAACCTTTCCAAGCCAAACCATATCATAACCGCTACACACAGTCTACATCATTGTCACCATATTAGCTAAAATAACATCATGGTCAACATAGCTAATAGAACTAACGCGTTAGTAAACCTGCTTCAATCATGCAGTAACGTTTAGTTTATAGTCGGAAAGAAGTTTAGCAGTTACACCGGGAAGCCCTGGTGGCAATAAATTAGTAAAACAAAAACTAGCTAGCTTCCTTTGCTAGCTAAGTAAGTGAAACTGAAAGTTTAAAAAATGACTCTCTCTCTCTCTTGCTTCTCTTTCATTTTTGAGTCAAACACTCACCACATTTTATGCACTGCAGTGCTAGCTAGATGTAGCTTATGCTTTCAGTACTAGATTAATTCTCTGATCTTTTGATTGGGTGGACAACATATCAGTTCATGCTGCAAAAGCTCTGATCGGTTGGAGGACATCCTCCGGAAGTTGTCATAGTTACTGTGTAAGTCTATGGAAGGGTGTGAGAACCATGAGCCTCCTAGGTTTTGTATTGAAGTCAATGTACCCAGAGGAGGACAGAAACTAGAGGTCCTCCGGCTACACCATGGTGCTACCCTAAAGAGTGTTGTTGAAGTTACTGTAGACCTTCATTGAAAAACAGTGTGTTTTAATCAATTATTTGGTGACGTTAATATTTTTAGTATAGTTTTATCTAAAAAGGTTTTACTTTAAATGTTTTAGAATTTTTATTTTTATGAAATTCACTGAGGAGGATGGTCCTCCCCTTCCTCCTCTGAGGAGCCTCTACTGCACCACTCCCACCCCAACAACCAGTATACCGTATCAGTTCTCTATGTCTGACAAGTAGTATGGAGCTGCTGCTTAGAGTGTTGCTTTTTCATCCTATGTAATGTAGTCCCTGTGAATTGGGTGATGTTTTTTCCCCCCTGCTAGTCTTATCTGTTTCTAACTACATAAATGATTTCAGAACAATCTGAGATGGTGGGTGTCATGGCTTGCTGAAATGACATGTAACAACTTATTCAAATCACACTACAATTCTAAATGGGATTTGTGTGGAGAGCATTGATAAGCTCTGGAGGCCCGAGACGAGGCAAGCCCTAGCATTGTCTGAGCTATGATGCTACAGCATTGTTTAACTCTAAGATTAGATATGGACCCCGGACCTCAACCCCAGATAACCTCCACACACACCTTAGTGCAAACCAGGCTGTCAGCAGGTCTGACACACCGAGAGAGAGGGGTGACCAGTTTATATGGTCAGGTGCTGCAAAGAAGGACCTATAAAAACTGCAGCTGGCCCAGAACAGAACGGCACGTCTTATGCATCAGTCAATCAATCAATTTAATTTATAAAGCCCCTTTTTGTTTAGAAGTTGTCAGTGTTTATACAGAAACCGAGCCTAAACCCCCATAGAGCAAGCAATGCAGATGTAGAAGCACAGTGGCTAAAAACTCCCTAGAAAGGCTGGAATCTAAGAAGAAACCTAGAGAGGAACCAGGCTCTGAGGGGTGGCCATTCCTCTTCTGGCTGTGCTGGGTGGAGATTATAAGAGTACATGACCATTAAGGCCAGATCGATCTTCAAGATGTTCATAGATGACCAGCAGGGTCAAATAATAATCACAGTGGTTGTAGAGGGTCCAACAAGTCAGCACCTCAGGAGTAATTGTCAGTTGGCTTTTCATAATAGAGCATTCAGACGTTGAGACAATAGGTGCGGAGTAGCACGAACAGTGAACAGGTCAGGGTTCCATCGCTGCAGGCAGAACAGCAGAAACTGGATCAGTAGCACGTCCGGTGAACAGATCGGAATTGCATGCCAATCTCTCTTGGCTCAAAGTAGAGGAAAGGCTGACTGCATTACTTCTTGTTTTTAGAAGAAACATTAATTTGTTAAATTCCAAATTGTTTGCATAGTCAACTTACACACAGCACTGACACACACTTACCCCACTAGACATGCCACCAGGGGTCTTTTCACAGTCTCCAAATCCAGAACAAATTCAAGAAAACGTACAGTTTTATATAGAGCAGGCTTCTCCAACTGGCGACCTGCAGGTGGTTTTATTTGGCCCCCAAGTTTTCTGTGCAAATTCATTGTTGCAGGGCTTTATTTGGCCCCCAAGTTTTCTGTGCAAATTCATTGTTGTACATGACTGTAAAAACACCAGGAAATCAGCTCCAAGTGATTTTAAATCTGTTCCCAAGTATTCCCACACATAATAGAAAGACACGTGATTGTATACAAATGTAATCAAGCATTGAAATGACTGTTTTAGTCAAATATTATATCTGTTTGGGCTTCTAAAATTATCCGCACAAGAAAAGACTGGCCCGCAGCTGAATCTAGTTGATGATCCCTGATTTAGAGCCATGATTACAACAAGATGGCGCGGGAGAACAAGCCTGACGTTTAACATATTTTTTTTGTGTTTTGTACATAATGTTTTTGTGACCGTCTCTTATGATCAAAAATAACTTCTGATGACCGACGCGGAAGATTAAACTACCAACGGGACATTCAAAACTAATATCTTTTACTTCATGGAGTCGTGGCTGAACGACGACATTATCAACATACAGCTGGCTGGTTATACGCTGTATCGGCAGGACAGAACAGAAGTTATTTTCTGGTAAGACAAGGGGCGGCGGACTTTGTATTTTTGTAAATAACAGTTGGTGCACGATATCTAAGGAAGTCTCTAGGTTTTTCTCACCTGAGGTAGAGTATCTCATGATAAGCTGTAGACCACACTATTTACCAAGAGTTTTCATCTGCATTTTTCATAGCTGTCTACATACCACCACTGACTGATGCTGGCACTAAGACTGCACTGAATGAGCTGTATTCCGCCATAAGCAAACAGGAAAATGCTCATCCAGAGGCCCGGCTCCTAGTAGCCGGGGACTTTAATGCAGGGAAACTTAGAAATTTGGTAAAACAAATTTATCAGCATGTTAAATGTGCAACCAGAGGGAAAAAAACTCTAGATCACCTTTACTCCACACACAGAGACGCATACTAAAGCTCTCCCTCACCCTCTATTTGGAAAATCTGACCATAATTCTATCCTCCTGATTACTGCTTACAAGCAAAAATGAAAACAGGAAGCACCAGTGACTCAATCAATAAAAAAGTGGTCAGATGAAGCAAATGCTGAACTACAGTACTGTTTTGCTAGCACAGACTGGAATATGTTCCAGGTTTCCTCCGATGGCATTGAGGAGTACACCACATCAGTCATTGGCTTCATCAATAAGTGCATCTCTGACGTCGTCCCCACAGTGACCATACGTACATACCCCAACCAAAAGCCATGGATTACAGGCAACATCCACACTGAGCTAAAGGATAGAGCTTCCGCTTTCAAGGAGCGGGACAATAACCCGGAAGCTTATAAGAAATCCCGCTATGCCCTCCGACGAACCATAAAACAGGCAAAGCGCCAATACAGGACTAACATCGAATCGTACTACACCGGCACTGACGCTCATCGGATGTGGCAGGGCTTGCAAACTACTACAGACTACAAAGGGAAGCACAGCCGAGAGCTGCCCAGTGACACGAGCCTACCAGATGAGCTAAACTACTTCTATGCTTGCTTCGAGGCAAATAACACTGAAACATGCATGAGAACACCAGCTGTTCCGGAAGACTGTGTGATCACGCTCTCCGCAGCTAATGTGAGTAAGACCTTTAAACTGGTCAACATTCAGATTACCAGGACATGTACTGCGAGCATGCGCTGACAAACTGACAAGTGTCTTCACTGACATTTTCAACCTCTCCCTGTCCGAGTCTGGAATACCAACATGTTTTAAGCAGACCACCATAGTTCCTGTGCCCAAGAACACTAAGGTAACCTGCCTAAATGACTACCGACTCGTAGCACTCACGTCTGTGTCCATGAAGTGCTTTGAAAGGCTGGTCATGGCTCACATCAACACCATTATCCCAGAAATCCTAAACCCACTCCAATTTGCATACCGCCCTAACAGATCCACAGGTGATGCAATCTCTTTCTCTCCACACTGCCCTTTCCCACCTGGACAAAAGGAACACCTATGTGAGAATGCTATTAAATGACTAGAGTTCAGCGATCCACACCATAGTGCCCTCAACTCAAAGCTCACCAATAAGCTAAGGATCCTGAGACTAAACACCTCCCTCTGCAACTGGATCCTGGACTTCCTGACGAGCCGCCCCCAGGTGGTAACGGTAAGTAACAACACATCTGCCACACAGATCCTCAACACGGGGGCCCCTCAGGGGTGCGTGCTTAGTCGCCCTCCTGTACTCCCTGTTCACTCATGACTGCACGCCCAGGCATGACTCCAACACCATCATTAAGTTTGCCGATGACACAACAGTGGTAGTCCTGATCATCGACAATGACGAAATAGCCTATAGTGAGGAGGTCCGAGACCTGGCCATGTGGTGCCAGGATAACAACCTCTTCCTCAACGTGATCAAGACAAAGGAGATTGTGGACTACAGGAAAAAGAGGACTGAGCACGCCCCCATTAACATTGACGGGGCTGTAGTGGAGCAGGTTGAGAGCTTCAAGTTTCTTGGTGTCCACATCATCAACAAACTAACATGGTCCAAGCACACCAAGACAGTCGTGAAGAGGGCACAACAAACCTATTCCCCCTCAGGAGACTGAAAAGATTTGGCATGGGTCCTCAGATCCTCAAAGGTTTCTACAGCTGCACCATCGAGAGCATCCTGACTGGTTGCATTACTGCCTGGTATGGCAACTGCTCTGCCTCCGACCACAAGGCACTACAGAGGGTGGTGCGTATGGCCCAGTACATCACTGGGGCCAAGCTTCCTGCCATCCAGGACCTCTACACCAGGCGGTGTCAGAAGAAGGCCCAAAAAATTGGGCCTTCTTTGTAAAAGACTCCATCCACCCTAGTCATAGACTGTTCTCTCTGCTACCGCACGGCAAGCGGTACCGGAGCCTAAGTCTAGGTCCAAGAGACTTCTAAACAGCTTCTACCCCCAAGCCATAAGACTCTTCAACATCTAATCAAATGGCTACCCAGACTATTTGCATTGCCACCTTTACACCACTGCTACTATGTTGTTATCATCTATGCATAGTCACTTTAAATAATAACTCTACCTACATGTACATATTACCTCAACTAACCGGTGCCCCCGCACATTGACTCTGTACCGGTACCCACCTGTGTATAGTCTTGCTATTGTTATTTTACTGCTGCTCTTTAATTACTTGTTACTTTTATTTCTTATTCTTACTTGTATTTTTTTTTTTAACTTTTTTAAACTGCATTGTTGGTTAAGGGCTTGTAAGTAAACATTTCACTGTAAGGTCTACACCTGTTGTATTCGGCGCATGTGACTAATAAAATTAGATTTTGATTGCATGTAACTCCCTTCCATCTCAGATTGCTCAAGTGAACAGCAAACCTGGTTTAAAAAAACAGATAAAGCAACACCTCACAACGTCTCTCCCTTATTTACCTAGATATTTTGTGTGTAATGTAGTGATATGTAAGCTGTGTGACGTTTAAAATGTATGTTGTTCTGTCCTTGAGATGTTCTTGTCTATTAATGTTCTGTATTATTTCATGTTTTGTGTGGACCCAAGGAAGAGTAGCTGCTGCTATCGCAACAGTTAATGGGGATCATAATAAAATACCCCCAAAAAACACTCTCACACTTCCTGCCATCAACACCCTCCACATGGAAAAAGCATCACTCCTTAAACATTACAAACAGTCAAATGAACAGAGTATTTGAGGTGAAGAAGGGCTTTGAGGTGTGCAGAGGGAGGGGACTTGAGTGGATTCTAAAGGTTGTTGTCACAGGCATTATGGCCCATCCTCTATGTTCAGGAAGTTTAGACTTTACTCAGCTCATCCCCGCCCCCTCAAATATACACACTATGGCTTGTAATATGTAGTATTGAGAACTAGAGTTCCCCGTCCAACACATTAAAGGCTCTGTAAAGCCATTGGTGAATGTATTAGCTCGCTCTCTCTCCTCACTAACTCACTCACTCACTCTCAGGTTTAGAGTCTTGGCTTCTGGCAGGCAGGTGGCTTTGTGTAGAGACATAATGTGAAAGGGGGAATGGGGGGAGGACCTCTAATCACTATGCACTCTGCATTTTCCCCTCTGTTCCCGGGTCGGTCGGCACATTCCGCTGGCATTGTTATCTGCACTGTTTCCTGCAGCCGGCAGCTTTTGTCAGTGTCTCGCCCATTGTCCCGGCTTCCTTTGTTCCCTCTGTCTAACAATGGCTTTTGTCTCTCTCTCTCTCTCTCTCTCTCTCTCTCTCTCTCTCTCTCTCTCTCTCTCTCTCTTATTTATATATATATACACACACACACAGTACCAGTCAAAAGTTTGGGGACACCTACTCATTAAGGGGTTTTTATTTATTTTTACTATTTTCTACATTGTAACCCTATTAAATAACATATGGAAGCATGTATTAACCAAAAGAGTGTTACACAAATCAAAATCTATTTTATATGAGATTCTTCAAAGTAGCCACCCTTTGCCTTGATGACAGCTTTGCACACTCTTGGCATTCTTTCAACCAGCTTCATGAGGTAGTCACCTGGAATGCATTTCAATTAACAGGTGTGCCTTGTTAATATGTGGAATTTCTTTCCTTAATGCGTTTGAGCCAATCAGTTGTGTTGTGACAAGGTAGGGGCGGTATACAGAAGATAGCCCTATTTGGTAAAAGACCAAGTCCATGTTATGGCAAGAACAGCTCAAATAAGCAAAGAGAAGCGACAGTCCATCATTACTTTAAGACATGAAGGTCAGTCAATGCGGAAAATGTCAAGAACTTTGAAAGTTTCTTCAAGTGCAGTTGCAAAAACCATCGGCGCTATGGTGAAACTGGCTCTCATGAGGACCGCCACAGGAAAGGAAGACCCAGAGTTACCTCTGCTGCAGAGGATAAGTTCAATTGAATTACCAGCCTCAAAATTGCAGTCCAAATAAATGCTTCACAGAGTTCAAGTAACAGACACATCTCAACATCAACTGTTCAGAGGAGACTGCGTGAATCAGGCCATGAATTGCAGCAAAGACACCACTACACCAATAATAAGAAGAGACTTGGTTGGACCAAGAATCACGAGCAATGGACATTAGACCGGTGGAAATCTGTCCTTTGGTCTGATGAGTCCAAATTTGAGAATTTTGGTTCCAACCGCCGTGTCTTTGTGAGACGCAGAGTTGGTGAAGGTGTGGTTCCCAACGTGAAGCATGGAAGAGCAGGTGTGATGGTGTGGGGGTGCTTTGCTGGTGACACTGTCTGATTTATTTAGAATTCAAGGCACACTTAACCAACATGGCTACCACAGCATCCTGCAGCAATACACCATCCTATCTGATTTGTGCTTAGTCCCACTATCATTTGTTTTTCAACAGGACAATGACCCAAAACACATCTCCAGGCTGTGTAAGGGCTATTTGACCAAGAAGGAGAGTGATGGAATGCTGCATCAGATGACCTGGCCTCCATAATCACCTGAACTTAACACTATTGAGATGGTTTGGGATGAGTTGGGCCGCAGAGTGAAGGAAAAGAAGCCAACAAGTGCTCAGCATATGTGGGAACTCCATCAAAACTGTTGGAAAAGCATTCCTCATAAAGCTGGGATAATTCCAATTGATCGCAAAGCTGTCATCAAGGCAAAGGGTTGCTACTTTGAACAATCTCAAATATTAAATATATTTTGATTTGTTCAACACTTTTTTGGTTACTACCTTCCTGTGTTTGAGCCAATCAGTTGTGTTGTGACAAGGCTGGGGTGGTATACAGAAGATGGCGCTATTTTGTAAAATACCAAGTCCATGTTATGGCACGAACAGCTCAAATAAGCAAAGAGAGAATGCCAAGACTGCAAAGCTGTCATCAAGGCAAAGTGTGGCTACTTTGAAGAATTTAAAATCTAAAATATAAGTTGATTTATTTAACACTTTTTTTGGTTACTACATGATTCCATGTGTTATTTAATAGATTTGATTCATTCACTATTATTATACAATTTAGAAAATAGTAAACATAAAGAAAAACCCTTGAATGAGTAGGTGTGTCTAAATTTTTTAGTGGTACTGTATATATGTGCACTTTTCGCCCTGTGTGTTCTGTTTGTTTTGTTCTCCTGTCTGGTGTGTATTTCTTTCCTCTTGCAGCAGAGGAGGGAAAAAACACAGCTGAAGTCGTAGAGTTTTAGAGTTCATTAAGGTTCAACCTCTCTCTCTCTCTAGCTGCTCTCTCAACCTAACTACACTCCATCTCTCTTTGTATTTTGTTTCTCTCTCGCTCTTTATGCTTGTGTGTGTGTGTGAGAGAGATGTGCAGTCTTTACCTTGTCATGATTAACTTTCCCTGACACACACAATGTCTCCCAGACTAGAAGCTAGGATTTCAAGCTAAAGGTACAGTTGACGTGTGTGTTTGCTCACAGTATGTCCTCTGTTCCCTATGCAAAATAGTAGCCATATACACACCCACACCTAAAGTCCAGAGACCCAGAGATAGTCACACCTGGAAAGGCTTATGGTCTCATTACAGCTATTACAGATAGATAACGGTGATCACGCTGTGTGTGTGGTCAGCTCCAGATGTACAGTGAAGTTAATGCAGTAACTATTCACCTGTACTATTTTTCACTCTTTTCCCTTTTCCCCCCAGAATGGTTGAGCCCAGTCCCCCAGTGTTGCATCTCCATGCCAATGGTGATGTCAGCATGGTGGGCATTGGTGTGAAGCAGGAGGAGGAGGACTCTGGAGGAGAAGGGGGAGCAGCCAAGGCTGAGCCACACTCCTCTCCTGCCTGTGATTGGTCAGGACATCAGCCAATGGCGAGACCGGAGTCTAGACAGCTGACTCCTCCCCTCTCCCGCTCACCTTCAGTAAGAGAGAAACTCCTCCCATTTCTTTATTTTAATCAATTATTTTGTTTATCTAGGTGTGCTGTTCACCCTGTTTAGTCCCCACCTATAGACACTTACACAGATCTGGTTGTAGTATGCTTATCAAAGGCTGGCTTGCTACAGTTTGTTAGCTTTCTAAACGCACAGACAGACAGAGCGTCTGCAGGACGAGAGTACATAGCACCTCTGAACAGATTACCTGCCGTAATTTGCAAAACAAGTGCAAACCAATTCTGCATGTAGAAATGGGCAAAAATTATGGCCGTCGGTCGCTCACCGGCGGGTGGTCCCTATAACACACTGCTCCGGCAAGCGAACAAATGGAGATCTAACGGCCCCCTTCTGTACAGACTGACAATTGTTCTGGTAAGTTTTCTCCTTAACCCTGTTTTTCCCTGTCCTTGGTAGGAGGGCTCTCCGGGTAAGGAACAGCTTCTCAGACAGAGTCCTGTGGGGATGAAGGGGGGCAACAGGGGGTACGACCACCGACCAGAGGGACACAAGCACCCCACTGTCAGCGAAGGTATGGTACACCTCGTCTGCTCCCCAGTGTAATATGTTTCTGATCATTACATTGCTCTTTGGAGATCTCTCCTGAACATTGATAGAGGTAAATGTGAAGGATTTTCAGTGGATCACATTAAGACTGAGGAGGCTAGATGAGTTTACCTTAGCTCTCAGTGTGCTCAAGTTTGTGCTCCTATTCATTAGATACAGGATTACATTGAATTTCAAATAGACGTTATTCTTATTTTACACAATGTACTTTCCTATTGAAATCCTTACAAAGTAGGAGACCTTGAGATTTGTTTTGAAATATTGATTCAAACGTGTGTGAGCTCACTCACTCACTCAACATGCATGCACGCCAGATGCATGCACACACACCATCTAACTCTTTCTGTTCATACAATATGGTGGCTGAACAACATCAACAAAAGGTCTAAACTCATCCATGTCCTGTGTCCTGTTGTCAGTCATGCCCACCATAGAGAAGCTGCTGAGTGTGGACTGGAGGGAGAAACTTCTGGACAAAAGCTTCCTGGGAGGCAATCACTTGAAAGGTGAGCTCTCACCCCTTTACCCCTGACCCCTCATCTTCACCTCTCATCCTTTTACCCCTGACCCCTTTACCGTTAATCCCTGACCCCTCATCTATACCTCTCACCCCTGACTGGCCCAACAGTGCTCTGTCTTACCTGTCTCTCTCCACCTGCCTGCCTGTCTCTATGTATAATCCTGTTTGTACTCATCTCTCTCTCTCTAACCACAGTTTTCATGCAAGTAAAGTCATGCCATATAAAAAAAAAATCACGACAAATGTGATGGAAACAGAAAGTGGCGGTACAATTTTATAAATGTGGACAGACAATTTGTTTGTTATGTTGTGTGGTCATTCCATTGCGATTTGGAAAAGCATGCAGTTTAGGCTACAGGATGGTGAAAGTGCATGTGATGAGCTTGACGCTCCTTTCCAATAAAATCCAGGGTCTTAATTTGTATGCTAGTGACATGATCAGTGCTTAGCTGCCAATTAACAAATAAAAATGATATTGCGTTCTCGCTCTTTCAGGCACTCCAGAGTCTTTGGCAGAGAAGGAGCTGCAGTTGTTGTTGATGATCAACCAGCTGAGTGGTCTGAGGGAGCAGCTGCTGGGAGCCCACTCTGAGCAGAGGAACATGGCCGCCCTGTTGTTGGAGAAACAACAGCAGCAGATGGAGCTGGCCAGACAGCAGCAGGAACAGGTGACCCTGACCTCTGACCCCTAATACACACACTTTTATTTTTTATTTAACCTTTATTTAACTAGGCAAGTCAGTTAAGAACAAATTCTTATTTACAATGATGGTCTACCCCGACCAAACCCTGATGACGCCGGGCCAATTGTGCGGCCGGATGTGATACAGCTTGGATTCAAACCAGGAACTATAGTGACGCCTTTTGCACTAAGATGCAGTGCCTTAGACCGCTGTGCCACTTGGGAGCCCACTGACCCCTAACCTGGGATTACCTGGTCTTACCTGAGTGTTCCTGGACTAGACTATATGTTTTTAAGGGGCATGTTCCTCCACCCAGGCGTTGCTGATTCATGTCAGATCTTAAAACGCCTGGATAGGTATTTTGTAACTAATCATATGTTATAGCAATCTGTCAGTCAATGACAGTCTGACGTGGCACCCAACCATTGGTTAAGGCATGCAACATCTGAGCAGGGGAAGACAACAAATGTGTGTGTTTTTTTCAGATCGCCAAACAGCAGCAGCAGCTGATTCAGCAGCAGCACAAAATCAACCTGCTTCAGCAGCAGATCCAGGTGAGTCCTTTAAACTACATGCTATTTTTATAACATAGTTTTGAAGTAATTTTGGGGTGTGACTGACCTTGTGCCCTCTGTCTGACCTGGTCATAGCAGGTGAACATGCCCTACGTGATGATCCCAGCCTTCCACCCCAACACCCAGCAACTCCCTGTCACCTCCGACACACAGATGACCATGCCTCTGCAGCCAATCCCTTGCAAGCCAGGTGAGTCACACCCCGCCCCCAACCTCTCTTAGCAAATCCCCTACAAACAAGGGGGGGTCTAATCCGGCCCGTGGGTGGTTTAAGTAAAACAATTATATATATATATATATATATATTGCCTTCAGAAAGTATTCCCACCCCTAGACTTTTTCCACATTTTATTGTGTAATAGCCTGAATTTAAAATTGATTAAATTGAGATTTGTTGCCACTGGCCTACACACAATGCTCCATAATGTCAAAGTGGAATTCTGTTTTTCAATCTTTTATTAAAAATAATTACATGAAAAGCTGAAATGTCTTGAGTCAATAAGTATTGAACCCCTTTGTTATGGCAAGCCTAAACAGGTAAAAATGTGCTTAACAAGTCATATAAGTTGTATGGACTCTGTGTGCAATAATAGTGTTTAACATGATTTTTGAACGACTACCTCATCTCTGTACCCCACACATACAGTTATCTGTAAGGTCCCTCAGTCGAGCAGTGCATTTCAAACACAGATTCAACCACAAAGACCAGGGAAGTTTTTGAATGACTCATGAAAAAAAGGACCATTGAATATGCCTTTGAGCATGGTGTTATTAAGTTGAATGGATGTGATGGGAGAAAACTGAGGATGGATCAACAATAATGTAGTTACTCCACAATACTAACCTAAATGACAGAGTGCAAAAAAGGAAGCCTGTACAGAAAACATGCATCCTGTTTGCAACAAGGCACTAAGGTTAAACTGAGAAGAAAAAAAACACATGACTGAGTACCACTCTTCATATTTTCAAGCACAGTGGTGTCTGCATTGTGTTATGGATATGCTTGTCATCAGCACGGACTGGGGAGTTTTTCAGGATAAAAATAAACAAAATGGAGCTAAGCACAGGCAAAATGGAAAACCTGGTCCAGTCTGCTTTCCAACAGACACTGGGAGACAAATGTACCTTTCAGCAGGACAATAACCTAAAACACAAATCTACATTAGAGTTGATTAGCAAGATGACATTGAATGTTCCAAAATGGCCTAGTTACAGTTGACTTAAATCCGCTTGAAAATCTTTGGCAAGACATAAATGTCTGTCTAGCAATGATCAACAACCAACTTAACAGAGCTTGAAGAATAAAACAAAAAAAGTTGTATATTTTTTTTTTAACTAGGTAAGTCAATTAAGAACAAATTCTTATTTACAATGATGACCTACCCCGGCCAAACCCTCCCCTAACCCGGACGATGCTGGGCCAATTGTGCACCGCCCTATGGGACTCCCGATCACGGCCGGTTGTGATACAGCCCGGGATCCAACCAGGGTCTGTAGTGATGCCTCTAGCACTGAGATGCAGTGCCTTAGACCGCTGCGCCACTCGGGAGCCTCCTTATATTAAATATTGCACAACTCACAAAGACTCAAAGCTGTAAACGCTGCCGAAGCTGTTTTTAAAATGTAATCACTCTGGGGTGAATACTTATCAAATTAAGATATATTACTTTTAGGTTTTTCATAAATGATATAATTTTTTAAAGAATTATTCTTCCACTTTGACATTAGAGTATTTTGTGTAGATTGTTGACAAAACATGACAATTCAATCAATTTTAATACCTCTTTGTAACACCACAAAATGTGTAAGGCACTGTATATATGTCTTTATTTACTGGGAGGGGACTAACTCAATATGCTTTAAAATGTCTAAAACCAATTTGAAACTGTGTAGAAATGATAATGGACCTACATTCATACAGTTTCTTGACTGTGTAAAGCTAGACAGTCAGGGAGCATCAGAAATGAATCATTTTTTGTGCAAATTTTAACGGTGAGGAAATATAACACATTACCAGTGTGGTCCTCCAGACCTTGTTGAAGACAGAATGCAGTCCCCCGGGCAAAATGAGTTTGACACCCTTGGGGTAGACTGAAGCAGAAATGTATTTTTACCTAGAATTCCACAGACCACGTCCCCAATGCAATGCTTTCCAAAAAGGAGGGTTGGTTGGGGGCCATTGGTGGGATGTGACATGGCTTACTCAGATTACTCAGTTGTTCATCATAAACACTCAATCCTCTCATACACTATGAAAACAAATAAGTAACGAGCTGACATCAAGTGATCACTCTGGACTTTTAATATATCGTAAATGTCAATTTGGCTCCTCTGTTTTGTTTGTCTTGTTGCTATGTACTGTGTAAATTGCTTGAGCAATGACCAGACGTCCATTTCAAATGGTATTGTGGTCGGTAACCTTCTCAGTCAAACCCCCTTTTCCCTTTTCATGCCCTTCAAAGTGTTGTGCAGTCAGCATGATGGTAGTACAGATAATGTTTTCTAAACGTTGTTTTTGGATGTTATTGATTTTGTTCCCTTCTGACAGTGATTGTGAAGCTTTCATCTCCCCGTTTTATTTAGCAGTGGACTATCCCATGCATCTACTGCAGAACCTTCACCCTATGAAAAGGCCCAGTGGTACCTTCCGACAGGTAGTGATTTTCATCCATTTTATACAGGACATATATATATATATACTATAGTATACACTTATTATACTATATTACATACTGGACCTTTGTTACTCAGTTGGTAGAGCATGGCGCTTGTAACGCCAGGGTAGTGGGTTCAATTCCCGGGACCACCCATACGTAAAATTAATGCACGCATGACTGTAGGTCACTTTGGATAAAAGCGTCTGTTAAATGTTATTATTATATCACTATACACTATACTGTACACATTATACTATACTGTACACATTACACTACACTGTATACTATACTGTACACATTACACTACATACTATACTGTACAGATTTCCTATACTGTATACTACAGTCGTGCCCAAAGGTTTTGAGAATGACACAAATATTAATTTTCACGAAGTCTGCTGCCTCAGTTTGTATGATGGCAATTTGCATATACTCCAGAATGTCATGAAGAGTGATCAGATGAATTGAAATTAATTGCAAAGTCCCTCTTTGCCATGCAAATGAACTGAATCCCCCAAAAACATTTCCACTGCATTTCAGCCCTGCCACAAAAGGACCAGCTGACATCATGTCAGTGATTCTCTCGTTAACACAGGTGTCAGTGTTGACGAGGACAAGGCTGGAGATCACTCTGTCATGCTGATTGAGTTTGAATAACAGACTGGAAGCTTCAAAAGGAGGGTGGTGCTTGGAATAATTGTTCTTCTTCTGTCAACCATGGTTACCTGCAAGGAAACACGTGCCGTCATCATTGTTTTGGACAAAAAGGGCTTCACAGGCAAGGATATTGCTGCCAGTAAGATTGCACCTAAATCAACCATTTATCGGATCATCAAGAACTTCAAGGAGAGCGGTTAAATTGTTGTGAATAAGGCTTCAGGGCGCCCAAGAAAGTCCAGCAAGAGCCAGGACCGTCTCCTAAACTTGATTCAGCTGCAGGATCGGGGCACCACCAGTACAGCGCTTGCTCAGAAATGGCAGCAGGCAGGTGTGAGTGCATCTGCACGCACAGTGAGGCAAAGACTTTTGGAGGATGGCATGGTGTCAAGAAGGGCAGCAAAAAAGCCACTTCTCTCCAGGAAAAACATCAGGGACAGACTGATATTCTGCAAAAGGTATAGGGATTGGACTGCTGAGAACTGGGGTAAAGTCATTTTCTCGGATGAATCCCCTTTCCGATTGTTTGGGGCATCCGGAAAAAAGCTTGTCCGGAGAAGACAAGGTGAGTGCTACCATCAGTCCTGTGTCATACCAACAGTAAAGCATCCTGAGACCGTTCATGTGTGGGGTTGCTTCTCAGCCTTAGAACACAGCCATGAATAAAGAATGGTACCAACACATCCTCTGAGAGCAACTTCCGCCAACCATCCAGGAACAGTTTGGTGACGAACAATGCCTTTTCCAACATGATGGAGCACCTTGCCATAAGGCAAAAGTGATAACTAAGTGGCTCGGGGAACAAAACATTGATATTTTGCGTCCATGGCCAGGAAACTCCCAGACCTTAATCCCATTGAGAACTTGTGGTCAATCCTCAAGAGGCGGGTGGACAAACAAAAACCCACAAATTCTGACAAACTACAAGCATTGATTATGCAAGAATGGGCTGCCATCAGTCAGGATGTGGCCCAGAAGTTAATTGACAGCATGCCAGGGCGGATTGCAGAGGTCTTGAAAAAGAATGGTCAACACTGCAAATATTGACTCTTTGCATCAACTTCATGTAATTGTCAATAAAAGCCTTTGACACTTATGAAATGCTTGTAATTATACTTCAGTATTCCATAGTGACATCTGACAAAAATATTTAAAGACACTGAAGCAGCAAACTTTGTGGAAATTAATATTTGTGTCATTCTCAAAACTTTTGGCCACGACTGTATACTGTACACATTACACTACACTGTATACTATACTGTACATTACACTACACTGTATGCTGTACACATTACACTATACTGTACACATTACACTACACTTTACACTACACTGTATACATTACACTACACTGTATACTATACTGTACAAATTACACTACACTGTATACATTACACTACACTGTATACTATACTGTACACATTACACTACACAGTATACTATACTGTACACCAGCCTTTCTTAAAGTATGGGTCGCGACCGAACTGTTAATGGTGGGTCGCAACATGTCAGAGTAAATTTATAATTATTTCATTAATTACTGGAATTGATTTGGCCAAATGCATCTGCGCTCTCTGTTCAGTGTACTCTCTGCTTAGCAGCGGCCTCTGCTCAGTTCGGCAGCTGCGCGAGTGTAAGAGGGAGATGCCCGTGTGCTTCGCGGTTTACCAGATCTTTCGTTCAAGCCACTGACTTGTTATTCCCACTCACCATCACTCACTGCTGTCATGAAATGGTCTCATACTCGCCACAAGTTCTGACTGAGCTCAATTGTCATGAAACATATACAGCGATGAGTTTCTCTCTTTCATACAAAAGTATAATGAGGATCACCCACAATGTGTTTTGTGTGTGGAAGTGCTTAGTAATGAGTCTCTTGTAACGAACAAATTAATAAAACGACATGTCCTGACCAAACATCCACAGCATGATGGTAAACCCAGGGCAGAATGCTTCAGGAAACAGTGAATCGACAGGGGAAAAGTAAGTCAGCTAGCAAGATATTTTTGTCATTTTATAACAGGTGATGATACGCAGAAATAAGGGAGTACCATAGTAACTAACTCTCATAGTAGTAGATGAGAGTTTCTCTTTCAAACAATCCCCAGGCCTTGTACACAGGTAATAGCTAACATTCGCCAAAGCAAGCTAGCTACTGTACAGATTAGAGGTCGAAAGATTTTATGATTTTTTCAACGCAGATACCGATAACGATTCATTAGAGGACCAAAAAAAGCCAATACCAATTAATCAGCCGTTTATTTTGTATTTTTTTATATATATATATTTAAAAATATATTAAAAAATATATATATATATCATTGTAATGATTACAATTACAACAATACTGAATGAACACTTATTTTAACTTAATATAATACATAAATAAAATCAATTTAGTCTCAAATAAATAATGAAACGTGTTCAATTTGGTTTAAATAATGCAAAACACAGTGTTGGAGAAGAAACGTTTAAGTTCCTTGCTCAGAACATGAGTCTTCAATATTCCCAGTTAAGAAGTTTTAGGTTGTAGTTATTATTATAGGACTATTTCTCCCTATACGATTTGTATTTCATATACCTTTGACTATTGGATGTTCTTATAGGCACTATGCCAGCCTAATCTCGGGAGTTGATAGGCTTGAAGTCATAAACAGCGCAATGCTTGAAGCACAGCGAAGAGCTGCTGGCAAAAGCAGGAAAGTGCTGTTTGAATGAATGCTTACGAGCCTGCTGCTGCCTACCACCGCTCAGTCAGACTGCTCTATCAAATATCAAATCATAGACGTAATTATAATATAATAAACACACAGAAGTAGGCTGTGATTCGATGATAAATTAACAGGCACCGCATTGATTATATGCAACGCAGGACAAGCGAGATAAACTAGTAATATCAACAACCATGTGTAGTTAACTAGTGATTATGTGAAGATTGATAGTTTTTTATAAGATAAGTTTAATGCTAGCTAGCAACTTACCTTGGCTCCTTGCACTCACGTAACAGGTGGTCAGCCTGCCACGCAGTCTCCTCGTGGAGTCCAATGTAATCGGCGTCCAAAAATTCTGATTACCGATTGTTATGAAAACTTTAAATCGGCCCTAATTAATCGGCCATGCTGATTAATCGGTCGACCTATAGTACAGATGAAAAATGATCAGGCCTACTGTACATCTTGCTGTAGAAATTATTGTTGGAAACTAGTCTAGGTTGGAACTGTTGCTGTTAATACAATAATAATTGTTATTCATAACTGGAATAAACTGATTGAAGCAAGATGATTTTTGAGGCAAACACACTCACACAGTTCTGGGTTGCTCATCTACAGCAGGAAGTGGTCTCCTGCCTGACTGAGAAAGCAGTAGATGTTCTGGTCCAGTTTGGCACCACATACATATGGTTCTCAACTCTGACATACTTAAAAAAACAAGTGCTGAAACAGTTTCAAGGCTGAGCATGACCTCAGTGTTGCACTGTCAAAAACTGAGCCCAGAATAGACATGCTCTCATTAGGACTGTGTGAGTTTTCTGGTCTACATCTGTGAGATGTAATCAATCAGTTTATTCCAGTTCAGAATTAAAATGATTTATTGTATTTTAAAATCAACAGTTCCAAACTAGACCTATGTAAGAGTGTTTTTAATCAGGGGGAAAATAAACATGAATTATTATATATATTTTTTAACGTTTTTGTCTATATTGCATTTGTTTTAGGCATAAGGGGAATTAAACGTACCGATATTTATGTATAGTTGCATATTTTCCTAAGTTTGGGTCCCACGAAAACACATAATTTCTAATATGGGTTAAGAAAATAAAAATACACCTTATGGAACAGCGGGGACTGTGAAACAACACAAACATAGGCACAGACACATGCATACAAACACACGATAACATACGCACTATACACACACGTACACATGGATTTTGTGTTGTAGATATGTGACAGTAGAGTAGGGGCCTGAGGGCAAACATTTAATGTGTTGTGAATGTATTTTAATGTTTTTAAAAATGTATAATGGCCTTCATTTCACTGGACCCCAGGAAGAGGGCAGCAGCTAATGGGGATCCATAATAAATACAAATACTACACACCTGATTCAAATCAACTCATCATCATCATCAACTCATCATCAGGCTTTGATGATTTGACTCAGGTGTGTAGTGCTAGGGCAAAAAAAGTTTGCACCCCTTTGGGTCCCCAGGACCAGGATTGAGAACCACTGCACTATACTATATACTATATACTACACTATACTCAAGCAATAAGGCACGAGAAGGTATGGTATATGGCCACTATACCACGGCTAAGGACTGTTATTATGCATGACGCAACGCGGAGTGCCTGGATACAGCCCTTAGCCGTGGTATATTGGCCATATACCACAAACCCCCGAGGTGCCTTATTGATGTTATAAACAGGTTACCAATGTAATTAGCAGTAAAAATAAATGTTTTGTCACACTCGTGGTATACGGTCTGATATACCACAGCCAATCAGCATTCAGGGCTCGAAACACCCAGTTTATAATATACTATACACTATACCAGGGTTATTTGACTCTTACCCTATGAGGTCCGGAGCCTGCTGGTTTTCTGTTCTACCTGATCATTAATTGCACCCACCTGTTGTCTAAATCAGTCCCTGATTAGAGGGGAACAATGATAAAAACGCAGTGGAACTGGCTATACTATACACTCTTCTAAATATTATACACTATACTTTACAGTAACACCTATGTCCAGATTCACTCTTTGCACCTGTTCTTTTGCCGAGGGAATAAAATATAAAAGGAAAGGAAATTCTGTTAATGTTTCTATAAAGACAGTTCCATGTCTTTCTTTACTGTATTTTATTAATAGATGCAAATATTGCACAGGTGCAAGCCTTGTTTTAGCATGGATATACTTGTATTTTTGTGCAAATGTCATGTTAGTGGCTGAAGCCATAACTATGTATGGCCCTAAAGGATTCATCCTACTGTAGTCCAAAACGTGTACACATACACACAGCAGTGTTTTAGAATATTGGACCGTTGGCTTTCATACTTTTCGAATTCTCAACTCAGCTCAAGCAATTTCTCCAACTGTCATCACATTCAAATGAATAGAGGGCGCGTACTGGGAGACGGGTTGGTTGGAAATTGTGGGGTGGTGCACGTTCGGCCCCGTGGATGGTGGTCTCAAAGCTGTGTATCTATGTCACAATGGGACGCCGGACTAATACGTCTCTGCTTCCGTGGACTATGATTTACGCTTAAGAAGCTAGCTCTGTTAAGACTACAGTTACAGGCTAGATCTCTTTGAAAACACTGTCAAAACAATGCACTCCAAATTAACAATGGATGTTTCTGGTACAGTACACCCCATTCACAATTGTCTGCACAATGCATGCTCTTTCTGCACAGTTGGTTCTCAAGTGGAAAAGGGCTTCACATAAATTACTAAACCAAAGAAAGAGGAGAGAAAGAAAGAACAGGCAACAGAAATATTATATTAAAGAAACACTATAGGTGTGAGATGCCATATCTGTCATGCATAACCCTAACACATACACACTCACCTCATACCTCAGTGTGTGTGTGTTTGTTATATTGACATGGATGAGAACTGTACGTTGTGTGTGTTTTTATATTTACTCAGTGTATAAATATAAGCAGTGTAGTGTATTGTGTTTGTGTGTTTCTGTGTTGTGCTGACACACCCCTGATGGTCTAATCTTTTGTATGTTTTCCCCTTAGGAAGCCAGCCAGCCTCTGAACCTGACCTCCAAGCCCAAGGGGATGGACATTGGGAACAGCCCCAGCCCGCAGGCCTTTGAGCTGGGCACGTTGACACTGCAGGGGGGGTACAGACCCAGAGACAACCATAGAGACAGCCCCTCACGACCTGCACTTAACCTGGGTCAGTCTGCACACACACACATTAATGCTACACACACACACACATAACACCTACATACCTCTATCCACTCATGACATTCCTTACCTTCAGGCATGTCAACACTGTGTGTGTGTGTGTGTGTGTGAGAGAGAGCTTGTTCCCCCTTTAGGACTTATGCTCTATCAGCGAGTCTGTCACCACCCCCACTCTCCCTCTGAAACAATAAGTGTACTCTGTTGTCTTGACTCTTTTATATTTGCAACGCTTTGTCGGTGCCCTGCACATCTGAGCGTCTAATGACGATTTGTACCTCCTTTTCTTCCCTCTCTCTCCTCTCTCTCTGCAGGATTTCTGGGAGAGGGGGATGTGGTGACCCAGGCCATCCATGATGCCCAGCAGCTGCTGCGGAGTCATGGGCCAGGTGGAAGAGAGCGTGAGCGAGAGAGAGAGAGCACTGCCAGGATGGTAAGCCATTGTCCAAAGACACACAGACACACACACTCAGACCACTGTCCTTGTCGGTCTCTCTTTATGGAGGAGTGTGTAGCCTCCTCTAAACACCCATCACACACACAGACTGGCAGGCTAAGGGCTGTGGCTGGGTTCAGGGCCAGGTTTAGGGTTACAGGGAGCCATGGTCTCACAGTGGCGGTTATAGACTGGAGAATGTCTCAGCTACAAACACACACACACACACACACACTGAGAATGTCTCAGCCATGTCCTCCAGCAGGAACAACAGCTGCTGTAAACTCACAACAGTGCTCTTAGAACACCATGGTGATGACTCACCTTTCTCCTTTGTCCACTGTAACACACCACTCCCCTCCTCTCCCCCTTCTCTCTGCCTTCTCTCTTTCCTCCACCCCTCTTCCTCCTCTCCTTTCCAGACACATAGAAAAACAGAGTTTGGCCAAGTGTGTTTTAAATGTAGACTTTTCATGGACTCCACAATGGCACCAAAAGCTCCAAAACGAGAACATTCTTCAGCAGTAACAATGTCATTGTAGTGGAGCATATCGTGCCATCATATAGGAGAGTCCTTGTCACCCTCATTTCTTTCACCCCTCCTCTCATTCCCTCCTCAGGGCTATGAACACAATTCTCTCCTCCTCATCCCTCTATTATTTACTTTTTCATTTTATAAAAAAAGTTTTATTAAATATTCCCGAAGCATACAATATACTTGCAGTGAAGCCGCTCAACAACTACATCATACCAGTCATCCAACAGACTCCAATTCAGAGCGACACACAGAAGCATCCAGGGTCAATGCCCTGCTTAAGGGCACGTTGACAGATCTCCCACCAGGACCATCCAAGATCCCCCAACAGTTACACAATAGCTGTCCCTCGACGATTCAAGGCCCCTCCCACAGTAGAAGAAAACGGCAAACAACAATGCAAAAAAATATATATATACATTTTAAACATAGGACATCAAGGACAACTAAAATCATAACAGAAATGCCGACTGTATATGTTTGTGTGCATGTCTGGCACTATTACATGTATGTGTGTGTTCTTGTATGTGTTTATTTGAATGAGAGTGTGTGTATATGCATGTGTACAAACACCTGCACGGAATCAGCCTCAGGCAAACCGGCATTAGTTGTAAAAACACTGCCCCTTAGTGTCATTCAAACATACTTTTTTATTGTGTTTTATTTCTTTTTTTACTTTTGTCTTTGACCATCATCTCCCGCACTGCAACTCCACTCCCACTTGTCTCCAATTCCACATCCCAACCCTCAGCTTCCCTTTAGCCCATCCAATCTATCTTTGCTGGCCACCCACTTCGGGTTTCTACGCAACACATATCTTTCAACTATGCTGTGATGTTTAACGTACAATTTCAATCTATCTAATCAAATAGAATCCACAGATTGCGAGTTGAAGATAAATACTTTTACTAAGAGTATTAGTAATTGACTGACCCGGTCTCTCCAGATCTCCTAACAGTACTATTTCTAGGGTCAATTTTAGATCAATGCTATGTATTTTCAGCCATTCCTGAACCTGAGACCAGAAACGGGCTCTCTGAGGCAATACCAAAATAAATGGTCTATTGATTCTGTATCCTCACAACAAAATCTGCAGAGCTTCAATGATTTTATGCGCCAAATATTCAACATTGTGTTCTACATAATAATTTGGGCTGAAAAGCACGAAGTCTTGAATCTTGCGTTGTTTTATATATCATGAAATCGGTACATCAAAAACCTCTTCCCAACTATTTTGCAATCTGTATGGCACATAGTTGTCAACATCCTGGTCCTCAAATGAAACTGATATAATTTCCTATTTATGCAATTTGTATTCCTCCGCCAGTTTTGATCCTTTATATTGGGCAGACAGACCAGTTCCCTGCCTCCTCCATTTTTGAGGTAATGCTGTAATCAATTGGTTGTACTCTTGGATAGAGCAGACCTTCCCATACAATTCTGATAATTCCATGAAGGACATAACTCTACCATTCCAATTTACAATATCATTTAAGAACAAAATACCCTTTTCAAACATCTTTCCCATGAATACAGGTATTTTATCAACCAGCACATTAGAGTTCAGCCATAATATTTGTTGTAATATTTGTTCTATATTTTCAGGGGGATGAAATTGAAATTGTAGCCAGTTCTGCAATGCTTGTTTGAAAAAGAGAGATACTTTGAAATAAGTATCATTTTCAATTAATTGAAAATGAGACATTGCAATCTGCACAAAGGCAAAAAGGCCATTTTTAAACAATGGATGAGCTTTTCTTAGAAAATCTACTTGAGAACCATTTAGGGTTCAAGTAAAACTGTTGAATAAGTGAAGCTTTTAGAGAGAGGTTTAGTGCTTTTATATTTAATAATCTCAACCCGCCCAATTCATTATATAGATAGGCCTGTTTTATTTTGACTGGTTTAGCGTCCCAGATAAAGCGAAATATTTTTTGCTCATTTGATTTTGAAAAACGAATCATCAGGAGTAGGCAGCGCCATAAGTAAGTGAGTAAACTGAGATATGACTAAGGAGTTAATCATGGCAATTTTTCCATAAATAGACAGGTATTTACCTCTCCATGGTTGCAGGACCTTGTCTATTTTGACAAGTTTTCTATTGAAATTCATTGTGGAGAGCTTATTTTTTTGTGATATGAATACCAACTATGTTTACTTCACCATCAGCCCATTTTATAGGTAAACTGCAGGGTAATGTGAAAGTTGTATTTTTTTAAAGATCCAATACGTAATATTGTACACTTATCATAATTAGGTTTTAGTCCAGAGAGTACAGAAAAGTTATCTAGATCTTCAATGAGAAATTGCAGGGATCTAGCTTGCGGACTTAATATAAAACTTGAGTCATCGGCATACATGGACACCTTTTGTTTTTAAGCCTTGGATTTCTAATCCTCTAATGTTGTTATTGGATCTGATTTTAATAGCTAGCATTTCGATGGCCATAACGCATAGATATGGTGACAGCGGACACCCTTGTTTTACTCCTCTTGACAATTCAAAACTCTCTGAGAAGTAGCCGCTATTTATTAATTTACACCTGGGGTTGCTCTACATTATTTTTAACCATTTTATAAGAGAATTACCAAAATTGAAAAAATCCAGGCATTTATAAATAAAATCCAGTCTTACTTTATCAAATACCTTTTCAAAATCCACTATAAATACCAGGCCTGGCTTCTTAGTGTTTCATGATGTTCTATTATTTCTAGTAGTTGTCGTATATTATCTCCAATGTATCGTCCATGTAAAAAACCTGTCTGATCAGGATGAACAGAACTTGGTAAAACCAAGTTTTGCTAATATTTTTGCATCACAACATTGAAGTGTAAGGGACCTCCAGTTTTTTTTAGATAGACTGGGTCTTTATATTTTCCATCTGGGTCTTGTTTTAATAATAGAGAAATCAGACCTTCCTGCTGAGTACCTGACAGACTACCATTTCTATAGGAGTAGTTAAAACAATCTAACAATGGAGCTTTAGTATATCAAAAAAGGCTTGATATACCTCTGCCGGTATGCCATCAAGCCCTGGGGTTTTTCGAGACTGAAAGGATTTAATAGCCTCAAAGTTATTCCTCAGTAATTTGGCCTTCGGCACTGATCTTTTGGTACATTTGTTCATTTTCCATTTTTATATTATTTGGAAAGAATTCCTTACCATAATCTTCATTCAGTGGGAGAGGAGGAGACGGAAAAGAGAACATCTGCCTAAAATATTTAGCTTCCTCAGTTAAAATATAATTCTGAGAATCATAGATGACTCCATCTTCAGTAACGAGTTTCTGCAAATAATTTTTGTTAGCGTTCCTGTACTGAAGATTAAGGAAAATGTTTGTGCATTTCCTCCATATTCCATCCAGTTTGCTTTATTTTTGTAATAGATTACATTAGATTGTTCTTGAATAAGTTCAAGTTCTTTTTGTTTTTCCTCCACCTTATTTTGTATCTCTGTAGTATTGTTTGTTTTGCTATCGACCTGTACTATTAGTTCATGGATTTCCCTTGTTAATCTTGTCTCTAGCCAGAAACATATTTTTTTTATTATTGATAAATATTGAATTGAATGACCTGAAGGTACATTTAAAGGTATCCCAAACAATAAGGGGATTTGCTGAACCTATATTACACTGGAAGAAATCAGTTATAAATTATTTTGCCTTAGTTAACTACTTAGGGAGAAATGGGGCGCTAGCAGGCCGTTCCCGACACTACCCGGTGAAATGTAAGGTGCCAAATTCAAAATCCAAAAGTTGAATTATTAAACATTCGTCAATATACAAGTGTTGCATAGTCATCAAAAGCTCTGATTCTTGGCAATATCAGAGCGTTGTCAGATTTCAAAAAGGCTTTACGGCGAAAGCACAACATTTGATTGTTTGAGGATAGCACCTCTAACATTTAAGCATTAGCATAAATTCATATCCAGCGCGGGTCACAAAAAACCCATATAAGAGCTAAAATAAATCACTTACCTTTCAAAGAACTTCTGCTGAGGGCATCCCAATTGTCCAACGAAGACATCCAATGGTTCTTTTGTTAGAAAAAGTCATTTATTATATCCATAAATCTCAGTTTGGTTGGCGCGTTATGTTCAGAAAATCCACCGTCGAGTCGCCCATTGAACCGTGAAGAGAACGCGTTCAAATTATACCTATCAACTTTGTCCAAACAAATCAAACATCTTTTTTTTATGTATCCTTTTATGTATATTTACTATAATATTTCAACTGGATTATAGCCTGAAAAAAAAACCACAGAGCGCGCAAGACCGTGAACGCGCATGTCATTCTATTGAGTTCCGGGGTCCACGTCTAAATTCTTCTTCTATTGGCTTCTAATTCAACCAAAGGTCATGAAACCCTGTCTAAAGACTGTTGACATCCAGTGGAAGCCATAGGTACTGCAGTCTAGGTCCTATATAACGTTGAATACAATAGGCAGCCAGGAGAAAAAGGTAATCTACAAAAAAAAACTGCAAATCCGGATGGATTTTCTTCCGGTTGGATTTTCTTCCGGTTTTCGCCTGCTATATCAGTCAAAATTAGGCAATGTGTCAAAAACACTTTTTCCAGGACAGAAATTCCTCTGGTTTTCGCCTGCTATATCAGTTCTGTTATACTCACAGACAATATTTTAACGGTTTTAGAAACTTCAGAGTGTTTCCTATCCAATAGTACTCATTATGTGCATATCCTAGTTTCTGGGCTTGAGTGGCAGGTATTTTCCTTTGGGCACGCCAGACTCTCGAAAAACCGACACCTCGGCTGATGATGCCTAAAGAGTTAAACATAAGTTGTCTTCCAGTAAACTTTGATAAAATTTCCAATATCCCCGTCCACGTGGAAAATCTATAAGAGTTATGTGAATGCCAATTAGATGATGATCCGATCGCATTCTGTCTCCTATTACAACTTTTTTTACCTTTGATGCAAGAGAGAAAGACACAAGAAAGTAGTCAAGACGACTAGCTTGATTAAGTCTCCTCCATGTATATCTCACTAGGTCGGTGTTTTTAGTCTCCAAATATCTACTATTTCTAATGTGTCCATAATATTTGTGATTTCCTTAAGGGCATGGTGACGATAGTTTGTAGAGTGATTGCCTTTACGGTCCATTGAGGTACTTAACACTGTGTTATAGTCTCCTACCTCTATTATTTCCTGCCTTTGCATTTACAGACCTGTCTTTAAAGGTCAAGAACAGTCATTCTGATTCCCATGTAAAATAGCCTTTTGAGAAACAGGATTTTTATAATTTTTTTCATGGCTAACTACCAGGAAGTTTGAAAAGACAGGCTGAGTGGGCGGGGATCACATGTTCATGAGCTCGCCTTGACTGACAGTTCTTTGAAAAACCTATGTCAAGCAACTTGGTTTTACTGCAACACTGCATCCATCTCAAGCATATTTGGTGATACTCAAAGCAACTCAAACAACATTGGAATTGCATCAGTGATGTCAATATACCGCTCAGGAAGAAGACTCGTTCTGTCTCCTAGAGATGAACGTACTTTGGTGTGAAAAGTGCAAATCAATCCCAGAACAACAGCAAAGGACCTTGTGAAGATGCTGGAGGAAACGGGTACAAAAGTATCTATATCCACAGTAAAACGAGTCCTATATCGACAAAACCTGAAAGGCCGCTCAGCAAGGAAGAAGCCACTGCTCCAAAACCGCCATAAAAAAGACAGACTACGGTTTGGAACTGCACATGGGGACAAAGATCGTACTTTTTGGAGAAATGTCATCCCAACCGTGAAGCACGGGGGTGGCAGCATCATGTTGTGGGGTTGCTTTGCTGCAGGAGGGACTGGTGCACTTCACAATATAGATGGCATCATGAGGTGGGGAAATTATGTGGAAATATTGAAGCTCAAGACATCAGTCAGGAAGTTAAAGCTTGGTCGCAAATGGGTCTTCCAAATGGACAATGACCCCAAGCATACTTCCAAAGTTGTGGCAAAATGGCTTAAGGACAACAAAGTCAAGGTATTGGAGTGGCCATCACAAAGCCCTGACCTCAATCCTATAGAAATTGTGTGGGCAGAACTGAAAAAGCGTGTGCGAGCAAGTAGGCCTACAAACCTGACTCAGTTACACAAGCTCTGTCAGGAGGAATGGGCCAAAATTCACCCAACTTATTGTGGGAAGCTTGTGGAAGGCTACCCAAAACGTTTGACCCAAGTTAAACAATTTAGGCAATGCTACCAAATACTAATTGAGTGTATGTAAACTTCTGACCCACTGGGAATGTGATGAAAGAAATAAAAGCTGAAATTAATCATTATCTCTACTATTATTCTGACATTTCACATTCTTAAAATAGTGGTGATCTTAACTGACCTAAGACATAATTTTTACTAGGATTAAATGTCAGGAATTGTGAAAGACTGAGTTTAAATGTATTTGGCTAAGGTGTATGTAAACCTCCGACTTCAACTGCATATAAACCATCCCTCTCTGCAAACACGCCTTCTCCGATGTTGGTTACAAGGCAGCACTTCTTTAAATTAGGAAAGAGAATATCATGTTACCATTGGTGTATTAAAATGAGAGTTAGGGTGATGTTTTTTGTTTCATTTAACCTTTATTTAACTAGGCAAGTCAGTTAAGAACAAATTCTTATTTACAATGACGGCCAACCAAAAGACAAAAGGCCTCCTGTGGGGACGGGCTGGGATTAAAAGTAAAATATAAATTTAGGACAAAACACACATCACGACAAGAGAGACAACACAACACTACATAAAGAGAGATGTCACCCTATCCCCTTAATTATCCCGCCTCCTAAAGCCAAGTGTTTGACATGGGGGAGGGGACCAGTAACATTATGATCAGACTTTATCAATGTAGAAGCAACAGTCATTTTTCATACTTTGATCATCTTACTTTGATCTTGTTTCATCCAAATATCATCCAATTTCATTAAAAACATGATTTTTACTGTTCATGAACTTTAAACACCAGCTGAAATGAGAGGCATCTCCCTGCTCGGCCATAAATAGTGCTGTTAAACTCACTCATTGACCCAGGTTTGTTCGAATAGGATCATTTTTATAAAGATCAACAAAAACTTTATTCATTCACAGGGGTGGATTTTTCTTTTCTCTAACTTTATTTATTGTGACAAATGTATTTTTCAAATAAATGATGATATCATTTTGAAGGTAGCTTACCGCCTTGTATCCAACATCGGAGGCGCGTTTGCAGAGGGGCGTGGTTAATATAGCACTATAAAAAGTATGCTTCTTTGCAGGACAAGGATTGTCCTGACTTTCAAGGATGCCTGAATTGCAATGCCTTGCCTTTCTGGTTGGCTGGTTGCAAGTTTCACCATCCAATTATTTCAGATCTAAAGGAGAGCAAGTTTCACCATGGCATGGACTGTGGCAATACGTTAGCACATGATAATTATTAGAATATGATAAATATTAGTAAATGATTACATTCTATCCATGCTGGCAACTCCAGTGTATATTTGGCCTTGTGTTTTAGGTTATTGTCCTGCTGAAACGTGAATTTGTCTCCCAGTGTCTGTTGGAAAGCAGACTGATCCAGGTTTAGCTCTTTTCCGTTTGACAAGCATACCCATAACATGATGCAGCCACCACCTTGAAAATATGAAGTGGTACTCAGTGATGTGTTGGATTTGCTCCAAACATAACACTTTGTATTGAGGACATAAAGTTAATTTCTTTGCCACATTTTTGGCAGTTTTCCTTTGTGTCTTATTGCAAACAGGATGCATGTTTTGGAATATTTTTATTCTGTACAGGCTTCCTTCTTTTCACTCTGTCATTTAGGTTAGTATTGTGGAGTAACTACAACATTGTTGATCCATCCTCAGTTTTCTCCTATCACAGCCATTAAACTGTACCTGTTTTAAATTCACCATTGGCCTCATGGTGAAATCCCTGAGCGGTTTCATTCCTCTCCCCGGCAACTGAGTTAGGAAGGACGCCTGTATCTTTGTAGTAACTGGGTGTATGGATACACCATCCAAAGTGTCATTAATAACTTCACCATGCTCAAAAGGATATTCAATGTCTGTTTTATTTTTTACCCATCTACCAATAGGTGCCCTTCTCTTTGAGGTATTGAAAAACCTTTTTGGTGTTTGTGGTTGAATCTGTGTTTGAAATGCACTGCTCAACTGAGTTACAGTTAATAGTATGTGTGAGGTAGTCATTCAGAAATCATGTTAAACACTATTATTGCACACAGAGTAAGTCCATGCAACTTATTATGTGAGGAAGGGAAAGGGTATACCTAGTCAGTTGCACAACTGAATGCATTGAACCGAAATGTGTCTTCCACATTTAACCCAACCCCTCTGAATGAGAGAGGTGCGGGGGGCTGCCTTAATCGACGTCCACGTAAACGGCGCCTAGGAAACAGTTGTTGTTGGGGGATAACCGCCTTGTTACTGGCCCAATGCTCTTAACCGCTAGGCTACCTGCCACCCCGAGTGACTTGTGAAGCAAATTTTTACTAGTGAACTTATTTAGGCTTGCCATAGCAAAGGGGTTGAATACTTAAGACATTTAAACATTTTTAATGATAGTAAAAATGTCAAAAAACATTATTCCACTTTGACATTATGGTATATTATGTATATGCCAGTGCCAGTGACACTATATCTCAATTTAATCAATTTTAAATTGAGGCTGTAACACAACAAAATGTGGAAAAAGTTAAGGGTAGTGAATACTTTCTGAAGGCACTGTAGGTGACGGAATACAGGCTTTTTATTAATGCACAATTTGCCTAAAAGGGTCATGGAAACACTTCAACCATTTCATTTTTATTCAACGCTATAGGTTTGTGCGGAAAAAATACATTTGTTTTGTGTGTTGTCTTTACGTCCAGCTGTTTTTATTGAACAAGATAGTTCCATGGAAACGCACCGTATGCACACTTAATAAATGTCAACAAAAGTCACTGGACAAGGTAATGGAAACATAGCTACTCACACACGCACACATACACACAGATAATGTTAAATGCTCTCTTCAGGCCTGTTTATCTGCAACAACATTCAAATCCCATCTGTCTTCTGTGTAGCTGTGTGTTAAGGTGTAGGCCTGTGTGTAACTCTGTCTCTGTGTAGGAGTATAAGGTGGCTGGACACAGCAACAGGCTGCCACCCCCAGACCGGGGGGAGGATGGACAGACCCTTCAAACCAACGAGGACCATCACAGCAGCGACTCTGAGGGTAGGCTGATTTCATTATGAAATTATTTTCTCCTTTTGTTAGTACTTTTATTTTATTATTTTGTGTGTGAAGCACTTTGTTAACTTGTATCGAAAGCGCTATACAAATAAAGTTATAATTATTAGGCCCCCCAACACTACCTGATCAAAAATAACATGGTAGTGGGCAAGCATCGCAGTAGTCTAGAGGTTTCATTTCCTCGTCTCCTCCTTTAGCTACACTGATACAACATGGACGATGCTTGTCCGGTATTTGTTTTCTCCTTTCCTGTTGTTTTACCAGTGAAGTTGAGGGAAAGTAGATGTTTTGTTGGCCACTGACGGGCTGTCCCACCATTCTCTTCCCCTCCTGCAGGCCCCCTATCTGCTCCTGGTGTGGGGGTGTTTGCGGAGGTTCGCGGTCCCCCCTCCTCCGTCCACATCAAGAGGCCCATGAATGCCTTCATGGTCTGGGCCAAAGACGAGAGGCGACGTATACTACAGGCCTTCCCTGACATGCATAACTCCTCCATCAGCAAGATACTGGGTGAGTCCACACACACGTGCACACGCACGAGGTACATAAAGCATGCACAAATTGCTCCTATGGGATTAATGACACGTAAAACGCACACACATGCTGTCAGTCAATGTGCACTGTTTGTGTGTGTGCTTATATATAGTCTTTGTATACAAATTGTGTTTTTGTGCACTGTGTGTGTGTGTGTGTCACCCGCTGTAGTCCTGGCACAGTGGGGCATGCAAGGCCACAATCTGCCACCTGCTTCCCCTGGCAACAGGAACCTCCTACCACGCACCCACCCCCTCCACACACACACACTGCCCGCACCCCTTTCCTCTGACCAAACATTCCATTCCATTGTGAAGCGCTGGAGACACTCAAGCCATCGCTCGCTCCTTATCTAACGTAGCCAACCCCTTTCTCTGTAGGTCACTGGAAGTCTATGTCCAACTAGGAGAAGCAGATGTACTCTTTCACACACTAATAGTCTGACATTTGTCTCCCTCCCTCCAGGAACTAGATGGAAGTCTATGTCTAACCAGGAGAAGCAGCCCTACTATGAGGAGCAGGCCAGGCTGAGCCGACAGCACCTGGAGCGTTACCCCGACTACAAGTACAAGCCCCGCCCCAAACGCACCTGCATCGTGGAGGGACGGAGACTCAGGGTGGGCGAGTACAAAGCCATGATGAAGAACCGGAGACAGGAGCAGAGAGGGGCATACCCACACAGGTAACACACACACTCACGTCCCGGTGGTTGTTCTGTTAATGTGACCCTGACAGTGAAGTGAACCTGCTATTATGCAGAGAGCTCTTAGTGAAATTAAACAATATAAACTGTTCTCTTCCCACATGCTTTTTCTGTAAGAACACAAACCCACTGTGGTTAAATAGAAGTGCAGGGCTACAGCTGGTTATGTTAGTCTCTCATAGTGAATAAAACTCTTCTCTATTGTTCTCTGATTGTAAAACTGCACTTGAGTAGAAGCAAGTTTTAGTGGTTTGTTAACAGTCCTCTTCTCTGGGTTTGGACTTGTCCTGAGACATGGTGGCAGACTCCTACATACAGCCATGTCTCAGTGCAAATGCCTATCCAGTCCTTTCAGATTTTGACAAGGATTTGGCGTACGTTACAGCACCAGTGTCCCATCTCTTCCTGTCTTTCAGCCAATCAGAGCCACAGCAGCTGCACTACGCCCCCGGCGAGGGCCAATACCCAGGCGGTGGTGGGGCGGTATCCATGGCAACGGTGCCATTCCACCCCACGCTATTGGAGCACTACCTGCCACGAGGGCTGGAGGCTCCGCCTATTCGCAGACCTGAGGGACAGGCCACGCCCACTCCTCTCCCCAGAGAAAGGGAGAGACCGCCGTACAGTGAGGGGGAGGAGAGCGACGGGGGAGAGAGAAGTGAGGGAGAGCTAGTGCTCCTCACTGACTGACTGACAGAGAGAAGGGAAGAGGTGTGTGTGTGTGTGGAGAAGTGAATGAAAAGGGGTGTCTGTAGAAGGGGATCTTGGACCATATCAAGTGTGTCATATAATCACTGATCTGGTCACAGAAGACTAGGGTCTAAACTAATAGTCCTCACTTTTAGATCAGTGAGAGTCAAGAAATGGGAAATAGACTATAGTAAAAGCCCCACCCTTGTAAAATAATACAATTGGACATTGATCAAACACACACAGAGACACAGACGAGCCCTATCTGTGTATGTTTATTTTTCCTACAAACGGATGTTGTCATCCCAGACGTTAGTAGTTCGTAATCTGCTGTAGGCCCACCAGTATCTGTTATTCAGCCCTACATGTCAAACCTTTCCCATTCTCCCCCATAGTTCACAATCAAACAATGAAATCCCCAATAGAGCTAGACTAGTAGGGGAATCTTCTTGAGAGGAACCGGACTAGAGGAGGAGTCCATCCTTCTCTGACTGGCTGGACAGGTTACAGTTACTATGAGACAGTTGTTTGTTACAACATTAAAGGTATGTGTCATTTACACATGAATCTGGCAGCTGAGATCGACTGGTTTAGACTGGCAGTCCATTATTGTCCCATACAAGCATTGACGTAGATGTTTCCCTTAAGCACAGATAAATATCCGATGACTGGATCCTTATAAACCTGCAACATTAAGGCCGGGGTATTAAAAATATCTGACAGATATCAGTAGTTAGGGAGAGATTTGATTGAGATTCTGAAGGAGTGCTGCCCTCTGCTGTTTGGGATGAGCACAGCACCATGAAATACCCATCTTTTATTTCATTTTCAATTATTACACAGATGACCTGGTCTATGGTGATTAGAGGTTGAATAATCCCCATTATTAGCCGATGCACTGTCAGAATGCACTTTCACTCAACACTCATCTCATTTCCAAAACAGACCCAAAGGCTTCACCTGAAGTCAAGTGGCCTTCTCGTCTCAAATTCTCTTCATATGCACTAACAACAAAATAGAGGATAAGTAAAAGCAATAGGGGAGATTCCTCCTGCGAGAGTTTCTTTCACTTGTCAAGTTATTTTACATCGGTGCAAGTGGAGTAGGGGAGGCGAGGAATTCACTTTAGATTATCGAGATGCACCCAATGTTTCAGTTATTGCACTTGCGATAGTCTATCAGCACTTACAACTAGTGTAATGATGAGAAATGATTAAGGATTCCCCTCCAAGCCCTTATTCTAGATTAATCTAATCCTTCTCTAGTTGTGTACAAGCTGTAAGTGTGTGTATCTTTCAATCAATTTATTTTGGACCCGGGGTTTACAATGTACTCACCACAGAATGTTTTACAAATGTTCTGTAAAATGTGTGTATCTCCATATGGGTTTGAGTATTGCACTCAAAGGTTGGCCTGAACACCTAGTCTGTGTACCCTGACATACTGGCCTCTTGTCTTGACTACAGACGTTTCTCTGTCCATGTACTGCAGTCAGAAGTCACTGTAGGGCCATTTGGCTTCACAAACAGGGATCCATCTCAAAAGTCCTACGTCGCTTCCTCTCCTCTCCTTTCCTTAATCAGATCAGTGCAGCTGGAGAAACCAAAATAGGAAGCCACTTTAGACTATTGGGATGCAGCCTTCATCACAATGTACTGGACAGACGTCAGATTTCTGGTGTAATCTCCATGTTAACGGAGACTGGCTTGTGGTTAGTTGCGGTCACACTGCAGTAAAACCTTTGAGCTTTGATTGGGGAGTACTGTAGTATGAAGTTGCAGCTGGACACTGATCTATGGTCAGTTTCACATTTTCACCAATACATGTTAAGGCTAGGATGTGGGTGGAGTAGACTGATCCTAGGTCTGTGGCTATTGACAACTTCTACCCAGAATCAAGGGGATGGCACTGTTAGGAGAGACTGGGACTGTGTACATAGACAATATCAGAGGAACATTTTTATATAATTACAGAAATAGTCACCTGTTGTCACACCTGCTGATGTAAATATAGACTTTATTTTGTTTATAAGAGCCTGTGTCATCTAAAGGTGTACATTGTGGTTTGTTTTTAGAAAATAATAAATTGCTTGTTATTTGTGCCCAAGTTATTTCTCTTTGTGTACACCTTTGCTTGCTAAGACAAAATCATGTGTGCTGTTTCCCACAGGAGTGCATACCATACTGACTCCCAAAGGAGGTTACCATGGTGACTTTCCACCCCAGTCCTTATGGTATGCCTCCTTCATCCATTTAGGATTTAACTGTCTTTTTATAGTCTATCAGCCAGGGCTATAGTAAAACAACCTCTATTTATGCTATATCAGTCATAATGGCAAATTTACTGACCAACTGTGTAGAAATGAGAAATAAAGGACACTTTCTCTGTAGTCTTGAGGGCAGCGAGAGGCCACTTTACTAGAGGATGTTGGAACGTGTCAGTATGCTCCTCAGTAGTGTGTGTGAGGATGCTGCAGTGTTGTGTATTGGAATGTGTTTTTAGTAGAGGATATCCTCCGTAGTAGAGCCCCCCTGGCGGTCTTCCTTCCCCATCTCAGGGCCAGGTCAGCTGCCAGAAACAGAGAGCGGTGATGCTTATTACCCCCCACCAAGGTTAAACCATCCCCAACAGGGTGGCTATTGATCAAAAATACTATTAGCAAAGTCTGTTAGGTAGAGAAACAGAATAACTGCCATCCATTCAAGTAGTGTTTTTTAATGGAAATATTTACTGACATGTTAAATTACTTTCCCAGAAGTGTGGAGGATCACTAGTCAGATTTTCACAGTATTCACAACCTGTCTCCTCTCCGCTGGCCTTTAATGCTACAGCATCCTCTTCAGGAGTGGCTGACTCCCTACACACGCCAGCACAAACATCACATACATCTTGAAATGTTGGGCCCTCTTTTACAGATTCTAATGAACAGTTAGAATAAGTCAATATGGTAAAATCAAGTTCTGTACAGTGGGTTTTCAAGTTAAGCCAGTTTAGTACATTCACACACAAGTTAATTTCAAATTAACTGCAAGCCTTAAGACGCTAACCATTTTGGTATGTACTGTATATATTTTTTTAAATGAAAGAAATCCAATGACCGGTTCACCCAATAAATACCTCCTTTAAACATTTAGTCTAAAAACACCACCATCAGGATGTAAGCCTTCCATAGCCAGCACATGTCCTATGATGGAATAAGAATAATAAAATCGGGTCCCACATTAGTGCACACCTCAGTTCCTTCATATGTATTGTTGGGGACCTTAACTAACTTTAATGAATGACTGAATGCAAGTGTGCAACACCTTCTTGGACACCCTTAATACTAATGGAAATCAAATCTCTTTCAGTGCTCTTCCAGTGAAGGCGTATGATGTAGTGTATGGTACTACTCCTTTACTCTACTGCTATATAGCTCCTACAGTAGGGTCCGATTCTTCAACTCGCTCCCGTCCATGTGCCCTCAATCTGAGAGGATTGGATAAGTGTCAGTAAGATGGTGGAAACGCCCTCCAGCCTATCAAAAATGGTACACACTATTTACAATTATCCAAAGCTTTAAAATCTGCATGGGGGAGTTAACACAGGCATAGGCAGAATGTGGGGCAGGTTTGAGAATAGAAAAGCAGCCTTAACCTTCTGTAGTACACCCATCACTTCAACAAGTGGGTGCATTTCCATGAAACCAAGGATAATTTTTGGTTTGTTGTGCGTTCAGAAAGTACACTCATTTATAACACCACTGTCAGGCCATGCTATTAAGGATAGAAGTAGGTTGTGTCGATTTAACCACTAACCCCAATTTATTCATACCTGTTGCAACATTTGCCCTATAACAAAAAAAACGGATGTTCTTGATCAGTTAACTTGTTTGGCCGTCTAGTGACTTCTGAATAGGAACCACACAGACCCCAAGGAGTGCTTTGGTGCATAGAACATCTCAACTACCTTATCTTCCTCATACTTTTATGGTCAGTCTCAATAATCTAAAAGTGGCTTCCCCTACTCATCTCTCCTTAAAAATCACAAAACACGGGATGAAAGCAACACAGATGCACCCTAACAGGAGAATACAGTTTTAGTTTCAATTGAAATGTTACGGTCCATTCAAAGGAAACACATTCACATATGTACATTTACGATAAACAAGAATTCATTGCGCTCTTCAATCAGCACTTGTCACCTCTTGGTTCAACCCAAGGTCTACTGGCAAATATCACAGAGCAGATGGGGAGTTGTGACTCACCTAAAGCCTGTCAAAGTAATGTCTCTGTCCATAATGGTCTTAACCTTGATACAAGAGGGATTGGCCTAGACCATCCATTTAGGAAACACTACAATAGGTTCTTCTCACAACCAACTCCACTCAGTCATAAAACCCCTAAAACGCTGACTCAGTGGTAAAAGATTTGGAATGTTGCAGATAGAAATGTACCGTATAGAACGGACCCAATCCTACATAATTTGTACAAGTCATTTCCATTCCATTTGTTGCATTTCTATATGCTGCTATGTTGTGGATGTTCTGCTCTGCTTAACACCGCTCCAGTGGTCAAAAACACTGGTCCTGGAGCGTTACAGAGTGTGCAGGCTTTTGTTACAACCCAGCATTAACACACCGATAATTAGTTGATTAGTGGAACCATGTGTGTTAGTATCTGTACTGTTGCTATCTAGGACCAGAGTTGGTGACAATGGCATTACTCCATCTACCCTCCCAGCCTATACAGCTGGTGACAAGGGACAAAAAGGCGAGCTCTTCTGAGTCTGTCCCAGCCCAGAGCCAAGAGGCTGCTCAGGGACTCATCATTAGTCTCACCACGTTGCCAGACAACATATTTTGGCGTTTGCTAGGGGAACAAAGAGGCCTGGCACGCGAGGCTAGTGACTCATAACAACCAGGCAGGAACTGCAGGGATTCCTTCTCTTCAACATCGTGTTTAAAAAAATAAAATAATAGTAATATATTAACTCATGTTTGTGACTGACAGGTGAGAAAGCCTTCTTGACTCCAGGTCAGAGTTATGGGCCTGGCCTGCCCAGGCTGGTAAGCCACAGTGTCACGGTCTGCTGAATGATTGATTTCCCCTCTGTCAGACTGATGAATTATTAACCCCGTCAGTAACAGAAGACAAACAGGGGAAGGGCAAGGCAGGGGTCAGCACTTCCTTTCTCCCCCTAGTGGTGATTTGGAAGAATCACAGGACAGGCTGGATGATATACAGGTAACTGACAAAATAAAGGAAACACCTTAATAGGGCATGGGCCACCACGAGCCAGAACAGCTTCAATGCACCTTAGCATAGATTCTACAAGTGTCTGGAACTCTAGAAATTACATAAGTTGGTGTTTTATTGATGGTGCCGTTTCAGAATCTCCCATAAATGTTCAATTGGGTTGAGATCCGGTGACAGATGGCCATGGCATATGGTTTACATTGTTTTCATGCTCATTAAACCATTCAGTGACCACTTGTGACCTGTGGATGGGGGAATTGTCCTCCTATGGGGGCATAGCCATGGTAGCCAAAATAATGGCCAAAATGTCTTTACCCACCATTTTTATGTATTAACCTAAACATAATGGAATGTTAATTGCTTAATTAACTCAGGAGCCACACCTGTGTAGAAGCACATGCTTTCAATATATGCTGCATTTACGCAAGTGTTTCCATTATTTTGTCAGTTACCCGTATCTCCATACTTTAACATGGCTCTCCTCTCTAGTCTCCATTTTTTATGTTGACCCTCTGATCTGAGAGGGCTTGTTGGAGAGGAAAGAGCCAACCTAAGGCGACCCTTAAAAGCACTGAATAACAAAAGATTCAGATAGAGAAAACTGAATGCCTGGATGGGTCAGAACAGGTCTGGAGGAGCTTGCTGCCTGGGGTAAGGAAGGGTGTTGGAGTTATTTGGTCCAGCGACCCTCCAAAGACCTGTGTGCCGTGATGCCAGCTAGAGAAGTGTCTGCTGGCTTAGTGTGGACTTCCTGCTGTCTTGTCCTTGGTCACCTCACTCACATCCTCAGACACGCTTCAGAATAAAAACACCAGCCCAGGATTAGTGGTCCCAGACCCTTTGAAGCCTTGAGTTGCTCTGACCTAACATAGTTTCAGTAATGAGGTTTAAGTAACCTTATTATATAAGGTTTTAGCTCCTTTTTAAGGAAGTTGTAACTTGATAGGGGGTTGGGAGAGGTTGGGATGTTATAGTAAGTATGCGCACATCAGGCAAAAGTCCCTTCCCAGCCAATCAAGAGAGGGGAGAGGAGGAACCGATATAGGGCAGAGGAAGAGGGGTAAGAGGGGGCAAGGGGAAGGGGTGTGACAGGGGTGAACTGAGGTTGGGATTTTCCAAATGGTCTGTGAGGAGTGGAAAGTTTAACAGAGCGAGTCACCATAACCATAAAAGCTAAAGTGGTGGAAAAGAGGCTAAGAGGGAGAATGGAGCCCTGGTTTAAAGTTTAGCATCAGTGACGCAAAGCTGCTCCTGGCCACTGAAGATGCTCTGCCGTCAGACATTATTAAACTACCATATCACTGTCCTGTCCTGGCTAGCCCCTCTCTTCCCATCACATTGATGGTCCCTTTACTGCAAAGAAACTACTTGACAGTACTAAATCAACCCCTAGCCCCTAGGCATTTTGTGTAGATCAGAAAGAATGGACTTAACATTAGTGTTCACTCAGTTTGCGGGACCTTTTTTCTAGTTATTTGTCTCGCTTTTGTAAAGTTTGATGTATACCATATACACTAATTTCAAGGTGGCTCCATTACCATAACGCAAAATAAATCCTTTTAGATCAGTGCCAAAGGGTTGACAATGACTGCCCCCTCTGTCCCACAGCACACGCTTTTAGCAGCGACAGCCAAAGAGTAAACCCAGAACCCACATATACATAACTGTGTCTGCGCACTGTCCTCCATGTCAGCACCAAAAGCTAGTGTTCCAGCTACCTGTCTGTCTGGGAATGAATCTCACTGGGTCAATCAATTCTTCACAGAATAAAATCAAATATAAAAAATGAAAACACACCAACTGTGGCGGATTGGGAAATCTTGAGTGGTGAGACAGGTGGATTGAGTCGAATAGGAATAAAATAGTATTTTATGTTGGGGTCCATCCACACTCTGTCCCCTTAATGTTATTACCCACAAGTGTCAAACTTATTCCAGGGAGGGCCAAGTGTCTGTGGGTTTTCGCTGTTTCGTTGTACTTGATTGATGAATAAAAGTCACAAATTAGTAAAGAACTCCCCACACCTGGTTGTCTAGGGCTTTATTGAAAGGAAAAAACAAAAACCTGCACACACTAGGCTCTCCATGGAATGAGTTTGACACCCCTGCCTTAACCACATACTCAGCCCTAAACATTAACCCCAACCCTTGTCCCCCATCCCCAGCCCAGTCCTCTCCTGCTCAAAGTGAGTCTGCGCTCCCCTGGTCAGTGCCGTGATGGGGTACCTCTCTTCTCTTGTATTCCCCCTCTCATTCTGGGATCTGTAAGGCCATCGCTGCAGGCTTGGTCTTGAAGTATTGGTTGAAACGCAGCACAGCATAGCTGAAGGAGAGAGTGAAAAGATGGAAGGTGAAGGGAGAAAGTGTGAGGGAGAGAGAGAGGGAAGGAAGAACGTGTTGAAAGAGACCAGAAGAGAGAGTTAAACACCCATTCTGACTAAATGAGTGCACAAACTATCCAATAGCACCCCTAACAAAAGCCCAGACAGATCCCATTGACTAGCTGTTAAACTGTCAGAGCAATATGTCACTCATACAGGCAGGGGCACAGAGTGACCGGGGGGACAGTTCTGTCATCACTGCAGAACTGATTGGGTTGCAGACACTCAAACCACCAGCCTGTGGGTCAGTTTCACCTCTACAGGTCCCTGGGGGAAGCAGAGACAAGACAGCTCTCTCTCTAATCAACTGCTCCTTTCTCACTATTTTCTCAGGCGCCTACTCCCCTTTCCATCTCTCACTGTGTGGAAACAGAGTGTAGTGGAGATTGTGCTCTACGACAGACTGACTGAGTTTTGGTATGTCTTTCACAGTAAGAGATCCCTTTCACTCACTTGCAACACAGGCAGACACGCCAACAAACAGATTTTAACAAGGGACCATAACACACATGCACTTACCCCAGGAAGTCAAAATTTATGGAGGAGTACTTGGCCTGGATGAGTGCCCAGAAGCCCCAGAAGAAGTGTGACGCCTACAGAGAGAGGTCAGTGGTTAGACAGGACCAAACTGATCATCCCAGTACTAACACACACACATACATACATACATACATACATACATACATACATATATATATATATATATATATATATATATATATATATATATATATATATATATATATATATATATATATGTGTGTGTGTGTGTGTGTGTGTGTGTGTGTGTGTGTGTGTGTGAACAGTGACCACAGTGGTGTGAGCGACAGTGTGTTCCTCACCAGGGCAAACTTGTTGACCTGCACGTAGAGAGTCTCGAGCTCTCTGTCGCTGACCTCCTCTCCTTTCTTAGTGGACGCCTTGTACGCGTGGAGATACACACGCAGCCACTCCAGCTGCATCTCAGGGCTAGGATACAGCCCATAGTCCAGCTCACTCATACCTGAAAACACACACACACACTATATATGGTGTACAGTACATGTCATGACTAAGATACAGCCCATGTATCTCCTCTTACCTGCAAACTCGTTGAAGTGGTTCCCGATGTCAAAGGCCTGATAGTTGTAACTAGAGTATTCATAGTCTATGAACCGGACATGGCCTGGAGAAAAAAAGAGAGGATGGAAAGAAAATTAGTGATTATATTACACATTTTTACTAATATGTTGTCCAACACTGGAGAGTTACTGTCTTTTTTTTCCAAGTTGTGACTCTTTGCGGTTATGGATGACAATGTTCTACTAGAAATGTGCATCTTCTATTTTCAAGACGATTCAATACATATCTAGATACATGGGCTCCAATACCAGATAGGAACGATACGTTTTAGTTAGAAACTAATCGATGTGATTCGGTATGATGCAATACGATGCAAACATCTATTACATAAACATAGATTTTCCATTCCAAATTAAAATCTTCTGCTAATGAGCCTCTCTGAGCTGAATTGTGTGTATATATATATATATATATATATATATATATATATATATATATATATATATATATATATATACACAGTACCAGTCAAAACTTGACACAGACTCATTCAAGGGTTTTTATTTTTACTATTTTCTAATAGTGAAGACATCAAAACTAATGAAATAACACATTTGGAATCATGTAGTAACCAAAAAAGTGTTAAATCAAAATATATTTTATATTTGAGATTCTTCAAAGTAGCCACCCTTTACCTTGATGACAGCTTTGCACACTTGTGGCATTCTCTCAACCAGCTTCATGAGGTAGTCACCTGGAATGCATTTCAATTAAGAGGTGTGCCTTGTTAAAAATAAATTTGTGGAATTTCTTTCCTTAATGCTTTTGAGCCAATCAGTTGTGTTGTGACAAGGTAGGGGTGGTATACATAAGATGGTCTTTTACCAAATAGGGCTAAGTCCATACTTTGGCAAGAACAGCTCAAATAAGCAAAGAGAAACGACATTCAATCATTACTTTAAGACATGAAGGTCAGTTAAAGTGGAACATTTCAAGAACTTTGAAAGTGCAGTCGCAAAAACATCAAGCGCTATGATGAAACCCTCGAATGAGTAGGTGTGTCCAAGTAGGTGTGTGACTGGTACTGTATATGTGATGTATGTGGGTACCTGATCTAAGCCATATGGTAAACTGGGCAACTACCACCCCACCATCAGATGGATTTTTGTCCCGTCCCCCCCACACTCTGAAATCACCATCACCCAATAATTATACTGAACAAAAATATAATTGCAACATATAAAGTGTTGGTTCCATGTTTCATGAGTGGAAATAAAATATCCCAGAAATGTTCGACACACACAAAAAGCTTATCTGGCAAAAACATTTGTGCACAAATTTTTACATCCTTGTTAGTGAGCGTTTCTCCTTTGCCAAGATAATCCATCCACCTGACAGGTGTGGCATATCAATAAGCTGATTTAACAGCATGATCATTACACAGGTGCACCTTGTGCCGGGGACAATAACAGGACACTAAAATGTGACGAGATCCTGAGGCCCATTGTCGTGACATTCATCCGCCGCCATCACCTCATGTTTCAGCATGATAATGCATGGCCCCATGTCACAAGGCTCTGTACACAATTCCTGGAAGCTTAAAAGGTCCCAGTTCTTACATGGCCTGCAAACTCACCAGACATGTCACCCATTGAGCATGTTTGTGATGCTCTGGATCGACGTGTACAACAGCGCGTTCCAGTTCCCGACAATATCTAGCAACTTCGCACAGCCATTGAAGAAGAGTGGGACAACATTCCACAGGCCACAATCAACAGCCAGATCAACTCTTGTGAAGGAGATGTGAACACATCAGATACGGACTGTTTTTCTGATCCACGCCCCTAAATCTTTTAAGGTATCTGTGACCAGATGCATATCTGTATTCCCATTCATGTGAAATCCATAGATTAGGGCCTAATGAATTGATTTTAATTTACTGATTTTCTTATTAACTGTAACTCAGTAAAATCTTTGAAATGGTTGCATTTATATTTTTGCTCAGTAATAGTTATTTTTGCAGATTAAGTGGTAAAAAATGACCTATGACTAAGCCAATGAATCTATAGCACCATTTTGGATTTCGCTCATCTAATGGCTTAGACCGCTTCTTCTCCCGCTTCGACCATGCATTGCGGGTAGCAAAAGTGATTCACCCTGTATTTCAAAAAATGGCCATATACACCGATTGTTACAAGCTAAACTACCAACACTATTGCAGATGGTGAACCTGATCAAAATAAAATAAAATGGCTCCAATCAGCATGTTGCCTACCTATAGCCATATGAGAGTTGTCTCTCCAGCAGTACGCTACTTTATTCTGGTAAAACACAATTTTCAACAGCGCATTTGATAAAATGTTACCTTGCAAATTACATTGGTTGTCACAACTAATAAAGCCTAATATTGAGCATGTAATTTTACAAAACATATATGTCCATGTTTTTGTCCATTAAAATAACATCAAATTGATCAGAAATACAGTGTAGACATTGTTAATGTTGTAAATGACGTTGTAGCTGGAAACTGCAGATTTTTATGGAGTATCTACATAGGCGTACGGAGGCCAATTATCAGCAACCATCACTGTTGTGTTCCAATGGCACATTGTATTAGCTAATCCAAGTTTATCATTTTAAAAAGGCTAATTGATCATTAAACCCTTTTGTAATTATGTTAGCACAGCTTAAAACTGGTGTCCTGATTAAAGAAGAAATAAAATTGGCCTTCTTTAGACTAGTTGAGTATCTGTGGAGCAACAGCATTTGTGGGTTCGATTACAGGCTCAAAATGGCCAGAAACAAAGAACTTTCTTCTGAAGCTCATCAGTCTAATTTTGTTCTGAGAAATGAAGGCTATTCCATGCGAGAAACTGCCAAGAAAGTGAAGATCTCATACTGTGTACTACTCATTTCACAGAACAGCGCAAACTGGCTCTAACCAGAATAGAAAGAAGAGTGGGAGCCCCCGGTGCACAACTGAACAAGAGGACAAGTACATTAGAGTTGCTAGTTTGAGAAACAGACGCCTCAGAAGTCCTTAACTGGCAGCTTCATTAAATAGTACCCGCAAAACACCAGTCTCAACGTCAACAGTGAAGAGGTGACTCCGGGATGCCAGCCTTCTAGGCAGAGTTGCAAAGAAAAAGCCATATCTCAGACTGGCCAATAAAAATAAAAAAGATTAATATGGGCAAAATAACAAAGACACTGGACAGAGGAACTCTCTCAGCATCCCGGAGTTGCCTCTTCACTGTTGACGTCGAGACTGGTGTTTTGTGGGTACTATTTAATGAAGCTGCCAGTTTTCAGCTGTGCTAACATAAATGCAAAAGGGTTTTCTAATTATCAATTAGCCCTTTAAAATGATAAACTTGGATTAGCTAACACAACGTCACATTGGAACACAGGAGTTTTTTTATTTGATTTTGTAGATATTCCATAAAAAAAATAAACAGTCATTTACAACATTAACAATGTCTACACTGTATTTCTGATCAATTTGATATTATTTTAATGTACAAAAAAATGGGCTTTTCTTTCAAAAACAAGGACATTTCTAAGTGACCCCAAACTTTTGAACGGTAGCGTGTGTATGTATATATATATATGCTATTTAAAAAAAATGTTTTACCCGTTTTTCTCCCCAATTTCCTGATATCCAATTGGTAGTTACAGTCGCCATCGCTGAAACTCCTGTACGGACTCGGGAGAGGCGAAGGTCGAGAGCCATGCGTCTAGCAAAATACGACCCTGCCAAGCTGCACTGCTTCTTCACATACTGCTCGCTTAGGGATAGGCGTCCCGTCAACGGGACAGTTGTAAATCATGCAACGCCTTGTCACCATCGCAGATTTTAGAGAAACAACAAATGTTTGTACATGTGTCTTATATCGGCTGAAAGCGTAAATTCTTGTTAATATAACTGCACTGTCCAATTTACAGTAGCTATTACTGCGAAAAAATGCCATGCTAGAGAGCTCCTAACAAAACACTTTTTTTTACCGCGATAGGTTTGATAAATTCACCTCTGAAGGTGAAATGTGTACTTACATTCTGAAATCTTGCTCTGATTTCTCATCCAAAGGATCTCAGAGATAACATGAAGTGTCGCTTTGTTAGATAAAATAATTTTTCATATCCTAAAAAGGTCCATATAGCATGCACGATCGATTTTGTATTTCCAATCGTTCAATTTGCAAAGAAAGGAAAATCTAACCCTAAAAGTTGTTTCAACCAGTCAAATCACATTTGTATGTATTCCTCAGAGATCCTAGAACTTAACCAGACTTCACTATATCATTAGGGGTGTAGTATATCCTATAGGACACCAAATTTGGTCAGAGAGCGACGCCTTCATGGCACGTCGATGACACGAGCAGTCTTCACTTGAATGACTCCCAACGTTTTCAAATAAGTAACAATCGGGGTCAAACAAAGCTAGCTAGATAGCCAATGAGCTGGGTTTTACGAGAGTATCCGGAAACCCTGTATCTGTCGTAAAATGTAGCTACTAACCTTGTGCGACAGCATGCCTTTTGGACAAAAATTATAAGAATATTCAGAGTTATGAAGTTATGAAAACTGGTTGTTTTGCAAATGTTGAACTTATAATTCAGCTACTAATACTAGAAAAGCTGAATCAAAGTATACAGATTTGACGATATTCTTGCAGAAAAATGTAATATGAATGCAAATGTCTCCTTCACGATTTGCCCAAATGTACCTGGGTGACTTAATGTCATGTAGTTCGCTCATACTTCAAGTTATCCGTCTGAAACTATGCACGGAATTACAACCAGAGTGATGGCTAGAACTGGGACGTTTGTTGCATTTCAAAGATGGTGGTAGAAAAACTTGTTTATTTCTTTGTATTTTCTTCTACCAGATCTATTGTTATATTCTCCTACATTCAATTCACATTTCCACAAACTTCAAAGTGTTCCCTTTCAAATGGTACCAAGAATATGCATATCCTTGCTTCAGGGCCTGAGTTACAGGCAGCTAGAGGCAGCTTGGGTATGTCATTTTAGGCGAAAATTGAAAAAAAAGGGGGCTATCCCACTTAACCCAGAAACAAGCAGCACCAATGTGTCGGAGGAAACGCCGTACAACTGGCAACCATGTCAGTGTGCATGCGCCAGGAGTAGCTAGAGTGCGATAGGACAAGGACATCCCGGCCGGCCAAACCCTCCCCTAACCCGGACGACGCTGGGCCAATTGTGCATCACCTCATGGGTCTCCCGGTCGCGGCCAGCTGCGACACAGCCTGGGATCAAACCCGGATCTGTAGTGACGCCTCAAGCACTGCAGTGCCTTAGACCGCTGCGCTACTCGGAGGCCCCCATTTTACTAACATTTGAATGCTGAAGATGACTTGCAGATCTTCCAGATCAGGAATAGGCATACCTCTCGTTGGTCAGCGCACCAAGCTGCGCACACTGCGCGCAGTTTGACTAGGCTACTGATATTGCCTGGGTTTGTTTGGTATGCAAAATGACTGTCTAACATAATTACATGCTTAGTTCCACAGTGAAGGAGAGGATGCAGTTGTCACAAATTATGAGTGGTATTTTCGGAAGGTAGAAATAAAGGAATTTGAAAACATTTGTGAACCAGCGATTCATAACGTTTGAATAGATTTTCTGACCGATGCATGCTACATATGCATCGCTTTGGGGTCCCTCGGACAGATGCACTCAATTCTTAAACATTTGAACCAGGGACCAATGCCTATTGTGAATTGTTACATCCCTATGTTCTATCTTGGGCTAGGCAGTATACTGTATTTTACTATACACACACACACAGACACACACACACACACACACACACGTATTGATGGTGTATACCAATAGCCAGCAGCCGTCCAGGGGCACCCTCCTCCACAGCTCAGCCGGTCGCTGACCAAAGAAGCAAGGTCTTGGGCCCTCCTCCACCTCCCCGAGAATTCAGACGCCATCCGCTGCTACTGGTACATGTCTGGTGAGTCAGGCTGGCATGAGTCGAAGCAAACCTCCTCCCTCCGGCCAGAGGCAGGCCCCTTCGGTTCCCCCTCTTCCTTCCCCATTGTATTCCATCACGACCACCACAGTCTTGGGCAGCTCAATGGTGAGAGATTTTGTACTGCCTACGGCCTGTGGGCCGACCAATGTCCATCGTTATCCAGGCGCCCGTGTCCAAGACAACAACTCCCTCCTGCAAACAGTTCTAGCCAGATACTCTAATGTTGGCACCATTGTCACTGAAGTTGGATTTAACGTCATTTGCTTTCAGCAATCTGAAGAATTGAGGGAGGACGACAACTTTCTCTTGAACATCCTTGTTTGCACATTCATCTCTGGCCCCCTGCCGTGCTATAGAAGGGGTTTGGAACATTACAGACGCCTAGCCCCACCTAAACAAGTTCCTGAAGAAACTCTTTAAAAGACAGGAATGTCTCCTTTTGTGACAAATGTGACTTGATGTGGGAGCAACCAACACTCTTTAGAAGATGGGATTCACCCTTACCGCAGGGGTTCCAGGATTATCTCCATCAACATAGCGAACTGACGGTCTGGGTTTGGTAGTGCACCAGTCCTCCCTGTCATAATAAGCAACAGAGGACATGAAAATCGTATTATATCCCAGAGAAATAGAAGTGCAGTGAATGTAAGTAACCTAATCTATGTTCCTTAACTTATCTCCGAGGGTATTATCTGCAATAATCACATGCATATAGAATTCAATTCCATGGTTTGCACTGAAACTGTTTGCCTTAGAAAGAAGCCCGCTGTAGGCAGCCACCCCAGTACCATTGACTCAAATGTAAATGTCACTGACATGTATCCCTTCGGATCAACCTCTCAGAATAGCACTAAAAACAAACAAGCAACCCAGAAAAGGACAAAGCAATTGCCCATATTAACACAGACCCCTTCCCTTTTTCCACTTTCTGTTACGTTAAAGCCTTACTCTAAAATTGATTAAATTATTATTTGTTTTTTTAAATACCTTATTTAAGTATTCAGACCCTTTGCTATGAGACTCAAAATTGAACTCCGGTCCATCCTGTTTCCATTGATCATCCTTGAGATGTTTCAACTTGGAGTCCACCTGTAGTAAATTCAAGAAGGGCTTTCGTCAGGGAGGTGACCAAGATGGTCACTCTTGACAGAGCTCCAGAGTTCCTCTGCAGAGATGGGAGAACCTTCCAGAAAAACAACCATCTCTGCAGCACTCCACCTTTATGGTAGACTGGAAGCCACTCCTCAGCATGGAGTTTGCCAAAAGGCAACCAAAGGACTCTCAGACCATGAGAAACAAGACTCTCTGGTCTGATGAAACCAAGATTGAACTCTTTGGCCTGAATGCCAAGTGTCACGTCTGGAGAAAACCTGACACCATCCCTACGGTGAAGCATGGTGGTGGCAGCATCATGCTGTGGGGATATTTTTCAGCGGCAGGGACTGGGAGATTAGTCAGGATCGAGGGAATGATGAACGGAGCAAAGTACAAAGAGATCCTTGATGAAAACTTTCTCCAGAGCGCTCAGGACCTCAGACTGGGGCGAAGGTTCACCTTCCAACAGGACATCGACCCTAAGCACACAGCCAAGACAACACAGGAGTGGCTTCGGGACAAGTCTCAATGTCCTTGAGTGGCCCAGCCAGAGCCCGGACTTGAACCCAATTTTACATCTCTAGCGAGACCTGATAATAGCTGTGCAGCGACACTCCCCATCCAACCTAACAGAGCTTGAGCGGATCTGCAGAGAAGAATGGGAGAAACTCCCCAAATACTGATGTGCCAAGCTTGTAGCATCACACCAAAGAAGACTCGAGTCTGTAATCCCTGCCAAAGGTGCTTCAACAAAGTACTGAGTAAAGCATCTGAATACTTATGTAAATGTCCATTTCAGTTATTTATTTTTAATACATTTGCAACAATTTCTAAAAACCTGTTTTTTGCTTTGTCATTATGGAGTATTGACGAGGGGAAAAAAACAATTTAATCCATTTCAGAATACAACTGTAACATAACATTTGGAAAAAGTCAAGGGGTCTGAATACTTTGAATGCACTGTGTGTAGTTCAGTCCTTGACTAATAACGTTCTGTACTATATATTATTTTATGTGGACCCCAGGAAGAGTAGTTGTTGCAGCAGCTATTGGGGATCCTAATAAATACCAATACATGGACCGGTTTAAGTTTTTACTTTACCTTCTGTAATGGTATTTGAATAGTTTGTTAAATGTGATACTCCGTGTGTAAAGTCTTTTTTTTTTTTTTTACTCCACTACTTGAGTTCCATCTCCCTCCATGCCACTTTCCACACAGACCTAGCCCTGCCCCCTGTCACTCTAGGAGCACATTTGTTTTTGCTCAACCACGAGACACTTGTGTTCAGTTTGCATGGTCAACACAACACATACTACAATGTTGATGACAATGATGCTGTTTCCACTTTAGGTCTTAACCCTTTAGACCCCAATAGAATTCTAGAATATTGCTATACTGCGAATTTCCAAGATAAAGCTCATTTTCTCACATATTTCAAAACAGACATAGCTCAAAAACAAAGAACAATTTACAATTACAAGTTAACTTAGTTTAAAAGAGCACAACCTCTACTTTGATATGACACCACATTCACATACTCACTCAAAATGTCCCAAGTATAATATATTATACTTATACATATAATTTACATTAAATATTAAAAACAAATGTTAAAAAATATTAAAAACATCCAAAATCTGACCAGAGGACAATATTCAGAAAGTATATCAAAACCTACACAAAACCCAAGTAGGCTATTTGATTGCTACACAAGTAAGAATAGTTGTCAATGTAAAAATGTAAACAAAAATTCAGAGACTATTTCAAAGTTAACTGTTCGTCGGGAGCTTCATGAAATGGGTTCCCATGGCATTGCAGCAGCACACAAGCCTAAGATCACCATGCGCAATGCCAAGTGTCGGTTGGAGTGGTGTAAAGCTTGCCTCCATTGGACTCTGGAGCAGTGGAAACGCGTTCTATGGAGTGATGAATCCCGCTTCACCATCTGGCAGTCAGACGGCGGATGCCAGGCGAACGCTACCTGCCCCAATGCACAGTGCCAACTGTAAAGTTTGGTGGAGGAATAATGGTTTGGGCTAGTCCCCCTTAGTTCCAGTGAAGGAAAATATTAATGCTACAGCACAGCATACAATGACATTCTAGATGATTCTGTACTTCCAACTTTGTGGCAACAGTTTGGGGAAGGCCCTTTCCTGTTTCAGCATGACAATGTCCCCTTGCACAAAGCGAGGTCCATGTGGAAGAACTTGACTGGCCTGCACAGAGCCCTGACCTCAACCCCATCGAACACATTTGGGATGAATTGGAACGCCGACAGTGAGCCAGGCCTAATCGCCCAACATAAGTGCCCGACCTCACTAATGCTAGTGGCTGGATGGAACCAAGTCCCCGCAGCAATGTTCCAACATCTAGTGGAAAGCCTTCCCAGTAGAGTGTAGGCTGTTATAGCAGCAAGGGGGACCAACTCCATATTATTGTCCATGATTTTGGAATTCAATGTTTGACGAGAAGGTGTCCACATACTTTTGGTAATTGAGCAAACCATAATCTTAGCCCAACAGATAAACACTAATTAGCCTTCATTTCGGTGGCTAGTGAGCTGGTTATTTGTATGGCTATCTAGTGAAAGTGACAGCTGAGGTTGACGCCCGTTAGCGCAAACCAAATGTACCGCTACACACAAGGTTTCTTGTTTGACAGACTCATTTGTTAGCTAGCTAGCTATAGCATGCAGCTTGGGCCGTTTCCTTATGAATTACATCGGTAGAAACAAGACAAAACAACCAACTAGTTAGCTGACTATATACACAGCTAAACTCCGCAACTATTTCCATGAGACAGAGAGCAATTATTTGAGCTCCACCGCTGCTGTTTTAACCTGTATCATGACAGGATTTGCTATTCTGAGAGCTATTCCCCAAGTTTCACAGCATCAACCATACAGTTTTGCCAACTTAGCGACTGTCGCTATATTTAGCAAGTATTCAGACCCCTCTAGCAACACATTTTCAAAAAAGCGACTAGCGACAAACCTAGCGACATTTTCTGGTGTTATTGGAGACTTTGACGTGAAAGCACGTATCGTTCTTGCTCTTCTCAACGAGCAGCGGGTGCTGCCGCGGGCGCTGCCGTGGGGCGCTGCCGTGGACCCCACCCCCGTCCCCAAAGCACTCACAGGCGGCCCAGTCCTCGCGCAGCAGGCCCTCCCAGCTGCAGTCAGAGCAGGAGATGTTCACCCCTCTGAGTCCAGACTGCAAATGAATCACGCATGCGGGGAAGCCGCCGCTGGCTGATCCCGCCCTGGCTTACATTCAGGGCGGGATGTAAATGTCAAATGTTCTTTGTCTAAAATAAATCACTGCATTTGACTCACACAGCCTGTCACTTACTCACCTTGTCCACTGTGCGTGTGCCTCTCTGTGACATAAGCTAAACATATAGCTGGCTAGCTCATCATGTCTCAGTCTAAACTGTACACTCAAAAATACAGAAAGGAGTTGGAATTGTGGGAAATGGATATGTTTTGCTTGCCTTTTTACACTGTGTGCTCGCTGTATCATTAAGCCGCAACATTACTATAGACTATGATAACAGTGTTGCAACATGTGCATGACTAACTGGGAACCGGTGGCCTAGCCTAGGGGTGTACACAGTACTTAGAAGGCCACATCTATTCTGCACAACAACAACAACCTAACAATGACAGCTGAAGCGCTAAGGGGTTGGGACCAACCTGTGCGCCCATGATAGGCTTAGTAAGTCTAAAACCACGCTCAGCCTCTACTCTGACAGGCCAGCTAAGAAGCAGGAACTATCACTGTCAGAGTATTTAAGAAGAACTTTGTCAGGAACAGCCCAGTTCTGTTTGCCCTGCGTGGTGTTACAGTGAACCCGTATATACGAAAGATTGCATTTACCATTTATCGCTTGACTATAATAAAAAACATAGAACATATTCAGTGACTGTGTCGCAGTCTATCCTGATACCAGATTCGAATTGACGCAACCCTAACAGAATCAAACCATGAATTCAAAGGCTAGTTGAAGCCGTTTATTGGAGATGATACACAGGCATACTGCCTGTATTGTAAGGCTGATTTCTACACCAAACTTAGTGATGTAAAAAAACACATGACAACTCAAAAACATGCTCAAAAGGCAAAGCCTTATAACAGTTCCACCCAAAACAAGCTGCCATTTATGGTTAAAAAAAAAATATCTGCAAAAAAGGCTGAGGCCACCATGGCATTAGCTATCGCTGTACACTGTTCCATGCTGGCATGTGATCTAGGAGAGAGGAATAATGTCGTGGGAGAGACAAAAAGTGAGTAAAAAACACCCTAAATATGTTTAGAACTACAAATGAACTTTCTTCCTCTCTCCTACAGCGTCCGTCACAATTACATGCACATGGCCAATTATGCTAATTAGGGGAAGACGTCATTTAGCGACTTCTAGCGACTTTTAGGACAGCCAATAGCTACTTTGCTTACTGAGGAGTTGGCAACACTGCAACCATATATCTGCTGTTTACGCTTTAAAAGTGCAAGGACGTGTCCGAATCCGTACCACCAACCAACATAGATACAGCGTCTTTCACAGTGAAAAGTCGTGTCCACTTCGGCGCCATAATTTTAAAAACGTTGAAAAGTCAAATGACAGCATACCCTGTTTCTGGTTGATGACAGCCACACGAATACGACAACAGGTTGATAGCAAGTTCATTTTGCGATATTGACACAGATAGTATTGTTAGAAAAACAAGTCCATTTGCGGCCGCTATAGTAATTTAAAGAAAAGCCATTGACGGCCGCTATTGGCTCTAAAGAGTTAATATAAATCCACTAGTTCTATAATTACACTATTAGTTTGTATCTGCAAACAGCTAGTTTGTATTTTCTTAGCATATTGTGGCTAAATCGTGTTAGCCGCTAATGCTAATAGCTAGTTAATAAATGTACTGAGTCAGAGCAAACGTAGCCAATCTGATACCAATGATGATGCAGGCCTAAATCAGCATATTGTTTGTGCAACAGTATCTTCAAAACCAAAGAGGATTAGACGAAGCATGAATGTGTTAGCTACATGAAATAGCGAAGAGAAAACATTTAATGAAGCCAAAGATTATAGGGTCCCATAGGAAACACTGACAAACACTTTGTTTCCTACCCAGTCACAATAACTCATCCCTGGCATTTTTCATTCATTGTCATGTCAAACACTGTATTCAAAGTGCCCACTAGTATAATTTAACTATATCATTATAAAAATCATTCTATTTTCATGATCCCAACCGTTCACCCAAGTGTTTTGATCTAAATTGCAAAGCAAATCACAACTGCAACATTTGGTTAAAAATAATGCCTAGATTTTTTGCCAATATTGTGCAGTCCTATGTGGCAGTGTGGAAATGATCTGAAATGAGTGCAGGAATAGCAGAAATTGGTAAAAATGCAGGAAATTATTTCGGTTCAAGTTTAACTGAACAGTATACAGTGCATTCGGGAAGTATTCAGTCCCCTTGACTTTTTCCAAATTTTGTTACATTACAGCCTTGTTCCAAAATGTATTATTGTCCCCCCCCCTCAATCTATACACTATAATGACAAAGCAAAAACAGGTTTAGAAATGCTTGCAAAAAAATAACATTTACATAGGTATTCAGACCCTTTACTCAGTACTTTGTTGAAGCACCTGTGGCAGCAATTACAGCCTTGACTCTTCTTGGGTATGATGCTGCAAGCTTGGCACACCTGTATTTGGAGAGTTTCTCCCATTCTCTGCAGATCCTCTCAAGCTCTGTCAGGTTGGATGGGGAGCGTTGCTGATCGGGTTCAAGTCCGGGCTCTGGCTGGGCCACTCAAGAACATTCAGAGACATGTCCCGAAGCCACTTCCGCGTTGTCTTGGCTGTGTGCTTAGGGTCGTTGTCCTGTTGGAAGATGAACCTTTGCCCCAGTTTGAGGTCCTGAGGTCTCTGGAGCAGGTTTTCATCAAGGATCTCTCTGTACTTTGCTCAGTTCATCTTTCCCTTGATCCTGACTAGTCTCCCAGTCCCTGCCGTTGAAAAATATCCCCGCAGCATGATGCTGCCACCACCATGTTTCACCATAGAGATGGTGTCAGGTTTTCTCCAGACGTGACGCTTTGCATTCAGGTCAAAGAGTTCAATCTTGGTTTCATCAGACCAGAGAATCTTTGCCTTTTGGCAAACCCCAAGCGGGCTGTCATGTGCCTTTTACTGAAGAGTGGCTTCAGTCTGGCCACTCTATCATAAAATGCCTGATTGGTGGAGTGCTGCAGAGATGGTTGTCCTTCTGGAAGGTTCTCCCATCTCCACAGAGGAACTCTGGAGCTCTGTCAAAGTGACGATCTCCCCCGATTGCTCAGTTTGGCCAGGCGGACAGCTCTAAGAAGAATCTTGGAGGTTGCCTTCCATTTAAGAATGATGGAGGCCACTGTGTTCTTGGGGACCTTCAATGCTGCAGGCATTTTTTTGGTACCCTTCCCCAGATCTGTGCCTCGACACAAACCTGTCTCGGGGGCTCTAGGGACAATTCCTTCGACCTCATGGTTTGGTTTTTGCTCTGACATGCACTATCAACTGTGGGACCTTATATAGACAGGTGTGTGTCTTTTCATTTGATTGGTCATGATTTGCATTTACCACAGGTGGACTCCAATCAAGCTGTAGAAACATTTCAAGGATTATAATTTGCTAAAATGTCTAAAAACCTGTTTTCGCTTTGTCATTATGGGGTATTGTGTGTAGATTGATGAGGATTTTTTTTTTAAAATACATTTTAGAATAAGGCTGTAACATAACACAATGTGGAAAAAGTCAAGGAGTTTGAAAACTTTCAGAATGCATTGTAAAACAATCAGAATGGAGAAAGATCCATTGAAATCCTTTAGAATGTGTGTGTTGCCACCCTGGCCTCACGCACTACTCAATTTGCAAATTTAGAATTTGTATTATTCAAAAAACAAAATACCGTCAAATACTGTCAAAACTTATATAAATACAGTGTTAGAGGTCCTTGACCTCTGCTGTTGTGGACAAAGTTCTAACTTGTGTGGATGATGTTCTAACGTTGCTGTTACCAACTCACCCTCTTTGCTGTTGTGGATGATGTTCTTGCAGAGCAGGTCATTGTGACAGAGCACCACAGGAGAGCCCAGCTGAGACAAGTGCTCCTTCATCCACACCATCTCCTGCTCCAACACCGCCTGGCTGGGCACCTCCTGCTGGATCCTGGAGAGAGAGGGGTGGTGGTGGGGGAAGAGTCCACATTTTCAGAAAACATCAGTGACTCCGTTTCCTCCCTGTGACTGTTGTCGAGGACACCATGTTCATTGTTAAATAAAAACAGTAAGTTGCCCCTATTTAGAGTGACTGAAATACAGTGGGGAAAAAAAGTATTTAGTCAGCCACCAATTGTGCAAGTTCTCTCACTTAAAAAGATGAGAGAGGCCTGTAATTTTCATCATAGGTACACTTCAACTATGACAGACAAAATGAGGAAAAAAAATCCAGAAAATCAAATTGTAGGATTTTTTATGAATTTATTTGCAAATTATGGTGGAAAATAAGTATTTGGTCACATACAAACAAGCAAGATTTCTGGCTCTCACAGACCTGTAACTTCTTCTTTAAGAGGCTCCTCTGTCCTCCACTCGTTACCTGTATTAATGGCACCTGTTTGAACTTGTTATCAGTATAAAGACACCTGTCCACAACCTCAAACAGTCACACTCCAAACTCCACTATGGCCAAGACCAAAGAGCTGTCAAAGGACACCAGAAACAAAATTGTAGACCTGCACCAGGTTGGGAAGACTGAATCTGCAATAGGTAAGCAGCTTGGTTTGAAGAAATCAACTGTGGGAGCAATTATTAGGAAATGGAAGACATACAAGACCACTGATAATCTTCCTCGATCTGGGGCTCCACGCAAGATCTCACCCGTGGGGTCAAAATGATCATAAGAACGGTGAGCAAAAATCCCAGAACCACACGGGGACCTAGTGAATGACCTGCAGAGAGCTGGGACCAAAGTAACAAAGCCTACCATCAGTAACACACTACGCCGCCAGGGACTCGAATCCTGCAGTGCCAGACGTGTCCCCCTGCTTAAGCCAGTACATGTTCAGGCCCGTCTGAAGTTTGCTAGAGAGCATTTGGATGATCCAGATGAGGATTGGGAGAATGTCATATGGTCAGATGAAACCAAAATATAACTTTTTGGTAAAAACTCAACTCGTCGTGTTTGGAGGACAAAGAATGCTGAGTTGCATCCAAAGAACACCATACCTACTGTGAAGCATGGGGGTGGAAACATCATGCTTTGGGGCTGTTTTTCTGCAAAGGGACCAGGACGACTGATCCGTGTAAAGGAAAGAATGAATGGGGCCATGTATCGTGAGATTTTGAGTAAAAACCTTCCATCAGCAAGGGCATTGAAGATGAAACGTGGCTGGGTCTTTCAGCATGACAATGATCCCAAACACACCGCCCGGGCAATGTAGGAGTGGCTTCGTAAGAAGCATTTCAAGGTCCTGGAGTGGCCTAGCCAGTCTCCAGATCTCAACCCCATAGAAAATCTTTGAAAGTCCGTGTTGCCCAGCGACAGCCCCAAAACATCACTGCTCTAGAGGAGATCTGCATGGAGGAATGGGCCAAAATACCAGCAACAGTGTGTGAAAACCTTGTGAAGATTTACAGAAAACGTTTGACCTCTGTCATCGCCAACAAAGGGTATATAACAAAGTATTGAGATAAACTTTTGTTATTGACCAAATACTTATTTTCCACCATAATTTGCAAATAAATTCATAAACAATCCTACAATGTGATTTTCTGGATTTTTTTCCTCATTTTGTCTGTCATAGTTGAAGTGTACCTATGATGAAAATTACAGGCCTCTCTCATCTTTTTAAGTGAGAGAACTTGCACAATTGGTGGCTGACTAAATATTTTTTTTCCCCACTGTAGCTTTGCCAGGTTTTCACCAAAGTTTATACAGTGTTGTTGGACCAACAGAGCATGGGACTTTGTAGAATGAACAAAAACAGACACACAAAAGGGTCGAGTTTCAAATCAGACAGGGAGTGCAACCGACTAATACAATTGTAGCAAGAGGTGCATACATCCCGATTTTGCACTTCAGCACCATTCTCTCACTCCTTGCGGGTTGTCTTACATGAATGAGCCTGCTGTAAGACTTCCAGCGCCGACAGAGATGGCAGCCTCGCTTCACGTTCTCAGGAAGCTATGCAGTATTTAGTTTTTTTATGTATTATTTCTTACATTGTTACCCCGGGAAATCTTAAGTTTTATTACATACACCCAGGAGGGACTATTGGATATAAGAGCAACGTCAACTTACCAACATTGCGACCAGGAATACGACTTTCCCGAAGCGGATCCTGTGTTTGGTCCACCAACCAGGACAATAGACTGGATCCCAGCCTGCGACCCAAAACAACGGCGCCGCAGGAGAAGGGGTGACGCGGCGGCGGTCTTCTGGTTAGGCTCTGTAGACGGGCATATCGCGCACCGCTCCAGAGTATACTACTTGCCAATGTCCAGTCTCTGGACAACAAGGTAGACGAAATCCGAGCAAGGGTTGCCTTCCAGCGAGACATCAGCGACTGCAACGTTCTTTGCTTCATGGAAACATGGCTCACTCAGGACACGTTATCAGAGTCGGTACAGCCACATGGTTTCTTCACGCATCGCGCCAACAGAAACAAACATCTGGTAAGAATTAGGGCGGGAGTCTGTGCCTTATGATTAACGAGTCGTGGAGTAACTTCCGGCGCCGACAGAGATGGCAGCCTCGCTTCACGTTCTCAGGAAACCATGCAGTATTTTGTTTTTTTATGTATTACTTCCGAGACGGCCTACAGAGAGGAGGTGAGGGCCCTCGGAGTGTGGTGTCAGGAAAATAACCTCTCACTCAATGTCAGCAAAACAAAGGACATGATCGTGGACTTCAGGAAACAGGAGAGGGAGCACCCCCCTATCCACATCGAGGGGACAGTAGTGGAGAAGGTGGAAAGTTGTAAGTTCCTCGGCGTACACATCACGGACAAACTGAATTGGTCCACCCACACAGACAGCGTGGTGAAGAAGGCGCAACAGCGCCTCTTCAACCTCAGGAGGCTGAAGAAATTCGGCTTGTCACCAAAATCACTCAAACTTTTACAGATGCACAATCGAGAGCATCCTGTCGGGCTGTATCACCGCCTGGTACGGCAACTGCTCCGCCCACAACCGTAAGGCTCTCCAGAGGGTAGTGAGGACTGCACAGCGCATCACCGAGGGTAAACTACCTGCTCTTCAGGACAACCAACACCACCCGATGTCACAGGAAGGCCAAAAAGATCATCAAGGACAACAACCACCTGAGCCACTGCCTGTTCACCCCGCTATCATCCAGAAGGCGAGGTCAGTACAGGTGCATCAAAGCTGGGACCGAGAGACTGAAAAACAGCTTCTACCTCAAGGCCATCAGACTGTTAAACAGCCATCACTAACATTGAGTGGCTGCTGCCAACATACTGACTTAAATCTCTAGCCACTTTAAACATAGGAATTGGATGTAACAAGTGTATCACTAGCCACTTTAAACAATTTTGTATATAATGTTTACATATCCGACATACTCATATCAAATGTATACACTGTACTCTAAACCATCTACTGAATCTTGCCTATGCCGTTCGGCCATCGACCCAAATCTCTAGCCACTTTAATAATTATAATTGGATGAAATAATGTATCACTAGCCACTTTAAACAATGCCATTTATATAATGTTTACATATCCTACATTACTCATCTCATATATATATATATATATATATATATATATATATATATATATATATATATATATACTGTACTCCATACCATCTACTGCATCTTGCCTATGCCGGTCAGCCATCGCTCATCCATATATTTATATGTACATACTCGTATTCATTCCTTTACTCTTGTGTGTGTATAAGGTAGTTGTTGTGAATTTGTTAGATTACTTGTTAGATACTACTGCATGGTCGGAACTAGAAGCACAAGCATTTCGCTACACTCGCATTAACATCTGCTAACCATGTGTATGTGACAAATAAAATTTGATTTGGTGTGATCATAACAACATACAGGAACTCAAGTCCTTTTGTTCACCTGACATAGAATTCCTTCCAATCAAATGCCGACCGCATTATCTACCAAGAGAATTCTCCTCGATTATAATCACAGTCGCATATATCCCCCCTCAAGCTGACACATCGGCACTGAAAGAAATTCATTGGACTCTATGTAAACTGGAAACCACATATCCTGAGGCTGCATTTATTGTGGCTGAGGATTTTAATAAGGCTAATCTGAAAACAAGGCTCCCTAAATTTTATCAGCATATCGAATGTGCGACCCGGGATGGCAAAACCCTGGATCATTGTTATTCTAGCTTCCGCAACGCATACAAGGCCATTCTCCGCCCTCCTTTCAGGAAGTCTGACCATAACTCAATTTTGTTGCTCCCAGCCTATAGACAGAAGCTAAAACAGGAAACGCCTGTGCTCAGGTCTGTTCAACGCTGGTCCGACCAATCTGATTCCAAGCTTCAAGATTGCTTCGATCACGTGGACTGGGATATGTTCTGGATAGCATCAGACAACAACATTGATGTATACGCTGATTCGGTGAGCAAGTTTATTAGCAAGTGCATCGGTGATGTTGTACCAATAGCAACTATTAAAACCTTCACCAACCAGAAACCGTGGTTTGATGGCAACCACTGCTTTTAACCAGGCTAAGGCAACCGGAAACATGGCTGAATGCAAACAGTGTAGTTATTCCCTCCGCAAGGAAATTAAACAATCTAAGCATCAAGAGACAAAGTAGAGTCACAATTCAACGGCTCAGACACGAGAAGAATGTGGCAGGGTCTACAGTCAATACAAAAAAGAAAACCAGCCCAGTCGCGGACCACGATGACCTGCTCCCAGACAAACAAAACAACTTCTTTGCTCGCTTTGAGGACAATACAGTGCCACCGACACGGCCCGCTACCAAAACCTGCAGGCTCACCTTTACCACAGCCAACGTGAGTAAAACCTTTAAACGTGTTAACCTTCGCAAGGCTGTCGGCCCAGATGGCATCCCTGGCCGTGTCCTCAGAGCATGCGCAGACCAGCTGGCTGGTGTGTTTACAGACATATTTAATCAATCCTTATCCCAGTCTGCTGTTCCCACATGCTTCAAGACGGCCACCGTTGTTCCTGTTCCCAAGAAAGCTAAGGTAACTGAGCTAAATGAGTATCGCCCCCGTAGCACTCACTTCCGTCATCATGAAGTGCTTTGAGAGATTAGTCAAGGATCATATCACCTCCATCCTACCAGACACCCTAGACCTACTCCAATTTGCTTACCGTCCCAATAGGTCCACAGACGACACAATCGCAATCACACTGCCCACTGCCCTAACCCATCTGGACAAGAGGAATACCTATGTCAGAATGCTGTTCATCGACTACAGCTCAGCATTTAACACCATAGTACCCTCCAAACTCATCATTAAGCTCGAGACCCTAGGTCTCGACCCAGCCCTGTGCAACTGGGTCCTGGACTTCCTGACGGGCCGGCCCCAGGTGGTGAGGGTAGGAAACAACATCTCCACCCTGCTGATCCTCAACACTGGGGCCCCACAAGGGTGCGTTCTCAGCCCTCTCCTGTACTCCCTGTTCACCCATGACTGTGTGGCCAAGCACGCCTCCCAACTCAATCATCAAGTTTGCTGACGACACTACAGTGGTAGGCTTGATCACCAACAAGGCGGCCTACAGGGAGGAGGTGAGGGCCCTCGGAGTGTGGTGTCGACAAAACTAAGGAGATGATCGTGGACTTCAGGAAACAGCAGAGGGCACCCCACCATTCCACATCGATGGGACAGTACTAAAGAAAGTGTAAAGTTCCTCGGCATACACATCACGGACAAACAGAAATGGTCCACCCACACAGACAGCATGGTGAAGAAGGCGCAACAGCGCCTCTTCAACCTTAGGAGGCTGAAGAAATTCGGCCACAACCGTGTATGTATGTATAGAGATTCTCTATATATATAGATAGATAGATAGAGAGAGAGAGAGAGGAGGCTTTGAGCTACTGTTGATTGCGAAGATGGCCTTTTCATTGACGTAAAATTAAAGTATGCCTATAGTGAAAAGTCTACAAGGGGATGGTTCCCCGTATGGACAAGTTTTAATATTGTAGTGGACTAAGATAAGAACGTTGGCGCAGAAAAATGCAGGCTAGTGTGCAACTCGCTATTCAGGTACAGTAGGATGCAATTCTTTTACTTTATAAAATGTTTTTATATTCATAATTTGTTTAATCAGTATTATTACCCTATATCATTGTAGGCCTATGTATTAATCTAAACCAGATCTTTAAATATGCTAAATGAGTTTGTTTCATTCTGTTTAAACATTTTCATTGGCTAAATGAAGTTCGATCTGTCTTTTTGATTGTGTGCTCTGTATTTAGTTTAAGATTGGTTTACTAAGAAAGGCACTAACCTTTCTTAGTAATTGCTGCAATATAGCCTGTTCAATATTGTGAAGGTTTAAACCAGTTCGCAAGTGTTTTGTTTCATTTTATTGAGCCATTTTTTTGGCCAAATTAAGTTCCAACTGTAATGTTGTGTTTGCCGCAATACCCTGCTCGTATTTTCCCTATAAACAATGGCTTGATTTACTTTTGATATTACCCTAATTTACTTTTGCTTGATTTACTTTTGATATTACCCTGGCTATTAGCCTATTATGTTGCAGGCTTATGATATGAAGGCAGTGCACAGTTGACTCCGACAGTTGAACTTGAGGTAGAATGTTCTTGGCATACCAGAGTTACTCCTATAATCTATCATTATAAAAAAATAGAAAATTAACATATTAGCTTCCTTCCGTACACCTATATCTCGATCTCTCTCTCTCTCTCTCTCTCTGGGGCTGAACCTAAGCTTATATATAATAGATATACACACACACTTTGTTTTATATCAATATCATACAGAGAGTGCCTAAGTCTAGCCTATAGGCCTATAAATGCAATGCCTTGATGCATTTAGTGCACAAATCTCCAACAGCTGAACCATGAGGTGGACAATTCTTGTTTTAGGAAAGTAAAAAACAAAAACGCTATAAAAGTTGTGCATATGCTACACATCGAAACACAAGAAAAGTTTTTGTAATTTGTTATAGGCTGTTTTTAAGGACAGGTAAATGTGGCTCATTTGGCCAATATCCCTTGTTTAATAATGGCGCTGGCTGCGTGAGTGGACGCCCTAATGGGTAACGCACCCAATCCATATGGATGACCGGTAAATTTCTGATAAATTAAAATCTTCCCGGTCACTTTTCCGGCACCACTGTTTCCTATCATAAACCCTGGTGAGCATTTGTGTACTGTATGTGTTTTTGCGTGAGAGTAAGGTCATTTGTGTGTACTGTATTCACCCTGAGAGTGCCCAGTGGAGCAGTGCTGAGAGGAAAGGGTTCATTCCATGGGTGATTGTCTCGGCCAATCGAGCGACCACTCTCCTGTGGTAATGGGCTTAAAGGGCTAATCCAGAGTTAGCCTGAAGAGGCAGAGAAGAAAGGAGAGGGGGAGGACTGACCGACTCCCACTGTGTTAACTCTCTATCCAGGGATTCCTACTTCTAACTTTCTTCCATTAGTAGTACAGCAATAGTTACTACTATTGGGAAAATTCCCTACTACCAGTAACCAACCACCAAATGATACTACTGCTGCTTCTCCCAATAGCCTATCCCCACTGAGGACCATCTGCACCCAGGCCACTGCTCTCTTACTGAGCTCCCAGTCTCCAGTTTCCAAGAGATTCACCCAGCTCTCTCCTCCCTGCCTGCCCAGGATCTCTGCTGTTGGCTGGGTATAGGAGCAAGTTGAGCAACCAGCACCCACCCTCAAGAAGGCAGAAGCCTTCTCTTCTCTGGGCACAGTTGTTGAGTCTACGTTTGTGTGAGTGTGACTAGGACTGTGTGTACGGTGCAGGCAGGATAGCTGAATGACACAGTTTGCTACATTACCCAGGCGTTCTAGGCAGGCTGATAAACTGTAAGCGGTATGCAAACATCTGATATTCCGATGCATACCTCTGGCTCCCTAATCCACATCTACCCTGCACTGTAGTTATGATCACACTTATATAAGAGCCTGTATAGAGGACTTAATAACCATGCGAATAAAGCGTGATCCACCCAGACAACTTAGAACAGAACTGACTGTAAGGCAGCTGGCCAGCGTATGTATGAACAATAAACCAGGTTATGAAAAGACCCTTCTGAGTAAGAGGGGCCAAAGTGTGTCTGAGCCAGTGTCTGTGTGCGTGTAACTTCGGTCTAGTTTCTTTAGTCTCTGTGTGTTTTCAGGTTACCTGGTGAGGAGTTTGTGTGTCTCTTTTCAGGGTCCTCTTACCTGGTGTTGGATGCTTGGTCGGTGAACTCAGTAGCGACCAGAGAGAAATATTTCCTCATCTTGATCCACAGATTGGGTTTGGGGATGCAGCCGTTGTGTGCGTGGATCGCGTGGATACGAGCCATCTCTCTGGATATCAGTCTAAGGAGGAAGACACACACATGATAAGTCACTATATTACACACTACTCAATACAGTATACCAGTACTCACCCTTCATGCAAACATGTTTGTTCTGATGCTCATCCAAAATTACTCATATCCACTAAAAAAGGTTGGGTCCTGGATCCTTCTATGATAATGTATTAACTTGACTGCTTTACCTCTAATTCTAGTTCCATGGTGTTACGTTCCCCAGTTTGTGTTGTGTTTTTGCTTGTATGTGTGTGTTTCAGGATGGCTTCCTGAAATTCTCCCCATTTACTAATTGGAGCTGACCCCACCCCCTCGTCAGGATACAGCTGTATCCCATTAGACACCTTCTCCAGCTATATAAGCCAGTGTTCTGTTGCTCAGAGGGAGAAGACAAAGGGGAGAGAAGGAGACTGATTGAGGTTTATGGCGAAAGATGAAGTGTTTGTTTGGTTAAACCTGAGTGTTGATTGGTTTCTGATAGAGCTGATAGTCGTTGCTCAGACAGGTTGTTTTGATAGTATTTTGTTACCGGTCCTGCTGGTGTGTGTCTATCAAAAGGTCCGTATTGATTATTTGAAATTGTTTGTATTTTTCTGTGTTTGTTCCCAGGGGGGAAGGGGAAGGCACCTAGGGAGTGCTTAGGCAAGAGGCCTGCGGGCATACATAACCCGTAGTATTTTACTGTCTATGCACACTAGGTAAGACCTGGATGGACCACCCCCTGTATTTTGGTTAGTGCACCAGGTGGTGCTAAGTTAGGTAAGTTGTGGGTAGGCAGGTAAAATAGGAGAGGGGGCTTTGACTTTTACTTTCTTTGCTTTGGTTCCGTTCAGCCCCTTTTCCCCAAAATTACCGTGTGATGGAATAAATTCCTTGTTAACGGTACCGCTTACTGCTTTTGTCATCCTTACTCGCACCTACAGTCCCATACCTCTTTCACTCCGCGGGGAATTTAGAGCAGCAGGGAGTTGCGTTCCCTCCTCCTAGAGGCGTACGTAACACATGGTGCTAACAGAGTTTAGGACTGTCTGGACTCATCAGTAGTCTACTATAGTATACTGTCTGACTCCGCACTCTGTCTGCTGGTAGAACAGAGGAGCACCGCACCATGTGCTGCCGTGATCAGTCTGTTATAAACAAAGTCCTGACCGTAACATCTCACTCCAACTAATCCATAAACCCAGCAGAACAGACAGTGTGACCATATGGATGGAAAACATGTATCACTCTAACTCAAGGTTAGAGCATTGGAGATGCTCTCCTATACTGGTTTCCTGGAAAGAGCTGGAGGGAGAAAGGACCTGAATCAGCAGTACACAGTGGTGTGTACTATAAACTCCTGCAGGAGTTTGTATTGAGGGTGTGTACATTTACAAATCAAAGCCCGCCTTCCCTGCAGGATAGACAGATACCAGGATCAGCTTGAAGAGGGTTTTCCAATAACCTGTTGTTTTTGGTAGCATTATCCCCCATCCGTTTAACAGGCACCTCTACACCTCACCTCTACCATCACACTTGAGTAGGGAGGGGTCCCTGTTGGACTGCACCATGTCCTCACCTGAGTATGGTAGGATCCCTGACGTCCTGTGTTCCGAGGGCTTCCCCCTGCATGAACTCGTAGCAAAGGCCATTCTGGAAGGTGCAGTAGAGCCGCGGCGCACAGCCGTTAGCATGCAGCACCTGGGAACACACAAATTATTAGACACAGGTGGCCTACGACAGACCAGGAAATAGCCTAAATATGGGTCCATGCACAGGGAGTTGAACTTGGCTACCAGTGTAGATGCACTTCCTGAAGAATCTGCTGTTTGATTTACATAGATGTCCTCTAGTGAAGCACCTGAAATCTCTGAAGTGTCAAGTGTTTGAACTGTGAAGGGTGTGTGTTTGAGAACGTGTGCACGCGCACCTGGAAGCTCTTGAGCTCGTTGTCTCGGTCGACGATCAGCTCCGTCTTGTTCCCATACACACGCACCAGAACCACGTCTTCTGGACTCGCCTCTACATAACAACCCACCAGCTTATTAGTGGTCCCATCAGTGAAGAGCTGAAAGAGGAAGGGGAGAGACACAGAGATTAATAAAAAAATATAAGGAAGGACAAGGAGTATGCAATTGAGATTATCCCATAGTTTAGTTGGGTTTACTCTAGTTTACTGTCACTAGATAATGAGGCACAAGCCTGTCCTTGTCAGGAATCATATCAGAAAGCATAGGCCTAGATGACCATGAGAAGGTTGAGTGAGTCACAACAGTGAATTCCTAGGTCTGACTTTCTCCTGAGCCGAGATAGCAGAAACAGTAGGTCATGGCCATGTAAAAGGACCCATGAGCACCAACATGTGAAGTTTATAGGAGTATATCAAATTTGGTTTCAAATGAGCTAAGAGTCTATATTTTGGGGAAATGAAGGTATAGATATGTTTCTCAACCATTTTCCATCCTAATAATAATACATTATTATTATTATTATTATTATTGTTATTAGGAATAAGCAAAGGCTTTGATTTCTGGTCACACAGATCGCAAAGGGGTCTTAAACATCTACTAGAAAAACTGATAATAATTCATACACAAAAGTATTAAGTTATTAAAAACGCGTTACACATACCAAAATTGGTAACAGAAACTAGGTTTCCATCCAATTGGCAATTGATTTTCATGTGAATTCAAGAATCCGGACAAAGATATGTGCATTTTCCCACTAATGGGGTTTCCACCAAATTTACTTTTTGCGGATATTCTTTTTTATTGCGTGATAACCTAGTGCACTTTTTCGCTTACGTTGTCTTGTACCAAATAAAAAAATCTAAAGTACAATATGTTTCCATCGCATTTTCAACTCTTCTGCGTTAAATAGCAAAAGTGCCAAATCTGGTCTTGGCACGTGCGCTCTAGCCAACAGCTCACAGATACAATGCAGGTAGGCTGTGCGGGTATAGTCTACATGGTGAGATTATTATGGAGATGAGCGAGAATATTTATTTGTCAAACGGCAGTCAAGCATCGATCATCATGTCACCAGAATAAGACCCTCAATATTTATTGGAAAGAAGCATCAAGATCACAGGGCACTTTCACCACCCTGTGAAGTTCATCAGAACTTATTTCATCTCCAAGTTTACCTCGATATGATGGTTATTATATTAATATTTGCGCATAAAGGAAAACAAGCAAAATATCTGTTGGCATTTGTAAAATTGTACCGAAACTTCCTGTTTCCATCACAGCTGTCGTGTTTTTTTTTGGGGGGGTATGACTGCAATTCAATTGGCCACAATGGGAAATCATAGTAGTCACAAGTTAAGTTGTATTACTAATACAGTATGTACAGGATACACATGATATACACCGTCCAATGACATGCTTACTTGCAGGTTCCTTCTCGACAACGCAACAATAAGAAATAAAAGATAATACGAACATAAAGTAAATGGCTCAGTAGAATAGAATAAATGTTTTTAAGCATAAGTATAATACAGGAAGGCACAATTTATAGTCCAATATTTACACATGTATCAGGGAAAGAGGGGGCAGGCAAGTGTTTAAATTGTGCACTATTAGCAATAGTAAATAAGAGTCTGGTAGCAGCAATTGTGATGTGCGTGAAGCAGAGTATGTGAGCAGCACAGCCAAAGGGTGGTGTGATGTGAGGGTAGGACTACTCCACTTTAGACCAAGCAGCCTTTATGTTCGCAGCATTGTCTGTCACCAGTGCAAATACTGCCTTCAGCTCATCTGCAATGTAGAGACCGGTGTATCTGTTGTCCCTTGTCTGTGCTCTTGTAGAATACTGGTTGAGGGGTGAAGATTATGTAGTTAATTACTCCTTTCCAACTAACATTCTGGCACCCATCAGAGATGATTGCAATACAGTCTGCTTTCTCTATGATTTGCTTGACCTTCATTTTAACTCTGTTGAACTCTGCATCCAGCAAATTAGTAGATAAAGCATGTCTGGTTGGAGGGGTGTATGCTGGGCGAAGAACATTCAGAAATCTCTTCCAATACACATTGCCTGTGAGCAGAGGTGAACCAGTTGCATACACAGCTCGAGCAAGACATTCATCAGCATTTCTCTGACTACGTTCCTCCGTTGAGTAAAAAAAATCTTCTGATTCCAGGATGACCATGAGCTGTTGCTATCGATAAGGTGTCTGATTAATAATTTTCACCTCGAATAGAATTACAGGGACTTGCTTGTTGTGAGCGCTGAGGGAACTTTATGCACTTGGCCAGATGATTCTGCATATTTGTTACATTCTTCACATTTGATTTGGCACCGTATTTGCAAATGTACACAGCTTTTCCTTCTACATTAGGGGCGGCAGGGTAGCCTAGTGGTTAGAGCGGTGGACTAGTAACCGAAAGGTTGCAAGATCGAATCCCCAAGCTGACAAGGTAAAAATCTGTCTTCTGCCCTGAACAAGGCATTGAAAATAAGAATTTGTTCTTAACTCACTTGCCTAGTTAAATAAAGGTAAAATAAAAATTAATGTCTCCACACATCAGATAGTGCCCGTGGCATTTTCCTATAAAGATTCTGAAATTTTTTAAAATGAAAAATAAATACAATTCCATGTACAGACAAATAGTTAAGCAGTTAGATTAAACAACTCCTTTGTAAGATATGTATACATATGTATGTATATATAAATATAGAGATATTTTAATGAAACGTATGGAAACCGGTGAATTAACACTCCTCAGTTATCAGGCTCAAGCAAGCTAAAACCCACATGGTAGCAAAAACTAACTAGCAGAAATTGTTAACAAGTTAGAAATGATTTAAACACACTTTGCTGTAGGCTACTACTATTTACTATTTAACAAAAATAATGTATGTCATAAAATATATTCACCCCACCCAATATTGTAATCAAAACTTACCAGAAAGCATGTAGTCCTTGGCTCAGACAGTGTAGTAGTATGGGCTCAATAGAATCTCAGTGTGCAAGATCTTGAGAATCAGCTGTACATGTGATGGCAGAGTGCACTGCACATGTGATGGAAGAATGCACTGTGCATGCAAAGGGTTGCAAACTCCAAGCAGTCTGTCATGTGCCTTTTACCCGAGGAGTGGCTTCCGTCTGGCCACTACCATAAAGGCCTGATTGGTGGACTGCTGAAGAGATGGTTGTCCTTCTTGAGGTTCTCCCATCTCCACAGAGGAACTCTAGAGCTCTGTCAGCGTGACCATCGGTCTTGGTCACCTCCCTGACTAAGGCCCTTCTCCCCCGATTGCTCAGTTTGGCCAGGTGGACAGCTCTAGGAAGAGTCTTGGTGGTTCCAAACATCTTCCATTTAAGAATGGAGGCCACTGTGATCTTGGGGACCTTCAATGCTGCAGACATTTTTGGTACCATTGATCTGTACCTCAACACAATCCTCTCTCGGAGCTCTACGGACAATTCCTTCGACCTCGTGGCTTGGTTTTTACTCTGACATGCACTGTCAACTATGGGACCTTATATAGACAGGTGTGTGCCTTTCCAAATCATGTCCAATCAATTGAATTTACCACAGGTGGACTCCAATTAAGTTGTAGAAACATGTCAAGGATGATCAATGTAAACAGGATTCACCTGTGCTCAATATTGAGTCTCATAGCAATACTTATGTAAATAAGGTATGTTTTTAATTTTTTATAAATTTGCTAAAATTTCAAAAACCCTGTTTATGCTTTGTCATTATGTAGTATTGTGTGTAAATTGCTGAGGATTTTTATTTATTTAATCCATTTTATAATAAGGCTGTAACATAACACAATGTGGAAAATGTAAAGGGGTCTGAATACTTTCAGAAGGCACTGTATTCATCCTGCGCCTGCAACGTTTCATACAGCACCAGCTGGCTTTCTGTCAGACTACCACCTGCTACCGCAAGAACTGGTCCTGAACCCAGCAACAGTCCTGCAATGTCATTTTAGGTGCATGTGATGCAGGTCACTTGCCAGCCATGGTCGCCCTATAGGCAATATCAAAAAATAATAACCTAAAAAATAGGTTAAATTACCAGAGATTCTCACATGGCCCATTTTATTCGGCTATTGGTATTACTGGGCTATATCAGCTAACAGGCTAGACATAGTTTGAAGAAAGCAGTTGGAGAGTCTTGCACTTTATAGCCTACTTTTTAGGAGTGGGATGATTTTCAGACAGAGACAAATACGGGTGATCAATATTAATTTCTAGGCAATGAAGTAAACTATAGCGTAATCCTATTTAGGAAGTATATTTCCTTGGAAAGATAACTGCCCTGTGCTTCTCCGCCCGTGCATAGGCTATAGCCTACTCTAATTGAGACCGCACACACACATGATCACGTGGAACCCCTTGCAATTGCCCAGTAACAGTATTCTGGGTTACACTGGAGCTTGACAACTGGGCCAAAGGGCAAGGGCTTTACAGGTAGGCTACTTGTTTAACTTCTCCCAGACAAGGAAGGGTCATTCCATGTCATTTCAGCAAGCCATGACACCCACCATCTCAGATTGTTCTGAAATCATTTCTGTAATTAGAAACAGAAGATAAGCATTCCGGAAACATTATTTTGTTGAAATAACGAGAATACATTACATAGGATGAAACAATACTCAGAGCCACAGCTCCATACCACTTGTCAAACAGAGAACTGATACTATATACTTGTTGTTGGGGTGATATTGGTGTGGGGGGGTCCGTGGGTGGCTTTTGACAACTTCTTTGGATTCCTCAAGTCTTTCTCTTTGTTAGAAAAAAAGTTTGGTCCAAATGGGATGTCCGGTACTATAATTATTGAATATTATATAAATCCTAGAAATTAAAATACCCAATTTTGGTGCAATCAACTAGCTTAATGTCTCAGAGATCTAATTATATTTCAACAAAATAATGTTGCAGGAATGCTTATCTTCTCTAACAGGTTCTAACAGAACACTGAGATTGTGGGTGTGGAAATCCTCTTTCTTGTGCTTTTTGAGGTTGAACGGCCCAGCTGTTTGCATTATCAGTGACAGCCACATCATTCAATGATTACTGTTGGGGGAGAAAGTAACACATGGGAACCCATGGTCTGCATCTGTAGTCTCTAGTCAAGTGTGGCTTTCTTTCCTATTTTCCTTTCCAAACAGTTCACACCATTGAGATGCACCCAATAGCTAAAAACTGACCATATTTATGCTCACTGGAATGTGGACAATCCCTGACTAGTGATTTGACAGCTAAACAGACCACAGCGAGACTAGCCCTACAGACACTGGCCCTCTCTCTGGCCACCCACCAACCCCAACATGGGCACACTGGCACCATGTTACGACCACACACACGTACTGTAAACTGCCTTTATGAATGAATTATTTATCCCGTGACCGTCTACACATACCCAGAACACAATGCACCACTAAAACCTGTGATCATCCTGCCCCCGTGTGTGTGTGTGGTGTGTTGCTCCACATGTCACAGGTGATAAAGTGCCAACACAACTGAGGTAACTATTAACTATCATTCTACTTTTAGGTGACATGTTCTTTGAATTTGAACAAAATGTCTGCATATCTTAGTAGGCTATTCATTTATTGTGGCTATGCTTAAAAGCTTTGGGTCAAATGAAACAAAGTTTCTATCCATTGATGATCAAACATAAAAAAGTGACTAAATAGCTCTTGCACGCCCACATCAGAGTAAGGCAGAAGGCCACGTGGCATTAATGTGTGATAATAAGCAGCTGTAAGCTCAAAGAATTGGAATGGGGTGTGACTGGGCTGTTGGTGTTGGCAGCATCTGGTGTTTTCAGGGATAGAGGGCTGGATGATTGGGACTGGACTTGACACTAGATATTTACAGTAACTGAAAGCCCCCCGCCCCTTCATGTCCAGGTGGCTCAGTCAGGTCAGTTGTGTTCCAGTAACCCCCCCCCGTTTCCCACTCTCCCTTCATATACGTCTGACTCATTCTACCTCCCTCTCAATCTGTCCTCCAACTCTCTTTCTATAAGTCTCCCTCTCTCTCAATTTGTCCTCTCTCTTTCTCAGAGTTGGCACGTGCCCATGACTGGGAGGGCAGCTGTATTGGGCTGTGCGAGTTAAAGGGACAAAGGCAGTCAGACAAAGCCTGTTTGGGTGGCTCCCATTGAGAAAAGCTGTGTGGGGTGGTCAACAGTGTCACGATCTCAGTTACAGGGCAGAAGGGGTGACCAGCCCAGATTAGGCTAGGCGCGCACACACACACATAAAATATCCAGCCGGGACAGTCACATTCTGGCCTCAATGTACAAAACAACCCAGAATGACTGGGGAGTTAGACATGTATAGGTTTGTCAGCACTAGAAGAGGAGTGGGAAGTTACTCTCACAAGCAAGGCCCCAATGAAACCAGTGTGTCATGCATCATTAGTGTCATCCAGGTCACCCGTGTGATACAAGTCAGTATTCGACTTCATCCATGTCTGAGGATGTCAGGAGATGACGTGGAAACCGGCCACTAGGGGCAACATTGGGTGCTGTTACCTTAAAGTAAGTTTAACTTGTGGACAGGGATGGCGGATGGGCGTAAGCATCTGCCTCTGATTCCAAAGGTTGCAAATTCAAATCCAGCAATAGAAAGTTGTTTTTGATATGTTTGTTTTAAGCCTAACCTTAACCATTTGGGGGCGGTTTCCCAGACACTGATTAAGACTAATCATAGACTAAATTGGAGATTTAAGCTGGACTAACTGAAATAGAATTTCTCAGACATGGTTTAAAATAGTCTCAAGACTTTCCCTAGTCCTGAATTTCCAGAAGTCTGATTAGAACTAGTCTAGATTTAAGTAAAGGCTTAAACTAAACCTGGCCAGAGGCAGGTTTAACTTCAGATTAATTGATGTTGGCCTCCAGATTGACCTTAGCAATAGAGGAAAATGGATTACCTGGACTATTTTAATGATGATGAAAGAGCTCCATTTAGACCAGACAGAAGGGTGGTTATGAATGATTTTGATGAAATCAACTTTCGTGACCGTTTTCACATGTACAAAGCAACTGCAGCAGACATAATTAGTCTGCTTGAGACAAGGCTTTCATCTGATTCTTTTAGGGGAATGCCTATCCCTCCTTCGCTACAAGTACTGATCACCTTAAGGTTTTCGGCATGTGGAACCTTCCATCGTGAAACAGGCGATTTGTGTGGCGTAAGTGAACCAACTGTGTGCAAAATAGTCCACAAAGTGTGCAAAGCTATATGTGAACTGAAGGACGACTACATCAAGTTTCCTGATGCTGCTGGCCAAGCCAACTACAAGGTGGAGTTCTTTGAATATGGAAACTTCCCTGGAGTCATTGGCTGTATTGATGGATGTCATATTCCAATAAAGTGTCCCTCTACTGCAGATTCTGAGGAGTACAGAAATCGTAAAAACTGGTTCTCAATAAATGTACAAAGTGTGTGCACTCCCACTATGCAGTTCTCCAACATTGTTGCACGTTGGAAAGGTGCAACTCATGACTCAAGAATTTTCCATAACTCCTGTCTGTACGCTCAGTTTGAAGGTGGTCAACATAGTGGAATCATACTTGGTGACAGTGGGTATGCACAGACCAACTTCTTGTTCACTCCTTACCTTCATGCAGTCACACCTGAGCAGCAGCGGTACAACCAAGCTCATATCCGTACCAGAGGTACAGTGGAGCGCATGTTTGGTGTATGGAAGAGTCGTTTCCAGTGTCTCAGAAACACATTGCACTTCGAACCAAGAAGATGCTGTATTGTCATAACTGCAACAGCAGTGCTTCACAATTACCTCAAACAGCATGGCTGCCCAGATCCTCAAATGGAACATAGGGATGAACCAGATCTTCCCATGGTTGAGCCAGACAATGACAGGTATGGACTGGCGTGCAGAGATGCTTTTGCTTGGCGGCACCTCTCACAATAAAGTTACCTCAGATGATTGAAGACAACAATTGCCACAGATTGATGATGAACAAAAGTTTAATTTCACAAATTGAGATATCGGGACCCTGAACTGGTGCTGGTTTCAGTAGAACATTGGTACTGCTGCTGCTTCATGTTTCTCTCTTCCTCCCTCATGGCTAACTCAACATTAAGTATTTTCATCTTCATTTCATGTTCATCTTGTAAATACTTTAATTTGTGCTCATGGAATTCCATGGCCAGTTTCTCGTGCATGGTCAGCCTCTTGGTCCTTCTCATCTGGCCAGAATTAGTGACACCATCTTCCCTCCAGGCTGCTGCAGCTGTAGTGGGCTGACTTTCATCCTGTCTCAGGACCTCCAAGCTCTGGTGATCATCTGAAAAGTATTATATTGCAGCATTAGTGAACAATATGTATTCAGAAGTTCAGTTCATGAAATATTTAAGGTTATATGACTGCAAGAAATGACTGACAACAATACATATTCTCTGCAGTTTAAGGATGGCACATATTGAATTAATGTGGCCTACGAAATGAGGATTGGAACGGGGCCCCATCTGAACTGTCCAAATGATCATCAGGTATACCTTCCAGGGGCTGCTGGCTATCAATGATCGAAGTCAACAAGTGTCCTAGGTCATCGGTCTCCGGTCTTTCTGGGGTCCACCACCAGTCTTGAACGCTCCTACGTGCAACAGCATTTGTCTTCTTTAAGTTTATTTTCATGTTTTTCCACAGGATCTTAGAAAGATGAGACAATATAAAAAATTCTGTATGATGCTGTTTGTAATGTACTTGGATCAAAATGAAGCAACATTTCAAAGTGACTGACATGTAAAAGTAGACCAACAATAATACATTAGCTTACCTGAAGTTGTTGAAGTGTCCTGTTGCTTACTTTTTCATTCGAGTTAAATTCATTGCAAATTGAAGTCCAAGCATTCATTTTCTTGTTTTCTGTTGCTGAATCATGCTGTTTGTTCTCAATAATTGGGTGGTTTGACACAATTTGCTTCAAAAGGGTCCTTTCAAAGTCACTGAAATTCTTTGAACATTGTCTTTTACCTTTGTCCATTGTTTGGTTGGGTGATTTACTCCAGTTCCACACACACAATGTTAATGTTTCTTAAGGGTCCAGCCCTGGTTTTTAAAGCAACCTCAGGTCTGCACCAAGTGCACAACATTACTCTAATCGGGCTTCACAGAGAGTAGCTAGTTAGTCTTTATTAACCTTAGTCTGCAACTCCCTAGTTGGGTACTACTTAATCTCAAATAAAGCAATGTCTCGGAAAGCCATTTTTTCAGTCCGTATTAATTTAAGTAGAATTAGCCTAGTCCTCATTTATTTTAAACTCTGTCTGGGAAACCGCCCCTTGGAGTTCATGCCTAACCTTAGCCTTAAACACTTGGAAATTTGACATTTGGAACAACTTGGAAATTTGACATTATATACATGGATGAACATCTAATTCTGACGTGAGACTTGGTAGCATATGTCATATATCTCACATGTCAACACATTGCCATAAAACAGCTGACCCTTGGGCAGGAGACAAGCGTCACCCGATAGCAGGCCTACCTACTGCTTAGTGCCAATGAATAATGCATTTCCCCGACTGACTGACAGGAACCCTAAACATGGCAGGGTCACAGAGTAATTCACACAAACAGGGTAATAAATAGGCCTAGCTAGGTCTACCAATGGACATCAATTCCAGTTTGTATGGAGATAAGAGTGAGGCATGTTTGTGTGCCTGTGCAATTGGGGGTCAAGTTGTGTCTTGTGTGAATTCAAAGTTAAGTGTGTGTCTGGGGTCAGGAGTGAGGCAATTAGGATGGAGATATGAAGTGGTCATCAGACCATGGGTGACTCTCACAGGGTATTTTAGTAATCCTCCAGACACACAGTGTTGCCACTACCATGTCCATCTTATCTGAGTGGACAGCTTTCAAGGTGCCTGTACTTACCTGAAGCAGGGCAGTGGAAATGCAAATTTGATAGGGGCTTTGAGCTAATACATTCGGCCAGGCTCTATTTCTGCTGGCTAATGTTAATGTCATCAATGCTGCCTGACCCTCACGTCATTGTCAGCTGGTCACTGACAAATACAGATTACTGCACACATTTCATCGACACACACTTTCTGTCAACACAGACAAAAGGGGTTAGTTATCAGTAGCTATATTTGCTGTAACTGTCCTTTAAATACGCCACGTCTTGAAAGGGAGAGACGTATGACATTTCTATCAATATATCCATGGAGCACTAAAGAATGACACGAAAATGTCTTATTCATTCGACCTAAGAATCCATCAAAATGGTTAGTTAGTTAGCTACTACTACTACTACTCCCAGGGCGCAACCAAGCTAGATTGCGAACACCACTAACAACTTGATGTTGGGCCATTGGCGCATCATTCAGTGGAGAATTGTCAACCTTACCTTGGTCTTGACATGGTTCACGTCCCATGCTGGCCGAAGCAGCTTTATCAGCTTCATTGCCCCATCGGTTACATTATTTTCCTCCACGAAAATCGGGAATTTTCGAATTACCGGCGAGCCGACAGGCACGTGTATCTCAGTCTCCATAATGTGGTTTATTTTCCGTTTCGAATTATTAACAGATATTTCTGGAATTCGGGACATAAATTTATTTTTGCTAACAGTTGTTTTATGAGCTGGTTGGTATCAACGGCTAACGTTGGTTAGCAAATTAGCTAGCTAAACCAGCGGCTTGTCGATGTGAAAAGCAACGGCGCTGATGAAGAAGATGCAACTACCGGTGAGATCCTCTTCGGTTTTCTCAGGAGCCGATCAGTACACGACACGATTTCCTCCGACTTGGCACCGCCCTCGCGAAATCATCCGATGTTAGACCCGCACACCGGCGGGCTCGGAGAATGACAACCAAAGATTTGTGTGACGACAGCACTCCAACCCGCGGACCGGGAGCACGCCGAGTTTTTCCGAGTGGAGCCGAAGAGCGCCAGAGAGTCTTCTTCAGCGTTGTGGTTTCCAATCATATACAATGAGACATTAATAAATAACATGAGAGGGGCAACATTTATAACCTTGAATGAGGACCTACTTTGGATCAGAAAGCCCTCACATGTCATTGTTTTTGCACAACATTTTATTGAGTAGTCACAGGCACTAGACATAATTTGGTGCGGGGCGCCCCCAATTTCCTCCAGTGGGTGTCAGTGTTGTAATGCAAAAACCAGGTGATTACCAATGCAAGCAATGTTATTGCATTCAATATACAATCGGGTCAGAAATTATTGGCACCCTTAATAAAGATTTAGCAAATACTGTGCTAAATTATATGCCAAACATTGGGAATGTATATTATTTTATACTAAAGCAATTGTTTAGAGAAAGAGATTTTGTTAAAAACGGTAGGAGTCAAAATTATTGACACCCCTGTTTTCAATTCCTTTTAATACCTCACCTTCGAGGATATGGGCAATGAGCCTTTTTATAAAATGTTTTATGAGTTGGAGAACATATTGATAAAGATCTTAGAACCTTCCTTCATATAGAATCCTTCCAGATCCTTGATATCCATCTGCGCTTATGGACTTTCATCTTCAATTAGTTTTAAGTCCGGAGACTGAAATTATTATCAATCCCTTTACAATCCCTAAATCAATCACAGATATATACACACACTTATTATATATACTTTAAAGGCCCAGTGCAATATGAAATAGATTATTCTGTATTTACAGTGCATTGGGAAAGTATTCAGACCCCTATACTTTTCCACATTTTGTTATATTACAGCCTTATTCTAAAATGAATTAAATAAAACAAATTCCTCATCACTTGTTTGATAATCAGATCAAAATGTCATGATTGGTTGTGTTCATGGCACATTAAAACGTAATATATATATATATTTTTTTTTTACAGTTAAATTACATGTCTTTAGTATAAATCCCATAAAAAAGGAGGTCCCGTTAAAAAGATTGTGATCGTCCAAATGTCACGGTATAATTCGGGAAATGGGAAATGTACCAAACAGAATCTGATGCATTTCATGCGTTGTACTTATTATATTGAACAAATCCACCTTTCATCGATTAAGTTTCAAAATGTTATGGCCCCCCTAAACTGGGTCTGTGACCCACCCTGGCCACCCAATTCAAAATGTTCTGGACACGCCACTATGTGTGTGTGTGTGTGTGTGTGTGTGTGTGAGAGAGAAAGAGACAGTTAGTGTGTATGTCAGTGGAGGCTGATGGGGGAGGACGACTCATAATAATGGCCGGAATGGAGTAAATAGAATGGTATCAAATGTTTTTTATATGTTTGATTCCATTCCCTCCATTCCAGACATTACACTCCATTCCAGACATTATTATGAGCCATCCTCGCTTCAGCAGCCTCCACTGGTGTGTGTGTGTGTGTGCACAGGTACCTGCACAGGTGGGGCAGCTCAAAGCTTAAATGCACCAACGTTCCATGAATATCTGAGCCATGAGGAAATGTTTACATTCCCACACTCTCTCTCTCTCTCCTTCTCTCTCTCCTTCTCTCTCTCTCTCTCTCTCTCTCTGGCTCGCTCGGTCTCTTCCTCTCACACACACACTGAAGCAACTCCTCCATTCTAAACTTAACTCAGTTGTTCCTCTCCACGCCCTACCCAATTTCTGATGTCAAAGTGCATGTTGACACACACACATCTTAATTTTGATAGATGGTAAGTCTGAATGGGTGTGTTTGGGAAGTAGTGCATCTCTGCCTCTCGACACAAGTCTTGAATGGCTCATTTACACACATGCAATCACACTGTCAAACACTAGGTGACATACCAACGCAAAGGCTCATGCACACACTCACATGCACACACACATGATCACATAACGGCTGACCCACAAATGCAAACACACTTTCAAAATGACAAAGATAAAAACACAGCACACACACACACTAAGACATCTAACTGACTGCACAGCTGTGGTAAAGGGTGAGTGCACGGTACACACACAAACACATGCACATTCGCACACATGCAAGCACACACACACACACACACACATACACACATACACACACATCTAACTGACTGGGGGATCTAACTCTATTGTAGAGTTGACAGATGGTCTTTAGATGGTGCTCAGTTAATGATTAGCTATGTCACCACTTCATCAGAGTACCATTAATCTGTCACACACACACACACACACACACACACACACACACACACACACACACACACACACACACACACACACACACACACGGTTGGTAGGGTCATTCACTGCGTACATTTACCATGTTCAGTCAATTCAAACAGGTACATGCTGTCCATTTTATACAAACCACAGCTTTCTTCTTAACTCTAGGGAGTCAAGGACTGATTTGTAATGCCAATGGAGCCTGCTGCTAGAAAGGTGCCTTAAGATACCGTTTTCAACTTTTGTAGTGGCGTCAAACAATGTCCCAACATTCTAATAGGCCACTTCCTTTACACACCTTTACAAGGAATGTTTCAACGCATTTCCAAGAAAAAGCATGAGATATAATTTATTGGTTGAGTCAAATCTCATATTTATTGTAATCAGAAAATGTCTAGGTTTGTCACAGTTCCTTTGTTGGTAAGTGTTAATGATGGCAAACAAACTCCAAAAGGCGCAACAATTATTAGGATTAAAAGGATGAACTAAACAGAAAATCCAATGGTATAAACAACAGGATACGGTATAACTTACTAACAAAGGACGTGTGACAAACCTGGACACTTTGTGAGTACAATAAATATGATGTTTGAGTAAATACATTTTATTGGAAATGCCTTGATGCAGTCCTTGTAAACAGAGGCATCATTTTAGGCTATTCATCAAGTTAGAGTAGCTAGCTTGTCTTACTATCTTAGACTTTAGAAAAGCAAGCAATAACTAAATATACTGAATAAGATTCATATTCCTTTCAATCTTTTACCCAGATTTTAGCAGTGTGACGACCCACCACTGTCTGCCAAATTCTTTCTCTTTGCTGTTTTCCTTAATAGGATGTCGGTGGGCGGAGCCACGAGGGTCGTCAGCAAAATGGGACACACCTGGGCTCTGGTGTGTCCCGGGGATAAATACACCTTTACCCCATTCATTGAGGAGACTCTCTCCACGCAGACACACTCTATTTTTGGTTGTGGCAGTTTGCACCGCTCAACACCCCTCACCATCTATGCACGCATCCACTCACTTGCACTACGGATTACTAACCACACAGACACAGACACACACGCACTTGTTAGTTGTATATAGTTTAGTTAATACATTTATTTTTGTTATTCCTTGATCTCTGCGTTGTCTCCCTTTTTGTTACGGGCTACGAACCGGTTTTTGACAGCAGAAATGCAGAGAAGCATATTTAGTTTATTTCAAAAACGAATCAACAGTCAGGAGAATACAGATATGTAAGCAGAAAAATAGATGGGGGGGTTCTAAGCTGACATAAGCAATTGTTTTAAGGTCATACTATATGTAATTTGGCTATTTGATTTTAGGACCCTTTTTGGAAAAATGTTTATAAGAAACCGAACCAGTTCTTGGTTCTCTCCTAAATTGTCAGGTCTTTTCTTGCAAAAGAATCGGGTCTGGGCCTTGGCGAGGAAAACAGGTACTCCAGCTGATTGGCTGTTTTTTAGGCAATTGAGAAATAAATGTAATGCAGCTGTCAAAAAGGCAAAATCTAATTACTTCCTTAATGCTATGACAGATTCTGCAGGAGATCCTGCAAAATTCTGGAAAACCGTTAATTCACTGAAACGGGGAAATTCTGCTGTTTCTCTTCCTAAGCAAATTATCTCAGACTCCTGTATTCTAAGTGGTAAAAATTATATTTGTGATGCTTTTAATAAGCATTTCATCTCTGCTGGTTTTTTATTTGAAAGGAAAAGTGGCCATTGTGGTACTGGCCAGTTAGTTGATTTTTCGTCTTGCTTTTCAACCATTACTCTGAAAAATGGTAACCCTGTTTTTAGTTTCCAGAAAATAACTGAAGCAGAGGTTCTAGCTGCCCTGTGTGCCATTGATACTAAGACATCTTTAGGCGCGGACAATTTAGACCCGTACTTACTTAAGTGTGCTGCACCTATCATTGCTGGTTCAGTGACACACATTTTTAATCTAACATTAAGCACAGGAAATATCCCTAAGGTGTGGAAAGCAGCTTTTGTTCTGCCATTACATAAGGGAGGTGGCGGTAGTGACTTGGATAACTATCGACCCATCTCTAGGCTCCCTTGTCTGGCAAAGATCCTAGAATCTTTAGTTAACAAACAGTTACAATCTTTTCTTTCTGCTAACAGTATTCTTAGCACCAATCAATCTGGTTTTAGATCTAAACACAGTACCACATCGGCCACTACGCTTGTTGTAAATGATATTGCAAATGCCTTAGATGATAGAAAGCATTGTGCTGCGTTGTTTGTGGATTTGTCAAAGATTTTGACACTGTAGACCATGCTATCCTTTTGAGTAAGCTGTCATCTATAGGACTGGGCACTGATGCCTGCCGATGGTTTTATGACTATCTTAAAGATAGAACTCAGGCCGTCATGGTCGACGGGGTCAAGTCTGACCCCTTACAGTTACTTAAAGGGGTCCCTCAGGGTTCAATAATTGGCCCACTATTGTTCTCACTTTATATAAACAACATTGGTGATAATGTCAGATATTGTAATTTCCATTTATATGCAGATGACACAGTGATGTACTCTATTGCTCCAACAGCGGACCAAGCTTTAATGCAGTTGGAGTCTGATTTTAGGATATTACAGGAGTCTCTTTTACAGCTTAAACTTGTTTTAAACGCTAAGAAAACAAATGTAATGTTTTTTTCTAGGTCTAAACTCTCAGTTAGAAACACTTTTGTAATCACTAGCTTGGATGGTACTCAAATCAAACAGGTCTCTGCATATAAATATTTAGGGGTATGGTTAGATGATAGGCTCTCTTTTAAAAAACATGTTACTGAATTGGGAAAAAAGCTCAAATTCAAGATAGGGTTCCTTTACAGAAACAGGACTTGTCTGACCTCCGTAAATAGAAAACAAATTGTGCAGGCTACTTTTATGTCCGTTTTAGATTATGGTGATATTATATATATGTATGCATCGGCAAACACATTAAAACCACTGGATTCTATTTACCATTGTGCACTCAGGTTTATCACAGGTGATAGTTACAAAACTCATCACTGTATCCTATATCAACATGTGGGTTGGGCCTCTCTATCTGTGAGGTGAGAGCAACATGCTCTTTTGTTTATTTATAAAGCACTTCTTTTAAAACTACCTCCATATATATCATCATTAATTTCAACTAGATATACTAATTTTATGACCAGATCACAGATGTGGATTACATTAGAGACTCCTGCGGTCTCCACAGAGTTGGGAAGGACTGCTTTCAGTTCCTTTGCACCTTATTTATGGAACAAACTGCAGATCCAACTTAAGTTAGACACTCTGGTGTCCCTTGCCCATTTCAAAAATATTATGGAGGATCAATATGATGTCTGTGATTGTTTCTGTTGAATTGTGTCTTTGTTTTGTATGTTTTGAAATGTTCTTGTCTGTATGCCTAGAACTATACGTCAACATGTTTACACAGGGCACAGCCGTAAAAGAGATCCAGGTCTCAGTCTGTTTTCCCTGTTAAAATAAAGATTAAAAATATATATATATATATATATATACAGTGGGGGAAAAAAGTATTTAGTCAGCCACCAATTGTGCAAGTTCTCTCACTTAAAAAGATGAGAGAGGCCTGTCATTTTCATCATAGGTACACTTCAACTATGACAGACAAAATGAGGAAAGAAAATCCAGAAAATCACAATGTAGGATTTTTTATGAATTTATTTGCAAATTATGGTGGAAAATAAGTATTTGGTCACATACAAACAAGCAAGATTTCTGGCTCTCACAGACCTGTAACTTCTTCTTTAAGAGGCTCCTCTGTCCTCCACTCATTACCTGTATTAATGGCACCTGTTTGAACTTGTTATCAGTATAAAAGACACCTGTCCACAACCTCAAACAGTCACACTCCAAACGCCACTATGGCCAATATTTGAGATTCTTCAAAGTAGCCACCCTTTTTGCCTTGATGACAGCTTTGCACAATCTTGGCATTTTTTCAACAAGTGGTGTAAAGTACTTTAAAGTACTACTTAAGTCGTTTTTTTGTGTATCTGTAAAAATACTTTAAAGTACTACTTAAGTAGTTTTTTTGTGTATCTGTACTTTACTTTTACTTCACTACATTCCTAAAGAAAATATTGTACTTTTTACTCCATACATTTTCCCTGACACCCAAAAGTACTTGTTACATTTTGAATGCTTGGCACACTTATCAAGAGAACATCCCTGGTCATCCTTATTGCCTCTGATCTGGCAGACTCATTAAACACAAATGCTTTGTTTGTAAATTATGTCTGAGTGTTGGAGTGTGCCCCTGGCTATCCGTAAATAAAAAATAAAATGGTGCTGTCTGGTTTGCTTAGTATAAGAAATTTGAATTTATTTGTACTTTTATTTTTGATAGTTAAGTATATTAAACCAAATACTTTTAGACTTTTACTCAAGTAATGCTTTACTTGAGTCATTTTCTATTAAGGTATCTTTACTTTTACTCAAGTATGACAAATGGGTACTTTTTCCATCACTGCTCTCAACCAGCTTCACCTGGAATGCTTTTCCAACAGACTTGAAGGAGTTCCCACATATGCTGAGCACTTATTGGCTGCTTTTCCTTCACTCTGCGGTCCAACTCATCTCAAACCATCTCGATTGGGTTGAGGTCGGGTGATTGTGGAGGCCAGGTCATCTGATGCAGCACCCCATCAATCTCCTCCTTGGTCAAATATCCCTTACACAGCCTGGAGGTGTGTTGGGTCATTGTCCTGTTGAAAAACAAATGAAAGTCCCACTAAGCGCAAACCAGATTGGATGGCGTATCGCTGCAGAATGCTGTGGTAGCCATACTGGTTAAGTGTCCCTTGAATTCTAAATAAATCAGAGTGTTACCAAGCAAAGCACCATCACACCTCCTCCTCCATGCTTCACGTGGGAACTTCACGGAGAGAATCCGTTCACCTACTCTGCGTCTAACAAAGACACGATACCAAAAAATCTCACATTTGGACTCGTCAAACCAAAGGACAGATTGCCACCGGTCTAATGTCCATTGCTCGTGTTTCTTTGCCCAGGCAAGTCTTTTCTTATTGGTGTCCTTTAGTAGTTGTTTCTTTGCAGCAATGCAACGATGAATGCCTGATTCATGCAGTCTCCTCTGACCAGTTGATGCTGAGATGTGTCTGTTACTTAAACTTTGTGAACCATTTATTTGGGCTGCAATTTCTGAGGCTGGTAACTCTAATGAACTTATCCTCTGCAGCAGAGGTAGCTCTGGGTCTTCCTTTCCTTCATCATAGCGCTTGATGGTTTTTGTGACTGCACATGAAGAAACGTTCAAAGTTTTTGGCATTTTCCGCATTGACTGACCATGTCTTAAAGTAATGATGGACTGTTGTTTCTCTTTGCTTATTTGATCTGTTCTTGCCATAATATGGACTTGGTATTTTACCAAATAGGGCTATCTTCTGTATACTACCCCTAACTGATTGGCTCAAACGCATTAAGAAGGAAAGAAATTCCACAAATTAACTTTAACAAGGCACACCTGTTAATTGAAATGCATTCCAGGTGACTACCTCATGAGCTGGTTGAGAGAATGCCAAGAGTGTGCAAAGCTGTCATCAAGGCAAAGGGTGGCTACTTTGAAGAATCACACACTTTTTTGGTTACTACATGATTCCATATGTGTTATAGTTTTGATGTCTTCAATATTATTCTATAATTTAGAAAATAGTACAAATAAAGAAAAACCCTTGAATGAGTAGGTGTGTCCAAACCTTTGACTGGTACTGTATATAAAAAAAATATTTGATAAAATATTGAATATGACCTTTACTACTACACGCCATTGAAACGCATTGAATAACACATTCATAAATGTCAAAAAGAACAGTCAAAAAATGTATCATAAGGTTTTGAAGTCTCTCCTATATCAGGAAGATATAAAAAAGCTCAGGAAATATTCTAGCTTTTTTTAAAAATACATATTTACAGTAGCACCCCCCCAGACCATCACTGCAGCCCAGCCAGGTCACCCGTGATACAAGTGAGTATTCAACGTCCATCTATGTCTGAGGATGTCGGGAGATGACGTGGAAACCGGGCACTAGGGGCAACAGTGAACGCTGTTATCTTCAAGTAGGTTTCGGTTTTACCAGGGCATTGTGGATGGGAATGGTGGATGGAGATGAGGATCTGCCTCTGAAACCAAAGGTTGCAAGTTCAAATCCAGTTTTTGAGATTTTTGTTTTAACCCTGTCCCAAACCGTAACCCTTACTGTAACCATTCAGAGTTAATGCCTAACCTTAAGATTTCAGAGATACTGCCTAAACCTAACCTTAAACACTTCATAATTTGACATTTGTAACAACTTCAAAATGTTATGTTTGAGAAACATGGATGAACGTCTAATTCTGAAGTGAGACTGTGAGAGCTAGTTGCCCAGCCATCCTCACATACTTTGTGGCCCCTCAAGTTTTGGGGGTGCATGACACCCCTGCTTGTAAAGGTTTCTAAAGGAAGTGGCTTATTAGAATGTTGGGACATTGTTTTATGCCACTGTAGCCATTGCTAATAGGTCACCGGACTGAAACATCCAGGTTTACAGAGCAAAGACAAACTAACTACAGTTGTTTCACACAAGACTAGCATGCAATTTCACATACAATCATATCGGAGCTGCATGACAATGCAGACAAATACATGTCTAATGCATAGCAAATGAACAAGTCTTTACACAATACAAAACTTTAAAACCCACCATCCTCAGTCTGTAAACATGTTATAAGACTGTCCTATTGTGTATCAAGGCTTGCTAATGTTATACAAAGCATCTGCCAAGCCATGTTGGCCATCTGGACCTTACAGAGCTCTGGACCTTTATTGGGACCCCTTTTCACTAGTTCCTCTGTATGCCTTTATGTCCTGTGCCCCCCCCTCTTACCCCACGGATAGCCCATGCTCTCTCTCTCTTTCTCTCTCCAACTCTCTTACTCTTCTTTAAGTTAACACACTGCCATTTCAACTTGAACTAACTTCTTCCTCCCCTTTTACTTCTGTCTCCTGTCTGTCTCATGTATTTCTATCCTATCTATCCTATCTATCCTGAACCTGCCAGAAGGGGGATCCCACCTTACCCACACACTCTTCTTCAGAAGGGCTCCAACCCAACCTGCACTGCTTAATCTCCATCTCCCTCTCTTTCCCCTTCTTACCCCCCTCTACCCCTCCCTTTGTTTTCTTGTTGGTTTCAGTGATTTAAGTGTAATGACATTTATGAGCTTCATTCAGTTCAGTCCCAGTCTCATGTCTCTCGCATGCCACATGTGCTGATTTAAGGCCGCTCCTATAGTAGAGAGTCCCAATACAGGGGGCAACTTTTGAGATCAGTGATCTTGATGGACAAGGAAAGGAAGCAAGTTAAATACATTCTCTGGTACTTTGTATACTTTTTAGCTTGTAGTTCTGAAAGTAGTACTCACGAGCCAAAAGTGGTCCCTGAAAATTGGTACTACATACTGTATGCGATATACAGTATGTGCAGATTTCAGCACCAGGTCATTGTTATTGTTCTCGCTCTCTGCTGTGTATGCATCATGTGCCTCTTGCTAGCTGTCACTCAAATGGTGAGGGGCTGAAGCTCATTGGTTGAACTTGAATTGCTAGGGGGGTGGCCCTTGTGGGGAAAATGTAGGGAAAATGGCGTAGGACAGTTTCCAGAAATGCAATTGCTTTAAATATAGGATTTTGTAGCTAATTGAGGTAAGACAATAATTATTCTCATACTGTAGATTATGCATGTATGAACAACACATTGACACACCCAGTCCACAGTGGGAGTTTTGAAAAATACTTAGTAGTCACTAAAGTTCCGGAGCGTGTCTTTAAGGCAGAAGGGGCACAATCAACAAGTTCCCTCTCACACGCACCCTCAACACACTGTGTAAGAATCTCTGACCTTGACATGACACAGTTTCCTGAAACACGGTGGGCATCAGAATGCGGTCGGTGTCCTGGAGTGAGTGTGTGTATTAGGATGTGTGTTGGGATGTGTGTGTGTGTTTAGGCATTGGCACTCTCCTAGGTTTGGGTCAGTGCACAGATATAGGGGCTCTGACTGAGGGAGGGGGAGAGAGGGGAGTGGGAGGACAGCTATAGGGTCATTGTAACAACTTCAAATAATAAGCATGTGGTCGGTGGATGAGGGAGTGTGCGATTGTGTAGGTGCGTGTGTGTGTGAGGTCTGGGTGAGTGACCATGTGAGTGTTTGTGCATATCTTGAACTATTGTTGAACTCAGTGGGCCATATGGTAGTGAACACAAAGACTTAACTCAAACCCCATCAATAGACAGCAATAGTAATGGCGTCTTTTTGTAAGCACTAATGGAGTCTAACTCCGCCATGGCTTGGTGTTCAAAGCCTATGGAAAAATGAATGGGTTTTTGGAGGGTTTTTGATAAACGCCGAAAATAAAGTCTGTGGTAAACACAGGCTTAGGAGATCTTATACAGTACATGTTTGTTCTAATTTATGAGGTAATCTTCATCAGCAAATTTTGAAGCATTTATGATATCAAAACAAGCACATAAAGCACATGAAGGCTTCCTAATTCATAAAGGTCATGCTAACTGACTGATATTATCTCATAGAACAAAACTTTTAGAAGATTCCCTAAGCCTGTGTTAACCTCAGACCTTATTTTCGGTGTTTTTCCAAAAACCATAAAAAAAAAACATTTATTTCCCCGTAGGCTTTGACCAACGAGCCATGGCTAACTCTTTGCCATTTTTTAGGACTATCAGCTAGCGAGCTCTATACTGTTAACCCTTACCCTAACTCCACCCCTTAAAGGTGAACAACAGGCCACATCCCCCTACAGCCTCCATCTTCTGTTCTTCTGACACACACGCACACGCACACACACACTGCTCTGTTCTTCTTTCCCCGAATCTTATCCATCCCCATGCCCCCCCTTCTTCTACTCCCTCTCCTCCACCCCTTCCTCCATTATTACCTCTTCGTTTGTCTTCCGTCCTTTCATTTGCAGCCCAGGCCTTTTCACCTTAAACAGACAGCAGCTGTGTGGTGAGGGCTTAGAGCCACTGCAGGCCTGAATGGACTGTTACTCTCCACTGGGTTGGACAAAGCTGTGCTTCCCCAGCAACACATCAGCTACAAATTAGCCTGCAGGCTCTGGGCCCTGCAGGGGGAGAGACCTATGTGTGTGTGTGTGTGTGCATGTGTCCAGGCTGTGGGATCCTTTCATGTCTACCAACAGTGATGGGGTGGGGGCTAAGGGGAGGGGACAGAAGTTGTTTTGGGACCACTGGTCTGGTACAGTATGAGTGACAGCTGAGAGTCAACAGGTTTAAACAGGTTGTTTGTGTGTGTGTGTTTGTGTGTGCATGTATGTGTACATGCATTCGGGAGTGTGTGTGTGGGGGGGGAGTGTGTGTGTTCTGAGCTGTAGCCCATCCCTGTACAGTAATGTGATTGTCTTCTCAGAATGAGCCCTGAGGCTGGGAATTACTGGCTGAATCTCCCTCACTAGTACTATGGGACACCTCCCTCTCTCCTTCTTCTCTCTCTCTTATTTCCACTTGCCTCTTTATTTTCTTTCTTTTTTCTTTACCCCTTTATTTTTTTTTTCTTTCTTTCAGCGGACAACTATCACCCCATTACCCCTTGAGAGAATCATTCATGATGGGACATGCATTGCATTGTAATTCTACCGAACTAAGTCACTAACTGATTAACCATGCTTAACCATGTTAGCTGCCATTGGATCCAATGGTGATTTTACTTACAGATCTGTGATCTCACTTAGCTCTCAGTCAGACCTTTCTCATGTCAGAGATGAAAGGAATTGCTCTGATGAACGTCCAGTTCAGTAAACCCCCCACATCCAGGTAAAGAGAGAGACAGAGATACTGAGGGATGGAGTTAGACAGAGACAGAGAAAGGTATATGGAGCTACTGCATGTCTTCACTTGTCCATATAAAATAGGTCATCCGTTGATCTTGTCTTTGTGTGAGTGTGTGCTTGAGTTGGTGCGTGTGTGTGTATTTGAACATGGGTGGGTGTGTGAGGGTCTGTGTCTATGTGTGTGTGTGTTGCTCTCTCTGAGATGCCAGATAGCAGAGTGTCTGTGATTATCAGGGGATGTAATACTGTAGATGTAGGCCACAGTAGCCCGGACCAGACCTCTGATATCACCCACTAGATGGCCTGTCAGACACAACAACAGTAAACAAAACTACAGTAAACAGGCCTGGCGGACGGACAGATGTCCTGATCACTGGAGGGAGGTCACAAAACAGAAACAACTCCATATTTCAGCCATTTAGCAGACACTCTTATCCAATTAGGGTCAAGTACCTTGTTCAAGGGCACATCAACAGATTGTTCACCTAGTTGGCTTAGGGATTTGAACCAGTGACCTTTCAGTTTACTGGCCCAATGTGCTTAACCACTAGGCTACTTCCTGTAAAAAGATAAACAGGATGGATTTGCTATAACTGACTCCAGAATCTTAATAAACCCATATTCAACTTCAGCTTTCCTTTACAAAGCAGAAAAATATCAAAAATGTGATCAAAGCGTGTCTAACTTCACATTGAATCTGAAACTGAAATAAAGCTGTAGAAAAGGAACTCCACAGGCATACTTTTAGAAGTAAAGACAAAACAAGTGTCGCTGAGTCAAGGAACAATGAATGACTTTACCGCAGCCAGGTGACTCACCTCTCACAGACTTGTACATTAGTTACAGCCGGTGTGTTCGTGTGTGTGTAAGGTGTGCCTCTTTCTTATCTTATGACCCTAGCACTATATGGAATTATTTCCTGGTAAAGTTCAGTCCATAGGTGGGATGTTACAGCAAACACTTTAAGGCTGAAATTAGAGTAGGTTGTGTGAGTGTGTGTGTGTGCACTCATGCACATGCATGCTGTAGCTGTCAGGTATGTGATGAGTAGCCATGAGGGTGAGGAAAGGTATTTCCGCTCAGAGGTGCTTGGTGTCCTCTGGGATTCGCTGAAAGTGGGAGAATGTGTGTCTTACGTTTAGCTGAAAGAATGTGTTAAGTTTAGCTGAAAGTGTGTGTGTGTCTGTGTGTCTATTTGTGTGTTGATTGGGTGACAGTGAGTGTTCGCGTGTGTCTCTCTGATGTGTTTGGGTATCAGGTGTCCTGTCAGATTGTTGCACCCTGAGTAGAAGTGACTAATACACAGGTTGTAGAACTGAAACAAATTTGATCTATTCTCTTTCTTTGAATGGAGGGACACCATCTCTGTGTGTCACACATTTAGTGACAAGGACACTATGAGATCCAGGTATGTTATCCAATACACAACACACACACACACAGATGCATCATGCCCATAGGGGGCACAGGGGCACGTGCCCCCTCGGATTTGTCCTGTTTAAAAAAATAACATTGTTTCTCTGTAGTACTACTAGCCACCTCGCAATTTTATGAAGTTGGCTTTAACTAGCCCAGATAGGTTTCCAATCTCCCAACCTCATAAGTAGCTACTAAGAAGCTTTTACCAAGATTTTAGCAGATGCAGGGAAGTACATTTAATTTATTTAATAAGAACCACCAGTCAGGAGGATACAGACAACTCAAGAGGTATATTTAGATATGCAGAAAAATATACATAACAGTACCAGTCAAAAGTTTGGACACATCTACTCATTCTTACTATATTTTTACTATTTTCTACATTGTAGAATAATAGTGAAGACATCAAAACTATGAAATAACATATGGAATCATGTAGTAACCAAAAAAGTGTTAAACAAATCAAAATAAATGGTATATTTGAGATTCTTCAAAGTAGCCACCCTTTGCCTTGATGACAGCATTCTCTCAACCAGCCTCATGAGTACAGTAGGTCACCTGGAATGCATTTCAATGTGCCTTGTTAAAAGTTAATTTCTGGAAATTATTTCCTTCTTAATGCGTTTGAGCCATCAGTTGTGTTGTGACAAGGTAGGGGTGGTATACAAAAGATAGCCCTATTTGGTAAAAGTCCATATGTGTTATAGTTTTGATGTCTTCACTATTATTCTACAATGTAGAAAATAGTAAAATAATGAAAAACCCTTGAATGAGTAGGTGTGTCCAAAATGTTGACTGGTACTATATATATATATATATATATATATATGATTTGTGTATATATATTTGTTTACATAGAATTAAGCATAATGAGTATAGCTCTAATTGCAGGAAAAAGTTGTTTTAGGTGTTTAAAAAAAGGAAAAACTCAACTTTAAGGAAGGGTGTACCACCCCAGCCATTCTCACCTACTTTGTGCCCCCTCAAATTGTTGGGTGCATGACGCCAATGCGCACACACACACAGCCACACATACAGTATACACACACAGTTAGCTCCGCGCGGGTGGAGCCTAATTGTGTCTTGAAGGATTTCACCGCCCGAGTCCTGGCGCGCACAACACACACACTTTGCTGTTGAGGGACATAGCAATGCAATGTGAAGACACGACTTGGATGCTAAAGATCTAATATACGACGAAATGTTAGAGCATTATAAGGCCTACGTGAGTTCGATGGTGTATTTTAATCTTATTAGATATATACCTGCGTTTAGTGGAAAGTTTGGGATCTCTCGCTCTGAGTGAATAAACTGGGAAAGCACTGTATTACAACTTGGATGAACAGGTTCTCTCCTCGCGCCCCGGGAAATGTTTTAGCGGTGTTGGGCAGGGAATTATTTTGTCATATAATTAGGTGGCAAAACACCTTCTCGTCTCCACCATGAAGAGCTCAAGAGGTACAGTAGCGACGCCATCTTTCCAGTCCTCTCCAAGGGCTGCGCGGCAGAGCGAGTGGCTGCGGAGCGCTCTGGCCCACCATCACTGCCCCGACCCCGGCGTGGAGAACGAAATAGTGGTCCTGGCCACGGGGATTGACCAGTACCTCCAGGAGGTCTTTCACCACTTGGTTTACCCCAAACAAGACGACGTGGTCTCGGCAGAGGACTTCACTGTGCTTTGCTCAGTGCTGGGGCTTACCGGAGAGGAAAGTGAGACAAGGGATGGAGAGAAAGAAGAGGAGGGAGATGATGAGGAGGGTCAAGGTATTTGCTCGGGGCTCCCTCGCGAGCTGGCCTTTAGGGACTTCCATTCGCGGCTATGCGGTTATTTCCGCGTCCGAGAGCGCAATGGAACTGGACCGGGGGCCATGCGCCTCCCCGTTACGGAGGAGACAGAGCACATTGAGCGCGAGATCCGGCTTCGTTGGCCGCGGGTCAGGCGAAGGAAATGTGTCAGTTTCGACCTCACAAGAGAACAAACCGGGAGGAGGCTCGCGCACAACCGCGAAACGGGTTCATCAGAACTACATCATAAAACAGGTAAGCAATTGGCTATAGCATATGAACTGGACTCTGCTAAAATGTCTGAACTGTTATGGTTGCAGGTTCAAACTCTGCTGTGCTCCAGCTGCCCTCAACTCTCAATTGATACACTGTCTGCTGAGATCACTCATTAGGAAGGAATCCTGCCTGATGTGTTATCTCCAATTGTGGACACTAACACCCATCCATATGAACAATCCTCATCTCTCCCACCTCTAGGCCAGACAGAAACAGAGTGTGTGGCTCTGAGGGAGCTGGTTGAGGACCTGCGCTCTGCTCTACAGGGCAGTGATGCTCGCTGCCTGGCTCTGGAAGTCGCATTACGACGACAGAGGTGCCCATCCAGGCTTACCATGCACCACTCCAATGTAGTGACTTCAAACACACATACACCCTCAAACATACCAATTCCAAATGCACAGGGACGAGAGAGGGGTGCACCCAACCCCCCAAAAGAAGTGATCCCAAATCCAAACCCCCAGGGCCGAGGGCGCGGGGTGGGGGAAGAGAGGGTAGCAGGGAGACGGGGCTCCAAAGACCCTATCCTCAGGGAGCTGCAGCTGATTCGCTCCTCACGTGACGGACAGCTGGAGGAAGCAATCAGGTTCAACCAGCGGCTGGAGGAGGAGCTTGGCTGGGCCTATGGGGAGGCTCGCAGGCTGGAAGGTGTGGAGTCTCGTCTACGGCAGGAGAACGCCGAGATCAGGTTGGTTTTGATTGACTGATTTGTTTGTTGATTGGTTGATTGATTAATGGAATGGCTGGTTGATTGGTTTGTTGACTGACTGATTGATTGTCTGATTGACAGGCGGAGAACAGAAGAGGCGAGGGAGGCTCTCAGAGAGGGGCTCAAGAAGGTGAGACTGATCCAGAAACAGGCTCAGAATGTCCCTCAGCTCCAGAGCAGAGTCACACAGCTGGAAACAGACATTCAAGAGTACAGGTAGACTATACAACACCCCTGTCCCGAAGTCTAGGCCTGGAGGTCCACCACACTGGCACATAGGGGGCTGAATAAATGGGATTATGTTTGGTTAATATTCAACTCAATATGACATCACTGTAGCCTATATCACCAACAGCAACAGCATAGCAACAACCTAGCATAGGTTCTGTCCTCTACACTGCTGATACAGTATATTAACCACATAAACGACAATGTATTATTAATTGAGGACACATTTATGAAATGTAAAGTAGTCATTAGTGGGGTAAGTCATTGGCCCTACCTCTTTCTGGTAGTGGTATCTGCAGTGGTTTAATAGCTTGGATAACAGTGTGAAGCTGTAATGCTCTCACCACGAAACATAAGAGACCTTTACTACTGTAGTGTATACACTCACCAGCAATACACACATACATGAATGTGCACAAACATAGTAATATTTGACCCATACTGTGCCTAACCTTTGACCTCTCAGATCACAGTGCACCTGCAGAGGAAGCCACGCCTCACCACCACGAGAGCCCATGGACGACACCTGCCTCCAGCGAGCGGTGGAGGGGAGAGCTGCCTCGGACGAGGAAGAGGAAGAGAGGGAGAGGGAGGAGAGGGGGAGGGAGGAAGGACAGTGCTGCCTGTTGGAGGTGAAGAGGCTCATCAACAGACTGCACAACTGTGGTAAAGGGTGAGTGCAGGGCACACACACACACACACACACACACACACACACACACACACACACACACACACACACACACACACACACACACACACACACACACACACACACACACACACACACACACACACACACACACACACACACACACACACACACACACACCTGTAGCTGACTCTCTTCTCCTCTCCAGGTGTCAGAATACAACAGTCCACCACTTGCTACTCTCCCAGAACCTCCTCCTTGACAACCAGAACAATCTCCATGGCAATGACCTCCTCACGATCCCCAAGGGGCGGGGCCGCAGAGGTCACACTTATCAGGAGGAGAGGGAAACAGAGTTAGAGAAGGTGAGAGAGAACTAGAGGGGTTCTTAGGGCCAATTCCATTTTTATTTAGCTCCCTCCAAAGAGAAAGAAAAAAAGAAAGACTTGGAATTGATCCTGGAACATATAGAAAACTAGTGGCCAGTGGGAGGCAGTTATAGATACATTTCCTTGTTTACCATATCTGAAGTGTGCAGCAGATGGTGTCTGTGAGAGTACTTTAGATACAACTAATAAGCCTGTCTGGCACAGCTCACTATCCATTTTTTTATTGTGTATATATATTATTATTTCTTCATTGACTGGTTTTTTTGCTCTTTCTCTCTCAATTCCATAACATTTGCTTTATTGACATGATGTAACAATGTATATATATATTGCCAAAGCTTACTGTAGATTTACAATATTAACATAATCTCTCTCTCTCTCGCTGTCAGAGGCATGAGGAGGTGGAGGGGTTGAGGTTGGAGGTTCAGATGGTGGAGATCGAGAGAGTACGTCTGTCACTTTTGGTGGAGAAACTGACAGACACACTAACACTGCTACTGCAGCTACGCATCAAGGTACACATATACTGTATACACAAGCAAGAACAGTAAACACAAACAGGTCCTCGGAGCATTCTGATTGTTTGTTATACCAGCCTTTCTAGTTCTGGAGTGCCACCTAGTGGTTTAGTGTGTGTAAAGATCTGTGTATGAGTCAAGCCTTTCCCACCCTGACCTTTCTCACTCATCCTCTGTGGGCAGGGTGTCTCTCGTAGGTCTCTGGGGACGATGCTGATGGACACTCTGGATGTCTGCAGCAGGAGTGGACATAGCCCATCCCATGTGCTGCAGGTGGTCAATGCCTTCTGTGCTCAGCTTTCATCCAATGAGCTGCTGCGAGACAGGGTAGGAGGGGAAGGTGGCGGGGTAGAAGGAGAGGCACAAGTATCTGTGTCTACCATCCAGAGAACCTCAAGCACTGCCAAACCCCCTGCTCATCTCCTGTTTAGCAGGGTTAGCAAACACACAACCCTCTCTTCTCCCCAACTCCCCTCCATCAACACTACATAACTGGTCTACAGCTACAGCACACTCCTAAACCTCCTTCTGATTATGCTACTATACCACTACCTCTTGTATATCACTTCCTCCTGTATACCTCTTGTATACCACTACCTCTTGTATATCACTTCCTCCTGTATACCACTACCTCTTGTATGCCACTTCCTCTTGTAAACCACTTCCTCTTGTTTCATTTATTTATTTTACTAGGCAAATCAGTTAAGAACAAATTCTTATTTTCAATGACAGCCTAGGAACAGTGGATTAACTGCCTGTTCAGTGACAGAACAACAGATTTGTACCTTGTCAGCTCAGGGATTTGAACTTGCAACCTTTCAGTTACTAGTCCAAAGCTCTAACCACTAGGCTACCCTGCCACCACTTCCTCTTGTAAACCACTTCTTCTTGTATATCACGTCCTCTTATAAAGGGAAAGGGGGATACCTAGTTAGTTGTACAACTGAATGTATTCAACTGAAATGTGTCTTCCGCATTTAACCCAACCCCTCTGAATCAGAGAGGTGCGGAGGGCTGCCTTAATCGACATCCACGTCTTTGGCATATACCACTTCCTCAGGAGTAGGCCTAGCTATGACTGTATATATGAGAGGAAGATACTACAGGTTCATCTCTGTTGCTCTGGGTCTATAACAGTCTTTGTCTGTGTACTGCTATATTTACACAGCAGATTTAGCCTTTCATCTCTGTATATCTATTCTGTTGTGTTTGTTACTAACATGGCGCTTTTGACACAATCATGATTATTTATGCACATTTATATATTAATATTTATACTAATGGGACAAGTTTGATTAGCTATGTAATATGTTTTTGTCTTTCTGTGTCATTTGACATGATTTGTTAGTTTAGTTTAAAAGCTTTGTAGAGGAGCACACTAGTGTGATGACTAGTATGTCTGTCTTCTGATTGTACATTAGATACACTGTTTACTCTACATCAGCTACAGTACTTTATACTCTATTCATTATTTATCAAATCTCTCATTGAGATTACAAATCTTTTCACATGAGGGACCCAGGAGACCTGATTTATAAACATGTAACATTTTAATTATTGCAGTTATTGTAGAGGACTATTAATACATTCATTAATAAAACCTCATAAAATGTGCATATAGTAGTATACGATAAGTGTTGTTTTCTCTATACAAATGCATATCTACTGTGGTTGATTATAGGGACTCACAGGTGTCTTCACAACATTCAGCTGCTACATTGTACTTAGTGCTACATTGTACTTAGTGCTCAGTATGAGCTCAGAGCTCAGACAGTTCTATCTCTCATATGACTGTGAGAACCAGGACTCGTGTATGTGTGTGTCTTTGTTTGTGAACCAGCTGAAAGAGAGGTATAAAGCTACTCTGACCTTTGTATGATATCTGAGCAAGGCCACTCATTGCCCCATATTCATGATACATTTACATTGTATCCTCAGAAAGGCATAACCTCACCTGACACACACACACATACTTGATGTCCAGCTCTTAGGTTCTCTTAATTCCGGTATAGCCCCCCATACAATCGCACACAGAGTGACTCACAGAAGACTACATCAATACAGAAGAGTGGTACAAAATAATATAGTCCTTTATTTCCTGCAATTTATAAAGTCCTGCAGATTGTGAACCCCACTACAGTTACAGGGTTACAGAGGGGGACAGTAGGGGGAGCACACAGTTCCAAATACAGTGTATGCGTTTGTGTGTGTAACCAATATATCTGTATGGATATTTTGTGTGTGTGTGTGGGGGTGAGGGTTGAGGAATGGGGTTATAGAGAAATGATCAGTCCGTTATACTTCTGTGTTGTCTGACCACTAGTCGGTTCTAGTCAAATCCTTCTGTTTACAATATCCATCTATTCATTTATGTTCCCAATTGAAGGTTCTGGCCTTAGTGATTCCCAACCACTGCAGCCGTTGCAACCATGCTGCCTCTCTCATAGACTATTTATTCATTCATTACATTACAACATCAAATCAAGGTATGTCAGTTATTAATAAAAGCTAATTAGAGAGATGCTACTCTATGGTGAGCCTGGCTCCTGATTGGTTACTATGTGTTGTGCTTGGCTCCTGATAGGTTAAGGCCTTCTATGTTTGGGTCCCTGCCCTCGTAAGGTGTGTGAGGTTCATCAGATATTAGGCACCCACACTGTTCTGTTTGTTAGCCTAGCCGCTAATCTACCGTGGCAGCGCTGAAGCTCTACTGGCTGGATACAACTAAAAAAAACGATGAACAAAAAAAGAAAATGAGAAACAATTACAAAAACAGCGACACAGAACCGAGACAAAATTAAATGAAAAATAAACACCTTATTTATAGAATAAATATAGTATATACAATTTGCTTTGTGTGCATCTAAAAATAAATAGACAAAGCATTCCTTCCCCCTGAAGAAGTATTCACAACCTCTTATCCGTACTGGGGCAGAACGCTGGCACAGGTTCAGTAAGACAGTAGAGAGAACCCAGGTTCTAGATCCAGGGTTCCGCTTCAAGAATACAGAGGACAGGTTTTAGAATAGAATCTTGGATACAGGCTCTAGAATCCAGAAGGTATGTATTCTATAATCATGGACACAGGTTCTAGAATCAAGAAAATACAAATTCTAGAATCTAGAAAACACAGGTTCTACATTAGAATCTTGGATACAGGTTCTAGAATCTAGATGAAGCAAATAGTGAACAGAGCCTATTTCAACATCAGCACTGTCTCATATTCACTCATATGATAATGTCGCCCTCTGGTGCCTGTGTGTGTATATTACAGTACTTTCCAACAGTGACACTATACCCCACTGGGGCTGCCTCACATGACAATCATTCTCTATGACTATGGCTAACACATAAGATCACAGAAGTATTAATACAAATTATGAAGTTAAAGAATAAATCTAATAACGGACACAACTTCCACTTTGTAAAATGTGTCAAACCTAAGAAGGATACATTATCTTTTAAAGAGAAGGAAACTTAACTCATAATGCACAAGTTTTGCATACTCATGTTATGTGCCCTGCACATGCACTATGCTGGCCCCTTAAAACAACATATAAATTGAACACCAGGTAGCAACGCATCAGATAATAACACATGCATTTCACCATCAAGCTGGGCTCTGCTGCTTACGAGAATTAGAGTGTCTATACTGACAGTATGTAAATGTGGGTAGGATAGGAGGCCATTTTGAAGCATGGCGTCTATGTGGCAGATATTGTAGGTCAGCTGCACAGTGTGTATGTACAATGCACAACAGGCATTAAAGAAGTGTGGTAGTCAGCATGGACAGGCCTTGAGTTGCTTCAACTCAAGAAGATCGCTGATGTTGTTTGTACCATTCGAGAAAGAGCAAGAGAGACCGAAAGAGAGAGCGAGATGTTTGCATGACATTCCTAAGAAGGCAATATTGGTATTACAATTCCTCCCTCAACATTCTGTCTTTCCTCACTAACTAATGAAGCCCATTAAAGCCTTCTAATCAGAACACACCAAACAGGTCTTGTCACTATAGCATTAGCGTGATCAGCGTGATCAAGTGGATAACTTTCACCACCCTTTAACATATGCTCCTAGGTCCTTGCACTGGATAGGATGTCACCTGGAATGGCCTCAATAAGCGCTCTGTCCCTACCCTCTCTGACATCTCACTGACCTCCCTCTAGCCTCCCAGTTAGGCCACTCTAACCTCCGTGAATCCAGTGATAAGCAGAGTTTTGTGTGTGTACGTAACCAACAGGCTGCCACAAACAGATGGCCAGCCTGACAAACAAAGCACAACTTTCTGTCTCTAAGTGTTTGTGTGAAAACAAAGTAAACAAAGAAGATACAAATTTAATTGAAGAAATGTCACAATCGTAGCCCTTTAGGAGGATTTAGGGGAGAACAAGGTGTTGAAACCTTGTTATTGAGCATTGAGGCCTCAAGGACCACTAAGGACATGGTTGGCAAGAATTGGGGTTGACTTTAATTCAAGTAACAACCCTCCAACTGAGTGTGAAACATGATGTGGCACCTGACCGTATGATCTGGTACCTCCTTGGTGACCTATGAAACATAATGTGGCACCTGACCGTACGATCTGGCACCTTCATAGGCACCTGACCTATGAAACATGATGTGGCACCTGACCGTACGATCTGGCACCTCCTTGGTGACCTATGAAACAATGTGGCACTTGACCGTACGATCTGGCACCTCCTTGGTGACCTATGAAACATGATGTGGCACCTGACCGTACGATCAGGCACCTCCTTGGTGACCTATGAAACATAATGTGGCACCTGACCGTACGATCAGGCACATCCTTGGTGACCTATGAAACATAATGTGGCACCTGACCGTACGATCAGGCACATCCTTGGTGACCTATGAAACATAATGTGGCACCTGACCGTATGATCTGGCACCTCCTTGGTGACCTATGAAACATGATGTGGCACCTGACCGTACGATCTGGCACCTCCTTGGTGACCTAGGAAACATAAATTGGCACCTGACCGTACGATCAGGCACCTCCTTGGTGACCTATGAAACATGATGTGGCACCTGACCGTACGATCTGGCACCTCCTTGGTGACTCCTTGGTGATCTATTAAACATAATGTGGCACCTGACCGTACGATCTGGCACCTCCTTGGTGACCTATGTCCATGGAGTAGGTTGAGGTTGCCTCTTACCACTGATACAGAGTCAGTTATGTTTTCATCCCCAATGGTTAAGGTTAGGATTTGGAGAGGGTAAACTGATTCTAGATCTGTGCTTACGACAACTTCTACCCAGAGTTGTTAAAACTTCCTGTTTCTGTTCAGGTTAGTGTTCAGACATCCTTTGACAGGGTTGGAGGGTTGTTACCTAAGCGGATTCAGGTCTCTACATTCTGGTCCGGGCCCCTGTGTTGCTGCCCCCACTGAATCACTACTCTCAAGGCAAATTGAAAGGGTCCCTTAAAACTGATTTAATCTCTTTATACATATAGCACTTGGTGATTAAGCATTCTAGACTTGTGTGAGTTTTTTTGCTGTCTGTCTGTCTTCATTTCAAGTCTTTAAGATTGATCTCACCTTTCCAAATGCTGCCAATGTGACTGGCCCAAGGGAGAATGTCCCCATTGAAAATAATGAGGATTCATCCGCCCAACAGTAAAACAGATATAGATTCATATCAAATTCACTATTAACAATAATAATCATAATCATCATAATAACAATAAAAACAACAGAAGTAGAACTCTTATTTAGTCAAATAAACAAAAAATGGCATAGTCTGTGACCCAGGGGTGTTTTGGGGGAGATTGGAGGTCAAGGGGTCAGGGTTGAGGTCTGGTTTTGAAAGTCATTCAGTTGTTCCGATGTCCAGAGGGAGATACTGTACAGTTCAGGTGTTCAGGTTGTTTCCGGTGAGCCGGCATTGATGCTGTGTATGTATGCTGTCCAGGTGTGTGTGTTCAGTCTCCCACGTCAGTGTCTCTGTCTCCAATGAGCCAGAGGACATGGAAGCAGAGGGCCAGGAAGCCGGTCCCCAGCAGATCTCCCAGGGCCGTCAAGTAAGGAATAGAGAAGTTATCAGGGTTCATCCCCCTACTCCACATCCAGTGGACCATCCAGTCAGCCAGGTACAACAGGATCAACACCTAGAGACAGAGAGGGAGAGTCGTGAGGGTGTGTGAAGGTGTGTGTGGTGTGTGTGTGTGTGTGTGTGTGTACCTGAAGTAATGCAGCAGCCATGTAGAAGGCTATGAAGATGGATGTTAGTGTGGTGTGTCCTCCCTGCATGGAGTTGATGGTGTAGAGGAAGACCAGGTGACCTGGAGCAACCAGGAGGAAGAGCACCCGTGCTGAACGAGAGTTCACATCTGGGAAAGAGAGAGAGAGAGAAATTAATTAAGTCTATCAGTCAATATTGTACCTTTTTATAAAACGAATCAATACTCACTGGAACCAAAGAAGGAGGTGCAGGGGGTGGGGCATTTCCTGGGGTTGGGGTCAGGGTCTCCCATGGGGATACCATTCATGTGCAGATAGGTGGATATTCTACTGGCCTGTACCGCTACCAGGTTACCTCCCACACCTGGCATGCACACAATACAGCACACATATGAGACAGACATAGTGTACAGTGCATTCGGAAAGTATTCAGACCCCTTGATTTTTTCCACATTTTATTACGTTAGAGCCTTATTCAAAAATGTATTAAATAAAACATTTCCTCATTTAACTTCTTAGGGAGCGGCGGCGGCAGGCAAAAACCAGAAGAAAATCCATCCGGGAAAATGTTTTTTTTTTTTTTTTTATGTCACAGTTTTTCCATTGACTTGCTATTGACTACAGAGTGAATTGGCTCCCAGATTGCAGTTCCTATGGCTTCCACTAGATGTCAACAGTCTTTAGACAAGGTTTGAAGTGTTTACCTTGAAAAACAGGGGAATAGAAGAAGATTATATAAGTAGAGTGAGGAAGTGCCTTTTGTGTTTTGCGCATGAGACCGTGAGTGTGCGCCTCGGTATTTTCATTTTCTATCGCTCAGGTTATTATCCGTGTGAAATATTATAGTTAATATACATAAAAGTGTACCTAAGGATACATTATAAACAATGTTTGATTTGTTTGGACAAAGTTGATAGGTATATTTTTTGTCTTGTATAATGGGAAGAGTGGACGGTGGATTTTCTGAACAGAATGCGCCAACCAAACAGAGTTTTATGGATATAAATAAGGACTTTTTCTAACAAAAGGAACATGGATTGTCTTGCTTGGACACTTCGTGTTTGCCCTCAGCAGAAGATCATCAAAGGTAAACAATTTATTTTAGGTATTTTTATGTGTTTTGTGACACCCGCGTTGGTTTTATTATTATGCTAATGGAGGAAGTACATGGGGTGCTGTCCTCAGACAATCAAATGTTATGCTTTCGCCGTGAAGCCTTTTTGAAATCTGACAATGCTGTGAGATTGCCAAGAGTCTAACCTTTTGAAGAGTGTGCAACACTTGTATTTTAATGAATGTTTTATAATTCTACTTTTGGATTTTGAATTTGGCGCCCTACATTTTTCCGGATGTTGTGACTGGGGCGCTAGCGCCCCAACGCTCCTTAATTATCCCCAAGTGGTTAATCTACACACAATACCCCATAATGACAAAGTGAAAGGTAACACGCCTATCTCTGACCTATTTAACCCGTCTCTCCTCTCTGGGGAGGTTCCCATTGCTTGTAAGACAGCCATGGTTCGTCCTTTATTTAAAGGGGGGAGATCAAGCTGATCCTAACTGTTATAGGCCTATTTCTATTTTGCCCTGTTTATCAAAAGTGTTGGAAAAACTAGTCTACAGTATTCTCTCTGGTATGCAATCTGGTTTCCGCTCAGGTTATGGATGTGTCACTGCAACCTTAAAGGTCCTCAATGATGTCACCATTGCCCTTGATTCTAAGCAATGTTGTGCTGCTATTTCTATTGACTTGGCCAAAGCTTTTGATACGGTAGACCATTCCATTCTTGTGGGCCGGCTAAGGAGTATTGGTGTCTCTGAGGGGTCTTTGGCCTGGTTTGCAGTGTATAAAGTCAGAACATCTGCTGTCTCAGCCACTGCCTGTCACCAAGGGTGTACCTCAAGGCTCGATCCTAGGCCCCACGCTCTTCTCAATTTACATCAACAACATAGCTCAGGCAGTAGGAAGCTCTCTCATCCATGTATATGCAGATAATACAGTCATATACTCAGCTGGCCCCTCCCCGGATTTTGTGTTAAACACTCTACAACAAAGCTTTCTTAGTGTCCAACAAGCTTTCTCTGCCCTTAACCTTGTTCTGAACACCTCCAAAACAAAGGTAATGTTTTGGTAAGAAGAATGCCCCTCTCCCCACAGGTGTGATGACTACCTCTGAGGGTTTAGAGCTTTAGGTAGTCACCTCATTTAAGTACTTGGGAGTATGGCTAGAAGTAACACTGCCCTTCTCTCAGCACATATCAAAGCTGCAGGCTAAAGTTAAATCTAAAAGTGGTTTCCTCTATCGTAATCGCTCCTCTTTCACCCCAGCTGCCAAACTAACCCTGATTCAGATGACCATCCTACCCATGCTAGATTATTATAGATCGGCAGGTAAGGGTGCTCTCGAGCGGCTAGATGTTCTTTACCATTCGGCCATCAGATTTGCCACTAATGCTCCTTATAGGACACATCACTGCACTCTATACTCTGTAAACTGGTTATCTCTGTATACCTGTCGCAAGATCCACTGGTTGATGCTTATTTATAAAACCCTCTTAGGCCTCACTCCCTCCTATCTGAGATATCTACTGCAGCCCTCATCCTCCACATACAACACCCGTTCTGCCAGTCACTTTCTGTTAAAGATCCCCAAAGCACACACATCCCTGGGTTGCTCGTCTTTTCAGTTCGCTGCAGCTATCGACTGGAACGAGCTGCAACAAACACTAAAACTGGACAGTTTTATCTCAATCTTTTCATTCAAAAACTCAATCATGGACACTCTTACTGACAGTTGTGGCTGCTTTGCGTGATGTATTGTTGTCTCTACCTTCTTGCCCTTTGCACTGTTGTCTGTGCCCAATAATGTTTGTACCCTGTTTTGTGCTGCTACCATGTTGTGCTGCTGCCATGTTGTGTTTCTACCATGTTGTTGTGCTGTGTTCTCATGTGTTGCTGCCTTGCTATGTTGTTGTCTTAGGTCTCTCTTTATGTAGTGTTGTGTTGTCTCTCTTGTAGTGATGTGTGTTTTGTCCTATATTTGTATTTATTTTATTTTATTCCGGGATGTCTGAATCAGTCATCTCACACTGTTTTCAATAGGCCAGCTATTCAAAGCCTAATAGATTAACCCAAAGATTGCAGTTCCTATGGCTTCCACTAGATGTCAACAGTCTTTAGAAAAAGGTTGGAACGTTCAATCATGAAAATCAAGGGAGCAAGACCACTAGTTCCTGGGTTCACGTCAAGTGTACTGTTTTGGATTCTGCGCGTAACAGGGAATGCGCGCTCAGTGCTTTTTCTCTTCTATTCAGCAGGTTACATTCTGTCTGAAATATTATAGTGTATATTCATTTTAGGGTATCTGAGTATTGATTACAAATGCTGTTTGACTTTTTTCCGCAAACTTTATGGGTACTTTTGGGATATTGTTTGTCTGCATGGATGAAAGCCTTTGGGCAGGTGGTTCACTGAACAAAACGCACCAACCAAACGGAGCTATATGGATATAAAAAGGAACTTTATCGAACAAAAGGACCTTTTATTGTGTAACCTGGACGCTTTGATATACCATCAGAGGAAGATCATCAAAGGTAAGCGATTTATTTTATGCTATTTTTGAGTTTTGTGACACCTCTGCTGGTTATTATGTTATTATGCTAATTGAGTTTTTGAGTGGGGGTGCTGTCCTCAGACAATCAAATGTTCTGCTTTCGCCATAAAGCCTTTTAGAAATCTGACAATGCTGTTAGATTAACAAGAGGCTAAGCGTTTGAAGGGTGTGCAGCATTTGTATTTTCATGAATGTTTGAAATGAGTATTTTTGTATTTTGAATTTGGCGCTCTGCATTTCACCGGATGTTGTCAAAATCGATCCCGTTCACGGGATTGGATCCATAACAGGTTAACTGACTTGCCTAGTTACAGTAAATAAAGGTAAAATAAAAAGATGAACCCGATCAAAAATCTTTGGGGAGACCTGAAAATACATGTGCAGCGACGCTCCCCATCCAACCTGACAGAGCTTGAGAGGATCTGCAGAGAAGAATAGGAGAAACTCCCCAAATACACATGGGCCAAGCTTGTAGTGTCATACCCAAGAAGACTGGAGGCTGTAATCACTGCCAAAGGTGCTTCAACAAAGTACTGAGTAAAGGGTCTGAATACTTATGTAAATGTGATATCAGTTTTTTAATTTTTCTCCATTTGCAAACATTTCTAGAAACCTGTTTTTGTTTTTTCATTATGGGGTATTGTCTGTAGATAGATAAAAAAATAAAAATCCTCATCAATTTTAACAAAATGTGGAGAGACAAGTGGTCTAAATACTTTCAGAATGCACTGTATCAGTGGTTGTGTATCAGTGGTTGTGTATCAGTGGTTGTGTGCAGAGTATTCAGTGCCAGGAGAGAGTCTTACCATTGATAACAGGAGTGAAGACAGCCATGCCAGCGAAGTTGGGGTTGGACACGGTCTTATCTAGGATCAGACCCCCAACACTGAGGAGAGCACAGAGGAGAGGAGGTGAGACACAGGACAGACACAGGTGAGAGATGAGAGGTAGGTGAAACAGGTAGGAGAACAGTGACACAGATGAGAGGAAGTGAAACAGGTAGGAGAACAGTGACACAGATGAGAGGAAGTGAAACAGGTAGGAGAACAGTGACACAGATGAGAGGAAGTGAAACAGGTAGGAGAACAGTGACACAGATGAGATGAAGTGAAACAACAGGTAGGAGAAGAGTGACTCAGATGAGAGGAAGGTGAGACAGGTAAGAGAACAGTGACATAGATGAGAGGAAGGTGAGACACAGGTGAGAGAGAAGAGAGACATAGGTCTTGCACCTGCTGATTGCCATGGCAATGATGACAGGTTCCCAGCCTGAGTAGAGCACCTCTCTGGTGGAGGGGATCCTCCGGGCGATCAGCACCCACAGAGGGGTCAGCGCCACAAACACAGCACACACCAACGGGTTAGCATAGTCGTTAAACTCTATAAGAGAACACACACAGGAGTCAGCATCCTTGTTACGCTATACACACACACACACACACACTTCATCAGCTCAATATAAAAACGGTTATCAACGCATGATACACAATGCTGTTTGTGAATGGGAAATGTGTGAATATGAAATGTGTTATTACTCTTCCACCATGAGTGTTTCCATCTTTTTATATGTGTTGGTGAGGTCAATGAGGTGGTATGTGAAAAATATGTTATTCTGCATCACACGTCACAGGGTGTGTTGACAGTGAAAACACTATCACAGAACTAACAGTAGATGGCTTAGTTGTGGGGTCACACACTAGACATACACACATTCCCTACCACTGTGAGGTTAGTGGTGGAATCAAACCTCAAGTAGGCCTATGTTAAAATAAGATCCCTTCTATTAGTGTCAAGCCAGGAAGGGTCGAGTTAAATTGTTTCCATTGGGACTTTTACTGCCTGAAAAGGCTGTTCAGATACTCAGCCACACTCACACCCTGGGGTGAGACACATAAGTATAATGCAAAGTGGGTGAGATGTGTGTATGTGATAAGTGTGTTTGAGTGTGTCTGTATCTCAAGCATGTACTGTGTTCTATTTAGTTCTGTGATCTCAAGTGTCTGTGTGTGTGTGTGTGTGTGTGTGTGTGTGTGTGTGTGTGTGTGTGTGTGTGCATACCCAGCTCCTTGTACAATCCTGTGCTGATGCCAGCCAGCAGAGAGAGGGTGATCAGATCTCCCAGACTGGCAGCGATGGGCGTGGCCACATTGTCAGGGTTGATGCCCACCTTCCTGGATGCGATGATTACACCAATCATAATGATCCCTGCAGACAGAAGGAGAGGCTTAATGTTAAACACAGCAATCATAATTAGCTTTATGGAAATGTGTAACAGATAATGTCCATTTTCATTTGATCACAGTTTAATAATTGTTAAATCATATATGGGGTTACTATGTGCATATGAACAACTACAGTCTGAAAAATGTTTAACAGTATTATTGATATAGTTCTCCTAGTGGTACCTAGTATCAGAGAAGCAATGAATGCGGTTGCCACACTGGAGGCACACAGCAGGATTGCATGTCCCAGTCTAAAGTTCCCTTCTGGGATCCAGCCAAAGATCACCGCGGCGATGGACGCCAGGAACCCTACTACCGTGGCCTGGACCTGGGAGAAGGCAGAAAGAGAAGGGGTACTGTAAACTATACTGTACGTGTGTGTCACTGCAGTAAAGGTCTCCTCGACCTGAGGAGGCTTAGTGAGAGAGAGAGAGAGAGTACTGTAACCCCCTGGTGAGCTGACCCAGCATACAGAGACCCCCCTCTAGCAGGTTATGTGACTGACGGGGATCCAAAGTGCTGTGGTTAGGGGGCTTGCAGGAACCACTCCAATATTACACATAAGAGCACTTGTATAAATGACTTTGTCCAGTTATGGTAACAAAATGTCACCTTACCAGGACACACTGTGATTGGACTTAGTTTGTTATTTTTTATATTGTGTTCCATCATTCCATGCACATGTTTTGTTTCAGAATGTGTTGAATGGTTTTCTGTGTTCCATAGTGTTCCATGCAGGTGTGGTGGGATGTTATAGAGTGTTCCATGTGCAAAAGAAACGCACATCTGTTTAGGCAAGGTGCTGGCTAGCGGAGTAGAACACTTGAAAAGAAAAGGAGAGCTGCACACTCTAGGAGCTCAGATGCAATAATTGAATAAGGTTTCGACAGACAAACTATTCATCAGGGTATAATGATGAAGACAGTTATTAAACTATTGCATCTGAGCTCCTAGAGTGTGCGGCTCTCCTTTTCTTTCATAGAGTGTTCCTTACCTGGATGAGGGCGAGGTTTCCAACAATCATCTTCCACATGTCCTTGGCTGAGTCCATCTGACCAATATTAGCCTGCAGAGAGAGACGCAAGAGACCGTAAGAGACCACAACACAACTATAACACAGATTACCATGAGACCAGGACCGCAGCACGCAACTATGTCTGACTGGCCACGGTTTGAATCGAGGAAAAGTAACCAGAATCATGGTGTTTCAAAAGCTGAGAATATGTACAATTGAATGTGTATACATGTACATGAAAATGTGTGTGTGTGCGCATGCTGTGTCATAGGCCCTGGGTTCTGTCAGAACAATCAGGGTTCAGTTCTCTTGACAAAGGAGCTCTGACCCCTCCACCCTGTGGCCGACTCCACTTATCTCATCTCTCTCTGTACACACGCGCACACACACACGTCTCTCTCATTCATGGTCTCAAGCATCAAGTGGCTGTCCAACAGAGGCACAGTGTGTGTCAGAGGCTATGAGCCTAATGACCACTCTGCTCAGAGGCGTGTGTGTGTCTGTCAAATAGGGGAGTTGAAAGAGGAAGGCTGAGCCTTCAGGGGCCGTGTTTGAAACCCATGTGTACAGTGAGAAATGAGTGGAGTCAGCTGCATGGTGGATAAGGGGGTGCAAGGCAGGGAGATAAGAGACAGGGCATGTCACACTACACTACACACACACACAATAAAGAAACCATATGCTCACACACACACACCACTGACGGCGTGATGACGGCAGCAAGGGCTCAGCCAGAATAGGCCACAATGTCAAGTAGGCCTTTGCCTTGGTTGTTTTTTGGTTGGTGTGTGTTTTCCCTGCTGTTGAAGGCTATGAGCTGGTGATGAGATAAGGCAGTGTCTAAGGGTTTAGTGTGTGACAGTAAATGACGGTAGCTAGCTACCCCGCTATCTTTTTGTTAGCCTAGCACTCATCCCTCTTTTAGGCTTAGAGAGAAAGAGAGCAGGAATATCAGATATGTTTATTATGAACGTTTACATTAAACCATGCAAATAATGTATGTCAGAGAGTAGCCTACATTAAGCTGGCTCTAGACACTATGTGGTAGCTAATGCGGTAATGCCTGCCTGCCGTCATCCACTAAATACGGTTATTCCAATAGTCAATTAGGCTCAAACGCAAGGATAACAGAGAGTTACGAAAACAACTGTTTGTAGAAAGGAGAGAGTGTGAGTTTAGCCCAGATTCCCCTCAACTCCTAAACAAAGACAACCATTTTCAGCAGACCAAAATAAGAAAGAAGACGGAGATGTGGTCATGTGGTTGGCATTCTGCCTCAATTTTTTCTTTGACAAGCGCATTAGGAAACTTAGTGATCTTAATCTGTTGATAATGAGTAATTCCGTGGAAAGAAACGTGGCCGACTGGAGCCAGCCAAGATCCTCCAAGAAAAATAATAACTCTAGGTGAAACGGGAGTAGGCTAATGTCACACCAAACAAATGACATACACAGTTCATCTGCCAGATCATACACGCTCAAGTCATGGCTGCCACCAAGTCGCAACAGCAAGGAAAGCAGTAAAGTAAGTAACTTTGTTACATAAAAAATGCATACATCCTTCCTCCTTCCAGTCCTGGAATGGGGGTTACCCACCATTGCAATATCTGGGAGCCCTACACTCAATTCACCTGCATCAATAGTCAGGACAGGAAAGACCTGGAAAAGCTTATCACATTCTGCTCTGTTTGTCAGGCTGTTTTCTCACAAGCCAATGGAAGGAATGTGTGGATTGATGTGCTTAATAGCAGCAGTGAGCTACTAATTTTAGTTATCACAGTTGTAGGAATACATTCTTAGAAAAAAAGGGTTTCCAAAATAGTTATTTGGCTGTCCCCATAGGATAACCCTTTATGGTTCCAAGTAGAATCCTTTTGGGTTCCATGTAGAACCCTCTGTGGAAAGGGTTCTACATCTAACCCAAAAGGGTACTTCCTGGAACCAACATTTTGCAGTTTTAAAGCAATTTTTATGCTATTCTACTCATTTTGCCATGGGGCAGAGAAAAAAATATGTGCAATTGAAAATTTGCACTGCCTGCAATTCTACACATTTTGTAATGACTAATGCCATGTTATATGATATCTGAATGACTAACAAAATCAAATGGGGGCCCACTGGAGGTCAGGGCCACTGGGCACGTGCCCGGGTCGATATTCGGCCATGATTACTTCAAGATTTCGCTAAATACCCTGGTCTACACATATTACTGCAATGTAAAGTTGCGAACTTGTCACGTCTCGACCGCTACCTCGCACAACACTCGCCCAAAATTTGCCCCCCTCTAAGCAGCAAAGTGTAAACATAATTGTTTTGTTAAGCCAACACTCTTACAGTAAAGAAGCAAGAAGCAACTCCCAAGGGAATGTTTTCAGTCTCTATTTGCTTTTTCCTCATACAATGACTTCTATGATATTGATACATGTTTTATCTGCAGACCAAGAATGTTGCTTTGCCTGCCACAACGAAAGGTAAGGCAATGATTTAATGTGAATTCAAAAGTAGATATCTCTTTCACCACACCACTCCTCAGACTCTCCATCTCTCATAGTGTGAATAGGGCCTAACTACCAATCTAAAAATTGTTAGCTGGCATGACTAATTGAGTGACTGTCAGTGACTGACATAAGATAAAAACTGCTGATGTACAACCATATTTTTAAATTGCACCTGGTGCATTGTACTATTCTTACTCTCAATCGTAAGTTGTCTGACGGCCCTGCATTAAAGACCATTATTTTTTAATTTTTTTATTTCACCTTTATTTAACCAGGTATGCCAGTTGAGAACAAGTTCTCGTTTACAACTGCGACCTGGCCAAGATAAAGCCAAGCAGTGCAACAAAAACAACAACACAGAGTTACACATAAACAAATGTACAGTCAATAACACAATAGAAAAGAAAAATCGAAAAATCAATGTACAATGTGTGTGGAAATGTAGAAGAGTAGGGAGGTAGGCAATAAATAGGCCATAGTGGCGAAATAATTACAATTTAGCATTAATACTGGAGTGATAGATTTGCAGATGATGATGTGCAAGTAGAGATACTGGGGTGCAAAAGAGCAAGAGGGTAAGTAATAATATGGGGATGAGATAGTTAGGTGTGCTTTTTACAGATTGGCTTACAGATTACAGGTACAGTGATCGGTAAACTGCTCTGACAGCTGATGCTTAAAGTTAGAGAGGGAGATCTAAGACTCCAGCTTCAGAGATTTTTGCAATTCGTTACAGTCATTGGCAGCAGAGAACTGGAAGGAAAGGCGGCCAAAGGAGGAATTGGCTTTGCGGGTGACCAGTGAAATGATATACCCGCTGGAGCGAGTGCTACGGGTGGATGCTGCTATGGTGACCAGTGAGCTGAGATAAGGCGGGGCTTTACCTAGCAAAGACTTGTAGATTACCAGGAGCCAGTGGGTTTGGCGACGAATATGAAGCGAGGGCCAGCCAACGAGAGCATACAGGTCACAGTGGTGGGTAGTATATGGGGCTTTGGTGACAAAACGGATGGCACTGTGATAGACTGCATCCAATTTGCTGAGTAGAGTGTTGGAGGATATTTTGTAAATTACATCGCCGAAGTCAAGGATCGGTAGGATAGTCAGTTTTACGAGGGTATGTTTGGCAGCATGAGTGAAGGATGCTTTGTTGCGAAATAGGAAGCAGATTCTAGATTTAATTTTGGATTCGAGAAGCTTAATGTGAGTCTGGAAGGAGAGTTTACAGTCTAACCAGACACCTAGGTATTTGTAGTTGTCCACATATTCTAAGTCAGAACCGTTCAGAGTAGTGATGCTAGATGGGCGGGCAGGTGCAGGCAGCGATCGATGAAGAGCATGTATTTAGTTTTACTTGCATTTAAGAGCTGTTGGAGGCCACGGAAGGAGAGTTGTAATGGCATTGAAGCTTGTCTGGAGGTTAGTTAAAACAAAGTCCATTGTACAAAATAAGTCATTCCCAAGTGAGGGACAGGAAGATTAACCTCCAAGATTCATAAACTTGAGGGCAAATTCAATTAATTGTGGTCTAAATTGAAGACTTGCACACAGTGCAATCCCCTGGGACAGAAATCACATCTGTATTTTAGAATGAGCTTCATAAATTACAATGTCCTGACAAATCTGGACAATAAACAATAACATGGGTGAATCTATTTCTATCTAACATTGTGATGTTGCACACTCCTAAATAATATCCTGGGATATGGTGATTATCCTGGTGGCTGGGAGGTTCCCGACAAGTTCTTTACATCTGCAGGGTGTCAGGGTGGGATGTCCTTCAACCTGGAACAAGCAGACACAAGGGGGAAGAAATGAACCTTACTGCTCAAATTTCAGTGCTGGTTCAATTTTCTGAAGCCACAACAATGTCCCTAACTTAGGAATGACTTATTAATGTGCAATCGTTTTGTTAACAGTTTTGCATATTTTTTCAGGCTTGGCCAAGTTGTTTACAGTAAGAGTAGAATAACTTAGCCTCTAATTTTAATTAGTAACACCAACCCCAATGGTGCAACACAATAGTAGAAGGGAAGGTGGCAAAATAAAGTTAGCCAACATTAGATAGGTAAACAGACACTGTATGCAGCTAGTTAGCAAAATAGAATGCACAAATAACTTGGCTGGCTATCAAGCCTAGATTGAACAGAACACATCTAGCTGCATTTCCTAAGTTTTTCATCAGATGTTGTTAAAATGTCTTCCGTCCAAACGAATTGGCAGGACTGTTTTCTCCTGCCTAGCCAATGCAATGGAGTGAAACGCGATCAGGTGCCCACTTTAGTCCCTGAAAACAAATGGAAGAAAACTATTTGTTACATGTCTTCAGCTGGCTAGCAAGTTCACCATTTCATGATTTTAAAACTGTACGGGTCTTCACAATTGACACATTGCTGAATCTATGATTAGTTATCTCTAAACAGCTAATAAGCAGAATGAGTTCGCCTGCTAGCTAGCTATCACATACGACGTGTTAGCTAACTTGACAACGGGCTGATAAACAACTGTTACTCCATTTTTGAATAAAAAATTCATATGAAAGTAATTTGTTGAACATTTTTACATAATTTGGTTAATAAATAAATGTTATACTTACATTTTGAAGTTATTCCTTATTCTTCTGTAAAATGTTATCCCAAGCGGGGACTATTCATTTTTTGTTTTGAAAGTATATTGGAAAGTTTCTTAGTAGCTAGCTAACTTTTTAGATTGGATCCCATGACACATTTGGCATCAGTTGCTGGGACTGCTACACTGTCCAGTGATCCTGCCAACCAAGGCCGGGTCTGAGGAGCTAGCCTAGCTGCTAGCTAGCTGCCTATCAAGCTAGCAGGGTTTGTTGAGGGCTTGAACACAGCCCGCAACGCGGTTAGCCATTGTGGCTGGGACCGCGGATTGTCCCGGGTTTGTGGCTGTCTAGATCCCTGCTGTTTGCGTAACCTACGTTACCAGCTACCATGACAAAGACCAAAGCCGGCGGGAGTACCGTTGAGGACAGTGGTGTCTCTATATGGCAGGTGAAGATTATTTTAAATGAACAAAATGAGTTCTACAAGAAGTTGTTACAACAAGAAAATAGCTTCAAGTGTTTTGTCCAAATACTGGTCGATTCAACTAATAAAAAGAATGGACGACCTGACCAGAGAGGTCCAAGACCTGAAGAACAGTTTGCATTTCTCCCAGGGTCAGCTCGATGAGGTGAAACAGGAGAACGGTAAGATGACAGCAATCTGTAAGTCATTGAGAGAGGACATCAGTTCTGTGTGTGAATCCATGATAACAATGGCGGATACATCTCGAGGGACAATCAAGGCAAAACAACATGGTTGTAGACGGAATAGCAGAATCCCCAAATGAGACAGACTGAGTCTGAGGACAAAGTGAGGGAATGATCTCTGAGAAATTGATGATGGACCACCGAAAGATTGAGGTGGAGCCTGCCCACTGGACTGGAAAAACCACCACCGGCCCAGGTGACAGGCATAGGCCCGATAGTGGTCAAGTTCCTGAGGTTCACAGACAAGGTAGCTGTTCTGGAAAGAGCGAAGAACTTGAGAGGAATGTATATATTCCTCAACGAGGACTATCCTGAAGCTGTGTGCAGAAGAGGAAAGAACTTACACCCGCCATGAAAGTTCCCAGAGCACGTTGGGACATTGCTTACATCCGCTATGACAGGCTCATTGTCCACCCTCCTTCCCAGAAGCCTGGAAGGGATGAGAGAGCCAATCCTATGTGTTCATAGCTTCAACCCCGCAGCACATACACACACCAATTGATTAATGCTGAATGTATATTTTTTTATTTTGCTTTGTTTGCTCTTTTACATTTATCTCTAATAAGCTACCCAGAAAGGGCTGAACATAGCACATATTAATATATGTAGCCTTAGAAATAAGGTTCATGAAATCAATAACCTTTTTAAAATGGCTTTATTGAATATCAAACACATACAATATACTTGCAGTGAAGCCGCTCAACAACTACATCATACCAGTCATCCAACAGACTCCCATTCAGAGCGACACACAGAAGCATCCAGGGTCAATGCCCTGCTTAAGGGCACGTTGACAGATCTCCCACCAGGCCAAAAGTTAACTTGAACCATCCAAGATCCCCACAGTTCCCCAATAGCTGTCCCTCAACCATCCCCAAACAGCCCCCAATAATAAAAAAAAAAAAAATACAATTAATTCCATTCTCCACCCCCAAGAACCCCCCAATGCACCAACAACCAAGAAAATGAACTAAAGAGAAAAAAGAAAGACAGAAGAACAGCAAACAAGAATGCAATTGATTTTTTTATACAATTTATTTTAAACATAGGACATCAAGGACAACTAAAATCATAATAGCAATGCCGACTGTATATGTTTGTGTGCATGTCTGGCACTATTACATGTATGTGTGTGTTCTTGTATGCGTTTATTTGAATGAGAGTGTGTGTATATGCATGTGTACAAACACCTGCACGGCATCAGCCTCAAGCAAACCGGCATTAGTTGTAAAAACACTTCCCCTCAGTGCCCCTTACTTTAAATTTTTATCTCCTGAACAGCAACTCTACTCCCACTCCAGTTCCACATCCCATCCATCTCTGCTGGCCACCCACTTTGGGTTTCTACGCAACACATATCTTTCAACTATGCGGTGATGCTTAACGTACAATTTCAATCTATCTAATCAAATAGAATCTACAGATTGCGAGTTGAAGATAAATACTTTTACTAAGAGTATTAGTATATTAGTAATTGACTGACCCGGTCTCTCCAGATCTCCTAACAGTACTATTTCTAGGGTCAATTTTAGATCAATGCTATGCATTTTCAGCCATTCCTGAACCTGAGACCAGAAACAGGCTACCTGAGGGCAATACCAAAATAAATGGTGTATTGATTCTGTATCCTCACAACAAAATCTGCAGAGCTTCGATGATTTTATGCCCCAAATATTCAACATTTTGTTGGTGGCAAGAATTCTATATAATAATTTTAGCTGAAAAGCATGGAGTCTTGAATCTTGCGTTGTTTTATATATCAACTCATACACCCTGTACCATGAAATCGGTACATCAAAAATCTCTTCCCAACTATTTTGCAATCTGTATGGCACAGTTGTCAACATCCTGGTCCTCAAATGAAACTGATATAATTTCCTATTTATATTCCTCCGCCAGTTTTGATCCTTTATATTGGGCAGACAGACCAGTCCCCTACCTCCTCCCGCTGCCACCTGCCTCCTCCATTTTTGGGGTAATGCTGTAATCAATTGACTGTACTCTTGGATTGAGCAGACCTTCCTGTACAATTATGATAACTCCATGAAGGACTTAACTCTACCATTCCAATATCATTTAAGAACAAAATACCCTTTTCAAACATCTTTCCCATAAGTACAGGTATTTTATCAACCAGCACATTTCAGTTCAGCCGTAATATTTGTTCTATATTTTCAGGGGGATGAAATTGAAATTGTAGCCAACTCTGCAATGCTTGTTTGAAAAAGAGATACTTTTTTCAAAGTATCATTTTAAATTAATTGAAAATGAGACATAGCAATCTGCACAAAGGCAATTTTTAAACAATGGATGAGTTTTACTTAGAAATCTACTTGAGAACCATTTAGGGTTCAAGTAAAACTTTTGAATAAGTGAAGCTTTTAGAGAGAGTTTTTGTGCTTTTATATTTAATAATCTCAACCCACCCAATTCATATTCATTATATAGATAGGCATGTTTTATTTTGTCTGGTTTAGCGTCCCAGATAAAGCTAAATATCTCATATGATTTGAAAAACGAGTCATCAGGAGTAGGCAGTGCCATAAGTAAGTGAGTAAACTGAGATATGACTAACGAGTTAATCAGGGCAATTTTTCCATAAATAGACAGGTATTTACCTACCCATGGTTGCAGGATCTTGTCTATTTTTACAAGTTTTCTATTGTAATTCATTGTGGAGAGCTTATTTATATATTTTGTGATATGAATACCAAGTATGTCTACTTCACCATCAGCCCATTTTATAGGTAAACTGCAGGGTAATGTAAAAGTTGTATTTTTTAAAGATCCAATACGTAATATTGTACACTTATCATAATTAGGTTTTAGTCCAGAGTACAGAAAAAGTATCTAGATCTTCAATGAGACATTGCAGGGATCTAGCTAGAGGACTTAATATAAAACTTGAGTCATGGACATGGACACCTTTGTTTTTAAGCCTTGGATTTATAATCCTCTAATGTTGTTATTGGATCTGATTTTAATAGCTAGCATTTCGATGGCCATAACGAATAGATAAGGCGACTACGGACACCCTTGCTAAACTCCTCTTGACAATTCCAAACTTTCTGAGAAGTAGACGTTATTTACTATTTTACACCTGGGGTTGCTATACATTATTTTTTACCCATTTTATAAGAGAATTACCAAAATTGAAAAAAATCCAGGCATTTATAAATAAAATCCAGTCTTACTTTATCAAATACCTTTTCAAAATCCGCTAGAAATACCAGGCCTGGCTTCTTAGATGTTTCATGATGTTCTATTATTTCTAATAGTTGTCGTATATTATCTCCAATGTATCGTTCATGTAAAAAACCTGTCTGATCAGGATGAACAATACCTGGTAAAACCCTTTTAATTCTGAGTGCTATGCATTTCGCTAGTATTTTTGCATCACAACATTGAAGTGTAAGGGGCCTCCAGTTTTTTAGATAGACTGGGTCTTTATATTTGCCATCTGGGTCTTGTTTTAATAATAGAGAAATCAGACCTTCCTGCTGAGTATCTGACAGACTACCATTTCTATAAGAGTAGTTAAAACAATCTAACAATGGAGCTTTTAGTATATCAAAAAAGGCTTGATATACCACTATCGGTATGCCATCAAGCCCTGGGGTTTTTCCAGACTGAAAGGATTTAATAGCCTCAAAAAGTTATTTGGCCTTCACACTGATCTTTCTGTACATTTGTTAATTTTCAATTTTTTATATTATTTGGAAAGAATTCCTTACCATAATCTTCATTCAGTGGGAGAGGAGGAGACGGAAAAGAGAACATCTGCCTAAAATAATTAGCTTCCTCTTTTAAAATATCATTCAGATAATCATGACTCCATCTTCAGTAACGAGTTTCTGCAAATTATTTTGTTAGCGTTTCTGTACTGGAGATTCAGGAAGAATTTTGTGTTTTTTTCTCCATATTCCATCCCGTTTGCTTTATTTTTGTAATAGATTACATTAGATTGTTCTTGAATAAGTTCCTCAAGTTCTTTTTGTTTTTCCTCGAACTTATTTTGTATCTCTGTACTATCGTTTTTATTGCTATCTACCTGTACTATTAGTTCATGGATTTCCCTTGTTAATCTTGTCTCTTTAGCCAGAAACTGCTTTTATATTATTGACGAATATTGAATTGAATGACCTCTGAAGGTACATTTAAAAGGTATCCCAAACAATACAGGGATTTGCTGAACCTATATTATACTGGAGAATTCTGTTATAAATTATTTTGTCTTAGTTAAAAATAAGTTGTCCTCCAGTAAACTTTGATTAAATTTCCAATATCCCCGTCCACGTGGAAAATCTATAAGAGTTATGTGAATGCCAATTAGATGATGATCCGATCGCATTCTGTCTCCTATGAAAACTTTTTTAACCTTTGATGCAAGAGAGAAAGAGACAAGAAAGTAGTCAAGACGACTAGCTTGATTAAGTCTCCTTCATGTATATCTCACTAGGTCGGGGTTTTTTAGTCTCCAAATATCCACTATTTCTAATGTGTCCATAATATTTCTGATTTCCTTAAGGGCACGGTGACGATAGTTTGTAGAGTGATTGCCTTTACGATCCATTGAGGTACTTAACTTCTTAGGGAGCGGCTCCCGAGGTGACGGTTTTGGAGAGTCTGGCGTGCCCATTAGTACTATAGTACTATTGGATAGGAAACACTGAAGTTTCTAAGAGTATTAAAATATTTTCTGTGAGTATAACAGAACGGATATAGCAGGCAAAAACCCGAGGAATTTCTGTCCTGGAAAAAGTGTTTTTGACACATTGCCTCATTTTGAACCCCTCCTTATTGAAAACAGACATATATAGGAGTAAGATTGCAGTACCTATTGCTTCCACTGGATGTCAACAGTCTCTAGACAGTGTTTAATGATGTTAGAATGCTCTGGATGGTAATAGAAGAAGAATTTCAAACTGGTCACCAGATGTAAACAGAAGATGATGCGCGTTCACGGGCTCGCGTGCGCGCTGTTTTTTTCCTTTCCTATCGTCCAGTTTATAATCCGGTTGAAATATTATAGTAAATGTACATAAAAGTGTTCCTAAGGATACATTATCAATGATGTTTGATTGTTCTTGGACAAGTGTATAGGTTGAACGAGTTCTCTTCACGGTTCAATGGGCGAGTGGACGCTGTATTTTATGAACATAATGCGCCAACCAAACTGAGATTTATGTATATAATAAATGACTTTTTCTAACAAAAGAACCATTGGATGTCTTCGTTGGACACTTGGGAAGCCCTCAGCAGAAGATCTTCAAAAGGTAAGGGATTTGTTTTCGCTGTGAAATGTGTTTTGTGTGAACCACGATGGTTTATGAATTTATGCTGGTGGACCAGTTCGAAATTCTTCTTCTATTACCATCCAGAGCATTCTAACATCAAACACTTTTATTAATTAATATCATCACACCTTTTGAGTTCCTTTGTCCGTGACAGAAAATTATTTCACCACCTCATTCCTTTTTCTACGCAACTTCATCTAAGGATGTGGAGTGAGTTTCCTGTAAACAGTGTGTTATATTCCTTTTCTTTTAGCCATGTAAAGACTGATATTCTTTTTTTATCATCTACTAAACCGTTACAATTATAACTGGCTATGCTTATTTCACCCCTTACCATAACTAGATACTATTCACAGTCTAAATTGACCATAATTAGTGCTTGTAAAGTTAAGATATTATCTGTGTAGTAAATCTGAGTAGGTTGATGTGTATGATATTGGATGTGATTTAGTGAGTGTAAGAGTAAGACTATAGAGTAAGAGTAAGACTATAATGTGTGATGTCCAAATAAATAATAACTCTGCCAATTTGCATGGTTGAGAGTCTATGTGTGTAACATGTAGTGCGTATAGCCTTAATATTCATGATGATAATTGTAATCCATATCATATCACCGTCATAGTTGCATCATAATTACCTTTAACACCATTGAAAACACATCCCGGCATTTCCATAGCAATTGACGTTTCACATGATCATGAAAGAGACCTTGCATTACTCTAAAGGCCGCTTCACTATAGTACAAATGTATTCCGTACAATATGTTATTATTCCCCAATGCCCCTATTCTGATATCTTCCCCTTGCTTGTTGTAAACATATATCAACTTGTAGATAAATACATAAGATAGACAAACAATAAAGACATTAAATTATAAAACAGTTCTCAAACAATAGAGGGGGAGAGAAGAGAAATGAGAGAAAGAGAGTGAGAAGAGAGCGAGATCAGGTGTGTGTATGTTTTTTCGTAACCTGAAGTCCCTGTAGAATTTAGTACAGTCATGGTGTTATTGAGCTGTCTCAGAATAGCTGTCCATCTATAAAGAGTTTGTCCACAATGAGAAAGGCATGCCAACCCTTCTCCCTTTGTTGCCTTTGTACCGGATACAGTCTCTTACGACGTTCGTTTATCTCCCTTGGAAATTGGTCATTGAGACCGAATTTGGTCCCTTTAAGCTCCCTTCCACTGCTTTTGACCAGCTCCTTTTGTTGGTGGTGTTCAAATTTTGCGATGATCGGTCAGGGACCCTTGGTCTTGTCGCTCCAAGTCTGTGTACTCGGTGGGAAGTCTCTATAGGAAGTTTCAAGGCGGATTGCATGAATTCTCTGACCGCGCTCTCTGCATTATTTGATGGTCCTCACGCTTGCTACAACTTTGTACATCTAGTAGCGACTCCTTCATCACCCTGTTTTCCCTGAGTAGACAATCCATGTTGGAATCGTGGATTTTTACCTTCGCTGTGAGTGCCTTGTTTTCTCCTTGGAGCGTAAGAATTTCACTCTGGAATTTCACTCCAAACTCCCCCTCAGCCCTAACAACAGGTTATGGTCAATAAAATCAAAGGCTGCACTGAAATCTAACAGTACAGCTCCCACAATCTTCTTAATAACTACTTAGGGAGTGGTGGGGCGCTAGTGTTGCATAGACATCAAAAGCTCTGCTTCTTGGCAATATCACAGCGTTGTCAGATTTCAAAAAGGCTTTACGGCGAAAGCACAACATTTGACTCGTTTGAGAGTAGCACCTCCAATATTTTTTCATTAGCATAAATTCATAAACCATCGCGGTTCACACAAAACACATTTCACAGCGAAAACAAATCCCTTACCTTTTGAAGAACTTCTGCTGAGGGCTTCCCAAGTGCCCATCGAAGACAATCCATGGTTCTTTTGTTTATTAAGTCATTTATTATATCCATAAATCTCAGTTTGGTTGGTGCGTTATGATCAGAAAATCCAACTTCGAATCGCCCATTGAAACGTGAAGAGAACGCGTTCAAATATACCTATAAACTTTTCCAAAACAAATCAAATACCAGTTAAAATGCATCCTTAGCTATCCTTTTATGAATATGAGCGATAACATTTCACTCAGATGGCTACCTAAACGTTATATAAGTAAAATAAAGTGGGGCGCACAGCCAGACTAGCGCACGAGAAAACTTGTTGACATCTGAGCTACCTTGGCCATTTCCTGTACCTATTCTTCCTGCTTCCTCCAATCTCTCTGAGGCTTTATATATAGACTGTTGACATCTAGTGGAAGCCATAGGTACTGAAATCTCGGAGCAGCTTGCCATAGAACTCAATAGGGTGACTGTCAAACAGAGCCAATGTGACAAAAAACAGTAATTCCGGATAGATTTTTCTCGGGTTTTCGCCTGCTATTTCTGTTCTGTTACACTCACAGACATTATGTTAAAACTTTTAGAAACTTCAGAGTGTTTCCTATCCAATAGTACTAATTATGTGCATATCCTATTTTCTGGGCCTGAGTGGGAGGCATTTTACTTTGGGCACGCCAGACTCTCCAAAACCGTCACCTCGGGAGCCGCTCCCTAAGAAGTTAACAATTTTCTTTCAACCAATCATCAGTCATTTGTGTCAGTGCAGTACATGTTGAGTGCCTTTCTCTATAAGCATGCTGAAAGTCTGTTGTTAATTTGTTCACAGAGAAATAGCATAGTATTTGGTCAAACGCTGGCAGCAAGCTTATACAGTGAGGGAAAAAAGTATTTGATCCCCTGCTGATTTTGTATGTTTGCCCACTGACAAAGAAATGATCAGTCTATAATTTTAATGGTAGGTTTATTTGAACAGTGAGAGACAGAATAACAACAAAATAATCCAGAAAAACACATGTGAAAAATGTTATAAATTGATTTGCATTTGAATGAGGGAAATAAGTATTTGACCCCCTCTCAATCAGAAAGATTTCTGGCTCCCAGGTGTCTTTTATACAGGTAACGAGCTGAGATTAGGAGCACACGCTTAAAGGGAGTGCTCCTAATCTCAGCTTGTTACTTGTATAAAAGACCTGTCCACAGAAGCAATCAATCAGATTCCAAACTCTCCACCATGGCCAAGACCAAAGAGCTCTCCAAGGATGTCAGGGACAAGATTGTAGACCTACACAAGGCTGGAATGGGCTACAAGACCATCGCCAAGCAGCTTGGTGAGAAGGTGACAACAGTTGGTGCGATTATTCGCAAATGGAAGAAACACAAAAGAACTGTCAATCTCCCTCGGCCTGGGGCTCCATGCAAGATCTCACCTCGTGGAGTTGCAATGATCATGAGAACTGTGAGGAACCAGCCCAGAACTACACGGGAGGATCCTGTCAATGATCTCAAGGCAGCTGGGACCATAGTCACCAAGAAAACAATTGGTAACACACTACGCCGTGAAGGACTGAAATCCTGCAGCGCCCGCAAGGTCCCCCTGCTCAAGAAAGCACATATACATGCCCGTCTGAAGTTTGCCAATGAACATCTGAATGATTCAGAGGACAACTGGGTGAAAGTGTTGTGGTCAGATGAGACCAAAATGGAGCTCTTTGGCATCAACTCAACTCGCCGTGTTTGGAGGAGGAGGAATGCTGCCTATGACCCCAAGAACACCATCCCCACCGTCAAACATGGAGGTGGAAACATTATGCTTTGGGGGTGTTTTTCTGCTAAGGGGTCAGGACAACTTCACCACATCAAAGGGACGATGGACGGGGTCATGTACCCTCAAATCTTGGGTGAGAACCTCCTTCCCTCCGGCCAGGACATTGAAAATGGGTCGTGGATGGGTATTCCAGCATGACAATGACCCAAAACACACAGCCAAGGCAACAAAGGAGTGGCTCAAGAAGAAGCACATTAAGGTCCTGGAGTGGCCTAGCCAGTCTCCAGACCTTAATCCCATAGAAAATCTGTGGAGGGAGCTGAAGGTTCGAGTTGCCAAACGTCAGCCTCGAAACCTTAATAACTTGGAGAAGATCTGCAAAGAGGAGTGGGACAAAATCCCTCCTGAGATGTGTGCAAACCTGGTGGCCAACTACAAGAAACATCTGACCTCTGATTGCCAACAAGGGTTTTGCCACCAAGTACTAAGTCATGTTTTGCAGAGGGGTCAAATACTTATTTCCCTCATTAAAATGCAAATAAATTTATAACATTTTTCACAAGCGTTTTTCTGGATTTTTTGTTGTTATTCTGTTTCTCACTGTTCAAATAAACCTACCATTAAAATTATAGACTGATCATTTCTTTGTCAGTGGGCAAACGCACAAAATCAGCAGGGGATCAAATACTTTTTCCCCTCACTGTAGGTCTGCTGTTAGAACCAGTAAAGGCCGCTTTACCACTCTTGGGTAGTGGAATTACTTTTGATTCCCTCCAGGCCTGAGGACAAAGACTTTCCTCTAGGCTTAAAAATATGACAGATAGGAGTGGCTATAGAGTCAGCTACCATCCTCCGTAGCTTTCCATCTAAGTTTTCAATGCCAGGAGGTTTGTCATTATTGATCGATAACAATAATTTTCCCACCTCTTCCACACTAACTTTACAAAATTCAAACTTGCACTGCTTTTCTTTCATTATTTGTTTTTTATACATGAATATAATTGCTCACTGTTTGTCATGGGCATTTCCTGCCTAAGTTTGCCCACTTTGCCAATTAAATAATCATTAAAATAATTGTCAACATCAAATGGTTTTGTGATGAATAAGCCATCTGATGAAAGATGGATTGAATTTGTCTTTCTGCCCATAATTTCATTTAAAGTACTCCAAAGTTTTTTTCCATCATTCTTTATATCATTGATCTTGGCTTCATAATAAAGTTTCTTCTTCTTTTTGTTGAGTTTAGTCACATAATTTCTCAATTTGCAGTAAGTAAGCCAGTCAGATGTACAGCCAGACTTATTAGCCTCTCCTTTTTCCCCATATCTTTCAACCATACAGTTTTTCAATTCCTCATCAATCCATGGAGCCTTAACAGTTCTAACAGTCAGTTTCTTAACAGGTGCATGTTTATCAATAATTGGAAGAAGGAATTTCATAAATTCATCAAGTGCAGCGTCTGGATGCTCCTCGTTAATCACATCAGACCAACAAATATTTTAACATCATCCACATAAGAGTCACAGCAAAATCTTTTGTATGATCTCTTATACACTTTACACGATCATGTTGACATTAGTCATTCTGATTTATCTGACTGGAATATTACACTAACAGTATGGTTTCTAGAGTTCCACTCTGTTCCTCCTGATGTAGAGAAATGACAATGCGCACACACCCCACACACACACGCATACATGTCCACACAAGCACCTACACACGCACACACACAACAAACAACACACACACACTCACCGCTGTGGACAGTCTGGAAGCCAGTGTCATCTCCAGGTTGCCCTTTAACCCCAGCAGCGCTGGGACCAGGATGAAGACCTCAGTCACCTCTGTAAACACCGTCCAGTGCTGCAACACAAGAACACACAGTTACACAACAAAACACGCTGTCAACTACACAGAAGGCTCGTGAATGTTCTTAATATTTACATTCAAACAAAAATAACCTTCAATTATCATGATAAAACAGTTATCGTGATACAGTTATGACACAAAATCGTATTACGGTCTCAACCCAACAGTTGGGAATTTCTGAGGTCGACAATGTCTTGCTGACATTGAGTTTCAACTTGATTCAGTCTGAAACCTGATCTCTGCCTTATCTGTTCAGACCGTGTTGGAATCATAATCATATTCACTCTGGAGGAGCAAGGTCATTTTGACCTTACACTGTAACCATTCACCACCCTCTTTCTGCCACTTCTCTCTCCCTCTCTTCTCTAAACATCCACCAGCTCCTTATCTATCCCTCTCCTTCACTCTCTCTCCACTTGCCTCTTCTCTCTTCCCCTGCCCTTTCTCACTGTTCTCCCTGTCTTCAACAACACTATAATAAAACACTAACACGATTATATTTGATTGATATCACCTTTCATACAGTACTTGCAGCCCACATTGTTTTTACTGTAACCCTCCATCTGCCTGCTAGCTCTCGTGCTGAGGCAGAGAGCTAGCAGGCAGATTGGCAAAGAGGAAGAGAGTATTTAATACTCTATGGCTCTGTTCCAGTTACCATACCTCTCCACAGTGAACGACTTAGTCTGGGGCAAAGTCAGCCAGGAGCAAGGCCAGCTAAATCTAATAGGTAATTTAGATATGCTGTATGGCCTGGGATGGGAGACATCAGAGAAAATTAATAAATTACAAATGCTCACGCTCACGCAGCGGAGTTGCTGTAGAATCAAATGGAAATTCACAGTTGATGACTCTGTGGTCCTGGAGCTGATTACCGGCCCACAATGCCCCCCACTTTAGCTGCATTCCAGCCCTTGAGATGGTCTCTATGAGTCCCTGAACTGATGACTGTGTTAAAGTGCCTCTCTGATGTTTCTCCATTGGCCCACTGCAGTGGCAGGAGCAGCAAAGTGGGACAGAGACTAGACTGGGCTGGTGTATAAGGATGAGGATGCTTTTGGGGTACATGGCTAAGGAATGACCGAGTAAGACTTACTATAAGGTTAGGGAAGTGCTACAAGCCTGGGGTTGGGGCATAAAGCTGGGGGATGAGGTTGGGGCTGCGGTATAAGGCTGGGGACATTGATCCATCAACTGAGAAAGCACTTGCCTTCAGAGTCAGTCCCACCTGCCCCCAGCACTTGCAGCTCATCTCTCAGCCCACAGCTAAATCAATACTGAGAAGGCTGTCAGAGAGAGGAGGGGAGAGGAATAGCAGCTAGATAACTTTATCCTGCCTACAGATCCCTACAGTGAGAAATAGCAGTGTTTCATCAGCAGTCTGGGTGGAGGTGATAGGTTAACAGTGCTCCTCCTGTCTGTCAGCAGCCGATCGACTCCACAGGGACCCCACATTCCGTCCCTCTACCACCCCAGCTCTGGTTAGCCAACCACCCTAACCCACTTCTCTCTCTCTCTGTCTCTTCTATTTATCTCTACCTCTTTCATCCCTCCCTTTTCCTTTCCCAAATTTCACCCTGTCCTCCTCTCTCTACTCTCCAGCTGTTTTATATGTTGTTGTCTTCAATGGAACAGCGGAGCCCAGCCAACAACCAACGACCAGCCCCAGTTCTGCAAACTGTGGACAGTCAGTCAGTATCATGGTGTATCAAGAGGAAAGGAAAGGAACGCAGCTCCGTTTGCCCAGTGTTGCTCATGTGGAGTGTTTCCTCTGGAAATGTTAGTAGCAGTGGGAGGAGGGGGTTCACCCGGCATGCCCCCCACGATAATTATTTGGTAGAAGATCTGGTGACTTTTTAAAGGGACATTCTCCCATTATTTTGGGTTGTGGGCCCTATATGAACATGTTGTAAGCCATGGCAAAATGCTAAATGTTTTGAATGACAGGAAATTAGCTTTAAAACTGCAACAACAAAAAAATCTGACTTTGCACAGGTCCAACACTGCTTGCGAGCTGGGGGTTGAGGGGGAGGGGGGGAGCATTGAGGTGGTTGGGTGATACTTGACTAGTACAGTGTTGAGACTTGACTAGGTGAGGGGTGAGGTCTGAGGAGAAGGAATTACAAAAGTTCCTAATATCTATTGCATACCAGTGACTGGCTTGCTGTTTCTCTGGGTCTGACTAGCACGCTTTCTCGAGGACAGTGCACTGTTTCGTGCACAGGCAGGTTTGGCTGTCACAGTGGCACAAAGAGCTACATAACCTTTAGAACGGTGTGGTACCCAGACAGAGCTAAATAACCTTTAGAACGGTGTTGTACCCAGACAGAGCTAAATAACATTTAGAACAGTGTTGTACCCAGACAGAGCTAAATAACATTTAGAACAGTGTTGTACCCAGACAGAGCTAAATAACATTTAGAACAGTGTTGTACCCAGACAGAGCTAAATAACATTTAGAACAGTGTTGTACCCAGACAGAGCTAAATAACATTTAGAACAGTGTTGTACCCAGACAGAGCTAAATAACCTTTAGAACGGTGTTGTACCCAGACAGAGCTAAATAACATTTAGAACAGTGTTGTACCCAGGCAGAGCTAAATAACATTTAGAACAGTGTTGTACCCAGACAGAGCTAAATAACATTTAGAACAGTGTTGTACCCAGACAGATTAGCGAAAGTACATTATGGTTGGTAGAAATACTATGATGTTAAAAAATGTACATTGCAGTGGGGGCAATGATTTTGCCATGGCGCAGTTCGACACCTAAACGAATGCAGCAGAAACATTGCTCATATGAAACTGCTGTGTATATATATATATATATATGTACACTTTGTACAGGCAGGATTCTGAACCCAGCAGCATGCAACACCAACGCAATGTTGATGGCTGTGCAGTGACACCAACGGTTGGAACACTTATGACATCACAGGCAGTAACACTGATGGCACACAGCAGTGTTTCTCTTAGATAATTTTCCTAGGGGGAGCCCCTGGGCCAATACAACAAAAATATTCAATTGAAATTAATTGACAATGAATGCTTTCAGGCAGACAGCCACAGACCTTGGAGGGGAAGAGGGACCATGACTAATAATGTTAAGGGAAAAATTGCATCATCGCAACATAATGTCCGCATTTATTTGGGCTGCAATTTCTGAGGCTCTGCAGCAGAGGTAACTCTGGGTCTTCCTTTCCTGTGGTGGTCCTCATGAGAGCCAGTTTCAAAGTGCTTGATGGTTTTTGCAACTGCACTTGAAGAAACGTTCAAAGTTCTTGCAATTTTACGCATTGACTGACCGTCATATCTTAAAGTAATGATGGACTGTCATTTTTCTTAGCTTTTTTGAGCTGTTCTTGCCATAATATGGACTTGGTCTTTTACAAAATAGGGCTGTCTTCTGTATACCACCCCTAACTTGTCACAACACAACTGTAATGCGTGCGTACTGGCGGATGAGAAGTCAGAGCAAAACTGTGTTACGTAATGGTGCGGTTTATTAATGAAAACCCACCAGACACAGAACAAACAATTAATTTGGGAGAAAAAAAACGTACACACCAAATGAACATGCACTTGCATTTACAAATAACAATTCCAGACAAGGACATGGGGGAAACAGAGGGTTAAATACACAACATGTAATGATGGAATTGAAACCAGGTGTGTAGGAAGACAGGACAAAACAAATGGAAAAATGAAAAATAGATTGATGATGGCTAGAAGACCGGCGACGCCGACCGCCGCCCGAACAAGGAGAGGAACCAACTTTGGCGGAAGTCGTGACAGTACCCCCACCCCGACGCGCAGCTCCAGCAGCGTGCCGACACCGGCCTCGGGGATGACCCGGAGGGCCAGGTGCAGGGCGATCCGGACGGCGGTGGAACTCCTGCAGCATTAAAGGGTCCAACATGTCCTGGACCGGGAACCCAGCACCTCTCCTCCGGACTGTACCCCTCCCACTCCACGAGATACTGAAGGCCCCTCGCCCGACGCCTCGAATCCAGTATGGAGCGAACGGAGTACGCTGGGGCCCCCTCGATGTCCAGAGGGGGAGGAGGAACCTCCCGCACCTCAGATTCCTGGAGCAGGCCAGCCACCACCGGCCTGAGGAGAGACACATGGAACGAGGGGTTAATACGGTAATCGGGGGGAAGCTGTAACCTATAACAAACCTCGTTCACTCTCCTCAGGACTTTAAATGGCCCCACAAACCGCGGACCCAGCTTCCGGCAGGGCAGGCGGAGGGGCAGGTTTCGGGTCGAGAGCCAGACCCAGCCTCACTGCGGTGACGGTCTGCGTTCTCTTTTTGACGCAGCACAGCCCGCTGAAGGTGAACACGGGTAGCTTCCCATGTCTCCTCCGCACGCCTGAACCAGTCGTCCACCGCAGGAGCCAAGGCACCAGAACCGGCTGGTACCCCAGTACACACTGGAATGGAGAGAGGTTAGTGGAGGAGTGGAGAAACGAGTTCTGTGCCATCTCGGCCCAGGGCACGAACGCCGCCCACTCCCCCCCCCGGGCGGTCCCGGCAATAAGACCGCAGAAACCTGCCCACATCCTGGTTTACTCTCTCCACCTTCCCATTACTCTCGGGGTGAAACCCCGAAGTAAGGCTGATCGAGACCCCCAGACGTTCCATGAACGCCTTCCAAACCCTAGACGTGAACTGGGGACCTCGATCAGACACTATATCCTCAGGCACCCCATAGTGCCGGAAGACATGCGTAAACAAGGCCTCCGCAGTCTGTAGGGCCGTAGGGAGACCGGGCAGAGGGAGGAGACTACAGGACTTAGAGAACTGATCCACAACGACCAGAATAGCGGTGTTACCCTGTGAGGGGGAGGGAGATCGGTAAGAAAATCCACCGACAGGTGCGACCAAGGCCGTTGTAGAACAGGTAAGGGGGTGTAATTTCCCTCTGGGGAGGTGCCTAGGAGCCTTACACTGGCGCTCACCGAGCAGAAGGAAACATAAACCCTCCCGTCCTTAGCCAAAGTAGGCCACCAGTACCTCCCGCTCAAACAGCGCACTGTCTGACCGATCCCAGGAGGACCAGAGGAGTGTGACGTGTGGGCCCAATAGATCAATAGGTCACGGACAGCAGACGGGACGTACAGACGCCCAGCGGGACACTGGACGGGAGCGCAATGCCTGCTCAATGTCCGCGTCCAGCTCCCCCGCTACTGGCGCCACCAGGCAGGAGGCTGGGAGTGGGATCCATGGGCCACTAGTCTGTGTCATACAGCCAGGACAATGCGTCTGCCTTCACGTTCTGGGAGCCTGGTCTGTATGAAAGGGTGAAAACAAAACGGGTGAAAAACATGGCCCACCTTGCCTGGCGAGGGTTCAGTCTCCTCGCTGCCCGGATGTACTCCAGATTGCGGTGGTCAGTCCAGATGAGAAAAGGGTGTTGAGCCCCCTCAAGCCAATGTCTCCACGCCTTCAGAGCCTTTACGACAGCCAACAGCTCCCGGTCCCCCACATCATAGTTTCGCTCCGCCGGGCTGAGCTTCTTCGAGAAGAAGGTACAGGGCGGAGCTGCATGGCGTGCCGGCTGAGAGAGCACGGCTCCTATCCCAGCCTCGGACGCATCCACCTCCACTATGAACGCCAAAGAGGGATCTGGATGGGCCAGCACGGGAACCGAGGTAAACAGAGCCCTCAGGTGACCAAAAGCCCTGTCCGCCTCAGCCGACCATTGCAAACTCACCGGACCCCCCTTCAGCTCTGGGAGATCTAGTTTGGTGAAGAAGTGTGCCCCGTGCATTGACTCAATCGCCGTGTCGATGTGAGGTAGCGGGTAACTGTACCTCACAGTGATCTGATTTAGACCTCTATAGTCAATACACGGGCGCAGACCTCCATCCTTCTTCACAAAAAAGAAACTCGAGGAGGCGGGTGATGTGGAGGAACGAATGTACCCCTGACGCAGGGATTCGGAGACATATGTTTCCATAGCCACCGTCTCCGCTTGTGACAGAGGATTCACATGACTCCTGGGAAGTGCGGTGTCTACCAGGAGATTTATTGCACAATCCCCCTGTCAATGGGGTGGTAATTGAGACGCCTTCTTCTTACAGAAGGCGAGAGCCAAATCGGCATATTCAGGGGGAATGCGCACAGTGGAGACCTGGTCTGGACTTTCCACTGTGGTTGCACCAATGGAAACCCCTAAACACCACCCCGAGCACTCTGGCAACTACCCCGTGTGAACCCTCAGTTGCCAAGAAACAGTGGGGTCATGACAAGCTAACCAGGGTAGGCCTAGCACCACGGGAAACACAGGAGAGTCAATGAGGAAGAGACTAATTCTCTCCTTGTGACCCCCCTGCGTCACCATACCCAGAGGAGTGGTGACCTCCCTAATCAACCCTGACCCTAATGGTCAACTATCAGAGGGGTGAACGGGGAAAGGTACATCCACGGGAACAATGGAGATCCCTAAACTATGGGCGAACAATCTATCTATAAAATTCCCAGCCGCGCCTGAATCGACTAGCGCCTTATGCTGGGAATGCTGGTCCAATGCCGCATCTCCCTCTCTCCACACGGCGTTGGCCCACTCCAGGGCTTTCCCGGTGAGGCACGAGACGAGGGCGGACACCCTCTCACGGCCCAAAAGAGCCGGGTGGACAGTTGCCAGGTATAAGCTACAATAGGAACCCCTGGCAGTTCGCAGCCCTCCCATCGTATTCCTGGGGAAGAGAGAGACGAATCCCACTGGAACCAGGAGAAAGAGGGGCGAGTAGTGGAGACCCCGGTTGTGCTGGTGGAAGCGCTGGTAGAACTCCCTGTCTCTCCCAGCGGTCCATTGTCTGGACAACGCGGCTTAGATGGTGGAGCATTGCTGCGTGCTCCCGGACGCGCTCCTCCACCCCTATTCCCAGGGTACCAGCTCCTGCTGACTCCATATAGTGGTCCGGAATTCTGTAATGCGTGTGTACTGGCGGATGAGAAGTAAGGCGCAGGAGAGCAAAACTGTGTTACACAATGGTGTGGTTTATTAATGAAAACCCACCGGACACAGAACAAACAATCAATTTGGGAGAAAAAAAAACGTACACACCATTTACAAATAACAATTCCGGACAAGGACATGGGGGAAACAGAGGATTAAATACACAACATGTAATGATGGAATTGAAACCAGGTCTGTGGGAAGACAAGACAAATGGAAAAATAGATCGACGATGGCTAGAAGACCGGCGACGCCGACCGCTGCCCGAACAAGGAGAGGGACCAACTTCGGCAGAAGTCGTGACAACAACTGATTGGATCAAATGCATTAAGAAGGAAAGAAATTGCACAAATTAACTTTTAACAAGGCACACCTGTTAATTGAAATGCATTCCGGGTGACTACCTTATGAAGCTGGTTGAGAAAATGCCAAGAGTGTGTAAAACTCATCAAGGCAAAGGGTGGCTGCTTTGAAGAATCTCAAATATAAATGTATTTTGATTTGTTTAACACTTTTTTGGTTACTACATGATTCCATGTGTTATTTCATAGTTTTGATGTCTTCACTATTATTCTACAATGTAGAAAATAGAACACATTAAGAAAAACCCTTGAATGAGCAGGTGTTTTCCAAACTTTGGACTGGTACTGTGTGTGTGTGTGTGTGTGTGTGTATACAGTGAGGGAAAAAAGTATTTGATCCCCTGCTGATTTTATACGTTTGCCCACTGACAAAGAAATGATCAGTCTATAATTTTAATGGTAGGTTCATTTGAACAGTGAGACAGAATAACAACAAAAAAATAAAGAAAAACACATGTGAAAAATGTTATAAATTGATTTGCATTTTAATGAGGGAAATAAGTATTTGACCCCCTCTCAATCAGAAAGATTTCTGGCTCCCAGGTGTCTTTTTTACAGGTAACGAGCTGAGATTAGGAGCACACTCTTAAAGGGAGTGCTCCTAATCTCAGCTTGTTACTTGTATAAAAGACACCTGTCCTCAGAAGCAATCAATCAATCAGATTCCAAACTCTCCACCATGGCCAAGACCAAAAGGCTCTCCAAGGATGTCAGGGACAAGATTGTAGACCTATACAAGGCTGGAATGGGCAACAACACCATTGCCAAGCAGCTTGGTGAGAAGGTGACAACAGTTGGTGCAATTATTCGCAAATGGAAGAAACAAAAGAACTGTCAATCTCCCTCGGCCTGGGGCTCCATGCAAGATCTCACCTCGTGGAGTTGCAATGATCATGAGAACGGTGAGGAATCAGCCCAGAACTACACGGGAGGATCTTGTCAATGATCTCAAGGCAGCTGGGACCATAGTCACCAAGAAAACAATTGGTAACACACTACGCCCTGAAGGACTGAAATCCTGCAGCGCCCGCAAGGTCCCCCTGCTCAAGAAAGTACATATACATGCCCGTCTGAAGTTTGTCAATGAACATCTGAATGATTGGGTGAACTGGGTGAAAGTGTTGTGGTCAGATGAGACCAAAATGGAGCTCTTTGGCATCAACTCAACTCACCGTGTTTGGAGGAGGAGGAATGCTGCCTATGACCCCAAGAACACCATCCCCACCGTCAAACATGGAGGTGGAAACATTATGCTTTGGGGGTGTTTTTCTGCTAAGGGGACAGGACAACTTCACAGCATCAAAGGGACGATGGACGGGGCCATGTACCCTCAAATCTTGGGTGAGAACCTCCTTCCCTCAGCCAGGGCATTGAAAACGGGTTGTGGATGGGTATTCCAGCATGCCAATGACCCAAAACACACGGCCAAGGCAACAAAGGAGTGGCTCAAGAAGAAGCACATTAAGGTCCTGGAGTGGCCTAGCCAGTCTCCAGACCTTAATCCCATAGAAAATCTGTGGAGGGAGCTGAAGGTTCGAGTTGCCAAACTTCAGCCTTGAAACCTTAATGACTTGGAGAAGATCTGCAAAGAGGAGTGGGACAAAATCGCTCCTGAGATGTGTGCAAACCTGGTGGCCAACTACAAGAAACATCTGACCTCTGTGATTGCCAACAAGGGTTTTGCCACCAAGTACTAAGTCATGTTTTGCAGAGGGGTCAAAAACTTATTTCCCTCATTAAAATGCAAATCAATTTATAACATTTTTCACAATGCGTTTTTCTGGATTTTTTTGTTGTTATTCTGTCTCTCACTGTTCAAATAAACCTACCATTAAAATTATAGACTGATCATTTCTTTTTCAGTGGGCAAACGTACAAAATCAGCAGGGGATCAAATACTTTTTTCCCTCACTGTATATATATTAGTATTGCCCCACATTTATGTTTAGCGGATTTCAGATAACATTTTTTACTGTCACTGCAAACTCTTGGTTTGGCTATGAACTTACAATTACCATAACTAACCCTCAGCTCAGCTCTACACAACACAACACAACCACCACTCATATTGATTCATCAAGCATATCTCCACCACTCATATTGATTAATCTGTGTAACCTGACCATCTCATCTCGTGTATGTATCAGATTCTCCATTCTGGAAAGGAGCAGGGACTTTATACTGTATGTGTAACGGTGCTGCACTGCACTCTACCCTGGCTTAGTCTCAATAAACTCAAATAGCTTCCTTTCCTTGTGCCCATTCCTTTATGACCTTTGATCTGGCATAAAATGTCAGTTAAAAGCAAATATTGTGGCAATAAGGAGATCGGGGAAGGAGGCGAGGCAGCCATGAAAGACACAGCAATTGCTGTCATTCAAGATAGTGTATAGTGCATTCGGAAAGCATTCAGACCCCTTAACTTTTTCCACATTACAGCCTTATTCTAAAAGGTATTACATGTTTTTTTCCCCCATCATCAATCTACACACAATACCCTCATAATGACAAAGCAAAACAGGTTTTTAGGAATTTTAGCAAATGTATTAAAAATATACTCAAATTTCACATTTACATAAGTATTCAGACCCTTTACTCAGTATTTTTTTGAAGCACCTTTGGCAGTGATTACAGCCCTCGAGTCTTCTTGGGTAAGACGCCAGCCACAAGCTTGGCACACCTGTATGTGGGGAGTTTCTCCCATTCTTCTCTGCAGATCCTCGCAAGCTCTGTCAGGTTGGATGGGGAGCGTTGCTGCACAGCTATTTTTAGGTCTATCCAGAGATGTTCCATCGGGTTCATGTCCGGGTTCTGGCTGGGCCACTCAAGGACATTCAGGGACTTGTCCCAAAGCCACTCCTGCGTTGTCCTGTTGGAAGGTGAACCTTCGCCCCAGTCTGAGGTCCTGAGCGCTCTGGAGCAGGTTTTCATCAAGGATCTCTGTACTTTGCTCCGTTCATCTTTCCCTCGATCCTGACTAGTCTCCCAGTCCCTGCCGCTGAAAAACATCCCCACAGCATGATGCTGCCAACACCATGCTTCACCGTAGGGATGGTGCCAGGTTTCCTGCAGACGTGACGCTTGTCCCATCTCCACAGAGTTCCTCTGTGGAGATGTCAGAGTAACCATTGGCTTCTTGGTCAACTCCCTGACTAAGGCCCTTCTCCCCCGATTGCTCAGTTTGGCCGAGAGGCCAGCTCTAGGAAGAGTCTTCCAAAGTGGTTCCAATCGTCCTCCATTTAAGAATAATGGGGGCCACCATGTTCTTGGGGACCTTCAATGCTACAGAAATGTTTTGCTACCCTTCCACAGATCTGTGCCCCGACACAATCCTGTCTCTGAGCTCTACGGACAATTCCTTCATCCTCATGGCTTGTTTTTTGCTCTGACATGCACTGTCAACTGTGGGACTTTATATAGACAGGTGTGCCTTTCCAAATCATGTTAAATATATTGAATTTACCACAGGTGGACTCCAATACAGTTGCAGAAACTTCTCAAGGAATATCAATGGAAAATGAGAGCACCTGAGCTCAATTTCAAGTCTTATAGCAAAGGGTCTGAATACTTAAGGTATCTGTTTAAGGTATATGTAATAAATTTGCAAACATTTCTAAAAACCTGTTTTTGTTTCATCATTATGGGGTATTGTGTGTAGATTGATGAGGATTTTTTATTTAATTAATCAATTTTAGAAAATAAGGCTGTAACGTAACAAAATGTGTAAAAAGTAAAGGGGTCGGAATACTTTCCGAATGCACTGTCGTGATAAGAGCCTAGCAGATTATATCTGTGGATCAATGAAATGACTGTTAGCACCATAGAGATGTTATCTTTATTCACTTCTGTGGATAATACTACCAGACTACAAAAAGAGAGACAGCTGGAAGCCAGTATGATTTACCAGATTATTAGAATAAACCAGATCCACAGGGGACCAAGTCCACACTCTGGTTTCACACTGGCTCCTCTAGAAACCCGGCAACTGGATGTGGTTGTCCCAAAATGTCCTCCTGTGGGGGGAGAGAGTTGGCTGGTTTCAGGCTTTTGTGTTGATTGTGAATTCCTGTTTACTATTTCCTGTATTTTTCGATTGTTTGAGGCGCTGAGGCTGAACCAATGTCTCACCTATTTTGGTCATCTGCACGTCATCCGACGCCACAGTGTGGGGCAGACAGACAGACGGATAAGAGACAGGCAAACAGATAGGAGAAATCCTACAAAGCAACAAACAAGTTACCCCACATTTTTACACTATATTAATTGTGAATGTCAATCAACTATGGCTGAGACACTACCTGGTGTGGGGTGTTCTCTCTCTCTACTGGAAGCATGTCCAGCCTTCCAGACAAACATCAAAACAACCATTGCACCGGTCTTGACCTTTGACATTCGTAGGAATGTCATAAATCACATCTAACGAAGAACAAATCTGTGACCTATCCTCTCACTGACCTACAGTAAGTGTCAATTTCAGTGGGTGTGAAAATTTGCATTTCAGAATAACTTTTCAGCAGTCACACTGCTCCTGTGGTTTGGGATTGACAGACAGTATAGGGACACTGTGTCCTCAGGTTTGGGATTGACAGACAGTATTGGGACACTGTTCAGCAATGTCAGCTAGAGTCCCTTCCTTCTCAATTACTGTCCTGTGTTGTCTTTCCTGTGTGACAATGAAGGAATGGGGCCAGAGACAGGGTGTGTGTGTGTGTGTAGTGAGGAGGAAACTAAGGGAAGTTTAATAGGTGGGTCACATTTCACACAGACATTGGGGCTCACGAGTGGCACAGCGGTCTAAGGCACTACATCTCAGTGCTAAAGGCGTCACTACAGACCCTTGTTTGATTACAGGCTGTATCACAATCGGCCGTGATTGGGAGTTCCATAGGGCGCCGCACAACTGGCCCCGCGTCGTCCGGGTTTTTCCAGGGTAGGCCGTCATTGTAAATAAGAATTTGTTCTTAACTGACTTCCCAAGTTAAATAAAGGTTCAATAAAAAATGTATAAAAAATAAAATGATAGAGAACGCTGTGGAGAACGCATAAATGCATCACCCTGGGCAACCATTCCTTACTCCAGCAGCTGAGCTGAGGACCTACACACACACACATTGAGAGGATGAGGTATTTTACATCTATCATACATCTGAGTCAGGGAGATAGAGATAGAGAAAGAGAGCAGGGTAATTGCCTCCTGAAGGGCAGAAGGGGATTAGCTGTTAGCTGAGTTAGCAGTGTGTCAGGGGAAGGGAATTACAATGTGATTGAACCTACTAGACAGGCTTCTAGAATCAATCACTATATTGAAGACATTGTCATTATCTATTACTTATCTTCACACAGGAAATTATATCACCTTCTCTTTATCATCATAGCTGTTATTATTATTTAAAAGGGTGAAAATAATTCAGTATTTAGCAGGGAAGTTCAGAGAACTACAGATGAATCAGCATGCTATGATTGAATGCGAAAATGAGAGGTAGACTGACAGGGAAAGAGAGAACGTCCTGGTTAGAGGGCAGGATATGGGTAACCGCATAAGAGTGCAGGCTATTAACCACAGTGAAGCACTAATCTGTCCTTATAACAACAGTTATAACCCCAGAACCAGAGTGGTGAGCACTTTCTTTCTCTTCACCCTCTTGCTCTCTCTCTCTGTGTTCCTCCCTCTCTCTTTCTTCAGTGTTCCTGGGTTACACCATGTTGGCATCAAAATGGGCAGTCAGTGCCAGCACTTGGTCTCCAAGCAACCAGACACCTCCAGCTTCATCTGTAGCAGAGGCTGACCTTAAATAAATATATGACCTGTCAGCCACCCAGGCCCAGGACTGTATTTTTACACTGCCAGTACCGCAAAACATACGGTGACACACACGTATTGGCAGAGACAGTACACAGTAAACTCTCACACACACACAATCATGCACTAGTGTGCATGATGCATGCACACCACGTGCACACACCCACACAGACCAACAAGTATACACATATTATAATATACTGTATATCCAAACCCAGTTTACACCAGGCAAGTCAACAGGAAAGTGAGAAGAATTCTATTAAACTGTTTCCCTGTGGCTCTCAGAACCCAGCTGTGCTCTTGGTGTAAACGGTTGTTTGTCTCCTTTGTGTTAGTCAGCTATATTGGCTTAAATAAACACTATATTTTACAGCTGCATGCTCATACTATACTCTGTTCTATTATATGAGGTGTTATTCTATTCTGTTTTGCTCAGCTCTATTCTAGCAGAAAATAGAACCACAAGGATCTACTTATGTGTTTGAGTCTCTGTCTCAGCAGTATTCACAGATATGTCAGATAAATAAACAGATATGTCTTCATTTAACTGTCCAGCTGTCCTCTTTTTACCCCCCTCCACCCCAACTCCCCCTTAGCCACGCTAGTCTCACCCTCATGTGGGTGCTAACAAGCTAGCAAGCTTAGCTACAGAAGGTAGTGCTACGTATCAACAGCCATTCTCAGCCAATTCAGTAAGGGTTGGAAGCTATGGCGAGCTTGGATTGATCCCTCGCGTCGCGACATTTGAATAAAGTTCAGCTTTCTCCAACTTCAGTCCCGCCCTGTTCAGCTCCCTCAACCCATGCTCGCAATGCTTAACGGTACCCCCGCCCATTCCGCTTCTCTCGCTATCCTTCCATTAAAAGTGAATGGATTCCGATGTTTCACCGCACAATGCGATTGCTAAAGTGAATGGGGTGTAAGGAGTGTAATATATTATGTAAATACCCCATATTCTCTGATGACCTCCCATTCTATCCATACTCAGAACTGAGCTATCACATTGGCTGGCAGAGCAGTGATTGACATGTACAGGGCCAATCAGTTGGCAGACAACTTCATTCAAACATGCCCAAGACCCACCCCTCAAACATGCCCAAGACCCACCCCAAGCCTTCTCCAGTACTTTCTATACTTTTTAGCCAGTAGTTCTGAAGTAGTGTTCACGAGCTAAAAGTGGTCCCTAAAAATTGCATACTACCATGTCACATGTGCAGATATGTGCACCAAGTCATTGCTCTCTCCCGCTCTACAGTGTGTGCATCATCTGCCTCTTGCTAGCTCTCACTCATATGGCGAGGGGCTGAAGCTCATTGGTTGAACTCAAAATTGCTAAGGGGCTGGCCCACATGGGGGAAGATGTAGGGAAAATGGTGCAGCACAGCTTCTAAAAAACTGTTGCTTTCAAACTAGGGATTTCATGGCTAATTTTGGTAAGACAGTAATTCTGCTCATATATTATGCATGTATGAAGAACACATTGACACATCCAGCCCAAAGTGGGAGGTTTAATAAAGACAGTAGTCGCTAAAGTTCTGGAGCATGTCTTAACATGACTAGCAAAACGCTGAAGACTGGTTCCTTATTGTCTTTAACGGGACTGGGACTAAGTTGAGTAGAGGAGGTAGCATAAACACATTACAGTACAGCTCCTGGCACAAGCAAGGCAAGTGTTGTCTGTAGCCTACAGGTGGAACAGAACTCAATGCCTCAACATTCTGTTTCTGAGTCCATACTGCTGAACTAAGACGTTCCATTATATTGACTAGATACTCCATTGGCTGCTCTAACAATGAAAATAAATGTATTCAAAAATGGAAGGCAGTCAGGAGGAAACAAGATCAGGTGGGACCATTCTAGCAAATGAGAGGGCAGATATGCATGTGAACAACCACAATGGTCCTTGCAATCCAGTATCCTTGGGACATCCCTACCCCATTGAAGTTGAAGTTTAAATTTAAAAAGGTTAAGGTACCAGTTAGAGTTAGGTACAGGTAAGGGTTATGGTTACGGCAGGGTTAGATTAGGATTAGGGTTCAGGGTAGGGATGTCGCAAGGCACAACTCTGAAATCAAGTGTTTTTTCTCAAAGTTGCCGGGATGTTGCGTGTCCTACTTATATCAGTACACTCGTAAAAACTTAAAAACAACATAAAAAAACTATATTCAACCAAATAAAGCTCACGTAGCAAATAAGCCATTTGATTTTTTGTTGACCAAATTCGACACTCATTGACCTCCATACAAAAACTCCTTGCTTGGTGAGTGGAAAAAACACCACCTGCTGAAGAATACAGATTTTGAGTTATCCCTCTCACTTCGCCTCTTCCTCTCTCTGCAGAATAAGATAGAATCAATAGGTTCAGGAGTTTTGGTCTGACGACCATGTGACCTGTCACCCAAAATAAATTGGTGTGAATCAAAACAGTTTCTCCTCACCTGAACAATGTCTAGCACCATGCCCGCCGCCACCGTCCCGAACCCGGCCAGCAGGAACGGCAAGACCACCTGGAGGCCGATGGAGAAGGAGGTCTCTTTTAACGGCGCTGGTGGTTCTGGGCTCTGGTCGGTGCTTATGTCGTCGCTCTCGTTGCTCTGGCTGGCATTCTCCAGGAGAGCGTCCTCCTCGCGCTGGCCCTTGGCATTCGCCCGGCAGTCTATCACCACTATCTCCTGGCCTTCATCTCCCGGTTCACCAGACCTGTCCGTGAAGGATGTCACTTCCGTGAGCTCGTACTCGCCCCTCTCCTCCGGTCTCATCTCCTCTGGGTCATCAGTGAGGATGGCCGGGTGAACAGAGCCGTTGGAGTGGAGGTACACCGGTGGCACCACCTTCTTCATTTCTATCGCCCCGGATGACATGTCAGTGTCCGGCGGTTTGTCTTGCTCTTTCGACCAAAGTACCATGCGGAAGCTTTTGGGGACAGTAAACTGAATTACAAATATAGGCTATGGAAAAAAAAGGTTTTGGATGGTTGGTTTAGATTTCCCTTTATCGTTTTTTTAATAACCTGATCTCACAAGTGAATTTATCCCATTAAAGAATGCTGGTGAGTGGCACTCAGATGTGGTCATGAACGCAAAATTAAGTGGTAAAAAACGTTTTGAAAGCACAACTAAGCTACTGCAAAGGGAGGTGTGAGTAGCTGCTCTCCCCCAGGTGTGTGAGATCTTGCTGGTGCTTCGGGAGAAGCTGGAGTATGTCCTCCATTCACTGCGTAAACAGATGTATGGAAGAATGAAACATAATATATTTTTTAAAAGAGAGCAAAAACAAACAAACCAAGGTTAATCTGGTCAACAACGACTGGTAACCAAAAAGTCTTGAAAAGTTGGTAAAAAGTACATTGAGTATTGCAGGTCCAGCTAGTAGCCTGAAGTTCTTTTCGGAAAGTCATTCAAGAGCGCAGGCCAGTCCTGCACGCGCTCTGACGGTCCTTTCAGACTAGCTCGCGCCAGTCGGTGTCCTGGGCTGGGAAGGTCTCACCTTTCACCAAGTGGCTATTTTATGAGGAGTATTTAAAGGTCTGCAGCACAAGGATAGAGTTACGGAGCCGCACTACAGGATAACACTTCCCCTCCAGCGCTGACTGCTGTTTACCTAAAAGAGAAGAAAATAATAATAATAATAAACTTTTAAGAATAGGCTACATGTTCTGTCTCTTTCACAGGGAACATCTCAACAGCTTTAAGCTTTTTTTGTAGCTAAAACTATAAATGCGCATTCTTGAGCACAAATGTCTGTCATGGAATGGACATGGCCATACTGAATATATTTGGTATAGGCACTGGTTGGAATACTTATGTTTATGATATCCTACAAAATTATGAGATTTTTTTTTTTTTTGTTAACTTGCCTAAGTATGTTATTCTCAAACACATTATGTCCATCAAGGGTAAGTATATAGCTACAGTGTTACCTAATTCCACAATGGCATCATTTCTTGACATTATCATGGATAGACCAGGGCTCTCCAACCCTGTTCCTGGAGAGCTACCCTCCTGTCGGTTTTATCCAAACCCAGTTGTAAATAATCTGATTCAGTTTATGAACCAGCTAATTATTAGAATCAGGTGTTCTAGAATACGGTTGGAGTGAAAATCTACAAGACGGTGGCGCTCCAGAAACAAAGTAGACACTGAGTTGACGAAGTGGTAGGACGTTAACCGTTAAAAAACAGCGTGTTGCGCTAACAACCCTCCACGCTTTCCTCGGACTATGTTTGGCGTTATGAAGAGGGGTCACCTATGGAAGCGTTTACAAACGGTTTCATACAGCGCCAAACATCTAAATTCCTCTGGTCGGCTACAAATAATTATCCAATAGCCGGGGTGTAGGCTACATCCTCTAATGCTGATTCTCCCCCCGCATGTTACGACATCAGATACGCTCCTGCGTTAGTGCGCATTTGGTTTCCCCCCTGGTCCTGAAACAATCATCTGTTTAGTAGTCAAGACCAATACTCCGCCACCCAACACTGCAAAGGCGTAAATTAGTACAAGCTTGGTCGTTGGATGAATAGGGGGAAGGAACCCTTCTGTGAGTTTGTGATAATGCCAACACGGCCGTTGAATTAAATTATAGATCGTGGGGATGTTTTGTTCTCCAAATATAGCCAGCCCTCCACCTGTAGCCCAGCTATGTATAATGAAATAATTCAGGCAACTGACGTAACAGTTTGACGAGGCATAACATAACGGTAACACTAGGCAGGGAATATTCTCTGAAGTGGTAATGACAAAAAACAACGATTCCCTTCTTCACAGAGATAGAGGGCGTGATAGAGAGAGCAGCGAGGAATAAAATAGGAAAATAGCCGACGGTGAAAAGCAGCCCCCCGTTCAATATGTCTGGATCGATACCAGCAGATCAGGTATAACAGACAGTTCTTTACCTAAAACGCAGAGGTCCACAGATCGCACCGCTAAAAACAGTTGTCTCATATCCTGCACTCCGTTATAATGTGTGCTGCAGCCTGATGCATGGATGCCGGTATGCATGCCTTGTGTACGGTAACGGCCCGTACCTGGCTTAATCGTTAACCCCACACGGTTAAGGCTGTCACTTCCGACCGTCACATTTTCCCATTTAGAACCCCGCGAGCCGCTACATACTCATATAACAAACTCATGGCATAGGAAGTCACAAGGCTGGTCCACCAGAGATGACGCGTGCGCGTGATAGCCCCCTGTGATAAGTCACGGTTGAGCGCCGCGCGGTGCAGCCAGCCGCATTTATGTTCGATAAGCACGCGCGCGAATTGAGCTGTGTGTGTGTGTGTGTGTGTGTGTGTGTGTGTGTGTGTGTGTGTGTGTGTGTGTGTGTGTGTGTGTGTGTGTGTGTTTGTTGAAATGCGTGTCCATGACGTGGCATAGGCGAGTCAAAGCAACCCTACTTATTAAGGCTACCAGACTGGAAAATGTATTGGATTTTAATTTAACAATATCACCCATGGAGAGAAGAGTTGTGATGGTCATAGCATGGATTCTTCAGTGTAGCTGAAGTGGACTTTCAGGTAACTCAATATCCTTATATAATTGGATTGCTTATCACATCACCCCACCATGCTCATTCAGAAGCACACTTAGCCATGCAGGTTGAGGATGATATTCTTATAGCCTTAAAGGTAAGTAGTCCATTAGTAGAGATAATAGACTACAGCACAGTGGAAATGGTATTGAGCCCAGGTCATCTATGCTTTCCAAGACGGTGTTAGCCCAGTGAGCATAAAACTAAGGCATTCACCGAATAACCTCAGCTATACTTTGAACTCAGTAACTGATAGGCTAGACATCAACTGTGTTACTTGAGTCAAGGCACCAATGTGACCTTTTTTCACCTATGTGAAATGAACTGAATTATCTGTGTATTGATCCCCGGTCATCTGTGTAACTCAAGATGGCGTTTGCCCGCTGAGCTAAAGTCTATATACACTGTATAGGTATTAGCTTTGGATTACACCAAAGATTTTCACAATGGCAGGCATGGGCCCAGTGCTGTTTCCTGTTGTTTGTTAATTGACTGGTTTCCCAGTAAGTATTGAAGGTGGGGCTATAACACAATGGAGATTTAACAATAATTACATAAAGCATTACAGTATTATGGTACAACATACAATGCTGGTAATGTAGTGTTTAATTCTGTAGATTATATTTCCCAGATGGTGGATTGTGGTTGGGTTCGTGACTGAGATTGGCCAGAAACCAGGATAGGGGTTAATTCCATTTCTGGGACCGGGGAACCATCCCTGAAAGCTTCAGGTAGTGCAGTATAGCAACCTGGTCTCAGAGCATTTCGTATTATTTTGTAGGTAAATTCGAGACACATCTTTCAGTATGATATGTTACATTTAGTATGGTATGTATTAATTTGTGGGTGTCCATCAGCCATTTCCTATGATATGTTATGAATTACAATTTGTCTGATATGTTACAAATTTGCAAAATGTACAATATGTTACTAATTTGAAAAACATTATATGTTACGAATTTGCAAAAAATATGATATGTTATGAATTTTAACTAGGTGGCTAAAGTTAGCTAGCTGGCTAATGTTAGCTAGGCTAGGGATTAGGGTCAGGAGTTAGGGTTACATTTATGAGTTAGGTTAAAGGGTTAAGGTAAGGGTTAGGGGAAGGGTTAGCTAAAAGGATTAAGGTTAGGGTTAGGGGAAGGCTTAGCTAAAAGTGTTAAGGTTAGGGTAGTTGCTAAGAAGTAGTTGAAAGTTACTAATTAGCTAAAATGCTAAAGTTGTACGTGTTGACATTCGAACTCACAACCTTTGGGTTGCTAGACGTTCGCATTATACACCAACTACCCTACTTTTGTTTTTGCCTTAAGTAACCATCTGTCTCATGTAACCATACCAAATGGAATATATCATTCTAATTTGAGTGTTCCGGATTTACTTTGTTATGTCTAGTCTATGAGACCAGGCTGAGAATAGTGCAGCAAATTTTTGGGAAGCACAGTTGCCTATAAACTGATTGAAGGCATTGGTTGTTTTTCTGATCATAGATCTGTGTAGCAGACAGTGTGTAATCCCATGGGTAGGGTTTGAGTTCTGTATAAACAAGTTAAGGATGGGAAACAGTGTGTGAAAGAGAGACTATACCTTGGCCTAAACATCAGCGCCACAGTGAACTTCCACAAAGCTGTGAATGATCTGAGAGACAAGGCAAGAAGGGCCTTCTATGCCATCAAAAGGAACATACAATTTTACATACCAATTAGGATCCCATTGCCCTTTATGGTTGTGAGGTCTAGGGTCTGCTCAACAACCAAGAATTCACAAAATGGGACAAACACCAAACTGAGACTGCATGCAGAATTCTGCAAAAATATCCTCAGTGTGCAATGTAAAACACCAAATAATGCATGCAGAGCAGAATTAGGCCGATACCCGCTAATGATAAAAATCCAGAAATTATGTTTATTTATTTTCACTTTTGAACTTGAACTATTTGCACATCATTACAACACTGTATATAGACATATGACATTGTAAATGTCTTTATTATTTTGGAACGTTTGAGTGTAATGTTTACTGTTAATTTTAAATTGTTTATTTAACTTTTGTTTATTATCTATTTCACTTGCTTTGGCAATGTAAACATTTGTTTCCCATGCCAATAAAGCCCCTTATATTAGAGAGAGAGCGAGAGACTGAACCTCCCTTCTGAGGATGTTAGTGGTGATGGCTATTGGACTTTCTATCATGCACCTTGAGAGCCTGTTTGTAGACAGACTGAATCGGCTTTAATGTTGTACATTAAGCTTGGCCCCAACTAATCAAGCAGTATGTTAAGTGGGGGAGGATCATAGCATTGAAGTAAATTTTTGCTGCCTGTGTAGTCAAACAATTCTGTATATCAGATATCAGCCCGGTTTAATTTGGTTATTTGGGTTACCTTTTTCACCTGCTTTTTGAAACGGAGATTGTATTCAAGTCTGATGCCAAGGTACTCAAAATCGAATACCACCTGGAGCTTCTCCCCTGACACATAGACGTCTGGCTCAGTAGCATCAGTTGCCCTCTTTGTGAAGAAAATATAGACTGCTTTTTTCACATTGCGGTGCAAACATGAGTCACTTAGCCACTTTGTAACATTGTGCTCTGGAAGGACTCTGTTCTATTGTGGTGTGTAGGTGCAAGTGCTGGGTGGGGCTGACTGACTGACTGAGAAGGGTCAGTTGTGTGATCTCTCTCACAATGACAGTGATGTACGAAATAACCCTGTCAAAATGACTAGCCGTGCCCAAGACCAGAAAAAAACACATTGCTTAATCGGAATCTATGGCGGTCTTAGGTGAGAGTGGGACAAGTGCCAGGGAGGAGAAATGGAGAACAAAGTAATGAATTGTGTAATACTGTTATTTAACTATTTATTACACAATTCATCACTTTGCTTTCCCTTCCTCCTCCCCGCCACATGTGGAAATATCCTACTGTACATTTGTTTGAGTGCCTCCATGTTTTTCTATTTCGACAAAATGTACTACATTTTTATTCCATTCAGCATATTTAATGTCATTATTCATTTGTATTATTTGTATCATGCAGCAACTTCTTTGCTCGCTTTGAGGACAATACAGTGCCACCGAGACGGCCCGCTACCAAAACCTGCGGGCTCACCTTCACAGCGGCCAACGTGAGTAAAACATCTGGGCTGCCGGCCCAGATGGCATCCCTGGCCGTGTCCTCAGAGCATGCGCAGACCAGCTGGCTGGTGTGTTTACGGACATATTTAATCAATCCTTATCCCAGTCTGCTGTTCCCACATGCTTCAAGACGGCCACCATTGTTCCTTTTCCCAAGAAAGTTAAGGTAACTGAGCTAAATGACTATCGCCCCGTAGCACTCACTTCCATCATCATGAAGTGCTTTGAGAGACAAGGATCATATCACCTAAATCCTACCAGACACCCAGACCCACTCCAATTTGCTTACCGTCCCAATAGGTCCACAGGCGACGCAATCGCAATCACACTGCACACTGCCCTAACCCATCTGGACAAGAGGAATACCTATGTAAGAATGCTGTTCATCGACTACAGCTCAGCATTTAACACCATAGTACCCTCCAAACTCGTCATTAAGCTCGAGACCCTAGGTCTCGACCCAGCCCTGTGCAACTGGGTCCTGGACTTCCTGACGGGCCGGCCCCAGGTGGTGAGGGTAGGAAACAACATCTCCACCCCGCTGATCCTCAACAATGGGGCCCCACAAGGGTGCGTTCTCAGCCCTCTCCTGTACTCCCTGTTCACCCATGACTGCGTGGCCAAGCACGCCTCCAACTCAATCATCAAGATTGCTGACGACACTACAGTGGTAGGCTTGATTACCAACAACAACGAGACGGCGTACAGGGAGGAGGTGAGGGCCCTCGGAGTGTGGTGTCAGGAAAATAATCTCTCACTCAACGTCAACAAAACAAAGGAGATGATTGTGGAATTCAGGAAACAGCAGAGGGAGCACCCCCCTATCCACATCGACGGGACAGTAGTGGAGAAGGTGGAAAGTTTTCAGTTCCTCGGCGTACACATCAAGGACAAACTGAAATGGTCCACCCACACAGACAGCGTGGTGAAGAAGGCGCAATAGCGCCTCTTAAACCTCAGGAGGCTGAAGAAATTTGGCTTGTCACCAAAAACACTCACAAACCTCTACAGATGCACAATCGAGAGCATCCTGTCAGGCTGTATCACCGCCTGGTACGGCAACTGCTCCGCCCACAACGGTAAGGATCTCCAGAGGGTAGTGAGGACTGCAAAACGCATCACCAGGGGTAAACTACCTGCCCTCCAGGACACCTACACCACCCGATGTCACAGGAAGGCCAACAAAATAATCAAGGACAACAACCACCCGAGCCACTGCCTGTTCACCCCACTATCATCCAGAAGGCTAGGTCAGTACAGGTGCATCAAAGCTGGGACCGAGAGACTGAAAAACAGCTTCTATCTCAAGGCCATCAGACTGTTAAACAGCCATCACTAACATTGAGTGGCTGCTGCCAACATACCGACTTAAATCTCTAGCCACTTTAAATAATAGAAAATTGGATGTAACAAATGTATCACTAGCCACTTTAAACAATTTTGTATATCATGTTTACATATCCGACATTACTCATCTCATATGTATATACTGTACTCTATACCATCTACTGCATATTGCCTATCCCGGTCAACCATCGCTCATCCATATATTTACAGTGAGGGGAAAAAAGTATTTGATCCCCTGCTGATTTTGTACGTTTGCCCATTGACAAAGAAATGATCAGTCTATAATTTTAATGGTAGGTTTATTTGAACAGTGAGAGACAGAATAACAACAAAAGAATCCAGAAAAACGCATGTGAAATTTTTTATAAATTGATTGGAATCTGATTGATTGATTGCTTCTGTAGACAGGTGTCTTTTATACAGGTAACAAACTGAGATTAGGAGCACTCCCTTTAAGAGTGTGCTCCTAATCTCAGCTCGTTACCTGTATAAAAGACACCTGGGAGCCAGAAATCTTTCTGATTGAGAGGGGGTCAAATACTTATTTCCCTCATTAAAATGCAAAACTCTCCACCATGGCCAAGACCAAAGAGCTCTCCAAGGATGTCAGGGACAAGATTATATACCTACACAAGGCTGGAATGGGCTACAAGACCATCGCCAAGCAGCTTGGTGAGAAGGTGACAACAGTTGGTGAGATTATTCGCAAATGGAAGAAACACAAAAGAACTGTCAATCTCCCTCGGCCTGGGGCTCCATGCAAGATCTGACCTCGAGGAGTTGCACTAGGCTATCTGACGCAAGGGTAGCCTAGTGGTTAGAGCGTTGGACTTGTAACCGGAGGGTTGCAAGTTAGAATCCCCGAGCTGACAAGGTAAAAATCTGTCGTTCTGCCCCTGAACAAGGCAGTTAACCCACTGTTCCCCGGGCGCTGAAGACGTGGATGTCGATTAAGGCAGCCCCCCGCACCTCTCTGATTCAGAGGGGTTGGGTTAAATGCGGAAGACACATTTCAGTTGAAGGCATTCGGTTGTACAACTGACTAATAATGGTGACTTTGACTTTTGACTTTGATCATGAGAACGATGAGGAATCAGCCCAGAACTACACGGGAGGATCTTGTCAATGATCTCAAGGCAGCTGGGACCATAGTCACCAAGAAAACAATTGGTAACACACTACGCCCTGAAGGACTGAAATCCTGCAGCACCCGCAAGGTCCCCCTGCTCAAGAAAGTACATATACATGCCCGTCTGAAGTTTGCCAATGAACATCTGAATGAATCAGAGGACAACTGGGTGAAAGTGTTGTGGTCAGATGAGACCAAAATGGAGCTCTTTGGCATCAACTCAACTCGCCATGTTTGGAGGAGGAGGAATGCTTCCTATGACCCCAAGAACACCATCCCCACCGTCAAACATGGAGGTGGAAACATTATGCATTGGGGGTGTTTTTCTGCTAAGGGGACAGGACAACTTCACTGCATCAAAGGGACGATGGACGGGGCCATGTACCGTCAAATCTTGGGTGAGAACCTCCTTCCCTCAGCCAGGGCATTGAAAATGGGTCGTGGATGGGTATTCCAGCATGACAATGACCCAAAACACACAGCCAAGGCAACAAAGGAGTGGCTCAAGAAGAAGCACATTAAGGTCCTGGAGTGGCCTAGCCAGTCTCCAGACCTTAATCCCATAGAAAATCTGTGGAGGGAGCTGAAGGTTCGAGTTGCCAAACTTCAGGCTCGAAACCTTAATGACTTGGAGAAGATCTGCAAAGAGGAGTGGGACAAAATCCCTCCCGAGATGTGTGCAAACCTACAACTACAAGAAACGTCTGACCTCTGTGATTGCCAACAAGGGTTTTGCCACCAAGTACTAAGTCATGTTTTGCAGAGGGGTCAAATACTTATTTCCTTCATTAAAATGCAAATCAATTTATAACATTTTTCACATGCGTTTTTCTGGATTTCTTTGTTGTTATTCTGTCTCTCAAATTATAGACTGATCATTTCTTTGTCAGTGGGCAAATGTACAAAATCAGCAGGGGATCAAATACTTTTTTCCCCTCACTGTATATGTACATACTCGTATTCATTCATTTACACTTGTGTGTATAAGGTAGTTATTGTGAAATTGTTAGATTACTTGTTAGATACTACTGCATGGTCGGAACTAGAAGCACAAGCATTTCGCTACACTCGCATTAACATCTGCTAACCATGTGTATGTGACAAATAAAATTTGATTTGATTTGTTGAGCGTGAACCTGCAAGAAGGCATTTTATTGTACTGTGCACCATGTGTATCCTGTGTATACAAATAGACTTGACTTGGGACAGCGGCAGAGTCTACACACACAACTGACCTGAAGAACAGTGGGACTAACATTTATGTGGCAGTTCTGAGTTGTGACATTCTTCTAAAAATGGTGTGTCTCTCATACAGAAATTAAACTTCAACCTGTGGGTCAATCAATGGTGCGGGTGTATCCGGAGCGAATGTGCGTCTGTAGACTACAGTCAGTCAAGTAGATTTCCATTGGAGAGTTCCCCTTAATCGTCACATTTAAGAGGATTCAGCTTTGGATATACAGCATGATATTTCTTTCATAATGGAATTATGGTCACATTCTCACATTTCTGAGCATTCATCAGAGCCCCATTCGTGAAATTCTGAATTTTGATGTTAGGTACAGTAGAGTAGATCTGATTGTATTGGCAAATATAGGCCATTTGTTAGTCGGCATGACAAAGAAGGCACTAAAATTCACATTAATTAAGGTTCACATGGTTACAAATGAATTGCGAGAGGACAGCAGTGGAGGCTGCTGAGGGGAGGACGGCTCATAATAATGGGTAGAATGGAGTCAATGGAATGGTATCAACCACATCAAACACGTGGTTTCTATGTGGTTGGTACCATTCCATTAACTCCATTCCATCCTTTATAATGAGCCGTCCCCTCTCAGCAGCCTCCACTTGAGGACAGAAATGGGTAACCAAAGTGGATAGTGAAACTGCAGAGATGCATGGTGTTGGCACTGTTGGGGAGGAAGAGGGGGGTGGGGTCTGGTTGGGCAGTAGGGGTGCTCAAAGGGTTAATGATTCTCTTCCCTCTTTTTCCTCCCCTCTGTTCTCCAACAGGAAGTGAGGTGGCAACGGGACACAAGTGCTCACCCCAGCAACGCTTCAAGAGAGAGCTTCTCCATAGCAACTGTGTGGCAGCCTGTGCCAGTTCTGTCCCTGCGGTTCTTTGAGCCCAGAAGAATGTCAGGAGAGATTTGGAACTTTCGCTTGGGCTTGGATGAATAGCTGTCCACCGACCATCCCCTCCCCCCTCCACTATTTCCTTTAGTCGAGAGGCCTAAACAAGCAACTTCAACCGTCAGGTTTATGTGTGTTAATGTTTTTGTCTGATACCGCATTACTCTGGCTGAAAGTACTTACTTGTGCTCTTTCAAAGTTTTGATAAGGTAGGACTGTGCTTCACTGTAACTTTGTTGAAAGGTAATTCAATTGAATCATTCAATAGGATTGATTAGAAAATTTGTGCTATTAGGGACATAGCACAAAACACTACACAAATTGAATGCAAATTGAATGTACATAAAAAAAAAGAATATTGTCTAGTACATATAATTCAAATCTGAACACTACATCTGCAACTGCAGGGCTCTCCAGAGGGTGGTGCGGTCCGTCCAACGCATCACTAGGGGCACACTGCCTGCCCTCCAGGCCATCAGACTATTAAACAGTCACCACTAGCCAGCCTCTGCCCAGTACCCTGCCCTGAACCTTAATCACTGTTCTAGCCGGCTACCACCCGGCACTCTACCCTGCACCTTAGTCATTGAACACTGGTCACTTTGATAATGTTTACATACTATTTCACCCACTTTAAAATGTATATACTGCATTCTAGTCATGACTCATGTGAGAGCAAAATTACAAGATTATGTTATGATACTGTTTATGCACCGAATGGTTGTTTTATGCAATACAGTAGGGTTCTTAGAACTCTCTCTTCCTTTCTGAGTGATCTGAGTGATCTGAGAGGAGTCTTTTGAAGCTTGGGCCGGCAACTGATTAAGTGATGGCTTGGTGATAAACACCAAACAGCCACATTCCATTCTATGATTAGTGGTGCATGACAGAGATAGCCTGAAGGAACAGAACAAACATTTCATTGTTCTCATCCATGCATCTGAGAACTTAGCCTGGAGGAGTAAAATAACACCCCCAGTGCAGATAATGACAGGATGAACCCAGAGTGGCTTATGATGCCCCTTGGTCTGCACGGGAGGGGTGGACCAGCCATGACTAAGCATTCTTAGTGTCAGCTATATGAAAGAAACAGCATTGTCTGTAAAGGTTAGGCTGCAACAGTCAAGTGTTGGGTTGACTAGTCTCATTATTGCAATAATTCATCGATATTGAATAAAGATGATTGAAGAAATGACAAGCAAAGTCTCTCATTTGATTAGAATATTCCACCACACTCATCCTATATCAGTTTTTTTTTGTTTTCTGGATTATGTGTGTATATATTTTTTGATGTATTCTTTTATTGCTAGGTATTACAGCACTGTTGGAGGTAGAAACACATATTTTGCTGCGATAACATCTGCAAATCTGTACGCGATGAAAAACAGATTTGATTTTACTTAAAAGCTATCATACTAATAGTGTCACGTTGGTATAAAGGGTCGAAACCACAGGGTTGAAACCCAAAACAAAAAGAGCAAAGATTACCTTAAATAAATACACACGCGCACAATGATTAAACCACGGGACGAGACCCGGGAATCATCTGCACAATCCACAATGGCACGAAAGCCAAAACACACAGCACAGGTACTCACATGCACCAACGGACATAGTACAACAATCGACAGCCCAATGGAGAACCAAAGGGCACATATATACAAACACTAATGATTGCTAATTGGGGCCAGGTGTGCGCAATGACAGTTCCGGAGGGATCCGTGACAAATAGCACAATTTCAAGGAACCCAGGCCACATCATCACCAACCACAGTACATTAACTGACAGATCTGGAAATCAGTCAGCGAGTCAATCGGTCAGTCTGGATGGATATTTGGATAGTGGTTGTCAAAGGTACAGTAGAGTTATGTCAGAAACATGCACAGTGACCATAATGAATATTTACAGTGGACGACATCACTCATTCACCCCAAACTCACTGACCAATAAATTATGCAGCTTATCAACCACACATCAACCTGCATCATGTAACACGTTAGAGAGTAACAGGGAACCTTACCCATTAACCACCACATGACCCTTGACCTTAGTGGATGAGGACACACTCTGCCCTCACTCACAATGTCCTCTCATCTGTTTATCCTCAGGGAACAGAACACGTTGTTGCATAACTGGAAGATGACTGGTGACTGGCCGGTGTCTCTGTATCTGGCCGTCATTGAAAATAACAATTTGTTCTTAACTGACTTGTCTAGTTAAATAAAGGTAAAATGTGCCTTTAGAGGCCATGCAATTCAATACTCATCTTTAAAACAAAAGAAATTTAGGTCTACAGAGTTCATATTAACAAAGGAGAGAGCGGGACTAACAGTACAGATCAAAAGCATAAAAAACTGTACCATAGAGGCACAGAATAAAGGGGGAAAAAAGACTGGATGAACTTATTCCAGAAAAGCAAACTGGATGGAACATGGGGAGAATGCACCAAATAAATTTTAAATCTTCAGAAATTCTACCAAAAATAATTTATTGAAACTTGTTACAAATGGAGTCACCCATGATTTGGCTGTTTGATCTCCTCCTCCTATGCAGTGATAGAAGCTGCTGGAAGAATCCCCTCCGTCTGTGCATGGACACTGGCTGTTTGGAGGATCCCTTCTCTCTGTGACGGGATGAGGCCTGATGCTCGGAGGATCTCCTCCATCTGCACAGTGATGCTATCTGCTGGGAGAATACCCTCCCTCTGTGCAGGGACACTGGCTGTTTGGAGGATCCCCTCCCTCTGTGACGGGATGAGGCCTGATACTTGGAGGATCTCCACCCTCTGTGAAATATTGCTAGCTTTTGGGAGAATCTCCTCCCTCTGTGCAGGGACACTGGCCATCAGAAGGATCCCCTCCCTCTGTGCAGGCATGAGGCCTGATGCTCGGAGGATCTTCTCCTTCTGTGCAAGGACACTAGCCATTAGGAAGATTCCCTCCCTCTGCGCAGTAACACTGGCAATCAGGAGATCAACTCCCTTTGTACAGGGATGATGCCTGATGCTCAGAGGATCATCTTCTTCTGTGCAGTGATATAAGCTGCTGGAAGTATCCCCTCCGTCTGTGCAGGGACACTGGCTGTTTGGAGGATCTCCTCCCTCTGCGCAGTGATGCTGGCTGCTGGGAGAATTCCCTCCCTCTGTGCAGGGACACTGGCTGTTTGGAGGATCCCCTTCCTCTGTGCAGGGATGAGGCCTGATGCTCGGAGGAACTCCTCCCTCTGCACAGTGATGCTGGCTGCTGGGAGAATTCCTTCCCTCTGTGCAGGGACACTGGCTGTTTGGAGGATCTCCTCCCTCTGTGCAGGGATGAGGCCTGATGCTCGGAAGATCTCCACCCTCTGCGAAGTTATGCTAGCTGCTGGGAGTATCTCCTCCCTCTGTGCAGGGACACTGGCTTTTTGGAAGATCACCTACCTCTGTTTAGGGATGAGGCCTGATGCTCGGAGGATCTCCTCCTTCTGCGCAGTGATGCTGGCTGCTGGGAGAATTCCCTCCCTCTGTGCTGGGTTGAGGCCTGATGCTCGGAAGATCTCCACCCTCTGCGAAGTTATGCTAGCTGCTGGGAGTATCTCCTCCCTCTGTGCAGGGACACTGGCTTTTTGGAGGATCCCCTCCCTCTGTGCAGGGATGAGGCCTGATGCTCGGAGGATCTCCTCCCTCTGCACAGTGATGCTGGCTGCTGGGAGAATTCCTTCCCTCTGTGCAGGGACACTGGCTGTTTGGAGGATCTCCTCCCTCTGTGCAGGGATGAGGCCTGATGCTCGGAGGATCTCCTCCTTCTGTGCAGGGACACTAGCTATTGGGAAAATCCCTCCCTCTGCGTAGTGACACTGGCCATCAGGAGGATCAACTCCCTTTGTGCAGGGATGATGCCTGATGCTCGGAGGATCTTCTTCTTCTGCGCAGTGATAGAAGCTGCTGGGAGAATCCCCTCCCCCTGTGCAGGGACACTGGCTGTTCGGAGGACACCCTCCCTCTGTTTAGGGATGAGGCCTGATGCTCGGGGGGTTCTCCTCCCTCTGCGCAGTGATGCTAGCTGCTGGGAGAATCCCCTCTGTGCAGGGCCACTGGCTGTTCGGAGGACACCCTCCCTCTGTTTAGGGATGAGGCCTGACGCTCGGAGGATCTCCACCCTCTGCGCAGTGATGCTAGATGCTGGGAGAATTCCCTCCCTCTGTGCAGGGACAGTGGCTGTTTTGAGGATCCCCTCCCTCTGCGCAGGGATGAGGCCTGATGCTTGGAGGATCTCCTCCTTCTGTGCAGGGACACTAGCCATTGGGAAGATTCCCTCCCTCTGCGCAGTGACACTGGCTGTTAGAAGGATCCCCTTCCTCTGTGCAGGGACACTGGCTGTTTAGAGGATCCCCTCCTTCTGTGCAGAAACTTTGGCTGCTGTGATGATCTGTAGGTATAATATAGAGCACATAGTCATTCCCTAAAGAATCAACCACTTGGAATCTATAACATCATTAACACACACACACTGAGTGTATTACAGTTTTTTTCAATTGTTTACACGCAATTTTGAAAACCGGGTTCTTTTTTTCAAAATATAATCACAATTATCCAAACACCACACTCAATTTGCAAAATGACACACTTCAGTCAAAACATACACACTTCAGTCAAAACATATACACATATTTGTGAAAATGCTATTAGTTTTCATTTAACCAACAGTCCTCAATGATCAGACACTATTGCAGCCAGTTTCACACTGCTGTGATAAATAAAAAACACAATTGTAAAAAAAACTAATTTTAGGAAATAGCATGTGCTAGATTGTTATGTAAGGGATAATTTAGATGAACTAAAATAATAGTGACAAACCCACAACATTCTTCATGATTAGTTTGAGATATAGGGAGAATGTACACAAATAGGCCTACTATAAACTTACCAAGCACTGCACAACACTGATGCTGCAGACTGAATATTTCAAGTATTTATTTCAATACTTACAGTATTTCTTACCATAATCAGTTACAGTAATCAACCAACAATGAAATCAATGAAACAAATAAAATCTGTAGACAAATAAAAATTACTGCATGAAGTACATACACTTTGACTCTGAAGAAAAACTACTGTAAAAGCAACAAGAATACTGTAACTATTCATCATCTCTCCGTCTGGCTGGATCAGGCCATAAGATTTCATCCACATCACAGGCTATGTCTTCATTGGCAAGGCACCGTTGGAAGAATCGCCTCGTGTGACGAATCCACCCCTGCACAGAAGCTGCTTCGATATGATCACAGGCCTGCTCCATGGCCTGAATGAGGGGCAAACGGTCATAGGGCCGCAGGTCGTATACCTTCCACCGCCATGCTGAAAAAAACTATTCTATTGGATTCAGGAAGGGGGAGTATGGGGGAAGGTATAAGACTTCAAATTCAGGGTGCTCATGGAACCAATTCTGGACCAGAGCAGCCCGATGGAATGAGACATTGTCCCAAACGACAATGTACCGCATCTGGTCCACTTGGTTTAATGCTGTGACAATCTCGTGCAATCTGTCAAGAAATGCAAGTATTAGATTTGCATTATAGGGTCCCAGATTTGCATGGTGGTGGAGGACCCCATTTTGTGTAATAGCAGCGCAAAGGGTGATGTTACCCTCGCTGCCCTGGCACATTGGTGATTGCCCTGTGTCCAATTACATTTCTCCCTCTTCTTCTTGTTTTCGCAAGGTTAAATCCAGCCTCATCCACATATATAAATTCATGTTGAATTTCTGCAGCATCCATTTGCAAGACTCTCTGAAACACAGTAAAAGACAATAGGATGCTATTCAATATCTATTGCACAGTATTTTTGTGCCAGAACATTATGAGCAGTGCACAATACCACACCATAGTAAGATGAACAATACATACCTCCACATACTCATTGCGCAGATGTTTCGCTCTCTCTGAATTTCTGTCAAATGGTACCCGATACAGTTGCTTCATGTATATTTGATTTTTCTTGAGGATTCGACCTAATGTTGACAGAGAGACTCGTTGGATGTTATTGAAAATATGGTCATCATTGATGATATTGGCTTGGATTTCTGCAGCCTGATACAATTATTGGTCAAAACCATGTTCACAATGGCGGCCTCTTGTGCACGAGTGAACATAGGGCCCCTTCCACCTTGGTGTCCTCGACCCTCAATCCTATGTAAAACAAATATATAAAAATACACATGCAGCCTACTGTCAAATGCCACAGTAAACAATATTGATGATAAGTACAGCAAGCTTCAGTTTCAATGTACTGTGTGGTTAGCTTACCTGTTTTCTCGATGAAATGTCCGAATTACTGACGCAACAGTATTTCTGCTGAGATTTTGTTGAACTCTTTGTCCAGCTTCCATCAGTGTCAGTCCATGGTTGATAACATGGTCAATAAGTGTTGCACGGATTTCTTGAGTCAAATTTGGTCCTCGTCTTCTTTGTTCAGGTTCTATCAACTCTTCAAGTCCTTCTCTACCTCTTCCTCTACCTAGGCCTCTTCCTCTATCTCCTTCTTCTCCTCTTCCTCTACCTCCTTCTCCTCTTCCTCTACCTAGGCCTCTTCCTCTACCTTCTTCTCCTCTTCCTCTACCTAGGCCTCTTCCTCTATCTCCTTCTCCTCTTCCTCCTTCTCCTCTACCTCCTTCTCCTCTTCCTAGGCCTCCTTCTCCTCTTCCTCTACCTCCTTCTCCTCTTCCTCTACCTCCTTCTCCTCTTCCTCCTTCTCCTCTTCCTCTACCTCCTTCTCCTCTACCTCCTTCTCCTCTTCCTCTACCTCCTTCTCCTCTACCTCCTTCATCTCCTCTTTGAGCTCCCCCTCTCATTCTCACTCTTCTTCTTCTTCTTCTTCTAGCTCCTTCCATTTTTGTTGAAGACAGATGAACTCACCTGCTGCCTTTTATAGCACACCTGAGTGCTGCGTTTTCAAATTAGCACATGTGTGCTTCCACACCTGGTGGATGTGATTATCCAATTCGTTCATTAGTGTGGTCATTGGCAATCCGGGGCTTTGTAATGACAAGGAAGTAACCTCAAAATCCTTATCTGTGTCTAAGGTGTGAAAATGTGTGTAGAGTTTTACAAATCACTGTGTGTAATGTTTTGCAAAAAGGGTGAAGCAGACATTGTGTGTAATGTTGTGCAAATCTGTGGAGGTGTTTTGCTCATTGGAGTAGAATTTGGAAATTGTGTGGACATTTTTATTTTAGTGTGTAAACAATCGTAAAAAACTGTAAACATTAAGAACACCTTCTCTTTCCGTGACATAGACTAATCAGATGAAAGCTATAATCCCTTACTGATGTCAATTGTTACATCTTCTTCTCAGTGTGGATGAAGAGGAGGAGACAGGTTAAAGAATGATTTGTAGACATTTGAGACTTGGATTTTGTATGTGTGTCATTCAGAGGGTGAATGGGCAAGACCAAATATTTAAGTGCCTTTGAACAGTGTATGGTAGTAGGTTTCAGGCGCACCGGTTTGTGTCAAGAACTGCAATGCTGCTATCAAGAAGGGTGGGTCAACTCAATAGAAAGGTGTTCTTGATGTTTTGTTCACTCAGTGTAGATCAATCCCAAGCATATACTTTCATTTGTATGTGTACTGATACTGTAAATACACAAATTACATTCATGTTATCTACAATATATTATAATACCATAAGCCTCCCTGCTGCATGGGCATTTTCTTCCTAGAATTTTGAGTAGATTTTCTTCATTTTAGCAATATTTTGTATCTTTGTTAATTTTCACACTTATTGTGTTTGGAATGGCACTGTTCCTACAGGAGATGATGCTGTCATAAAGCATTTGATGTAAGTATGTAGGACAATTACCCATAATACTCACTGACTGAACATTCAAAATTAACATGGCAATTATTGACGCATTCACATGCCATCGGAAACTTGGAACCTCAGAGTTAAAAGGAATGTTAGTTATTAGCGTAGAGCTTCCTACTGGTTGATTCTGATACTTCACAAGTGGGAAACTTGAAATCATCATTCCATAACGAGTTAGTGAGTCAGAATTTCCTAGTTCCGACTTGAAGGGCCTTCTATGATGTAGGGTAGGTCAGTAACCAAATGATTTTACTGTTCCCAGTCGCACACAGCCTTTTATGGTCACACAAGTTGCCACCGGTGGATTCAAAATGAGTAGCCTAACAACTATTTACATGGCCCCAGTTACATTTGCAACCAAATTATTTTTCTGTGAGAAATCAATAGTAGTTGCACACATAGGGTAACAGTGACCAATTGACAGTGAGCAATGAGCAAGATAACCATAGACAGGAAGTTGACAATAGCTTATTATTAGCATAAATATATTGTATTTCTATGGTTGCAGTCCTCAAAGATTGAATTACATTGAATTGAATCAATCAGATCCAATGATTTACCGCCCGTAGGGTGGGGTACCGCTCGTCATCATTATTATAATCACCATCTCAATCATTATCACCATACCATCATAGACTTATTGTTCTGTATCTGAGACTCATCTGACACTACCTTAGATATGGCAGTCTGCAACTCAATACACTGCCCCTGCATGGTGTTCAGCTTCCCCTGCATGTGGTTAATCGACTGCGTAACATCGTTCAGCAGGATCTGAATCTTAAGCCTGGAGGAAATCAGGTGGTTCAACATACTGAGATGACGAGAGGCTTCAGACCATGCTCATTGGACAATCTTTAGGATTGTTTCTCACTTAACACCAATCTTATTAGGAATGTAACTTTGTGCAGAAGATGTTACTATAGTGTTATTTAGAAGAAAAAAAGTGTACTTTGTCACGTGCCGAAAGGATGACGGGATGTCTCCCTGCTCCAGTGAGCTCTGCAGGCAGGTCTTGCTCACTGTTGGAGGAACGGGAGCCAAATTAGAGGAAATATATATATGGTTGTTCAGCAATGAAACATTCATGGCATAATGGGGAAAGTCTTTCCCTGGGAAAAGAACAACAACAGCTGGGGTTTACTTTCTCACTTTTAGATAAAGCAATACAATCTTTAAACCCATCAGAAGTGTAGTGCTTACCTCCATGAAAATATTGTCCCCTGTTATTTTGGGCTGCATTGTTCCTAAGTTGACCACTAGTTCCAACTTGTGATGAGAAAGACTTGATGAAACGATCAAGTCAATATTTTGTTAGACATTTCAGAGAGCATTAACATTTGTACATGAGACAGTGCTTCCAGATATTGCAATCCCAGGGGGTCCTTCTGAGGTATGTAAACAAATCTGGTGTGTGAGTACTCACATGAAAGGTATCCATGATTCTAGATTAAGCCAATCATGTATGTGATTACCATCCTATGGGTCAGCAATGGAATGATTTCTACACAGCTTTCAATCAACTTTATGTATTGGGCCTGGATGAATCAATGAAATACAAGAAATATTGTGAATTTGTGATGCATTATTGTAATTTGCAATATTCCGTCAAAGTTATTTATTTTGACAGTCAAAACAACTAACTCTTACAATTAAACACTTGACTTGAGTAAATTGAGTTGACGGAAATATCAACTTTATATTCTGACCCAGACACTGACTTGTGCAATGCCTAATGCATAAAGGATGCATGTTATTGGCTCATCATCGTACAGTTGAAGTCGGAAGTTTACATACACTTAGTTTGGAGTCATTAAAACTCGTTTTTCAACGACTCCACAAATCTCTTGTTAACAAACTATAGTTTTGGCAAGTCGGTTCAGACATCTACTTTGTGCATGACACAAGTAATTTTCCAACAATTGTTTATCAAAAGAAATCAGCCAAGACCTCAGAAAAAAATAGTAGACCTCCACAAGTCTGATTCATCATTGGGAGCAATTTCCAAATGCCTGAAGGTACCACGTTTATTTGTACAATCAATAGTACGCAAGTATAAACACCACGGGACCACGCAGTTCAGGAAGGAGACGCTTTCTGTCTCTTAGAGATGAACGTACTTTAGTGCAAAAGTGCAAATCAATCCCAGAACAACAGCAAAGGACCTTGTGAAGATGCTGGAGGAAACAGGTACAAAAGTATCTATATCCACAGTAAAACAAGTCCTATATCGACATTAACCTGAAAGGCAGCTCAGCAAGGAAGAAGCCACTGCTCCAAAAGTGCAATAAAAAAGCCAGACTATGGTTTGCAACTGCACATGGGGACAAAGATCGTACTTTTTGTCCTCTGGTCTGATGAAACAAAAATAGAACTGTTTGGCCATAATGACCATCGTTGTGTTTGGAGGAAAAAGGGGGAGGCTTGCAATCCGAAGAACACCATCCTAACCGTGAAGCATGGGGGTGGCAGCATTATGTTGTGGGGTGCTTTGCTGCAGGAGGGACTGGTGCACTTCACAAAATAGATGGCATCATGAGGGAGGAAAATTATGTGGATATATTGAAGCAACATCTCAAGACATCAGTCAGGAAGTTAAAGCTTGATCGCAAATGGGTCTTCCAAATGGACAATGACGACATCAAGCATACTTCCAAAATGGCTTAAAGACAACAAAGTCAAGGTATTGGAGTGGCCATCACAAAGCCCTAAACTCAATCCTATAGAAGATTTGTGGGCAGAACTGAATAAGCGTGTGCGAGCAATGAGGCCTACAAACCTAACTCAGTTACACCAGCTCTGTCAGGAGGAATGGGACAAAATTCACCCAACTTATTGTGGGAAGCTTGTGGAAGGCTACCCAAAACATTTGACCCAAGATAACCAGTCAGGGATTGCTGGGTCGCTAGCGGGCTCGTCCCGACACTACCAGCGAAAATCTAAAGCGCCAAATTCAAAATCCCAAAATGGAATTATTAAACATCCACCAATATACAAGTGTTCCATACTCATCAAAAGCTATGTTTCTTGGCAATATCACAGCGTTGTCAGATTTCAAAAAGGCTTTACGGCGAAAGCAGCACATTTCATTGTTTGAGGCTAGCACCTCACATATTTTTCCAATAGCCATGTATCGATTAGCCATCATGGCACACACATAACACATTTCACAGCGAAAACAAATAAATTACCTGTTGAAGAACTTCTGCTGAGGTCATCCTAAGTGTCCAACGAAGACAATCCATGGTTCTTTTGTTAGAAAAAGTAACGTCTTTTATCCATAAATCCTCCATTTGGTTTGCGCGTTATAATCAGAAACGACAGCCTCCACTAGTCCATTGAAACGCGGCGCGATCTCGTTCAAATTATACCTATAAAGTTGTCCAAGAACAATCAAACATAGTTTTAAATGTATCCTTAGGAACACTTTTACGTATATTTACTATTATAAATCAGCCGGAATATAAACTGATCAATAACGACGATAAAACAGACACTCCGTGACTTCTCGTGCGCGCGCCACGGGAACTATTTTCAGAAAGAGGGGTCTTCATTGTTTGGTGTTTTTCTCTGCTCTAAATTCATCCAAAATGGAGGGAAACACCGTCTCGAGGCTGTTGACATCATAAGGAAGCGACGTGTACTGCATTCATATGCCTATATATGGTCATTTTCAATAGGGAGGGGTTCCCAAATGAGCAATGTGTCAAAATCACTTTTTCCAGGACAGAAATTCCTCAGGGTTTTGCCTGCTATATGCGTTCTGATTCACTCACAGACAAATGGTTAACAGTTTTGGAAAATTCAGAGTGTTTCCTATCCAATGGTACTAAATATATGCATATCCTATTTTCTGGGCCTAAATGGGAGGCATTTTACTTTTTTTTCACGCCAGGCTCTCCAAAACGGTCACCTCATGCACCCATGCCCAAGAAGTTAAACAATTTAAAGGCAATGCTACCAAATACTAATTGAGTGTATGTAATCTTCTGACCCACTGGGAATGTGATGAAAGAAATAAAAGCTGAAATAAATCATTCTCTCTACTATTATTCTGACATTTCACATTCTTAAAATAAAGTGGTGATCCTAACTGACCTAAGCCAAGGAATGTTTACTACAATTAAAAGTCAGGAATTGTGAAAAACTGAATTTAAATGTGGTGTATGTAAACTTACGACTTCAACTGTACATATCACGAAAGAAAGAAATGATCTCACTCCAATACATTTTAATAGAAAGTTAGCAAAAATAGATAAGATCTTGCTACCATGGAAAGATAAATACAGTACCTGTCTATTTGTGGAAAAATCACCCTGATTAACTCTTTAGTCATATCCCAGTTTACCTATTCGCTTTTGGTCTTGCCTATACCTGGCAAACAATTTTTATTAATGTCATTCAATGTCATATTATGATCGCTATGTTGCACTCATTGCTATAATATAATTCCTCCACGAAGACGTAAGACGTGCAAACTGTTTAGCCTACCGGCCGTTGTGTCACTATTATTAGCTAAGGCTACTTAGCTAGCCATGCTGGGTGTCGTGTGTGTGTGCCAGTGTGTGTGTTTTAGCTAGTGTTTTTGACTGACCTAGTCTGTTACTGGCGAACATGTAGCTTATTTTGCAGCATTAAGTGGCGTCTGTGGCAAGGCCTTTCTCTTTTTTATTCTCTCCTTCTCTGCTCCACCTTTCCTTTTCTGACCGTCCATTTCACCGTGCAACGTCTAAAATGTTATCCGTAGAGAAGCATGTACGTCGCAGAGAGACCTGACGTCATTTTTGTACGCACACACCTTCGCGCGGGGACACTGCAGCAAGCGCCTGAGAGTCAGAGTCGTGCCTGAAGCGTTGATTCTCCGTCAATTTATTCCTGCTTGCTATATTATCGCTGGTCAAGTTGACTATTCACGACAGGCCAAAACAACCATGGAAATCTGCCATTTCCCGCTACAATAGTCATTTATAACATTAGCAACGTGTACACTGTTTCTGATCAATTTCATGTTATTTTAATGGACAAAAAAAAAAATAGTTTTCTTTCAAAAACAAGGACATTTCTAAATGACCCCAGTGACCTTCTTAAAAGTACATTTATGGAATTTCTTTCCTTCTTAATGCATTTGAGACAATCAATTGTGTTGTGACTAGGTAGGGGTGGTATACAGAATATAGCCCTATTTGGTAAAAGACCAAATCAATATTATGGGAAGACAGTTCAAATAAGCAAAGAGAAATGACAGTCCATCATTACTTTAAGACATGAAGGTCAGTCAATTTCAAGAACTTTCTGAAAGTTTCTTCAAGTGCATTTGCAAAAAAACATCAAGTGCGACGATGAAACTGTCTCTCATGAGGACCGCCACAGGAAAGGAAGACACAGAGTTACCTCTGCTGCAGAGGTTAAGTTCATTAGAGTTACCAGCCAATGGATAGATGAGACCAAGGAAGCTGAGGCATGGGAAGGAGTTTCCCTGCTGGAGCACGCCGGGGGGATTTGGTCTGAGCATATACGGGACAGGAGTTGACGTAGCGACTAACATCCTGCACCAAGGTAGGCCACCAATACTTCTCGGAGAAGGATTGGGTAGTGCAAGAAATACCTCGATGTCCATCGACGACAGCTGTGTGCGCCCAGGTCAGCAGCCGATCCCTTATCCCTGTGGGAATGTAGATGCACTCAGGAGGACAGGTAGTGGGTGCGGGGTCCCTCTCCAGAGCCTGGCGGATGTCTAAATCTACGTCTCAGACCACAGGGGCTACGACTCGAGAGTAAGGGATTATGGGTGCATTCTGGACAGGACCCTCTCCCAAATCGTAGAGATTGGACAGGGCACCGGCTATGGTGTTCTTTGAACCTGGGCAAGTCAAATCTTGTTAATAACATGGCCCACCTTGCTTGGCGTGGATTCAGCCTCCTCGCTGTCCGTATGTACTCCAGGTTCCAATGGTCAGTTAGGATGACGAATGGGTCCTTGGCGTGTCTCCACTCCTCTAATGCCAACTTCACCGTCGGGAGCTCTCGATCACGACGTCGTCATTTCTCTCTGCAAGGGACAGTTTCTTAGAGTAATCCACAAACGGATACAATTTCTGTGGATTACCTTTTCGTTGAGACAGAACTGCCCCTACGCCCACCTCTGAAGAGTCCACCTCCACCACAAAGGTTATCATGGGAACTGGGTGTTTGAGCAATGGGGCGGAGGGGAAACGTTCCTATAGTAGGCGGAAGGCCTTGTCAGCTGCTGGACTCCACTCCAACCTTCGAGGACCACCCTTGAGGAGAGAGGTGAGAGGAGTGGCAATGGAGCGGAAGTTCCTGCTGAAACGGCGGTAGAAGTTGGCAAACCCCAAAAAACGTTGTAGCCTCTACCATGGGGCACTCTGTTCACAACATTGACATCAGCTAACCGCTCGCCCACACGATGCCATACACGTGGTCTGCGGTTGTGAGGCCAGTTGGACATATTGACAAATTCTCTAAAACAACGTTGGAGGCAGCTTATGGTAGAGAAATTAACATTTAATTATCGGGCAACAGCTCTGGTTAACAAAACTGCAGTCAGCATGCCAATTGCACGCTCACTCAAAATACATCTGTAGCATTGTGTTGTGTGACAAAACTGCACATTTAAGAGTGGCCTTTTATTGTCCCCAGCACAAGGTGCACCTGTGTAATGATCATGCTGTTTCAAATCAAATCAAATTTCATTTGTCAAATGCGCCGAATACAACAGGTGTAGTAGACCTTACAGTGAAATGCTTACTTACAAGCCCTTAACCAACAATGCTTTAAGAAGTTTGAAGAAAAAAATTAAGTGTTAAGTAAAACAATTGATAAGTAAAACATTTTTTGTAGGTAGAGATAGAGATAATAAACAGAGAGTAGCAGCAGCGTAAAAGAGGGGTTTGGGTAGCCCTTTGATTAGCTGTTCAAGAGTCTTATGACTTGGGGGTAGAAGCTTTTAGGGCCTTGCTCTGACACCGCCTGCTATAGAGGTCCTGGATGGCAGGAAGCGTAGCCCCAGTGATGTTCTGGGCCGTACGCAGTACCCTCTGTAGTGCCTTGCAGTCGAAGGCCGAGCAGTTGCCATACCAGACGGTGATGCAACCAGTCAGGATGCTCTCGATGGTGCAGCTGTAGAACCTTTTGAGGATCTGAAGACCCATGCCAAATCTTTTCAGTCTCCTGAGGGGGAATAGGCTTTGTCGTGCCCTCTTCACGACTGTTTAATCAGCTTCTTGATATGCCACACTTGTCAGGTGAATGGATTATCTTGGGCAAAGGAGAAATGCTCACTAACTGGGATGTAAACAAATGTGTGCACAAATTGAGAGAAATAAGCTTTTTGTGTGTATGGAACATTTCTGAGATTTTTTATTTCAGCTCATGAAACATGGGACCAACACTTTACATGTTGCATTTCTTTTTTTGTTCAGTGTAGAATAGAATTGAATAACAATATACTCTATTCTCTCTTATCGTAATTATCCTACTTACCTCCAACAAATACATCTATTCCTCCAGCAGCTTTAGCATAGAATAAATAATATCTATTATATTCCATTCTATCATCATTATCTTCCCTACCTATCTACAAAAAAGAGGTATTTTATCTTGTAGGAGGAATCACACTCCTCTGTGAGGTTGTGTTATTATTCAGAATATGGGTGTTCTCCGATTTGATGTCAATGTGCTTGAAGAAGTTATTCCAGAAGAAGGAATGGTAGCTCTCTGCGTGATTACTAGGAATACCTGCATAGTTTGTTGAGAATGTTAGAGGTGACAGTAGATTTCTGCAGGGAAAAAAACATTTTATGACACTGGATGTTATTAGTAAATGGTCTGAGGATTCTAAAATACTCCCCTTGTATGGTTACAACTTGTATAGTTTAAATGGTACAGTAGAAATTAGATGTGGAGACTAATGGAAATAACTATTTTGCTATCAAGTGACAGTAGATTTCTGCAGAAAAAAGTATCTTATGCGGTCAATCTCTATGGTCTGACACTGAATGTTTAGGAGAGGGTCTGAAGATTCTAAAACACCCCCTTTTATGCTGACAACTTCTATAGTTTTAACAGTAGAGTAGAAAACCGCAGTATGGGGCTGCAATGAGGAGCTGTATTCAAAATGTCAACTTCGTACAGCAGTGATAGCAGATCTTGGCCAAAAAAAGTATTTAATGCAGTCATTCTGGTATGATCTTATTAGTAGAGGTTCTGAAAATTCTGATTTAAATCCTGTTCTGTTACCAGTTAAACACCACTAATACTTCCAGCAACAGTGTTAGTATTGTTTTGTTGTTGCTTTTTTTTTTATAGGTGACTGTAACAAAAAACCTCATTATCATTATGCATAATCAAACAGTAAATCGATATTATTTAATTGATTTCTGTAATATCTTGTTTATCTTTCAATAAATGTATGTTTAGTAATTAAAAACACAATTTTTGGGGTGGTTTCAAATCATAAAAACGTCCTGTTAACATCTAAGTAAACATTTTCAGGGACTTTAATTTTGAAAAAATATCATGAGTGATCACTTGACCTTAATGTTGCTAGTTTCACAATGCTGCGAAGTAGCTAGCTATACCCACTGGCGGTTCTGGGGGGTGGGTCCAGGGGGGGCCAGTGCCCCTGTGACAACAATTTTGGACCCCCTTGTGGCCCCCCTAAATGTGGAGTATGAAATAATTTTTGCATAACTAATTTTTGCTATCGTTCTTTTTTTACATCCGTTATTAGACAGTGGCAACGTGGAACACTAATTAAACCCACACATTTACTAGAGGGACATGGTCTTTTGTCTACTAATGCCTGCAATGAAGTGAAGAAAACGATATGACAACAATAACGTCTAATGTAACTGGCCCCTCTAACAGTACAACTGGCCCCAGCTTGGCCCCCCCAGTTGAAAGGGTCTAGAACCTCCACTGGCTATACATGGAAATGGCTCCCCCGTTGAACTCTAGAAAGAATACAGTTCTGTAGCTAGCTAGACTAGTTCAGAAGACTTGAGGCTGGGCCGAAGTCGCAACGGAAAATACATTACCGCATTTTAGTACGTCGACAACATCAGACAGGTAACGTTAACGTCTAGCTAGCTACGGTTGTTGTACAAACGCTTGGAGTTCGCCAAAAGGCACCTAAAGGACTCAGACCATGAGAAACAAGATTCTCTGGTCTGATGAAGCCAAGATTGAAATCTTTGCCCTGAATGCCAAGCGTTACGTCTGGAGGAAACCTGGCACCATCTCCATGGTGAAGCATGGTGGTGGCAGCATCATGCTGTGGGGATGTTTTTCATTGGCAGGAATTGGGTGTCTGGTCAGAATCGAGGGAATGATGAACAGAGCAAAGTTTGGAGATCCTTGATGAAAACCTGCTCCAGAGCACTCAGGGCCTCATACTGGGGCGACGGTTCACCTTCCAACAGGACAACAACCATAAGCCCACAGCCAAGACAACGTAGGAGTGGCTTTAAGACAAGTCTCTGAATGTCCTTGAGTGGCCCAGCCACAGCCCGAACTTGAACCTGATCGAACATCTCTGGAGAGACCTGAAAATAGCTGTGCATCCAACCTGACAGAGCTTGAGAGGATCTGCAGTGAAGAATGGGAGAAACACCCCAAATACAGGTGTGCCAAGCTTCTAGCATCATACCCAAGAACACTCTGGGCTGTAATCGCTGCCAAGGGTGCTTCAACAAAGTACTGATAAGGGGTCTGAATACTTATGCAAGTGTTATATTTCTATATATTTAAAAAAACAAAAATCTGCTAACAAATCTACGCACCAAAAGTCAAGGGGTCTGAATACTTTCTGAAAGCACTGTGTAAGTATTGTATTTTGAATTCTTTGTTTTTCACGCAGGAAGAAAAGATACAATGCATAAGAAATATCTTGCTGTGTTTTGTAAACGCAGATCTAAAATGCTTCTTATTGTAATTTCTGCTTAGCATTAGGGTTGCAAAGGGTCGGAAACTTCCCAGTAAATTTCCGGAAGTTAAGCCCGGGAATTTTGGAAATGTTAAATTCATCAAAAAAGTTAGCTTATAACAGTGAACCTTTTTTTTTGTGAGATGCACATAAGGCAATTCTAGGTCTTGTGGCATATTTTGGTTAAACTATTCCCAATTAAATGGAATTTCAACCCTCTGCATGCACAGTACATTCTTCCATCACATTTACAGCTGATTCTCAAGATCTTGCACACTAATGAGATGCTATTGAGCCCACACTACTACACTGTCTGAGCCAAGGACTGAATGCTTTCTGGTAAGTTTTGATTACAATACTGGGTGGGGTGAATATATTTTATATGACTTGATTTTTTGTTAACTAGTAAATAGTAGCCTACAGCAAAGTGTTTAAATAATTTCTAACTTGTTAACAATTTCTGCTAGTTAGTTTTTGCAACCTTGTGGGTTTTAGCTTGCTTGTGCCTGCTAACTGAGTGTTAATTCACCTGTTTCAATACGTGTTTCATTTTAACACATTTATCTTACAAAGGAGTTGTTTAATCTAACTGCTTAACTATTTATCTGTACATGGAATTGTATTTGTTTTATTTTACTCATTTTTTTCTCATCTTTACACGAAAATGCCAAGGGCACTATCTGATGTGTGGAGACATGTCACTGCAGCTAATGTAGAAGGAAAGCTCTGTACATTTGCAAATACTGTGCCAAATCATATGTGAAGACCGCAACTTAGATGCAGAATCATCTGGCCAAGTGCATAAAGTTCCCTCAGCACTCACAAAAAGCAACCTCTGACAAAAGTCCCTCTACTTCTAATTCGAGGTGACAATGATGAATCAGACATCTTATCGATAGCAACAGCTCATTGTCCTCCTGGAATCAGAAGTTTTTTTGACTCAATGGAGGAAGGTGGTCAAGAGAAATGCTTGCTCGAGCTGTAAATGCAACTGGTTCCCCTCTGATGCTCACAGGCAATGTGTATTGGAAGAGATTTCTGAATTTTCTTTGCCCAGCATACACCCCTCCAACCAGACATGCTTTATCTACTCATTTGCTTTATGCAGAGTTCAACAGAGTTCAAGTGAAAGTCAAGCAAATCATAGAGAAAGCCGACTGTATTGCAATCATCTCTGATGAGTGGTCGAATGTTCGTGGGCAAGGAATAATTAACCACATCTCCACCCCTCAACCAGTATTCTTCAAGAGCACAGACACAAGGGACAACAGACACACCGGTCTCTACATTGCAGATGAGCTGAAGGCAGTCATCAATGACGCTGTGCTGCTCATGCATTGAATCTGCTCCTCAAGGACATTGTGACACTGAAAACAATGGATACACTGTACAAGAGAGCCAATGAAATGGTTAGGTGTGTGAAGGGTCATCAAGTTATAGCAGCAATCTATCTCACCAGGCATGCTTGACTCAAATTAGGTCAATTAGCCTATTAGCTTCTAAAGCCATGACATCATTTTCTGGAATTTTCCAAGCTGTTTAAGGCACAGTCAACTTAGTGTATGTAAACGTCTGACCCACTGGAATTGTGATACAAAGAATTATAAGTGAAATAATCTGTCTGTAAACAATTGTTGGAAAAAGTACTTGTGTCAAGCACAAAGTAGATGTCCTAACCGACTTGCCAAAACTATAGTTTGTTAACAAGAAATTTGTGGAGTGGTTGAAAAACAAGTTTTAATGACTCCAACCTAACAACCTAAGTGTATGTAAACTTCTGACTTCAACTGTATTTCTGACAAAACAATATTATTAATGTATACAATATAGTTGTTAATTAGACATTCTAACATAAAACACAATATCTAGATACATTTTTTTATATGCAACATTTGAACAACTGTGATCCCACTCGGGTTATGATGTACATGACATGATGATACATTGGCTGTTTTAGTATTCCTTTTCTATTTGTTATTTACATGTTTATAATCCAAAAGTATATTTTTAGAGTGGAGTGAAGTATTGCTTATGTTAAACTGTAGAGAACAAGAACCTTTGGTGAATCAAAGAGTCACTGATGTTTTATATACAGTACTACACATATCCAGAAGGCTCGTTCTGACAATAAACAAGAAGCTTTAAAGTTTCAAACGAGGATGTCAAGACAGGTCCGTACGTAGTACTACACTATTACACTGTTATGTACTACTAATGTACTAGTATCGAGGATGTTAAGGAATATCTATAGGGGGAACATGTACAAGATATAACACATTCCCCACAGCATCTAAGGGTGCATACACTGACACTGACATTGTATTTTGTTATGGTAAAGTAGCATAAGTATCTTTAAAGAGTTTACCATTTTGTTTAAAAGTTCAGAATATGTCTCTTGTGAATATTGAGATGGGTACATATATTATGTATATTATGTATTTCTAGCACATTTTTAATAATACTTGTGAGTTGTAGACATGTTCTTCAGAGGTTATCATACAAATACATATTTTGATTTAGTACAGCATTGAGTTGTTTTTTACATGTAATCTAAGACCTTAACCACCTAATACATATACAACTTTTTTGCGTTCACCCCATGGTTACATAAACTGAACTCTAGGTTTCATTTGTGTTATAATAATGATTTAAAAATAAAGAAAAATAAAAAGTAAATAGTTAATTGCATATTATGTCATTGATGATTAGATTCTTTTTCATTATTTAGCTGACCCTCTGAGGTCACGTAGGTCAATTCATTGCTCTCTTTGCCTTTATAAAGCTCTTTGACATACTGTAAACTCCCTCTGTAGCTAACATCTTAAATAACCATTAGACGTACGAGTCGGAGTTACCATACACAGTTTCAGGGATTGTTAGCTCTGGAAATTCCTTTGGTCTGTTCAGAGTTAGGTAAATCAGCTCTTTGCACCTTACTTGTGGAATAATCTCCAAGTTTTCTAAACGTTGATGTTTTAGTGTCTCTAGGTTAATCTCTAGACTGTTGAATAAGGCCCGTTACAACTTACTTACATAACCTTTAAATGGTTTTGTGAAACCATTCAGTCATGGATGTATGTAAAGATATTTAACACGTATTGCTTGCTACTGATGACTACTGATGTAAATTGAATAGCCATTCTTCCCTGTTACACCTTCTTGATGTGATGGTTCTCTATGTCTGTACATGTTTATAATCCACATAGTGTGAATAGTGCTTTCCATAAAGTTATTATCTCCCTAAACATGAATCTGAAATGACCTTTATGATCTTTCTTACCGCCATTACTTTCTAATCCCCCTCCTTCAAAATCCCTTCAATATATTTATCCCTAAACTACCCACAATAACTATTATCTATTGTTATTCTCAATGACCTTACTGCCAATATGAAAGTTTTATACATAGCTCAATACAATGTTGGAGACAGTTTTCACGTCTTTGGTTATGCAAACATTTGTTTATTAGATTATATTTCTCATTAAGAATGATGTTGTTTTAATTCTATATGGGTCATGCCTTGCTTTGGTCATGTGTTCTCTTATGGGTCAATGATTTTAATTAGAATATAGCAATTATGTTCTCGCCTCAATTACTTAGAAGAGCATGTAGTCCCACCCCTCCCATGTGTGCCCAGGTGTATATTTTATAGCACATATACAATCAGGATGTAAGGCTTACTAGTTATGCCAAATGTTAGGAAGACCTGGTTGTTGAAAAAATAATAATAATAAGCAAAGTTTTATACTTTGCCCACATCTTTTTCACATCAGTTTTGTTTCGGTCTTTTTCATTAACCATTTTGATTGGCTCCAGCCATTGGAAGCTCGGTGCGTGTAGTACAAAGAAAAAGAACGCAATTCAACCATTGATGGATGGTGACGAAAATAATGACATTGCCAGTAGTCATGTTAATTAAGATTTTCAATGTTTTATTGGTGGAGTTTATGGATTTGCATGTGACTGCACATTATATGATACCTGAATAGGGAAGAGGATCTGATCATGCCTATTAGTATTCTTGATCAATTCTTGATCCAAAAAGACACAACTGTTATGGGGTTAATTCTACATCTGCTTGCATTGCTTGGTAGTGTAGTTGCATGGTATGAGACAACATAAATAATACAATTTAAGTAAAATAAAAATAAACAGTTGAATAAAAAAATGTGTTATCACATCAACAACAACAAAATCTTTCAGAATGTACCTGTTTTCAGTATAGAATGACATGTATACAGATTATATTACAACTTTTTGTGTTTTGTCTTAATGATAGTTCTTTAGTAAATAGGAAACTCAACAGTGTGTTAGTCTGAGAAACATTAACTAGATAGTTGTTTTATGTTTGTGAAACCTTGAAATGTACACAATGAGAAGTGATTTTGTAACAACACATTTTTATGGGTAATTGTTTCAAATAAATATCATTGTATGTTTGAATTAGCGCTCATATAAACTGTTTTCATCATTGCCTGGTAAACACATTCTTGTAAGTAGGAGCTACTGTACGTGATTATATGGGGCTGTTGTACAGATTTGAGCACTTGACAAGACGTTGACATTTCTGGGTATGTCTCACCTGTAACATAATAGTAATAATTATATTTTTTTATAATAATACAAATCTGTCAATCAACCAAATGTATTTCTTAAAACCTTTTTTTGCATCAACAGTTGTTCCAAAGTGTTTTACAGATATCCAGTCTAAAAATCTAAGACCCATCAATGCATATGCCGAAGCACAGCATCTAGGAAACACTCCCTAGAAGTCATAAACCTAGAATAAAAATTAGAGAGGAACCATGCTCCGAGGGCTGTGCTGAGTGGACATGTAAGAGTACATGTGCCCCTTATCGTTATTCAAGATGTTCCAACGTTCGTAGATGACCCTTAGGGCCATATAATAACCAGGGTGGCTGTAGAGTGGGCAAAAGTTCAACACTCAGGAGTCAATACCATGGCTTTTGTCTTTTTCATAGCCTGAGAGAGAGAGAGAGAGAGAGAGAGAGAGAGAGAGAGAGAGAGAGAGAGAGAGAGAGAGAGAGAGAGAGAGAGAGAGAGAGAGAATCTATTACATAAAGTTATCAACGATACACACTATGTTACACATTATATTAATAATTCCCTAAAAATTTGATGTCATTGTCTTTCATAACTGTTGCAATACAAAACATTGAAATATTGTCAAGTCTTTGATACTTTGGAATACATTGAGTGAAATGTTATACATTGAAAGAGAGTAAAATTACACAAGTAAATAATAGATCATCACTCACACACACAGACATGGCTTCATAGTTGTTCATAGTTTATTATCATAGTTTGATCATAGTTTGTCATAGTTTCTAGTTATTGATTCTAATCATGGTTTGAACATCGTTGGCCATAGTTTCTAATCACAGCTTCCTAGTCTGAGAGGTTTGATATAATAAGATGGTCAAATAGAACCTAAGAGGGCAGAAGCTATTGTGTACAAACAGTATGAATAACAACAATGGCTACTGTTCAATGGATAAATAGCCTTAATTTAAAAACAAACATACATGTCAATGAAAACAATGAATACATATAATTCTTAAATAATATATATCTATATACATACATCACATTGAATATTCAACTCACCTTCAAAAATCTCCATGAGGAAGGAAGGATTCCCAGATGATCTTTTAGCTGTTCTGTCTTCATGCTGTTCTGGAAAGATGGCTGTTGGAGAAGGGAGGGGCAGTCGAGTGAGCTGGGGCCTTGTTATTTGATAAATGTCTCTAAAGATAGTATAAGTTGGTATAAGATATCTGCTCCATTTTTGGGTCCCATGTTGACAAGATGTTGTCGAATCACTGGAAGGGAATATTGACCAACTGAGCATCTCAAATCAAATCAAATCAAATCAAAGTTTATTTGTCACGTGCACTGAATACAACAGGTGTAGACCTTACATCGAAATACTTACTTACAGGCTCTAACCAATAGTGAAAAAAAGGTATTATGTGAACAATAGGTAAGTAAAGAAATAAAACACCAGTAAAAAGACAGTGAAAAATAACAGTAGCGAGGCTATAATAGTAGCGAGGCTACATACAGACACCGGTTACTCAGCCTGATTGAGGTAGTATGTACATGTAGATATGGTTACAGTGACTATGCATATATGATGAACAGAGAGTAGCAGTAGCGTAAAAGAGGGGTTGGCGGGTGGTGGGTGACGGGACACAATGCAGATAGCCCGGTGTACATCTCAATAAACACAATAGGTGTTTTGTTACATTTCAGTCTTCTGTGAAATATTTAAAGTGTCATATTGGGATGCAAACTCAAAAATGTATAATTTAAACTATATCTGACATGTTACTGTTGTCTTTTTTTTTAAAGCCCCTAAACATGTGTGTGAGGTGTATACAGAATTGTACATAAATGGGCATTAACACGTGACACAGAAAATAAAAATATTGACATTTAGGAGTTCAAAATGCATCTAAATATATTTTGTTCTGTCTATGGAATACATAAATAAAATGTTTATATGTGTATAATATATACAAGCAGTGCACAAGTGATAAGCATTGTAAATGATGATAGAACACATCAAATTAATGTGAACATGAGGACACAAAGGAGAGATTTAATTAAAAGATCATCTTTTAATACATTTTTAATGCTGAAGTTATTTTAATGCTGAAAAAATCTATGTATTGCAAATCCACTCTGGGCAAATGGCCTGTTGGACAAAAATAAAAAATAGTTACCATCCTTGCTACTTCAGCCATTTGCTATGTTAAAGTATAATCTCAGTTAATGATGAATGGATACATTTTGGAATGATTTTCCAGAGCGATACCTCAGTAGGGTAGGGTGTCAGGTGGCACAACCATTGGTGCCATGAGGTCAAAGTGTGAGGGAGGGAGCAGACAATCTGAGGAAGAAGATATTAGCAATGTGAAGCAAGCCACAAATAAATAAATACAATTATCCACTCAATTTTCTCTACATAGAATATAGTGTTAATAACCAGTTCCTTACAGATCTGTCTTTGTCCTCAGGTAGATGAACCTCCTTCTTTTTAACTCTTCCACTCCCAAAGACCCAGCTGAGCCAGCCTCCACTGTTATTGTGAACAGCAGGGGTCTCGGGCTCAGCCACCGGCCGACTGCAAGTCTGGCACTGAGGGTTGGCCTCGGAGTGTTCGGGCTTGGTGATGGACATCATAGCAGGATGCTCAACATATCTCAGTCGGACATCTGTAATAAGTAGGAGAAGTCATGCCACTCTGCTCATGTCACCATACAGAACAATTGCTAGCTGACAGGTAGGAACGTCTCACTCTGATATTCTGTTACAACCCAATCTTAACCTACACGCAGTCACAGGGATTACTGGGAGGTTACTCCAGGACTCTGCAATCGCATTGTTTTGGTGGCAAAATCAGCAATTCCCTGCATATTAGGTGAGGGCTTACAAATTTGAACAGTCACCAAACTATTTCTGCATAAAACAGTCACATCATCACAATAATATCGCATAGAACTGACCCATTGCCACAGTACAAAAAGAGGGCTTGCAATTTCAAACAATCACTGCATATTATTACTGCATAATATGGTTCAATCAAGCCACACGTCAACACATTTGTTTCCCTTGTCAGCGCATTTTTGCAACAAATTGGACAAACAAGGCCTATACACTCACATGAGCCATACATTTGATCTATCACAACTTATTCTCACGCTATCACAATGGCAATTTCTTTACTCATTAGGTAAGGTTAAGTGACCTCTTCTCTTGGAATAGAAATCCACAGGTGGAGTACAGGCACCACCATCCCATTTCCACAGAGGTGCCACTATGGGGATGATGGGAGGTGGTTGTGGATGATTGTTTTCATTCTTCACAGGGACGCTGGCTGTGAGGAGGATCTCCTCCCTCTGTGACGGGATGAGGCCTGATGCTCTGAGGATCTCCTCCCTCTGCACCGTGATGCTAGCTGCTGGAAGAATCCCCTCCGTCTGTGCAGGGACACTGGCTTTGTGGAGGATCCCCTCCCTCTGTGCAGGGATGAGGCCTGATGCTCGGAGGATCTCCTCCTTCTGTGCAGGGACACTAGCCATTGGGAAGATTCCCTCCCTCTGCGCAGTGACACTGGCCATCGGGGGGATCAACTCTCTTTGTGCAGGGATGAGGCCTGATGATCGGAGGATCTCCTCCCTCTGCGCAGTGATGCTAGCTGCTGGGAGAATCCCCTCCCTCTGTGCCGGGACAGTGGCTGTTTGGAGGATCCCCTCCCTCTGTGCAGGGATGAGGCCTGATGCTCGGAGGATCTCCTCTTTCTGTGCAGGGACACTAGCCATTGGGAAGATTCCCTCCCTCTGTGCAGGGACACTGGCTTTGTGGAGGATCCCCTCCCTCTGTGACAGGATGTGGCCTGATGCTCGGAGGATCTCCTCCCTCTGCGCAGTGATGCTAGCTGCTGGGAGAATCCCCTCCCTCTGTGCAGGGACACTCTCTGTTTGGAGGATCCCCTCCCTCTTTGCAGGGATGAGGCCTGATGCTCGGAATGGTGAATGGGCAAGACCAAAGATTTAAGTGCCTTTGAACAGAGTATGGTAGTAGGTGCCAGGTGCACTGGTTTGTGTCAAGAACGGCAATGCTGCTGGGTTTTTCACACACAACATTTCCCCTGAGTATCATGAATGGTCCACCACCAAAGGGGGCAACTCAATAGGAAGGTGTTCTTGATGTGTACTGATACTGTAAATACACAAATTACATTCATGTTATCTACAATATATTATAATACCGTAAGCCTCCCTGCTGCAGGGGCATTTCCTCCTACAATTTTGAGCAGATTTTCTTCATTTTAGCAATATTTTGTATCTTTGTTAATTTTCACACTTATTGTGTTTGGAATGGCACTGTTCCTACAGGAGATGATGCTGTCATAAAGCATTTGATGTAAGTATGTAGGACAATTACTCATAATGCTCACTGACTGAACATTCAAAATTACCATGGCAATTATTGACGCATTCACATGCCATCGGAAACTTGGAACCTCAGAGTTAAAAGGAATGTTAGTTATTAGCGTAGAGCTTCCTACTGGTTGATTCTGATACTTCACAAGTGGGAAACTTGAAATCATCATTCCATAACGAGTTAGTGAGTCAGAAATGTCAGAATTTCCTAGTTCCGACTAGGGCGTTCTATGATGTAGGGTAGGTCAGTAACCAAATGATTTTACTGTTCCCAGTCGCACACAGCCTTTTATGGTCACACAAGTTGCCACCGGTGGATTCAAAATGAGTAGCCTAACAACTATTTACATGGCCCCAGTTACATTTGCAACCAAATTATTTTTCTGTGAGAAATCAATAGTAGTTGCACACATAGGGTAGCAGTGAGCAATTGGCAGTGAGCAATGAGCAAGATAACCATAGACAGGAAGTTGACAATAGCTTATTATTAGCATAAATAAATTGTATTTCTATGGTTGCAGTCCTCAAAGATTGAATTACATTGAATTGAATCAATCAGATCCAATGATTTACCGCCCGTAGGGTGGGGTACCGCTCGTCATCATTATTATAATCACCATCTCAATCATTATCACCATACCATCATAGACTTATTGTTCTGTATCTGAGACTCATCTGACACTACCTTAGATATGGCAGTCTGCAACTCAATACACTGCCCCTGCATGGTGTTCAGCTTCCCCTGCATGTGGTTAATCGACTGCGTAACATCGTTCAGCAGGATCTGAATCTTAAGCCTGGAGGAAATCAGGTGGTTCAACATACTGAGATGACGAGAGGCTTCAGACCATGCTCATTGGACAATCTTTAGGATTGTTTCTCACTTAACACCAATCTTATTAGGAATGTAACTTTGTGCAGAAGATGTTACTATAGTGTTATTTAGAAGAAAAAAAGTGTACTTTGTCACGTGCCGAAAGGATGACGGATGTCTCCCTGCTCCAGTGAGCTCTGCAGGCAGGTCTTGCTCACTGTTGGAGGAACGGGAGCCAAATTAGAGGAAATATATATATGGTTGTTCAGCAATGAAACATTCATGGCATAATGGGGAAAGTCTTTCCCTGGGAAAAGAACAACAACAGCTGGGGTTTACTTTCTCACTTTTAGATAAAGCAATACAATCTTTAAACCCATCAGAAGTGTAGTGCTTACCTCCATGAAAATATTGGCCCCTGTTATTTTGGGCTGCATTGTTCCTAAGTTGACCACTAGTTCCAACTTGTGATGAGAAAGACTTGATGAAACGATCAGGTCAACATTTTGTTAGACATTTCAGAGAGCATTAACATTTGTACATGAGACAGTGCTTCCAGATATTGCCAATCCCAGGGGGTCCTTCTGAGGTATGTAAACAAATCTGGTGTGTGAGTACTCACATGAAAGGTATCCATGATTCTAGATTAAGCCAATCATGTATGTGATTACCATCCTATGGGTCAGCAATGGAATGATTTCTACACAGCTTTCAGTCAACTTTATGTATTTGGCCTGGATGAATCATTGAAATACAAGAAATATTGTGAATTTGTGATGCATTATTGTAATTTGGAATATTCGTCAAAGTTATTTGTTTTGACAGTCTAAACATCTAACTCTTACGATTAATCACTTGACTTGAGTAACTTGAGTTGACGGAAATAGCAACTTTATATTCTGACCCAGACACTGACTTGTGCAATGCCTAATGCATAAAGGATGCATGTTATTGGCTCATCATAGTACAGTTGAAGTCGGAAGTTTACATACACTTAGTTTGGAGTCATTAAAACTCGTTTTTCAACCACTCCACAAATTTCTTGTTAACAAACTATAGTTTTGGCAAGTCAGTTAGGACATCTACTTTGTGCACGACACAAGTAATATTTCTAACAATTGTTTACAGACAGATTATTTCACTTATAATTCACTGTATCACAATTCCAGGATGCTCTCGATGTTGCAGCTGTAGAACTTTTTGAGGATCTGAGGACCCATGCCAAATCTTTTTAGTTTCCTGAGGGGGAATAGGCTTTGTCGTGCCCTCTTCACAACTGTCTTGGTGTGTTTGGACCATTCTAGTTTGTTAGTGATGTGGACACCAAGGAACTTGAAGCTCTCAACCTGCTCCACTACAGCCCCGTCGATGAGAATGGGGGCATGCTCGGTCCTCCTTTTCCTGTAGTCTACAATCATCTCCTTAGTCTTGGTTACGTTGAAGGATAAGTTGTTATTCTGGCACCACCCGGCCAGGTCTCTGACCTCCTCCCTACAGGCTGTCTCGTCGTTGTCTGTGATCAGGCCTACCACTCTTGTGTCGTCTGCAAACTTAATGATGGTGTTGGAGTCATCCCTAGCCATGCAGTCGTGGGTGAACAGGGAGTACAGGAGGGAACTGAGCACGCACCCCTTGGGGGCTCCAGTGTTGAGGATCAGCGTGGCAGATGAATGTACTTTGGTGCGAAAAGTGCTAATAAATCCCAGAACAACAGCAAAGGACCTTGTGAAGATGCTGGAGGAAACAGGTACAAAAGTATCTATATCCACAGTAAAACGAGTCCTATATCGACATAACCTGAAAGACAGCTCAGCAAGGAAGAAGCCACTGCTCCAAAACCGCCATAAAAAAAGCCAGACTATGGTTTGCAACTGCACATGGGGACAAAGATCGTACTTTTTGGAGAAATGTCCTCTGGTCTGATGAAACAAAAATAGAACTGTTTGGACATACTGACCATCGTTGTGTTTGGAGGAAAAAGGGGGAGGCTTGCAAGCCGAAGAACACCATCCCAACCGTGACGCACGGGGGTGGCAGCATCATGTTGTGGGGGGTGCTTTGCTGCAGGAGGGACTGGTGCACTTCACAAAATAGATGGCATCATGAGGGAGGAAAAGTATGTGGATATATTGAAGCAACATCTCAAGACATCAGTCAGGAAGTTAAAGCTTGGTTGAAAATGGGTCTTCCAAATGGACAATGACCCCAAGCATACTTCCAAAGTGGTGGCAAAATGGCTTAAGGACAACAAAGTCAAGGTATTGGAGTGGCCATCACAAAGCCCTCACCTCAATCCTATCGAAAATTTGAGGGCAGAACTGAAAGAGCGTGTGCGAGCAAGGAGGCCTACAAACCTGACTCAGTTACACCAGCTCTGTCAGGAGGAATGGGACAAAATTCACCCAATTTATTGTGGGAAGCTTGTGGAAGGCTACCCAAAACATTTGACCCAAGTTAAACAATTTAAAGGTAATGCTACCAAATACTAATTGAGAGTATGTAAACTTCTGACACACTAGACATGTGATGAAAGAAATAAAAGCTGAAATAAATCATTCTCTCTACTATTATTCTGACATTTCACATTCTTTAAATAAAGTGGTGATCCTAATTTACCTAAGAATTTTTACTAGGATTAAATGTCAGGAATTGTGAAAAACGGAGTTTAAATGTATTTAGCTAAGGTGTATGTAAACTTCCGACTTCAACTGTATATAGCCGAGGGTCTCATAGTCCAAAAACCGCATTGGCCATTGGACTACTCAGTCCAAACAACTAACTTTTACGATTAATCACTTGACTGGAGTAACTTGAGTTCGGAACTAAAACATTAAAAGTAGGCTATAGCATGACGCATATCCTTACCTTGGACAAGCGTATCCAAAAGGCCTATCCAGTCGTGCGTGAAGACACATTTAGGCAGAAATGCAGGACCGTTTGAAACACGCTAGGTAATGTGAATCTGTCACACTGATATAAAAGCACGTTTTCATTTATAATTTACACTGTAGAATGACCCGCAAGCCAATCAGAATCGAGTTTTAAACAATACCGTGGGTTGAATGGAACGTCACAAACATATTAGTCAATTTGCGTCACAGATTACAGTCCCTGAACATGGTTTAATAGCTATATTAGCTATATGTACAGTATATGCACATCGTATTGAATTGAGATTACATTTACTGCACCACTAAAACTATTTAGCCTAATCTTATGAGGATCATAATGTCAAATGTCAGAATCATGGCACATGAAAACATAATGAAATTGACTGCAGATTATAAAATTCACTGTGACACAATATACCCACTGGGCGTGAATGTTGTTTCCATGTAATTTCAATGAAATTACGTTGAACCATCGTGGAATAAAAGTTGAATTGATGTATGTGCCCAGTGGGAAGTGATCAATTCAAAATGATTGAATACATACAGTATTACAAAGAAAGAGCTTAAAAATCGAAAAAGTATCATTTCCCTGGGCCACCCATACGTAAAATGTATGTACGCATGACTATAAATCGCTTTAGATGAAAGCGTCTACTTTCAAATCTCTGACTCTCACACATATTTACAATCTCGCGATGTTTATTTCTGGCGCATTCACTCTTGCGGGATTTTGTGAAGTAAATGATGCGCAAGAGAGCTCCATGAAATCTGTGGCATTAATGGGTCCAAATCGAGCAAAAAGCTTCAAATTGAAAGTCCATCGTTTACTTGAACACATCCCAAATTGTAGTATATTTCCCTGTTTCAAGATGCGTTCTGTTTCGTTTCTCTGATCTCTGAAAAGTAATTTAGGTTTTCAATATTCTTCATTAAATAATATCTTAATAGTTTAATTTCCATTCCACTAGATGGCACTATACTCTATGCTACTCCCTGTCAGGGGTCTGAGGATTCTGAAACAAAATAGTTTATGCTCTTGAAACGCATCGGTGCGTTGGTAGATGTGCTGTACATTGCTATGAACACTTATTACACTGCTATAGACTTTTCTTACATTATAAATTATGATCCTGTGTAGAGCATGCCGATTCCACCACCAGGGTGGTGGGTTTGATTCCCAGGGCAACCCATACTAGGGTTGCCAACTGTCCCGTATTAGCCGGGAAGTCCCTTATATTGGGCTAAATTGGTTTGTCCGATACTGGACCTCCCTCGTCCCGTATAATCATCCAATCACAGTATAGCGTAAACGCGCCAAATTCTGCAAAGTAATTTCGGTTGTTGTTCTGTCGGTTTGGCATATCAAGTAAATATGGATAAATCTGAAAAAAAGAAAAGACTGTGTAGCTACAACAAACAATGGGAAGCAAACACAGACGTGGGTTAAACCCGTCAGTGGTGACTCGACGAAAGCTTTCTGTACTTTATGCCGTCTGGAAATCCCTATTGGCTATGGAGGGGATAATAACCTAACTCTGCATGCATCCACAGAAATGCACAAGAAGGCCACGCTAGCTAAAGGTGCAAGCAATATCGGAGCATTCTTCGTGAAGTCTGCGGAAAAGGACAAAATCGCGGCAATGGAAGCCTCGTATGTGTACCATACTGTTAAACATGGACTCAGCTACAACAGCACCGACTGTCTTGTTAAGCTCAATGGTGCTTTGTTTCATGACTCAAATGTTGTGAAGGAGATGCACTTGGGAAGAACGAAAGCTGAGATGATTACAATGAATGTTTTAGGACCAAATACTCTGCGGGATATTTTGGATGATCTGCCCCCGACCGAAGGTGAGCCCGTGTATTTCTCAGTTGCCAGTGATGCCTCAAACAAGGGAAATAGAAAAATGTGTCCAGTGTGAGTGAGATATTTCTCTGTGTCTGATGGAGTGCAGTGCAAGTAACTTGACTTTTATGAAGACAATGATGAAACTGCAAATGGCATACATCAAGCTCTGATGAACTGTCTGGAAAAGCATGAACTGGATATTAGACACATCACAGCCTATGCGGCAGATAATGCCAATGTCAACTTTGGAAAACACCTCCGTTTACCAGTTATTGAGCACTGACAACAATCGCATTCTGAAAGCAAGTTGCCCAGCTCACATAGCTTGTAATGCCTGCAAGCACGCCTGCGATCAGCTGTCAGTGGATATTGAGACAATTGTTTTAAAGATCTACAGCCACTTCTCAGTATCAGCTTCCCGAAGAGAGGCAATGCGTCCATTTTTTTGCATTTGTTGACATTGGATGGAGTGAAATTCTGGGACATGTTTGCACATGATGGCTCTCTCTTCATCCACCTGTCGATCTTCTCCTGCAAAGCTGGCCAGCTCCTACTTCGTACTTCAGGTCACTTGGGAAGACTTGTCCTGTGGCACTGAAGAGTATTTTTGAGTATGAAGAAAAAACGGAAGCTGCTGAGATTTATCTGTGCTTTTTCCACAGCGTGGGGTGTGTTTTTGACCAACTCTTAAAAAAGCTGGAGGAAACAACGCTCTGCATCACAGATGTTTACGAGGAAGTCCAACATTTCAAAATACAGATGCTTCAGCGGAAACAAAACAGCTTTTTTGGATACCAGACCAAGCAGCTGATGGACAAACAATTGTCAGCACAAAGGTCCAAGCAGCAACAGGGCTTTGTGAAGTTCTATGACACTGTCATTACATACATTGACAATTGGTTTGATTTCTCACCAGAAAATGTAATGGTGAAACTGAAACCGATCAGCCTATGAGGAGCTCACCTTCACTGACCTGTCAAAATGACAGAAACAGTCAGTATGAACCAACTCTATGAAGAGTTTTGTGCTAGCCGGGAGAAAATACCGAAAGCCAGACAGGATACCACAAAATCCACCAGTGAGAAGTGGGTGGCAGTTTTCCAAAACCTAGGGAAAGCCAAATTGATCAACATGTTCATTATTGTCTCATTTGTCCTCAGTGTGCCATTCTCAAATGCCTTTGTGGAGAGGATTTTCACTCTGATGACTATTAAATGGTCAGACTCAAGAAACAGATGCAGCACAGAGCTGATCTAAAATGAACATCAAACATCTGAACTGTGACTTGTCATGTATGGACTTTTCTCTGACTATGCAAAAGGATTGCTTTAATCAGTCAAGAGCAGCAAAAAATATCCAAGGAAAAAGTAAACTTGGTGAGTGACTCTTGCCCCTCTTTTCCTCTTTTGCATTTGAAATGTTTTTTTGTTTTTCTTTGCTGTAAAGGTCCAAATTGGAATTTCTTTGAGCATTTATTTTTAGGTTTATTCACATAAGTTTACATTTTTTTTTTTACCTTTATTTTACTAGGCAAGTCAGTTAAGAACAAATTCTTATTTTCAATGACGGCCTAGGAACAGTGGGTTAACTGCCTGTTCAGGGGCAGAATTTGTACCTTGTCAGCTCTAACCACTAGGCTACCCTGCCGCCCCAAAATAATGATACAGTTTTAGTAAAGCTATAGACTAAATGCAATATAAAAATGTTTTGCCTTTCCAATTGAATAAGAATATGATATACTCTGTATATTCATTCACACAACACCATACCCACACCGCCGTGGCACCGTGCACTGGCACGCCACCTTTTGTCCCCTATTTGGTAGTGAGAAAGTTGGCAACCCTAACCCATACGTAAAATGTATGCGTAAATGACTGCAAGTTGTTTTGGATGAAAGCATCTGCTAAATGGCATATATTATGATTACTTTGTTTAAACAACAGACCTACAATGGGAAAGTCTATTGCTTTTTCAAATGAATATTTGTGTTGGAACTTTACATCAGCTGGAAAGGCAGCACATGTATCTGTTTAATTACTACCTGATTCAAAAGTTGTGGACAGAAATGTGGGTATAAATTATCAGTGATCTACTATAATACAAGTTCAAATAAAATAATGACAAGCACATCTTGTTCTTCATGAACTCAGGTTTTATTAAGTCAGGGTAGCTTGGTTATCATGGCTACGTGTAACAGCAGTGAGATCCCCTCTGGGACCAGAACTGATTTAAGTATTACTAAACCGATATCCCTCCAACTATACAGACACACAGAAATGTAGTGCTGCTGACCTGGGTTCAGGACCCACTAGGGGAGTCACCCTACATTCTTAGGGGCGGCACGTAGCCTCAAGGTTAGATCATTGGGCCAAAAGGTTGCTGGCTCAAATACCGGAACCGACAAAGTGGGAAAATAAATAATTATGTCGCTGTGCCCTTGAGCAAGGCACTTATGGGTGTCTCAGTGGGAGCTGGGATATGCAACAAAAAAACATTTCCATTGCACAATTGTAAGTTAAAATGCTCCATCATTCTTGTCAATGCAGGTTCGTAGTGTTGTAATACTGTTGAAATACTGTAGCTACTATTTGACTGGAGTTGAGTCTTGATAGGAGAGACTGAGTAAGGAGTAGTGAAGCCCCTGCCAACCAGGACCTCTCAACCCTCCTGTTCTAAGTCCTCTGTGAACTTCCTGACCTTGAACAAGACCTCCATGTTGACTGTGGGTTGCGTGGTGGATAGTGAGCGCAGAATGTCAGACTGAAGGACAGAGGGACACATACAGAAGACAAACAAAATCATGAGCATGGTTCAGAAATTACACACATGTGAGAGTCTGTTTGCAATGCCTGGATGTGTATGTTGAAAAAGTGCTCCAGTATGTTTGTGAGCAGTGAATGTGAGTATGTCTGGGCTGTAAATGTGTGTTTCTCACCATGCAGATGATGGGCTCCAGCAGCTTGTCGCTAGGCACATCCATCCAGGTCAATTCTATGGCAGCCGGGTCATCTGGCGAGCACGGGGTCAGAAGGTCATCAATTGACTGCTGGCACAGGATGGCCCTCACACCTAGAGTACCATCACAAACAACAAAATATCTTACAATCTCCTAAATTGTAGAGAAAGAGATACACCTTTGGTGTGCTGTACAAAATTCAACTTCGATAGAGTTATCATACAGTATTAGCAGAAACTTTTTTAATAAATCACAAATGACTGAAATTACAGTATAGACAGAGATATAGGCCTATGTGTTAATCTTATTATATTTCTACACTGCCAAAACAGAGCCTATTATTTGCAACGAAACTGTCCCTGTTTGCAAATAATTAAATCTGAGACGTCAATAGGAATCTGAGCATTGTGCTTTCAAGTTAGGCCTACCTTTCCACCCCAGACCGAGTAGGCCTACTGACGCAGAAAAATGTAAGCTTCAACTGCTGGCTAATCTTCTTCCGTGGCTTAACTCAACGAGAGGTCACAAGTGTTTCCCTAAAAGCTGTCTGGGTTTAAATGTATTTTATTGTACAGAACGTGAATAGTTTAATCAATTGATAGTGACAGAATTCGATTATTTCCAAAGCAAATTAAACAACGATATCCCCACAGTCACGTCTTTCCCAGGTATCCCTATTTTACATCTTGTTTCTAGCATTAAGTATCGTGGACCAAAGCGCTGTTATAGATAACTGAATATAATCACATCCGTTCAATTTTCTTCTAAATCTTAAACTAACAGTGGGTAGGCCTGTACTTTTTGCCCTATTCATTAAGAAAAGGTAGGCCTATGGCATACCCTCTCATACAATCTAACTTCAAGTCTTAACAGCCCTTCATTGACACAGAAGTGGGCTATTTAAAGAGTGCATGGCGGGTGGATGAATTGACTAACAAATCTATGGATATAGCAGCCTATAGCCTAATTTCATCTGTCAAACAGGTAGGCCTACCTCTTATTTCTTAAATAGGAAGAAATAGGCTCCAACAAATATTCCTAATTAAAATGAATAATGCTTACTCAAATTTGCATACTTTCAGCACCATGAGCTGTCCATTTCCGATTGATTGTGCCGTGACTGCTGCTTCAAGTTTCAGCACCACAATGTAAGTTACTCGAATCTGACTTCTTGTGAGGTCAATAACTCTGATAAACCTTTTTTGTTCATTTTTGAAAAGACCAAATCAATATTATGGCAAGACAGTTCAAATAAGCAAAGTGAAATGACAGTCCATCATTACTTTAAGACATGAAGGTCAGTCAATATCAAGAAGTTTCTGAAGGTTTCTTCAAGTGCATTTGCAAAAACATCAAATGCGACGATGAAACTGTCTCTCATGAGGGCCGCCACAGGAAAGTAAGACCCAGAGTTACCTCTGCTGCAGAAGTTAAGTTCATTAGAGTTACCAGCCTCAGAAATTGCAGCCTGAATAAATGCTTCACAGAGTTCAAGTAACAGACACATCTCAATATTAACTGCTTGAATCAGGCCTTCATTGTAACGTAGATGCTGGGAGTCGAGAAGTAGGTGCAGGTGGCAAGTTCAATATAACAAATGACATAGACTGATACAACGTAGGAGTAGTGTCTAGACATGAAAAACAGAAACAATACTGCCTGGGGAAAGAACTTAAGGGAGTGCCAGATAAAGGGGAGGTAATGAGTGAGGTAATGGAGTCTATGTGTGCTTAATGATGAAGGGCAGGTGTGCGTAATGATGAATGCCAGGTGCACGTAATGATGGTTGCCAGGGCCGGTGGTTAGTAAACCGGCGACGTCGAATGCTGAAGGGGAGGAGCGGGAGTAAAAGTGACAGTGCGTGGACGACGCCGGCCAGAGGGACGTCCCCTAGAACGTGGAGCAGGCCGGTCTGGGCGGTGAAGACGGAAATCACGGATGATGTTGGGATCCAGAATGTCCTCCACTGGAACCCAACACCGCTCCTCTGGGCCGTACCCCTCCCAGTCCACCAGATACTGGAGTCGACCCCCACGACATCGGGAGTCCAGTAGGGATCTGACGGGAAGTACCTCAACGTCCAGGGGGGGTGGAGGGTTGTCTTGGGGGACAGCATCAGCCAGGGGACCAAGAACCACCGGCCTGAGAAGAGAGACATGAAAAAAAGGTGAGATGCGGTAGTCACTGGGAAGCTGTAATCTATACGTCACCTTGTTGACCTTCCGGAGAATCATGAACGGCCCCACAAACCGGGGGCATAGCTTCTTGCAGGGCAGGCGGTGTGGGAGGTTCCTGGTAGAGAGCCAGACATGATCCCCAGGATGGAACACGGGAGTCTCACTGAGGTGGAGGTCTGCCTGTTCCTTCTGACGGTGGACGTCTGACCGCAACCATGAGCTTCTCCATGAAGGGTCTCCATATCTATGATGTGAATTGGGGGCTCCGGTCGGAGACGATGTCTTCCATAAGGCCATAATGCCTGGACGACCTGCTGGAGTAGTGCCTCAGAGACCTGGAGATTATTAGGGAGACCAGAGAGAGGGATGAAACGACAGGATTTAGAAAATCTATCCACAACCACCAAAATGGTGGTGAAACCGTCAGAGGAGGGGAGATCAGTGACAAAATCAATGGATAGACGAGACCAAGGAAGCTGAGGCATGGGAAGGAGTTTCCCTGCTGGAGCACGCCGGGGGATTTGGTCTGAGCATATACGGGACAGGAGTTGACGTAGCGACTAACATCCTGCACCAAGGTAGGCCACCAATACTTCTCAGAGATGGATTGGGTAGTGCGAGAAATACCTGGATGTCCAGCAACGACAGCTGTGTGCGCCCAGGTCAGCAGCCGATCCCTTATCCCTGTGGGAATGTAGATGCGCTCAGGAGGACAGGTAGTTGGTGTGGGCTCCTTCTCCAGAGCCTGGCAGATGTCCACATCTATGTCCCAGACCACAGGGGCTACGACTCAAGAGGAAGGGATTGTGGGTGTATTGTGGACAGGACCCTCTCCCAAATCGTAGAGATGGGACAGGGCACCGGCTATGGTGTTCTTTGAACCTGGGCAAGTCAAATCTTGTAAATAACATGGCCCACCTTGCTTGGCGTGGATTCAGCCTCCTCGCTGTCCGAATGTACTCAAGGTTCCAATGGTCAGTGAGGATGACGAATGGGTCCTTTGCGCCCTCCTGCCAGTGTCTCCACTCCTCTAATGCCAACTTCACCATCGGGAGCTCTCGATCACGACGTCGTCATTTCTCTCTGCAGGGGACAGTTTCTTAGAGTAATCCACAAACGGATACAATTTCTGTGGATTACCTTTTCGTTGAGACAGAACTGCCCCTACGCCCACCTCTGAAGAGTCCACGTCCAACACAAAGGTTATCATGGGAACTGGGTGTTTGAGCAATGGTGCGGAGGGGAAACGTCCCTTTAGTAGACGGAAGGCCTCGTCAGCTGCTGGACTCCACTCCAACCTTCGTGGACCACCCTTGTGGAGAGAGGTAAGAGGAGTGGTGATGGACCGGAAGTTCCTGCTGAAACGGCGGTAGAAGTTGGCAAACCCCAAAAACCGTTGTAGCCCCTTTATGGTGGTTGGGACTTGCCATGACCTGACCACATGACCTGACTACCTTCTTGACGTCTATCTTCACTCCTTGCGGGCTGATTTGCTAGCCAAGGAAGGAGACAGACTCCAGATGAAACTGACACTTCTCAGCCTTGACAAACAGGTGGTTTGCCAGGAGGCATTCCAAGACTACTCGGACATAAGCGATGTGATCCTCCAAGGCAGCTGAGTAGACCAGGATGTCGTCGATATACACAACCATATACATTTTCATCCTCAACCATGAGATGGTGGAGTTGTGGCGTTAAAGCCAAGGGTGGCGTCGGATGAATGGCACGACAATGGGCCTCAGAATCTCGTCACAGAATCGCTGTTCATTCAAATTGCCATCGATAAAATACAATTGTGTTTGTTGTCTAAAGCTTATGTCTGCCACTACCATGGGGCACTCTGTTCACAACATTGAGATCAGGAAACCGCTCGCCCACACAATGCCATACACGTGGTCTGCGGGTTGTGAGGCCGGTTGGACATATTGCCAAATTCTCTAAAACAACGTTGGAGGCAGCTTATGGTAGAGAAATGAACATTTAATTATCGGGCAACAGCTCTGGTTAACAAAACTGCAGTCAGCATGCCAATTGCACGCTCACTCAAAAGACATCTGTGACATTGTGTTGTGTGACAAATCTGCACATTTAAGAGTGGCATTATATTGTCCCCAGCACAAGGTGCACCTGTGTAATGATCATGCTGTTTCAAATCATTTTATTTGTCAAATGCGCCGAATACAACAGGTGTAGACCTTACAGTGAAATGCTTACTTACAAGCCCTTAACCAACAACGCTTTAAGAAGTTTGAAGAAAAAAATAAAAGTGTTAAGTAAAAAAATGTGAAATATATAAAAAAAAAATAATAGTAACAAATAATTAAACAGCAGCAGTAAAATAACAATAGCGAGGCTATATACTGGGGTTACCGGTACTGAGTCAATGTGCGGGGGCACCGGTTTGTCGAGGTTATCGAGGTAATATGTACATGTAGGTAGAGATAGAGATAATTTACAGAGAGTAGCAGCAGCGTAAATGATAGGTTTGGGTAGCCCTTTGATTAGCTGTTCAAGAGTCTTATGACTTGGGGGTAGAAGCTTTTAGGGCCTTGCTCTGACACCGCCTGCTATAGAGGTCCTGGATGGCAGGAAGGTTGGCTCCAGTGATGTTCTGGGCCGTACGCACTACCCTCTGTAGTGCCTTGCGGTCGAAGGCCGAGCAGTTGCCATACCAGACGGTGATGCAACCAGTCAGGATGCTCTCGATGGTGCAGCTGTAGAACCTTTTGAGGATCTGAGGACCCATGCCAAATCCTTTCAGTCTCCTGAGAGGGAATAGGCTTTGTCGTGCCCTCTTCGCGACTGTTTAATCAGCTTCTTGATATGCCACACTTGTCAGGTGAATGGATTATCTTGGCAAAGGAGAAATGCTCACTAACTGGGATGTAAAACAAGAGTGTGCTCAAATTGAGAGAAATAAGCTTTTTGTGTGTATGGAACATTTCTGAGATTTTTTATTTCAGCTCATGAAACATGGGACCAACACTTTACATGTTGCATTTCTTTTTTTGTTCAGTGTAGAATAGATTTGAATAACAATATACTCTATTCTCTCCTATCTTAATTATCCTACTTACCTCCAACCAAGTGGTCGATTCCTCCAGCAGCTTTAATCTTGTAGGAGGAATCACACTCCTCTGATTTGATGTCAATATCCTTGAAGAAGTTATTCCAGAAGAAGGAATGGTAGCTCTCTGCGTGATTACTAGGAATACCTGCATAGTTTGTCGAGAATGTTAGAGGTGACAGTAGATTTCTGCAAGGAAAAATGTATTTTATGTGGTCAATCTCTATGGTATGACACTGGATGTTATTAGTAAATGGTCTGAGGATTCTAAAATACTCCCCTTGTATGGTTACAACTTGTATAGTTTAAATGGTACAGTAGAAATTAGATGTGGAGACTAATGAAAGTAACTATTTTGCTATCAAGTGAGAGTAGATTTCTGTAGAAAAAAAGTATCTTATGCGATCAATCTCTATGGTATGACACTGAATGTTTTTAGGAGAGGGCCTGAAGATTCTAAAACACCCCCTTTTATGCTGACAACTTCTCTAGTTTTAGCTGTACAGTAGAAAACAGCAGTATGGGGCTGCAGCTGTATTAAAAATGTCAATTTCCGTCAGCAGTGATAGCAGATCTGTTTGTGTATGAGACAATTTCCTGTTTTTTGTCAAGAACTTCCTGGGCCCAAAAAAGTATTTAATGCAGTCAATCTCAATGGTATGATCTTATTAGTAGAGGTTCTGATAATTCTGATTTAAATCCTGTTATGTTACCAGTTAAACACCACTAATACATCCAGTAACAGTGTTAGTATTGTGTTGTTGCTGTTTTTTACTGGAGACTATAACAAAAAACCTCATTATCATTATAGTATGCATAATCAAACAGTAAATCAATTTTTTTTAATTGATTTCTATAATATCTTGTTTATCTTTTCACTAAATGTATGTTTAGTAATTCAAAACACGATTTTTGGGGGTGGTTTTGAATCATAAAAACGTCCTGTTAACATCTAAGTAACATTTTACAGGGACTTTAGTTTTGAAAAAATATCACGTGACCTTAATGTCGCTAGTTTCACAATGCTGTGCAGTAGCTAGCTATACATGGAAATGGCGCCCACGTTGAACTATAGCAAGAAGATACTTCTGTAGCTAGCTAGACTAGTTCAGAAGACTTGAGGCTTGTTCTTAAAAGACACAGTTCTTCATACTAGAATATTTGTGGGTTATCGACATTTGTCTTCAAAAACAAAAGGAATTTTTATGATGGGCCGAAGAAAAGTCGCAACGGAAAATACATTACCGCATTTTAGTACGTCGACAACATCAGACAGGTAACGTTAACGTCTAGCTAGCTACGGTTGTTGTACAAACAGTTACCGGTAGGTAGCTAATTAGAACAGGTTTTGTATTCTAACTACGCTGCTAGTTAGTAGAATGGGCGGATTAGCTGACAAGCACAACTGAGCAGTACATTTAGTTAAACCAGCTTGTATCTAACGTTAGCTAGCTATTTTAGTTAGGTAGCAAACATTTGTTAGTTATGCGGATAATGTTAGCATCATGCTACCTCATGCAAGGTTTTGATTCACCCGCCTCATAATCATAACGTCAACATAAGACATACAGTGGGGCAAAAAAGTATTTAGTCAGCCACCAATTGTGCAAGTTCTCTCACTTAAAAAGATGAGAGAGGCCTGTAATTTTCATCATAGGTACACTTCAACTATGACAGACAAAATGAGGAAAAAAAATCCAGAAAATCACATTGTAGGATTTTTAATGAATTTATTTGCAAATTATGGTGGAAAATAAGTATTTGGTCACATACAAACAAGCAAGATTTCTGGCTCTCACAGACCTGTAACTTCTTCTTTAAGAGGCTCCTCTGTCCTCCACTCGTTACCTGTATTAATGGCACCTGTTTGAACTTGTTATCAGTATAAAAGACACCTGTCCACAACCTCAAACAGTCACACTCCAAACTCCACTATGGCCAAGACCAAAGAGCTGTCAAAGGACACCAGAAACAAAATTGTAGACCTGCACCAGGTTGGGAAGACTGAATCTGCAATAGGTAAGCAGCTTGGTTTGAAGAAATCAACTATGGGAGCAATTATTAGGAAATGGAAGACATACAAGACCACTGATAATCTTCCTCGATCTGGGGCTCCACGCAAGATCTCACCCGTGGGGTCAAAATGATCACAAGAATGGTGAGCAAAAATCCCAGAACCACACGGGGACCTAGTGAATGACCTGCAGAGAGCTGGGACCAAAGTAACAAAGCCTACCATCAGTAACACACTACGCCGCCAGGGACTCAAATCCTGCAGTGCCAGACGTGTCCCCTGCTTAAGCCAGTACATGTTCAGGCCCGTCTGAAGTTTGCTAGAGAGCATTTGGATGATCCAGATGAGGATTGGGAGAATGTCATATGGTCAGATGAAACCAAAATAGAACTTTTTGGTAAAAACTCAACTCGTCGTGTTTGGAGGACAAAGAATGCTGAGTTGCATCCAAAGAACACCATACCTACTGTGAAGCATGGGGTGGAAACATCATGCTTTGGGGCTGTTTTTCTGCAAAGGGACCAGGACGACTGATCCGTGTAAAGGAAAGAATGAATGGGGCCATGTATCGTGAGATTTTGAGTCAAAACCTCCTTCCATCAGCAAGGGCATTGAAGATGAAACGTGGCTGGGCCTTTCAGCATGACAATGATCCCAAACACACCGCCCGCAACGAAGGAGTGGCTTCGTAAGAAGCATTTCAAGGTCCTGGAGTGGCCTAGCCAGTCTCCAGATCTCAACCCCATAGAAAATCTTTGGAGGGAGTTGAAAGTCCGTGTTGCCCAGCGACAGCCCCAAAACATCACTGCTCTAGAGGAGATCTGCATGGAGGAATGGGCCAAAATACCAGCAACAGTGTGTGAAAACCTTGTGAAGACTTACAGAAAACGTTTGACCTCTGTCATTGCCAACAAAGGGTATATAACAAAGTATTGAGATAAACTTTTGTTATTGACCAAATACTTATTTTCCACCATAATTTGCAAATAAATAAATTAAAAATCCTACAATGTGATTTTCTGGATTTCTTTTTCTCATTTCGTCTGTCATAGTTGAAGTGTACCTATGATGAAAATTACAGGCCTCTCTCATCTTTTTAAGTTGGAGAACTTGCACAATTGGTGGCTGACTAAATACTTTTTTGCCCCACTGTATTGGAAGTGTCATCAGTGACCTAGTTTTAATTTTTTTATTTCACCTTTATTTAACCAGGTAGGCATGTTGAGAACAAGTTCTCATTTACAACTGCGACCTGGCCAAGATAAAGCAAAGCAGTTCGACACATACAACAACACAGAGTTACACATTGGAGTAAACAAACATACAGTCAATAATACAGTAGAAAAAAACAAATCTATATACAATGTGTGCAAATGAGGTAAGGCAATAAATAGGCCATGGTGGCGAAGCAATTACAATATAGCAATTTAACACTGGAATGGTATATGTGCAGTAGATGAATGTGCAAAGTAGAAATACTGGGGTGCAAAGGAGCAAGATAAATAAATGAATACGGTAGGGGATGAGGTAGTTGGTTGGGCTATTATCAGATGGGCTATGTACAGGTGCAATGATCTGTGAGCTGCTCTGTCAGCTGGTGCTTAAAGCTAGTGAGGGAGATAAGTGTCTCCAGTTTCAGTGATTTTTGTAGTTCGTTACAGTCATTGGCAGCAGAGAACTGGAAGGAAAGTCAGCCAAAGGAGGAATTGGCTTTGGGGGTGACCAGTGAGATATACCTGCTGGAGCGCGTGCTACGGGTGGGTGCTGCTATGGTTACTAGCGAGCTAAGGCGGGGCTTTACCTAGCAGGGACTTGTAGATGACCTGGAGCCAGTGGGTCTGGCGACGAGTATGTAGCGAGGGCCAGCCGACTAGAGCATACAGGTCGCAGTGGTGGGTGGTATATGGGGCTTTGGTGACAAAGCGGATGGCACTGTGATAGACTGCATCCAGTTTGCTGAGTAGAGTATTGGAAGCTGTTTTGTAGATGACATCGTGTGCAAGTTAGTTCACTAATTTGCCCCCCACTTTTTCCATCAAACATACAATTGACCTGAACAACATTGTTTTACTTTAGATGTGCTGCAACTAACGTGATGTCTGTGCTTTGGTAGTCTCGCGTTGCCATACCGCCAAAATCATGTCGTTGTCACGCCTCCGTTTTAGGGAACGCCTCGATCATACTGATTATTGCATTTCAGTACACCAGAAGTACATTCATTTCCAATGTAACACTGCGTTTGCCTTGAGGTATTGCGTTTCATGCCTCGACCACACCGACAGTGTCTTGCGCAAAATGTGAAGCAGCATCATCTAGTTAAATCTACCCAAATCGGAAACCGTGGATAGATGGCAGCATTCGCGCAAAACTGAAAATGCAAACCACCGCATTTAACCATGGCAAGGTGACTGGGAATATGGTTGAATACAACAGTGTAGTTCAACGATTCAGACACCAGACGTATGTGGCAGGGTCTACAGACAATCACGGATTACAAAGGAGAAAACCAGCCACGTCACAAACAAGTTAAACACCTTTGCCCGCTTTGAGGATAACACCGTGCCACCGACGCGGCTGCTTTCAAGGACTGTTGGCCCTTGTTCTCCGTGACCAACATGAGTAAGACATTTAAACATGTTAACCCTCGCATGGCTGCCGGCCCATACGGCATCCCTAGCCGCGTCCTCAGAGCATGCGCAAAACCAGCTGGCTGGAGTGTTTACGGACATATTCAATCTCTCCCTCTCCCAGTGTGCTGTCCCCACATGCTTCAAGATGTCCACCATTGTTCCTGTACCCAAGAAAGCAAAGGTAACTGAACTAAATGAGTATCGCCACGTAGCACTCACCTTTGTCATCATGAAGTGCTTTGAGAGACTAGTTAAGGATCATATCGCCTCTTCCTTACCTGCCACCCAAGACCCACTTCAATTTGTATACCACCCCAATAGATCCACAGACGATGAAATCGCCATCACACTGCCCTATCCCTGAACAAGAGGAATAGCTATGTAAGAATGCTGTTCATTGACTATATCTCAGTCTTCAACACCATAGTACCCTCCAAGCTCATCATTAAGCTAGGGGTCCTGAGTCTGAACCCCACCCTGTACAACTTGGTCCTGGACTTTCTGACAGGCCACCCCCAGGTGGGGAAGGTAGGAAACAACGCCTCCACTTCGCTGATCCTTAACACAGGGGCCCCACAAGGGTGCGTTCTCAGCCTCCTTCTCTACTCCTTGTTCAGCCATGACTACGTGGCCATGCACGCCTCCAACTCAATCATCAAGTTTGCAGATGACACAACAGTTGTAGGTCTGATTACGAACAATGACGAGACAGGAGGGAGGTGAGGGCTCTGGCGGAGTGGTGCCAGGAAAATAACCTCTCCCTCAACGTCAACAAAACAAAGGAGCTGATCGTGGACTTCAGGGAACAGCAGAGAGAGCACGCCCCTATCCACATAGACTGGACCGCAGTGGAGAAGGTGAAAAGCTTCACGTTCCTCGGCGTACACATCACCGACAATCTGAAATGGTCCACCGACACAGTGTGGTGAAGAATGCGCAACAGCGTCTCTTCAACCTCAGGATGCTGAAGAAATTTGTCTTGACCCCTAAGACCCTCACAAACCTTTACAGAATGTACAATTGAGAGGATCCTGTCAGCTGTATCACCGCCTCGTACGGCAATTTCTCTGCCCGCAACCGCAGGGCTCTCCAGAGGGTGGTGTGGTCTACCCAACACATCACCGGGGTCACTCTGCCTGCCCTCCAGGACACCTACAGCACCTGATGTCACAGGAAGACCAACAAAATAAATGTTTTACAAGTAAGAAGTTGTGGTATATTGTTTAATTACATTTTGTGACCTGAGTCTTTTAACCCAAATATCACATGACTGTGTATGTCAGAGCAAAAACCAAGCCATGAGGTCGAATGAATTGTCCGTAGAACTCCGAGACAGGACCGTGTCGAGGCACAGATCTGGGGAAGGGTACCAAAACATTTCTGCACCGTTGGAGGTCCTCAAAAACACAGTGGCCTCCATAATTCTTAAATGGAAGACGTTTGGAACCACCAAGACTAGGGATGCACGATATATCGGAATCGGTTGATATTAGCTAAAAATTCCAACATCGACATCGGCCCGATGTCTAGTTTAACGCCAATGTGCAAAACCGATGTCAAAGCTGATGTGCATACCTATGTAGAGGTAGAAGTAATGACGCCATGTAAAATCTTGCACTACACGTGCAACACAGCACTCTTAACCTATCCCACAATGTCTGCTGTGTGTGTCGAGCAGTCAAGTCTAGCAGTCATTTGAAAGAGTAAGACAATTTCAGCGAGACAACTGAAAGGCAAAATCCTTTAACGCCAAGATAATGGCCTGATGCTCGGAGGATTTCCACCCTCTGCCCAGTGATGCTAGCTGCTGGGAGAATCTCATCCCTCTGTGCAGGGACACTGGCTGTTTGGAGGATCCCCTCCCTCTGTGCAGGGATGAGGCCTGATGGTCAGAGGATCTCCTTCCTCTGCGCAGTGATGCTTGCTACTGGAATAATCCCCTCCTGTGCAGGGACACTGGCTGTTTGGAGGAGCCACTCCCTCTGTGCAGGGATGAGGCCTGGTGCTCGGTGGATCACCACCCTCTGCAAAGTTATGCTAGCTGCTGGGAGTATCTCCTCCCTCTGTGCAGTGATGCTGGCTGCTGGAAGAATCCCTTCCGTCTGTGCAGGGACACTGGCTGTTTGGAGGAGCACCTCCCTCTGTGCAGGGATGAGGCCTGATGTTCAGAGGATCTCCTCCCTCTGTGTAGTGATGCTGGCTGCTGGGAGAATCCCCTCCCTCTGTGCAGGGACAGTGGCTGTTTGGAGGATCCCCTCCCAATTTGCAGGGGTGAGGCCTGATGCTCGCAGGATAACCTCCCTCTGTGCAGTGATGTTAGCTGCTGGGAGAATCCCCTCCCTTCTTTGCAGGGACACTGGCTGTTTGGCGGATCCCCTCCCTTTGTGAGAGGATGAGGCCTAATGCTCGGAGGATCTCCACCCTCTGTGCAGTGATGCTAGCTGCTGGGAGAATCTCCTCCCTCTGTGCAGGGACACTGGCTGTTTGGAGGATCCCCTCCCTCTGTGCAGCTATGAGGCCTGATGATCAGAGGATCTCCTCCCTCTGCGCAGGGATGCTAGCTGCTGGGAGAATCTCCTCCCTCTGTGCAGGGACACTGGCTGTTTCGAGGATCACCTCCCTCTTTGCAGCTATGAGTCCTGATGATTGGACGATCTCCTCCCTCTGCGCAGGGATGCTAGCTGCTGGTAGAATCCCCTCCCTCTGTGCAGGGACAGTGGCTGTTTGGAGGATCCCCTGTCTCTGTGCAGGGATGAGGCCTGATGCTCGCAGGATAACCTCCCTCTGCGCAGTGATGTTAGCTGCTGGGAGAATCCCCTCCCTTCTTTGCAGGGACACTGGCTGTTTGGATCCCCTCCCTTCGCGACAGGATGAGGCCTAATGCTCGGAGGATCTCCACCCTCTGGGCATTGATGCTAGCTGCTGGTAGAATCCCCTCCCTCTGTGCAGGGACAATGGCTGTTTGGAGGATCCCCTCCCTCTGTGCAGGGATGAGGCCTGATGATCGGACAATCTCCTCCCTCTGTGCAGTGATGCTGGCTGCTGGAAGAATCCCCTCCTTCTGTGCAGGGACACTGGCTGTTTGGAGGATCACCTCCCTCTGTGCAGGGATGAGGCCTGATGATCGGACGATCTCCTCCCTCTGTGCAGTGATGCTGGCTGCTGGGAGAATCCCCTCCGTCTGTGCAGGGACACTGGCTGTTTGGAGGATCACCTCCCCCTGTGCAGTGATGCTAGCTGCTGGGAGAGTCCCCTCCCTCTGTGTAGGGACCCTGGCTGTTTGCAGGATCTCCTCCCTCTGCGCATTGATGCTAGCTGCTGGGAGAATCTCATCCCTCTGTGCAGGGACACTGGCTGTTTGGAGGATCCCCTCCCTCTTTGCAGCTATGAGTCCTGATGATCGGCCGATCTCCTCCCTCTGCGCAGGGATGCTAGCTGCTGGTAGAATCCCCTCCTTCTGTGCAGGGATGAGGCCTGATGATCGGACGATCTCCTCCCTCTGTGCAGTGATGCTGGCTTTGTGGAGAATCCCTTCCGTCTGTGCAGGGACACTGGCTGTTTGGAGGACCACCTCCCCCTGTGCAGTGATGCTAGCTTCTGGGAGAGTCCCCTCCCTCTGTGCAGGGACACTGGCTGTTTGGAGGATCTCCTCCCTCTGTGCAGGGATGAGGCCTGATGCACGGAGGATCTCCACCCTCTGCGCAGTGATGCTAGCTGCTGGGAGAATCTCATCCCTCTGTGCAGGGACACTGGCTGTTTGGAGGATCACCTCCCTCTGTGCAGGGATGTGGCCTGATGATCGGACGATCTCCTCCTTCTGAGCAGTGATGCTGGCTGCTGGAAGAATCCCCTCCCGTCTGTGCAGGGACACTGGCTGCAGGGATGAGGCCTGAAGATCGGACGATCTCCTCCTTCTGTGCAGTGATGCTAGCTGCTGGGAGAATCCCCTCCCTCTGTGCAGGGACACTGGCTGTTTGGAGGATCTCCTCCCTCTGTGCAGGGATGAGGCCTGATGCACGGAGGATCTCATCCCTCTGCGCAGAGATGCTAGCTGCTGGGACAATCTCATCCCTCTGTGCAGGGACACTAGCTGTTTGGAGGATCTCCTCCCTCTGTGCAGGGATGAGGCCTGATGCACGGAGGATCTCCACCCTCTGCGCAGTGATGCTAGCTGCTGGGAGAATCTCATCCCTCTGTGCAGGGACACTTGCTGTTTGGAGGATCCCCTCCCTCTGTGCAGGGATGTGGCCTGATGATCGGACGATCTCCTCCTTCTGTGCAGTGATGCTGACTGCTGGAAGAATCCCCTCCGTCTGTGCAGGGACACTGGCTGTTTGGAGGTTCACCTCCCTCTGTGCAGGGATGTGGCCTGATGTTTGGAGGATCTCCTCCCTCTGTGCAGTGATGGTGGCTGCTGGGAGAATCCCCTCCCTCTGTGCAGGGACACTGGCTGTTTGGAGGATCTCCTCCCTCTGTGCAGGGATGAGGCCTGATGCACGGAGGATCTCCTCCCTCTGCGCAGTGATGCTAGCTGCTGGGACAATCTCATCCCTCTGTGCAGGGACACTGGCTGTTGGGAGGATCCCCTCCCTCTGCAGGGATGAAGCCTGTTGACTGGACGATCTTCCCCCTCTGTGCAGTGATGCTGGCTGCTGGGAGAATCTCATCCCTCTTTGCAGGGACACTGGCTGTTAGAAGGATCCCCTCCCTCTGTGCAGGGACACTGGCTGTTTAGAGGATCTCCTCCTTCTGTGCAGAAACTTTGGCTGCTGTGATGATCTGCAGGTATAATATAGAGCACATAGTCATTCCCTAAAGAATCAACCACTTGGAATCTATAACATCATTAACACACACACACTGAGTGTATTAAACATTAAGAACACCTTCTCTTTCCGTGACATAGACTAGATGAAAGCTATAATCCCTTACTGATGTCAATTGTTAAATCTTCTTCTCAGTGTAGATGAAGGGGAGGAGACAGGTTAAAGAATGATTTTTAGACTTGGATTGTGTATGTGTGTCATTCAGAGGGTGACCAAAGATTTAAGTGCCTGTGAATCTTCACTTGTTAACCGCTCTTGAGGACATGGGTAAATCGTGCACGAGGGATCCATCAAATTTGGGATCTCAGGGAGACCACACTTCGGGGAACGAAGAAGATGGTCCCACCTTTGATCTGATAGGCAGCGAGCCGAGTGGATACCACATCTCGAACTTAGTTTTTTAAAGAAAGTGGTGAGCGAACCACACTTGAAGTCGAGTTTTAAGAAAAGCCTCTGTTACTTAGGCTCTGAGTGTGTATTCCTGTGTGAGGGGGGCACCTTGGAGGCGTAAGCAGGGCCGAGTCAGAGGAGAGTAATCTGAGAGTTTGTGGACTCAAAGATACTCTGCCACTGGTCGGTTGCGGGCGACCTAGAGCTGTCCTGACACTGAGTTGGTGCGGTTTGTAGGGGTGAGGGGCCAGGGTGACTGTGGGTTCTGTGTGAAGCACGGTACCTGATGAAACCCTATTGGAAGAAGGATCTCATTCTGAAAAGTGTCTGTGTGACTGTCTAAGTGAGCCTCAGAAGTGGTGAATTCCAATTATTTTAAATGTGTTAGCCAGGTATGCCCTGGGTTTGGTAATTTAGCGTTAAATATCTATAATCTGTGTGAACTAGTTTTGGCAATTTAATGTTACAACATCCGGAATCTGTTTGAACTAGTTAAGACCATTTATGATATAGTATAAGATAGTAAGGTGAATCTGTACTTGTTTTAAACCTGTAATTGTGTTAAACCTGTACCCCATTTTAGGAGTATTGAAAGATGCAAATGTATGATCTGCATTATCCTAGGAACTAATCATGAGAGAGAAATTTGAAAATATTCCTGCAGGTGAAAATATTGTTGAAAAACAACTAATTGATTAGGTATGTTTGAGAATAGCATTGTGTGACTCTGATATGAGAGTTGTGTGAATATGGAAATTAATCTGACGTTTGGATAGTAACATATAGCAGGTCTATAGTTTCTGAGAGGCTTGATTTTGCCGTGGTCTGGGAGGTTAGAGAACCATTGAGGATCCCATGGTCATTGTCCAGGAAACAAAAGTTTTAAAAAATTCTGCTGGGAGTATTTTTGGAGAGCTGCTTCGTAGCTATGGAGAGTCCTTGAAAAAGCAAATGGAATGGTTGTCGTGAGTACCAAAAAAATTCATATGTTTTATATGATTTCTGTGAATATATGAAAATATGCTAAATTGTATGTGTGTATAATCGATTACTAAAGATTTGATAAAGTAATACTGGGAATATAATTAGATACAATTTAAACCACCTATTCGTAGACGTACGTAGGTTTTGAGTTGGTATCTTTAATGGTTAATTTGATAATGATGAGGTTTAAGCATTATTAAACTGTCTACAAAATCTGGGCAATTGTGCTCTAGAAACTGATTGGAGTGTGTCCACTTTTGGTCAATTTACCCTAATGATGTAACTAATAAACGCTTATTGGATTTTCTCCGTCTGAGTACTACTACATTTGAAATAAAACTGCCCTTAAGGATTTGTTTTATTTATTTTTTCCCAGTATGAGAGGAGTTGTTGGATTTATTGAATAAACGTTTTTCATCAAGTTAGAGCGATAATAAGATGGAATCTCAATGTAATTTATAACGTCGTACAAAGCCTGGGGTATCCATAAAACAAATTATCATTGTGTGATTAATGTGATGTAGTAAAGTAATTGAAATACGTTGCATGAGAAAACATATTCTACTTTTATTAAAAAGCGCAAGATCTGTTTTCTAGTCAATGAATGTCGATGTAACTATTTGACTGCTAATCTATTCATTTGGCATGTGTGAATCATCGCCGGAGAAACGCTTGGAGCTTTAATTGGGGCTATTTTCTGGGAATTGTGTCGTTAGTATGTGCTGATTTTACGACTACAGACAATTGTAAATTGGGTTATTTGCGGGGTTTCTTTGTCATTTCAATAGCATTGGGTATATGGTATTGACTAAAATCTGGGTTTCTGATTGTAATTCAACTATTGGTATGTTTTGTCTGGAAAGATACGGTCGCTAGTGTTTGTTTAAGATATAAACTGAACGTTTTAATAGCTTGCTTAGTTCAAATTGAAAGACTCATTCATTCAATATAAATAGCGAGGCGATTTCGATGTGATACGTTGTCTGTTGCCTAAATGGTCTGCTGAAGTAACATATTGAGAATGGAATCATATTTAATTAACTGAATCAAAGAAGAGACAGTTACCTAAATCTAAGGAATTCTAATAATAGCGGATAGGTAATTGCGATAGAGTTGTGCCCACCGAAATGTGTTTTTATTATTATGGATTGACTGATGTATTTTATAAATTTGGCGCATTACATGTTATGTTTAAAGTCTTGGACATTTCATAAGTGTGAAGCCGAAAGGGAAAGTTGTAAAGTTTGTTTTTAATCTTACGATAGAGGTAAGCCAGAATGTTGTTTGAGTATGGGTTATATTTTTGCCTACTGGTAAGAATAGGACAGTTGGTTGTGCTCGCTGGACTATATCGGGCTGAAAGGGATAAATTGAATCGGAAACATTTTGTCATAGTTTCTGATTTATTTGTTGCTTGGTTTTATTGTTTAGGTAACATCAGTGAATTTGAGCAGGAAGTTAATGTATTCTAACATTATAATCTGTTACCATTTCGTCAAACAATGGCAGGTCAGTAAAGTGGATTGCAGTTTGAGTTTGATAATTTGTTAAAATTTTTACAGGGACAGTGAACATAAATCACAGTTGTGTGTGTCTAATGGCAGGGTAGACATGGGAAGCTCTCACAGAGTAAGCAGATTGACTAACGGTGCTTTTCCTTAAGGGATCTATGCAATCACCTCTCATTGCAGATCTTGTGGATCTGCTGCCATAAGGTTTGGGTTTTCTATTTAACAAAAGTACTGAGTAGAGGGGGAGCCTGGCCATTTAGGATCTTGAATACAAGACATGCGTTAGTGTATTGCGCAAGATTTCTCTAACTCAGGAGCTCTTGCTTTCTGAGAATGTAACAGTGATGATAGCTAGTGGGCTTCCTATCAAGCACTTTGAGAGCCTGTTTGCAGACAGACTGAATGGGTTTTAATGTTGTAGAGCAAGCTTGGGCCCAACTAGTGAAGTAGTATGTTAAGTGGGGGAGTATCATAGATTTAAAGTACAGTTTTGTTACCTCTGTAGTCAAACAATTTCGTATGTTTTGGAAATTAGCTAGGTTGAATTTGGTTATTTGAGTTACCTTTTTCATTTGCTCTTTAAAAGAGAGGTTGGAATCAAGTATGATGCCGAGATACTTAAAATCATATACGACCTGGAGCTTTCCCCCAGACACATAGACATCTGGCTCAGTGGCATAAGTTGTCCTCTTTGTGAGGAACATGCAGATTGTGTTTTTTTTTTTATTTAGATGCAAACATGAGTCCCTGAGCAACTTTATCATCTGGACCATTACAGTAGTGAGTTCTTGTGTAGCTTGTTGTTTGTTATTTGCATGCACATATTTCACTGTATCATCTGCATAAATTGGAATTTCTGACCCTGTACAGACAGAAGGAAAATCATTAACATACGAGCTGAACAGTATTGACCTTTGGGGCATGCCAACATTGTAGCTAAGAGTGGGAAAAAGTTCGGTTTGACTATTACGCTGATGAGACAGCACCTACTTTTTTAAGGTTTTAGATTTGTTAAACAACAGGTTTGTTGTTACTTTCTTTATGCAACAAGTTGAAATGATTAGATTACTGGAAAGGGGTTATTGTTTATTGTTTGATTATTTTAGGTGTCAATTTCACTTAATTAAACATTTTATTATCTGATATGTTTTGAGTAGGACTCTTTATTCCGGGACGGATGGAAGTCACCTAAATTATGTATGTTAAAGGAGACATAGGAGAACACGTGTCAAACAACATTTTATTAAAATGCCTGAGATTAAACATCACTGATTCCTTACGCTGAGATATTTACTACATTTGCGAAATAATTTTCTTTACATTTAGAGGGGTAACAGGAACAATCTAAGGAGAAAAAGCTATCACATATTTGTTGGACATTGGTCTAGTTACGATACCAGGATAATTGTATCTAAGGGTAGCACATTCTAAATTAAGCACATATAAACATTGAGGTAGATTAAAACTAATGATTAATGATTTGAGGGAGTACTGTGGACTTATCATTATTATCGGGTTTGGTTTTGGGTTGCTGAATCGGTGTAGTATAATGACTGCTAACGAAGTGTTTTGTGTTTTTTCTGGGAAAATGGGGATTTCATTGTCTCTCTTTGAAATGTTTGCTGGGGCTATAATATTGGGGAGAGTGAGTGAGATTGAGGCCGTAAACTACCAAATTAAATAAGGCCTGTCCATTTTTTGTTTGTTTTTACCTTAGGGTTTGCAAATACCCACACACAACACATTTGTTATGACTATTATATTATGTTTGATTTTGTGTTTTATTTCCTTTGGGTTTAGTGAGTTTTCCTTTTGTTTTAGTGCCAAGGTATCTTAAAGGGGCACGCACACACAAGTTTTTGTTTTCTGAGTTTTAATTAAACACGTGAATTATTTTGATAAAGGAATGTACTGGGAACCTGGGATACAACATGTATGAAATGTTTGACTGTTTTTCATTAATTTGACTAATATAGTAGGACATCTGTCATGACTTTCCATTGTGGTTTGATCACCCTCATTGGAAAACCATTTGGATAATGAATTTAAGGTAATTTGTAATACTGATTACAAGGTCATTTGTAATATTGATTATTTTGATGAAGTTTATAGTTCTTAGCCATATTTGCGATTTGGATAAATGTGCAGTAGGAGAGGGCGTTGCCTTTGACTAAGGGTAGGCTGCCTTAAGTTTATTTTCCTATGGCCATATGGGGAAAATATTTTTCTTTATGGAGTTCTTAAGAGTCATGATTTTAATTAGATTTTGTTATTTGAAATGTTTTATTTTTTTGACCAGTAGTAGTGTTTTTTTTTTTTTTACACATTACTCTCATGGAGAGTTATGTGTTAAAAATGGGGGGAGGGTACAGTCCTTTGAGGTTTTGGATTGAAGTTTACACACCTTGAGTGATGTGTAGGAGTGTATGGAGTTATATGTGAAGGAGTGTATTGTTGTGTTGTTTGTTTGTTCTATTCCCGATGGGTTATAGGTCTAACTTCCTGATCCTGTGGCTCTGTGATGAAGGTGACAGTGTGATGGAGAGTATAAGCCAATTTGAAAGAATAGTTTCAATAGAATGTGTTGTTATTCTCTTTGATGTATGTTTAGACATTTGTATTAAGAATAATTGGTAAAAGTAATAATTTATATTGGAAAGAGGCTGAGCCAGTGCTGTGCAGCTGATCATGTGCAGGAACCATGCAATGAGTTATTGTTTTTGTGATTCTTGGTTTATGTAGAATATATGCATTTTTTACATGTGAATGAATGTTCTTAAATCTTGTAATTTTCTTTTAAGATGAGAGGACTCTCAAAATGGGGGAATGTCAGAAGAAATTGCAAGATTATGTTATAATACTTTTATTACATCAAATGGTTGTTTTATTTCAACTGAATAGAGTATTCTGTTAACTATTGTGTGTGTGTTCTACTGAGGATGGGGCCTCTGGAAGATAACACTGACAGGAGATTTACGATGTCTAATGGGTGATAAAACCTAAAGAGCATTCCAGAGCATGAGTTCATGTTTCTGTTCAATACCGTACCAGGGAGAGATGGTTCCAGTTTGGAGTTGGAGGGCCAGACACTGGTCTATACAATGAAAACTGTTGACACAGAAGATGCTGTCTGCTATGTATTATAGGTATCTTTCATACAGATCTTAACCTTGTGACCCATTCTATATATCTGTTGTTCATCATGTAGGTTGGAAGGGGTGTATCTTTGCTATAAAAGATCTCAGTAGCCTTTGTGTCACCGCTCTCAACGGATCATCAGAGAGGGGTAGTGATTCATTGACAAGCCATTGCTATTACAAAGCTCTTACTATTAAAGATGTAGTTTAAGTATCTCTGACTTGTGTGATAAGTTTGTCTCTCCTCGTTTGATAGGAAAGAAATTAACCACCACACCAGTCGCACACAGCCTTTTATGGTCACACAAGTTGCCACCGGTGGATTCAAAATGAGTAGCCTAACAATTATTTACATGGCCCCAGTTACATTTGCAACCAAATTATTTTTCTGTGAGAAATCAATAATAACCATCTCAATCACCATACCATCATAGACTTATTCTTCTGTATCTGAGACTCATCTGACACTACCTTAGATATGGCAGTCTGCAACTCAATACACTGCCCCTGCATGGTGTTCAGCTTCCCCTGCATGTGGTTAATCGACTGCGTAACATCGTTCAGCAGGATCTGAATCTTAAGCCTGGAGGAAATCAGGTGGTTCAACATACTGAGATGACGAGAGGCTTCAGACCATGCTCATTGGACAATCTTTAGGATTGTTTCTCACTTAACACCAATCTTATTAGGAATGTAACTTTGTGCAGAAGATGTTACTATAGTGTTATTTAAAAGAAAACAAGTGTACTTTGTCTTGTGCCGAAAGGATGACGGTATGTCTCCCTGCTCCAGTGAGCTCTGCAGGCAGGTCTTGCTCACTGTTGGAGGAACGGGAGCCAAATTAGAGGAAATATATATATGGTTGTTCAGCAATGAAACATTCATGGCATAATGGGGATTGTCCTTCTCTGGGGAAAAAATAACAACAGCTGGGGTTTACTTTCTCACTTTTAGATAAAGCAATACAATCTTTAAACCCATCAGAAGTGTAGTGCTTACCTCCATGAAAATATTGGCCCCTGTTATTTTGGGCTGCATTGTTCCTAAGTAGTTAGTTCCAACTAGTTCCAACTTGCCAAAGGTCTTGATGAAACGATCAGGTCAACATTTTGTTAGACATTTCAGAGAGCATTAACATTTGTACATGAGACAGTGCTTCCAGATATTACAATCCCAGGGGGTCCTTCTGAGGTATGTAAACAAATCTGGTGTGTGAGTACTCACATGAAAGGTATCCATGATTCTAGATTAAGCCAATCATGTATGTGATTACCATCCTATGGGTCAGCAATGGAATGATTTCTACACAGCTTTCAGTCAACTTTATGTGTTTGGCCTGGATGAATCATTGAAATAAAAGTAATATTGTGAATTTGTGATGCATTATTGTAATTTGGAATATTCCGTCAAAGTTATTTGTTTTGACAGTCAAAACATCTAACTCTTACGATTAATCACTTGACTTGAGTAACTTGAGTTGACGGAAATAGCAACTTTATATTCTGACCCAGACACTGACTTGTGCAATGCCTAATGCATAAAGGATGCATGTTATTGGCTCATCATAGTACAGTTGAAGTCTCAAGTTTACATACACTTAGTTTGGAGTCATTAAAACTCGTTTTTCAACCACTCCACAAATCTCTTGTTAACAAACTATAGTTTTGGCAAGTCGGTTAGAACATCTACTTGACACAAGTAATTTTCCAACAATTGTTTACAGACAGATTATTTCACTTATAATTCACTGTATCACATTTCCAGTGGGTCAGAAGTTTACATGCACTAAGTTGACTGTGCCTTTAAACAGCTTGGAAAATTCCAGAAAATTATGTCATGGCTTTAGAAGCTTCTGATGGGCTAATTGGCATCATTTGAGTCAATTGGAGGTGTACCTGTGGATGTATTTCAATGCCTACCTTCAAACTCAGTGCCTCTTTGCTTGACATCATGGGAAAATCAAAAGAAATCAGCCAAGAACTCATAAAAAAATTGTAGACCTCTACAAGTCTGGTTCATCCTTGAGATCAATTTCCAAACGCCTGAAGGTACCACGTTTATCTGTAGAAACAATAGTACGGAAGTATAAACACCATGGGACCACGCAGTTCAGGAAGGAGACGCTTTCTGTCTCTTAGAGACGAATGTACTTTGGTGCAAAAGTGCAAATCAATCCCAGACCAACAGCAAAGGACCTTGTGAAGATGCTGGAGGAAACAGGTACAAAAGTATCTATATCCACAGTAAAACGAGTCCTATATCGATATAACCTGTAAGGCCACTCAGCAAGGAAGAAGCCACTGCTCCAAAAGCTCCATAAAAAAGCCAGGCTACGGTTTGCAACTGGGTGGTATACAGAAGATAGCCCTATTTGGTAAAAGACCAAGTTAACCTCTCAGGGATTGCTGGGGCGCTAGCGGGCTGCTCCCAGACACTACCAGGTAAAATGTAAGGCGCCAAATTCAAAATCCCAAAGTTGAATTATTAAACATCCACCAATATACAAGTGTTCCATACTCATCAAAAGCTCTGTTTCTTGGCAATATCACAGCGTTGTCAGATTTCAAAAAGGCTTTACGGCGAAAGCAGCACATTTGATTGTTTGAGGGTAGCACCTCACATATTTTTCCCATAGCCATGAATCGATTAGCCATCATGGCACACACATAACACATTTCACAGCGAAAACAAATCAATTACCTGTTGAAGAACTTCTGCTGAGGTCATCCTAAGTGTCCAACGAAGACAATCCATGGTTCTTTTGTTAGAAAAAGTAATGTATTTTATCCATAAATCCTCCATTTGGTTCAGCGTTATAATCAGAAAGCGACAGCCTCCACTAGTCCATTGAAACGTGACGCAAACTCGTTCATCTTATACCTATAAACTTGTCCAAGAACAATCAAACATAGTTTTAAATGTATCCTTAGGAACACTTTTACATATATTTACTATTATAAATCAACCGGAATATAAACTGATCGATAACGACGATAAAAAAGACACTGCGCGCTTTGTCGGGCGCGTGCGCTGGGTACTGTTGACATAAAAAGGTAACTTCCTGGTTTGCTCTTATTCTCTGGTCTAAAGCATCCAAATTGAAAACTTACACTGTCTCGAGACTGTTGACATCTAAAGGAAGCGATGGGTACTGCATTCATATGCCCTTATATGGTCATTTTCATGAGGGAGGGGTTCCCAAATGAGCAATGTGTCAAAATCACTTTTTCCAGGACAGAAATTCCTCGGGGTTTCGCCTGCCATATGCGTTCTGTTTCACTCACAGACAAATGGTTAACACTTTTGGAAAATTCCGAGTGTTTCCTATCCAATGGTACTAAATATGTGCATATCCTATTTTCTGGGCCTGAATGGGAGGCATTTTACTTTGGGCACGCCAGGCTCTCCAAAACCGACCCCTCAGCTGCCACTCCCTAACAAGTTAATATTATGGCAAGACAGATCAATAAGCAAAGAGAAATGACAGTCCATCATTACTTTAAGACATGAAGGTCAGTCAATGCGGAACATTTCAAGAACTTTGAACGTTTCTTCAAGTGCATTTGCAAAAAAACATCAAGTGCGACGATGAAACTGCGGCTTCAGGCGCAGGACGACACCAGCCAGAGGGACGTCCCCTAGGACATGGAGCAGGGATCCACAATGTCCTCTGGAACCCAACACCGCTCCTCTGGGCCGTACCCCTCCCAGTCCACCAGATACTGGAGTCGACCCCCACGACATCGGGAGTCCAGTAGGGATCTGACGGGAAGTACCTCAACGTCCAGGGGGGGTGGAGGGTTGTCTTGGGGGACAGCATCAGCCAGGGGACCAAGAACCACCGGCCTGAGAAGAGAGACATGAAAAGAAGGTGAGATACGGTAGTCACTGGGAAACTGTAACCTATACGTCACCTTGTTGACCTTCCGGAGGACTTTGAACGGCCCCACAAACCGGGGGCCTAGCTTCTTGCAGGGCAGGCGGAGTGGGAGGTTCCTGGTAGAGAGCCAGACATGATCCCCAGGATGGAACACGGGAGTCTCACTGAGGTGGAGGCCTGCCTGTTCCTTCTGATGGTGGACCTCAACCATGAGCTTCTCCATAAAGGCTCTCCATACCTATGATGTGAATTGGGGGCTCCAATCTATCCACAACCACCAAAATGGTGGTGAAACCGTCAGAGGAGGGGAGATCAGTGACAAAATCAATGGATAGACGAGACCAAGGAAGCTGAGGCATGGGAAGGAGTTTCCCTGCTGGAGCATGCCGGGGGATTTGGTCTGAGCATATACGGGACAGGAGTTGACGTAGCGACTAACATCCTGCACCAAGGTAGTCCACCAATACTTCTCGGAGATGGATTTGGTAGTGCGAGAAATACCTGGATGTCCAGCGACGACAGCTGTGTGCGCCCAGGTCAGCAGCCAATCCCTTATCCCTGTGGGAATGTAGATGCGCTCAGGAGGACAGGTAGTGTGGGTGCGGGCTCCCTCTCCAGAGCCTGGCGGATGTCCACATCTACGTCCCACAGGGGCTACGACTCGAGAGGAAGGGATTGTGGGTGCATTCTGGACAGGACCCTCCCAAATCGTAGAGATGGGACAGGGCACCGGCTATGGTTTCTTTGAACCTGGGCAAGTCAAATCTTGTAAAGAACATGGCCCACCTTGCTTGGCGTGGATTCAGACTCCTCGCTGTCTGTGTGTACTTCGGGTTCCAATGGTCAGTGAGGATGACGAATGGGTCATTGGCACCCTCCTGCCAGTGTCTCCACTCCTCCAATGCCAACTTTACCAAAGGGAGCTCTCGATCACGACGTTGTCATTTCTCTCTGCAGGGGATCGTTTCTTAGAGTAATCCACAAACGGATACTATTTCTGTGGATTACCTTTTCGTTGAGACAGAACTGCCCCTACCCCCACCTCTGAAGAGTTCGTGTCCACCACAAAGGTTATCATGGGATCTTTGTCTGTACATTATGCCTTTAATCTATTTTATCGCCCCCCCTGAAACCTGTTATTTTTACTCTCTGTTCAGGACGTCCTAGACGACTAGTCATTATAGCCTTTAGCCGTACCCTTATCCTACTCCTCCTCTGTTCCTCTGGTGATGTAGAGGTTAATCCAGGCCCTGCAGTGCCTAGCTCCACTCCTATTCCCCAGGCGCTCTCATTTGTTGACTTCTGCAACCATAAAAGCCTTGGTTTCATGCATGTTAACATTAGAAGCCTCCTCCCTAAGTTTGTTTTATTCACTGCTTTAACACACTCTGCCAACCCGGATGTCCTAGCCGTGTCTGAATCCTGGCTTTGGAAGACCACCAAAAACGCTGAAATCTCCATCCCTAATTACATTTTCAGACAAGATAAAATGGCCAAAGGGGGGCGGTGTTGCTATCTACTGCAGAGATAGCCTGCAGAGTTCTGTGTTACGATCCAGGTCTGTACCCAAACAATTTGAACTTTTACTTTTTAAAATCCACCTTTCTAGAAACAAGTCTCTCACTGTTGCCGCTTGCTATAGACCACCCTCTGCCCCCAGCTGTGCTCTGGATACCATATGTGAACTGATTGCCCCCCATCTATCTTCAGAGTTCGTGCTGCTAGGTGACCTAACTGGGACATGCTTAACATCCCGGCCATCCTACAATCTAAGCTTGATGCCCTCAACCTCACACAACTCATCAATGAACCTACTAGGTACAACCCCAAAGCCGTAAACACGGGCACACTCATAGATGTCATCCTAACTAACTTGCCCTCCAAACACACCTCTGCTGTTTTCAACCAAGATCTCAGTGATCACTGCCTCATTGCCTGCATCCGTAATGGGTTTGCGGTCAAACAACCTCCCCTCATTACTGTCAAACGTTCCCTAAAACACTTCAGCGAGCAGGCCTTTCTAATCTACCTGGCCCGGGTATCCTGGAAGGATATTGACCTCATCCCGTCAGTAGAGGATGCCTGGTTATTCTTTAAATGTGCCTTCCTCACCATCTTAAATAAGCATGCCCCATTCAAGAATTGTAGAACCAGGAACAGATATAGCCCTTGGTTCTCTCCAGACCTGACTGCCCTTGACCAGCACAAAAACATCCTGTGGCGTTCTGCATTAGCATCGAACAGCCCCCGTGATATGCAATTTTTCAGGGAGGTCAGGAACCAATATACACTGGCAGTTAGGAAAGCCAAGGCTAGCTTTTTCAAGCAGAAATTTGCTTCCTGTAATACAAACTCAAAAAAGTTCTGGGACACTGTAAAGTCCATGGAGAATAAGAGCACCTCCTCCCAGCTGCCCACTGCACTGAGGATAGGAAACGCTGTCACCACCGATAAATCCACAATAATTGAGAATTTCAATAAGCATTTTTCTACGGCTGGCCATGCTTTCCACCTGGCTACCCCTACTCCGGTCAACAGCCCTGCACCCCCCTCAGCAACTCGCCCAAGCCTCCCCCATTTCTCCTTCACACAAATACAGTTAGCTGATGTTCTGAAAGAGCTACAAAATCTGGACCCCTACAAATCAGCCGGGCTAGATAATCTGGACCCTTTTTTTCTAAAATTATCTGCCGAAATTGTTGCAACCCCTATTACTAGCCTGTTCAACCTCTCTTTCGTGTCGTCTAAGATTCCCAAAGACTGGAAAGCAGCTGCGGTCATCCCCTTCTTCAAAGGGGGTGACACTCTTGACCCAAACTGCTTCAGACCAATATCTATCCTACCCTGCCTTTCTAAGGTCTTTGAAAGCCAAGTTAATAAACAGATTATCGACCATTTCGAATCCCACCGTACCTTCTCCGCTATGCAATCTGGTTTCAGAGCTGGGCATGGGTGCACCTCAGCCACGCTCAAGGTCCTAAACGACATCATAACCGCCATCGATAAGAGACATTACTGTGCAGCCGTTTTCATTGATCTGGCCAAGGCTTTAGACTCTGTCGAACACCACATCCTTATCGGCAGACTCGACAGCCTTGGTTTCTCAAATGATTGCCTCGCATGGTTCACCAACTACTTCTCAGATAGAGTTCAGTGTGTCAAATCGGAGGGCCTGTTGTCCGGGCCTCTGGCAGTCTCTATGTGGGTGCAACAGGGTTCAATTCTTGGGCCGACTCTCTTCTCTGTATACATCAATGATGTCGCTCTTGCTGCTGGTGAGTCTCTGATCCACCTTTACGCAGACGACACCATTCTGTATACTTCTGGCCCTTCTTTGGACACTGTGTTAACTACCCTCCAGACGAGCTTCAATGCCATACAACTCTCGTTCCGTGGCCTCCAACTGCTCTTAAACTCAAGTAAAACTAAATGCATGCTCTTCAACCGATCGCTGCCCGCACCTGTCCGCCCGTCCAGCATCACTACTCTGGACGGTTCTGTCTTAGATTATGTGGACAACTACAAATACCTAGGTGTCTGGTTAGACTGTAAACTCTCCTTCCCGACTCACATCAAACATCTCCAATCCAAAATTAAATCTAGAATTGGCTATTTCGCAACAAAGCATCCTTCACTCATGCTGCCAAACATACCCTCGTAAAACTGACCATCCTACCGATCCTCGACTTCGGTGATGTCATTTACAAAATAGCCTCCAATACTCTACTCAACAAATTGGATGCAGTCTATCAGAGTGCCATCCGTTTTGTCAACAAAGCCCCATATACCACCCACCACTGCGACCTTTACGCTCTCGTTGGCTGGCCCTCACTTTACACTCGTCGCCATACCCACTGGCTCCAGGTCATCTACAAGTCCCTGCTTGGTAAAGCCCCGCCTTATCTCAGCTCGCTGGTCACCATAGCAGCACGCACCCGTAGAACGCGCTCCAGCAGGTATATCTCACTGGTCACCCCCAAAGCCAATTCCTCCTTTGGCCGACTTTCCTTCCAGTTCTCTGCTGCCAATGACTGGAATGAACTACAAAAATCTCTGAACCTGGAGACACTTATCTCCCTCACCAGCTTCAAGCACCAGCTGTCAGAGCAGCTCACAGACCCCTGCACCTGTATATAGCCCATCTGTAAATAGCCCAACCAACTACCTCATCCCCTACCATATTTATTTATTTATTTATTTATTTATCTTGTTCCTTTGCACCCCAGATTTTCTACATTGCACATTCATCTACTGCACATTTACCATTCGTGTTTAAATGCTATATTGTAATTACTTTGCCAACGTGACCTATTTATTGCCTTACCTTCCTTATCTTACCTCATTTGCACTCTTTGTATATAGATTTGTTTTTCTACTGTATTATTGACTGTATGTTTGTTTTACTCCATGTGTAACTCTGTGTTGTTATGTGTGTCGAACTGCTTTGCTTTATCTTGGCCAGGTCGCAGTTGTAAATGAAAACTTGTTCTCAACTTGCCTACCTGGTTAAATAAAGGTGAAATAAAATAAAATAAAAAATCTGGGTGTTTGAGCAATAGGGCGGAGGGGAAACATGCCTTTAGTAGACGGAAGGCTTCGTCAGCTGTTGGACTCCACTCCAACCTTCGTGGACCACCCTTGAGGAGAGAGGTGAGAGGAGTGGCGATGGACCGGAAGTTCCTGTTGAAACGGCGGTAGAAATTGGCAAATCCCAAAAACCATTGTAGCCCCTTTATGGTGGTTGAGACTGGCCATGACCTGACCACATGACCTGACTACCTTCTTGACGTCCATCTTCACTCCTTGCAGGCTGATTTGCTAGCCAAGGAAGGAGACAGACTCCTGATTAAACTGACACTTCTCAGCCTTGACAACAGGTGGTTTGCCAGGAGGCATTCCAGGACTACTTGGACGTAAGCGATGTGATCCTCCAAGGCGGCCGAGTAGACCAGGATGTCGTCGATATACACAACCATATACATTTTCATCCTCGACCATGAGATGGTGGAGTTGTGGCATTAAAGCCAAGGGTGGCGTCAGATGAATGGCACGACAATGGGCCTCAGGATCTCGTCACAGAATCGCTGTTCATTCAAATTGCCATCGATAAAATGCAATTGTGTTTGTTGTCTAAAGCTTATGCCTGCCCATACCGTAACCCAACCACTACCATGGGGCACTCTGTTCACAACATTGACATCAGGAAACTGCTCGCCCACATGATGCCATACACGTGGTCTGCAGGTTGTGAGGCCAGTTGGACATGGCCAAATTCTCTAAAACAACGTTGGAGGCAGCTTATGGTAGAGAAATTAACATTTAATTATCGGGCAACAGCTCTGGTTAACAAAACTGCAGTCAGCATGCCAATTGCACGCTCACTCAAAATACATCTGTAGCATTGTGTTGTGTGACAAAACTGCACATTTAAGAGTGGCCTTTTATTGTCCCCAGCACAAGGTGCACCTGTGTAATGATCATGCTGTTTCAAATCAAATCAAATTTCATTTGTCAAATGCGCCGAATACAACAGGTGTAGTAGACCTTACAGTGAAATGCTTACTTACAAGCCCTTAACCAACAATGCTTTAAGAAGTTTGAAGAAAAAAATTAAGTGTTAAGTAAAACAATTGATAAGTAAAACATATAGAGATAGAGATAATAAACAGAGAGTAGCAGCAGCGTAAAAGAGGGGTTTGGGTAGCCCTTTGATTAGCTGTTCAAGAGTCTTATGACTTGGGGGTAGAAGCTTTTAGGGCCTTCCTCTGACACCGCCTGCTATAGAGGTCCTGGATGGCAGGAAGCGTAGCCCCAGTGATGTTCTGGGCCGTACGCACTACCCTCTGTAGTGCCTTGCGGTCGAAGGCCGAGCAGTTGCCATACCAGACGGCGATGCAACCAGTCAGGATGCTCTCGATGGTGCAGCTGTAGAACCTTTTGAGGATCTGAAGACCCATGCCAAATCTTTTCAGTCTCCTGAGGGGGAATAGGCTTTGTCGTGCCCTCTTCACGACTGTTTAATCAGCTTCTTGATATGCCACACTTGTCAGGTGAATGGATTATCTTGGGCAAAGGAGAAATGCTCACTAACTGGGATGTAAACAAATGTGTGCACAAATTGAGAGAAATAAGCTTTTTGTGTGTATGGAACATTTCTGAGATTTTTTATTTCAGCTCATGAAACATGGGACCAACACTTTACATGTTGCATTTCTTTTTTTGTTCAGTGTAGAATAGAATTGAATAACAATATACTCTATTCTCTCTTATCGTAATTATCCTACTTACCTCCAACAAATACATCTATTCCTCCAGCAGCTTTAGCATAGAATAAATAATATCTATTATATTCCATTCTATCATCATTATCTTCCCTACCTATCTACAAAAAAGAAGTATTTTATCTTGTAGGAGGAATCACACTCCTCTGTGAGGTTGTGTTATTATTCAGAATATGGGTGTTCTCCGATTTGATGTCAATGTGCTTGAAGAAGTTATTCCAGAAGAAGGAAAGGTAGCTCTCTGCGTGATTACTAGGAATACCTGCATAGTTTGTCGAGAATGTTAGAGGTGACAGTAGATTTTATGTGGTCAATCTCTATGGTATGACACTGGATGTTATTAGTAAATGGTCTGAGGTTTCTAAAATACTCCCCTTGTATGGTTACAACTTGTATAGTTTAAATGTTACAGTAGAAATTAGATGTGTAGACTAATGGAAATAACAATTTTGCTATCAAGTGACAGTAGATTTCTGCAGAAAAAAGTATCTTATGCGGTCAATCTCTATGGTCTGACACTGAATGTTTTTAGGAGAGGGTCTGAAGATTCTAAAACACCCCCTTTTATGCTGACAACTTCTATAGTTTTAGCTGTACAGTAGAAAACAGCAGTATGGGGCTGCAATGAGGAGCTGTATTAAAAATGTCTATTTCCATCAGCAGTGATAGCAGATCTGTTTGTGTAGGAGACAATTTCCTGTTTTTTGTCAAGAACTTCCTGGGCCCAAAAAAGTATTTAATGCAGTCAATCTCAATGGTATGATCTTATTAGTAGAGGTTCTGATAATTCTGATTTAAATCATGTTATGTTACCAGTTAAACACCACTAGTACTTCCAGTGTTAGTATTGTGTTGTTGCTGTTTTTTACTGGGGACTATAACAAAAAACCTCATTATCATTATAGTATGCATAATCAAACAGTAAATCAATCTTTTTTTATTGATTTCTATAATATCTTGTTTATCTTTTCAATAAATATATGTTTAGTAATTTAAAACAATTTTTTGGGGGGTGGTTTTGAATCATAAAAACGTCCTGTTAAAACTTGTTAGGGATACAATCCCGTGAACGGGATCGATTTTGACAACATCCGGTGAAATGCAGAGTGCCAAATTCAAATTACAAAAATACTAATTTTAAACATTCATGAAAATACAAGTGTCGCACATCATTCAAAAGCTTAGAATCTTGTTAATCTAACAGTGTTGTCAGATTTAAAAAAGGCTTTACAGCGAAAGCAGAACATTTGATTGTCTGAGGACAGCGCCCCGCACACATATTCAATTAGCATTATAACATAACCAGCAGAGGTGTCACAAAACTCAAAAATAGCGATAAAATAAATCGCTTACCTTTGAAAATCTTCATCTGATGGTATACCCAAGTGTCCCAGCTACTCAATAAAAGGTCCTTTTGTTCGATAAAGTCCGTATTTATATCCATAAAGCTATGTTTGGTTGGCGCGTTTTGTTCAGTAATCCACCTGCCCAAAGGCGTTCATCCATGCAGACAAACAATATCCTAAAAGTACCGGTAAAGTTCGTCGAAACAAGTCAAACAGCGTTTCTAATCAATACTCAGATACCCTAAAATGAATATAAACGATAATATTTCAGACGGATTATAGCCTGTTGAATAGAAGAGAAAAAGAGCTAAGAGCGCGCGCTCACTGTTACGCGCTCAGTCCATAACAGGACACTTGACGACACCTCAGGAAGAACATCTCTTACTCCATGGTTATTCAAGATAAAAGCTTGACACCTTTTCTAAAGACTGTTGACATCTAGTGGAAGCCATAGGAACTGCAATCTGGGAGCTTAAAATACAATGGTTTGAATAGAATGCCAATTGAAAACAGTGTGACATGACAGATTCAGATTTTACGGATGGATTTTGCTCTGGTTTTTGCCTGCCATATCAGTTCTGTTATACTCACAGACATTATTTTAACAGTTTTAGACAGTTCAGATTGATTTCTATATGCATATCCTAGCTTCTGGGCCTGAGTAACAGGCAGTTTACTTTGGGCATGTTTTTCATCCGTACTTCAAAATATCTAAGTAACATTTTTCAGGTACTTTAATTTTGAAAAAAATATCACGTGACCTTAATGTCGCTTGTTTCACAATTCTGCGCAGTAGCTAGCTATACATGGAAATGGCACCCGTGTTGAACTCTAGCAAGAAGATAGTTCTGTATCTAGCTAGACTAGTTCAGAAGACTTGAGGCTCGTTCTTAAAAGACACGGTCCTTCATACTAGAATATTTGTGGGTTATCGACATTTGTCTTCAAAAACAAAAGGGATTTGGAAGAAAATCGGATTATTATGACAGGGCCGAAGAAGAGTCGCAACGGAAAAGACATTACTGCATTTTAGAACGTTGACAACATCAGACAGGTAACGTTAACGTCTAGCTAGTGTCACGGTGCGGAGGTTTCTCTTGGTAATGAGCAATACCTTTCTTGTCCCTGGCCTCAATCTAAGGTACCAGAGCTTCGTGCGTCACTGTTATAGTTCAGTGAAACACTAGGTCTGCTGTGTGACCTATGTTAGGTATATTTGGTATGCTTGTTATAGTGAAAACTTCCCCTTTTATTTACTTCCCACTGAAGTTGATCAGGCTTCAGTATGGGGTAGTATAATATTCAGGTTCTGTGTTCACCATTATTCAAACATACTTTCTCTCCCCTGTCCGTCCTATATTTATTATACCTAAACTGATTCGATTTCCTCACTCCCTTGGGCTTTATGACTAATACAACTTATGTCTCTCTCTAGTTATGGTTCCGTCAGTTCCTCCACCCCTTGCGTTTTATCCCCTGCGCTAAGGGTAGTCCGATACCTTCTTTTGCGTTTTATCCCCTGCGCTAAGGGTAGTCCGTTATGCCTTCTCCCCCCTAGTTTCCGGTAGTACGTTTATTCCCTAAAACGATTTACCTAACTACAAGGGTTGCAGTATCCTGTAACACGTTTATGCCTTCACGCGCTACCTGCCCACAGTAATATGTTTATGCCTTCACACATTATCTGCCTACAGTAACATGTTTATGCCTTCACACGTTATCTGCCTACAGTGTTTAGTATCCTATAGAACGTTTATTACCTAAAACGATTTACCTAAGTACCCGTCGGTTAGGGCTGCTTGAACCCTAATACTAAATACTGTTCCAACTAAAATAAGTTAAGGTACACCATTATAACTTAATTTTAGTTCGGCGTGTCTAGCTTCTTTCCGATCATACCAGGAGTGTCAGAGTTGTTATCTCCTATGATCAGTTAGTTACCAAACGCACCGTCTTTTTATTTAAAAGCAGTAATAGCAATACAGAGTTACTTTATCCATCACAGTTTAACAGTTTCTTTGAACATAAATCATCAAATCCTTATACACTTCACACAAGCAGTAGATGCAAATTATAAGCAAGATCTCATTACCTTAATCCCTTCTTCAATTGATTCTCTGAGTGGTCAAGTGGATACTGGTCCTTTGACGCGTTCAAATCATCAATCCCTTGTTAGGTAGGGCTCGCTTTGCCTACCACGAGAGTTATCTGAGGTTTCGTTTACCGATACAACAAGGCCTATCAACCCGACAAAGGCTCCTATGCGCCTCTAGATCACCTAGCTTTCGCTCAAAGCAGTGGATCCAGGCACAATACTCGGCTCTGTGTCGCTTTACTTGATGCCTCGTTCTATCAGTAACTCATTGTACCTCGCACCCTCGTGGAGTATAAAGCAAGTATATTTACCAATTTAGGGGGTGATCACCCACTGGGTTGTCCAGACCTCGACGGAGTGATTCACCCCGATCTCTCTTTTTCCTCCCCTTATATACCTTTCTCAGAGAATCATTTTGTGAAGCTTACAATATAATCGTGCAGTGTCTTAGACGCACTGCGCAAGGTGGCTGCTTCCGCTGTGCCCTAGTTTAGTTGAAGCTTGTTTTTTAATTCTTGCCAGATGACATCTTCGTCGTCTTCTTCTGGTTCTGTCTTCCCTGGCTCTGTCACAGTGGGAGGCGGACCGTCCTCTGTTTGGCTCCTCTGTGGTATCTCCCAACACCCTTCTGGCACCTCCCACCCAGGCACTAGCCCCTCTGCTTCTCTCTCTCTCAAAGGGGCCTCGGGTTTAATTAGATCCCCCGGCCCTGGGTGTTCTGTTCGGCCCAGCAGTGCCTTCACCCAATCACTTTTTATCATTTTTGCTACACCCTCTCCATGATTTGAAGGTTCCCTGGGCCTTTCGCTTTTCCTGCTCTTGGTGTGATGCTTCTTGCTGAGTCCACATATCTTTGACCCTAGCATTTTCCTGTCCGCCTGGTAGACTCCTGCCACCACTACTCTCTCTTCTTCTTTCTGTCCTAGCACATATCTAGCTCTGCAATGCCTTTTATCCAGCGTTATGTACTTAGTTATTAGGCGACCGCTAAGCTTGAGGTCTATATATTCCACTTCCTGTGGCCAGCTGTCGTCCGGATCCGCTACATAATCAGTTAAATTTCCCTTCCATATTGGGATTATTACAAAGCAAGCTGCGCACAGCGAAATAACTTCTGAGTCTTCTCCCCCCCTCTGGCGCTGTAGCGTCCCAGCCGTAAGCTGAGCACAGCCACTGCACTTAGATTTGCTTGTCCATAGGTCCTCCATGTTCAGCCCCCATCCTCCAACCTGTGCAATATATTTCACCATTTAATCCTGTTACTAAAATTCGTCCTGAATTTGGGTTCCACTGGGTCAGGACCCCTTGGTATCTTACAGACTGTAGTTCTAACCATACTGCTTCAGGTTTCCAGTTTCCTCCCACCCTTTTTAATACAGTACAACACGGCCATACTGTGGCTGCTTGCATACATTCCAAACAGGCCACCTCAGTGACCTTTCCCCCTACTCCTAGTTCTACTCTAAGTCTATTTTTCAAACAGTTCCCACGTGTTGCATTCTTCCTGGTCATTCAGCCTTTTGCTTCAGCAACTAATCTCTCCCTCCCATCGTCCCCTCTCTGCCCTTGCTTCTAGATTGTTCCTTGGATATTCCCTAATAAATTTCCCCATATTTAAATTTGTGAAGTCCCCGATTTGTTGCCGGTCTTCTTCCTGGTTAGGGGAGGTAGGGTGATTAGTTGCTGTCTCTTTTTCTTCCTGTCTTCCTATTCTGTTCTTCTGCCTGTTTTGTCTCCTTACAAGACCTCTCCTTCCTCCCTTTTCTTTGGTTATCCTTTGTCTGGGCCCTCTCTTCATATAGATGCTTTGCCAACTCTAAGGCCTTCTGTGCCATGTCTATTGCTTCTAAAGCTGGCCCTTGGTTGGGCTGGATTCTACCTGGGCCACTCTGCCTTCTTCTGGCTATTTCCTCCCTGACCTTTTGCTCCTGTTTCTCCATCTCCAGCCTCTCCCTCTGGTTTGTGGTCCTAAACCTCCCTTGGGGCCTAGTTTCTTTCCGGGCGGGTACCAGTTCCCACCTTCCTCCTTGCCTTTTTTCTACCCTAGCCTTCTCAGCTTTGTTCCACTGCCTAATTTCCACAGGAGTAGGTTCCTGTACCTGCCCTACAAAGCGATCCATGGGTTTCAGCGTTTGATTTCTCATCCCTTTACCGGGGACCCCATGATCCCAGAGGTCTCCTTCCTCACAGTCTAACTTTACCCACTGCATTTCCTTCCTTTCTACTGAATACCTGGGCCAATAGCCATCCTTGTTCTGGCCAAACCCTGCTTCTTTCCTCAATTCCTCTATGTCCCCTTGGGCCCATTGTTGCCCTGATCCTCCTTGTCCCGCTAACAGGTCTCCCAGAGCCTGATCGGGTCCACTAGTTTGGTTTTGGATTCTGCCTGTTCTTTGATTTTTCCTGCTCAGCCCTATTGGCCCATATCTATACGTTTTATCATGCTGAGGCCACCCACTGTCATCTTCTAGATACAGTAGCTTCCTCCCCTTACTTTGTACTGCTCCCTCCAGAGCCACTATGGTTTGTCCCGGGGTGTTCCCTAACAGGCCACACCCTGGTCCCCAGCCGGTTATCACCCCTGGGGTCTCCAGTATGCTGTCTTCGTCCCTACGTTGCACTCTCCATGCTGCGTTGGATATATAGCAATCCCAGCATACCCATGCGCTGCCGCATAGTACTATACCTGTTACGTGATTTTTATCTAACGGGTATGGGCCTAATGCTCCACACCCGCCACATGAGACCGCCCTTATCCCTGCTGGATGGGTGGCGCACACCTTACTTTCGTATACGCGATGTACTACTAACCCCGAGGAGGTAATTTGGGGTTCTAATTTACTCTGTTTTATCCTACACTTCTCTTCTTCCTTCTCCTCGGGGGTCCCCTCTCTGCTCCTTCCTCCGGGGTTTAGCTGGTTATGCTTCCCCTGGGCTGCGGTCTGTTTTGGGTAAGAACAAATATGGGAAACATCAAACCCCATACTTGCATTACACCGCTATATGCTTCCCAATGGTTTTTCAGTATTCCCGTGGCTATTCCTACTATCATCCATACTATGGGTGGCACAGCCTTTCCTATCACTTTCTTACGCTCCCTCTGTCCTTTAATCTTTATCCAATTCTTACACAAGTTATGCACTCCCATAACTGTCACTATGCTTTGCACAATTGTTCTCCCGGCCTTTCTCCTGCCCTTTTCCCCACATCTCCAATTAGGCCTGCCAGTGATCCTAAAGCCTGCATCACTACCATTAACGGATAGTGTTTTCCCAGTATGGGTTCGTACCTCTGGAGTACGACTACTGGTATCATTGTTGTAAGTACTTTAGTCATCTTGCTTAATCCAAATCGTACTATAGCGCATGATGAGGTTATTATCATTGCCAGTACTGTTACTATTCCATTGTTTCGTCTATGTATGTAAGCCAAGCAGTTCCATATTAATATTTGTAGTATTTGACAAAGCAGATTATTATATCTTACCGCTCCATACTCTTCTTCGCTCTCACTGGTCAGGTTTGTGTGGTTGTTTGCCATTTCTTAGTTTGGCTCAATCTGTCAATCTGCGTGGGGGGTCTGGATGCACTAAGCTGAAGTCCAGAGTTGTGACCTTCTTCTCTTGGCCTGCTGCTTTTTATTCTGTTTGTTTCCTCCCTCTATGTATCACTGCTCTGGTGGTTTTGCCACCTGGGGTTGCGATTTTAGCCTATGTCGGGTTTTTAACTTAGTTTCTGAAACTGCGTCTTTTTAGGCGCGTCCCCTCTTAGACCCTTGTGGCTTGTTTTTTTAGAATCAGTGGTTCTTTTAGCGGCGCTTCTTCTATGACACCTTTTTTTGTTTTTGTAGGTGGCTTCTTGTGCACCTTTTCGTACACCATGCTCCAAATAACTAGTCCCTTCAACAGTCTCCAAATGCCATTTAACAGCATTTTCAGCATCCACGCACAGGCCTTCAATAACTTGCATAGTATTAAGAACCCTACTTTCCACACCTTTGCTAGTGCTTTATCTACTGGGAGTCCCAATTTCTTAGCCCATCCTATTGCTAACATCAGGGTCAGAAATATTAGGACGGCTATGGTTATCCATAGACCCTTCCAAAATTTGTTTTTAATGGTATCCCACCATTTAGTCACCTTTTTTATCTCTATTTCTATCGCTTCGGTGACTTCGGTTACTGGGTTAACTACTACTTCATTCCACAGGGTTTCTAGGCCTGTGGTAAAACTCCCCCATCCTATTCCATACCAGTTTCCACCAGTTTGGTCCGACTTGAGGTTCTCGTCTAAATACCAGTAAGTATTGTCTCCAACTTCTCTCTCTTCCAGTAGGTTACAGTAGTTATTTTGGCTAGCCTCAAAGAGCAATTTTAGCACTCTTGCAGTCAAGTTACAAACTCTTTGGCTAGATGAGTTACTTGGTACTCTACTGCAGTCCCAGTCTGATGTCCTAGTCATCATCCAGGTGCTATTTCCCTCCCAACTTTCATTCCATTGGGGCTTATCGGCTGGCCACATTAAGTGTGTTGCCCAGTCTTTAAATATTTCTCCCATCCAGGTTCTGGCTTCTGGTTTTAGCATGTATCTTGCCCACGGGAGTAATTGATATGCTGTCCTGGGTAGCTGGTCTCTAGTTCCCCCTATGTCCCCTGGATTGTAATGAAATTTCAGGCCACCATAACATGCCAACTGTACATACCCTTGAGACAAGGGGGTAGGGTCCAATGGTCTTTTTCCCCACCCCATTGCCTTTGGGTCATAGGATTTGGATATACTTACCCCGGCGTGATTTATGCTTACCAAGGTCATGTTGGTGATCACTGTCTCGTTTAGTTCCAGCTCTTTCCGTCCCATTCGGCCTGAACTGATGGTCCATTTTTGTAGCATAAGGCCATGGAACCAAAACAGCGCTTTGCCGTCATTCCCTATGGGGCTTAAGCTATAGCCGAAATGGTGTACGGGGGTTAGCTCATCTTCTGGCCTAATCCCTGGTCTATACACCCCGTCTGCATATTTTCTCCTAGGGCAGGCATGGTGTTCTCTGACCCCTAATGCCGTATATTTATATTTACTGTGTATTGCGAACGTAGGAGCTACTCCTAGGTTTCCAGGGGATGGATAATGCCCTCCCGACCATTTATGCATCCAGGGTACTTGTTCTTTTAAATATCCGTGGGCACTAATGCAATGATACCTGGCCCATGCTTCTGTTTTATTGCTGGGTGGTTTTGGCCAGATGGTATTATAGTCTCCTACCTTTTGTGGCCCTTTGCGGTGGAAGGCATTATTTAACTCCTGTCCCTAGTTCCAGTCAGGTTTAGATCCGCACATCCTCTGGGCCATGCGTAAACTAGTCTGGTACATTCCACTCTCTTGAGTAAATTTTGTCCCCAAGCTTCTAAGATCTATCTGACTGTCCATGGTGTATTCCTTGGCTGTGTCATAGGCTTTATTGTCCTATTATGTGTTGTGAAACAGGTCCAACCTGTGGTGGTGTAATACAGGGCCTCGCCTTTTTCGCCCTTTGCATTGGGTATTGGTTTCCCTGCTTCCCCATATTCCATTCTATGGAACCTATCTTGGGGCCCGGCGATATATCCGAAGTATCTATATGTTCTATTTGATTTGTAAGGTAGCAATATACCGTGGGGGTTAGGGTGCATCAAATTTGAATGGGAAATTTTAATTTCAAAATATCAATTTGGCTGGCATTGCATTTTGTTCAAATTAACATAAAAATTACTTTTGCAAAGTTTTGAGGAATTCCATTGAGATTTAGGGGTGCCACCTAACACATGAACTTTGACGAAATTTAAAAAATGTGACATTTTTTGTCTAATTGCCATAAGGTTGACCTGGAAATGTTGAGTACAGTTAACTTTTATACAGTAACATGTTCTATAGGGTTATCAAAGTAAAAGTTGTTTGTTTGCCTTTGGGCAACTTGGGCATTTCTCAGAATTCAACTTTCAAGATTCTCCATTCATTTGTCCTATAGACAAAATGAATAGAGGTCAATGGGACATGTTCACGTGGCCTTACCCTGAATTTTGTGCAGCAGTGATGGATGTCGGACACACATATAAAGTTTAATTGACTTTATTGTTAAACACAAGGGGCGATACTGACACACTTAAAAGAACAAACCCTCTCTAGTGGCTAACTCACTGGCAACTAACAGGGCCTAATGATAAGAGCTGACACTAACTAAACTTCAAACTTAATTGCTCAGTCTGTGCCAGAGTCTGCTCCACTGAGCAACATCACCAGGGAGAAAGAGAGAGGAAATTGAACCTGAACTCTGAACCTAGCCAGTGCGTCTCCCCCCAGATATGTCTCCCCACCCGCCACCCAAGAGTAACCGTCCTATTCAGGGATTAGCTTGCGTTTGCAGCGGCGAGGGTTTGGCTGTTGGTTGCGGTCATGTTCAACTGCCTGCAGCACATTCTGCAGGTGCTGCTCCTTCCTTGCCATTGCGACGAAGTCGGATGTGAGCTTGACGCCACGCTCGGCACAGTCATTGACCACGTTCATTGCACGTACATTGACCTCACTTTGTTTGAACGCAGCATTGGTCGCCCATTCCTTCACATCGAGAGACATAAATTCTGGATCAATGTGCAGCTGGTGCATCCCAAACCAGCAATCCTTATTGGCAAGGTCAGCCAAGCTGGTGGTTGGCAAGAGGGTGGGGAACTTTGGCTTGCCAAAGCCAGTGCCAAAGCGCTGCTCAGGGATGTGCATGGGGAGATCAGCGGGCTTGTGCTCCAAGATCGCTCTGGCAAGTGCACGCTTGTCATCATTGGGCACCTTGCTGCTGAAGAGAGCCAGGGTAGCATCTCACCTGTCAGGTACCAGCGATGCCTCTCCAGCGCCTTGATCGCTGATGCTGCAATGCCCTCATCTACAGCCTTGTATGCCTGCAGGTGGTGGTAGAGTGTCAGGTCATTCCAGGCAGCATCTACAGCTTTCTCGCAGGTCAACCACCACTTTGCATAGATGTGTGTAATGAAAATGGCAAATGCCCGAATCTTCGGCACCTGCTGCTGTGTGGTGATTGTGCCCTGGGGAAGCAACGCGATGTGCTGCTCCATCAAAGCCAGCTTGAGAGTATAGAGCAGCTTGGCCATCCATCGTGCCTTGTGGAGCGCTCCCGGTCATTGGAAGCTCACTGCGGTCTGCTCTTCACCATCTGCATCCAGAAACACAAGACACAGCTGCACAAACTCATGGTAGTCACCTCGCTTGTGGTCAGTGACTTCTTTTGCGCACCTGACAAGTTCAGCATGTAAATTGCCCAGGAGTGGTTGCTCGGTGTTGCCAGTAATGTAGCGGGACCATTGGCTGCTGGATTCTTGTGGTAACAGGTTCCATTTCTCTCTCAGACGTGTGAACAAGATAACCTCTGGCGAGCGTGATGACTCCACCGTCAGGTCTGTGAAAACCTGGTTCAGGAGGACCTCACCAATGTGGTGCCGGCACCCAGACCAAAGCAGTGGTCGGCCCAGTGAGAGCTGTATGGCAATGCAGGCTGCTGTGAGATGGCCGGTGTTTGACACAGTGGTGTCAAATGCCATGTTGACAACCTGGTCAGCGCAGCACCAGTCCTGCAGCAACTTGCATGTCAACCGGGCAATGATCACTCCACATGCCTCATTGGTCTGCTTCTTATACGCCGGGACACCAAGCAGTTTCAGCCGCTCTGCATCTCCAACCACCACTGTCAGACGCTCCTCCAACTGGCGACATTGCTGAGCATCGGTGTTAACTTGCTGTCCCAGTGTAGGGTGCACAATGGAGGTGGTGTCCACTGCTTGTGCTGTTCCTCACTGATTGTCTCCAGCACTTGGCGTCTTGCTCGGTCAGCTGTTGCGTAAGATGCAGAGAGATGTGTACATTCACCACCTGACTCTGCAACAAGGCCACGAGTGAAGGCAGCCTGTTGCATTGGTGACATCTTCAACCTTGTAGCCAGTGACACGACACTTGGTCAGCTAAGGATGTCATGTGGAATGAAGACGTTTGTTCCAGTCTTCTTATGCTTGTGGGATGGTTCGCCCTCAGATGGTGGATAGACTGTGTTAGTATCCTCCTCTGACTCCTCATCACTCTCCGACTCCAAGCTGGACATTGCCGTCACCTCCTCCAGCTCCTTTTCACAGCGGGACTGTCTGGCTGCTGCGGCAATAATACATACCCAACACAGAAAGATCACCTCAAACAGAAAGATCACCTCAGTTTTCTTGAGCTGTAGTATTGTTTACCTCAGATCTCCATGGCGACCACTGAGCACTGTTAACCACTTTATCCAACAAAAACAGATGTGCGGTGGCACCCCTAAATCATCATGTACTGGAAAAATATTTTGCATGTGTTGTTTCTACATATATTGGAACACTTTTAGCACCCAGCCATATCAAAATTCAAGAAGTGTTTTTTGATGCACCCTAGTGGGGGTGGTTACCAAACATTCATCTATCCCATGCAGAATAATTCCCCGTGTGTAGGTATAATACTATGTCTTTTAGCCATTTTTCCTCTGTGTTAGTTGAGGGCTTTGTTGGCTGTCTTAATGCAGGGCTTAGGGTGCCCCTGCTCACCCTTAGTCTCACTCTGTTGCTCTTTAGGCACAGCACATCCTGTTCTGGTGGCTGGGTCTGGCTAGTTCCTTGTTGTGTCGAGTTCAGTGAGCTCGTAGTCTTGTTTGTTGAACTTGGTAATGTCGCTGTAGTATTAGGTGGCCAGGTCGTGGTGTTTATCTCAACATCTCTCTGGTTGTGGCACACCACATCCTCCCATTTACTGGCCAGGGTGCCTATGTCATATATAAAATTTACCTCAGTTTGGTTACCATTCATTATACCTTCCCACCTTTCCCCTTTATAAGAATTGGTGTATTGGCCATCCTTACAGGTCTGATTTACTACTTGGGGTCCTCTGGTAAGGTTCACTGCCCATCCATACAGAGTTCCATTTCTCTCTGATTTCCACAATATGCCCACTGAGTTTGTTGTAGTTTCATCAGTACTATTCCAGTAGGTATAGTTAAATCTTTGTCTCAATTTATCTGTTGGGAACCCAGGACATGTGCCATTGCTTTGACCTGTGTCACAGCTTATTGGTTCCCCCTTATATTTTGTAAAGGCTCTAAATACCGCTAGGGAGGATTCACATTCTCGTTGAAACACCTCTAAGCCTTGCCTATTTTCTTGTTCTTCTTGTAAGTGTCCTACATTTAGTACCAGTCCTAAAAATATATTCTAACGGTACTATTACTAAAGAGGAGAGGGCACTTACCCACCAGCACCAGCCGATTTTACATTCTCGGTGCTTGGTCCTATATTCCCCTAGTGTCATGTGCTGTTCTCCGTTTTTTTCCTTTCTCTTCAGTGCCCTTCTGTCCGACTTCATATTTCCTGTGGAAACAGAGGAAGTGACGTATTTTATCCTATTTCTATTTTCTCGTTAGGATGCTTGGCCTCCATATTTTCGATCTTTCTTGGCTGGTGGTTTGCTGCCTACTGTTACCCTCTCCAGGGTCTAACTTACCCCCCTGATTTCCTGAAAAAGTCGGAGAGTTTCATTCTTATAGATTTAGATTCTACTTCCTTTTCCACTTTCCTCTTACCCCTACCCTCTCCAGGAGTTGAATCCGATTCCACCGTCATGTGGCAGGACCAGATGCAGTCCTCCTTGGTAGCTGGGTCTTTTGCTATAAAGAGGCGCAATTTTAACTTAATCTCTATTCTGGGTCTCTTGTCTCCTGTCACTGGGGCCTTATCTGGGTCCTCAGGTATTATAGTTACCCCCCATGCCCGTTTTTTCCTTAGTCATGCTCCTGCCCCAATGCAGTTCCCTAACAATTTGGCCTTTTGATTCCCACCAGCACCGGCGCATCATGCCCTCGTGCCTGTTGGGTTCTTGATTATCATCAATCTGGTAATCATCATCTTGTGTCCAATCCCTTGTGTTAAGTAGCATATTGCATAGTAGGTCTCTGGGGTCCTCCTTCGAGAATGCCCCATCCACATAGAACCAGGCCTTCAATTCTCCTGCCTCGGTCCCGTACTCAACTATTTCTGTTGTCCTTGCCTGTCTTTGTGCGAGCCAGTCTTCCGCGTCCCGGTATGTGGACATTCCTCCCCTCTCCACAAATGCTATCCTATTGACTGGCCAAAGTGGCTGCTCCATTCTGACTGGGGTCAGGGTAGTGCCCCTGAGCAGCCTCTCCCCTTTGAGAGCCGCTCGTCTACACCCTGGGCACTGGCTATTGTTCAGCCCCCCTTGGTTATCCCAGGTACATCTACAGGTTTTAGGTTCCCACTCGTCTGGTACCCTTCTCACCCCTACGTTGCAGTTGGGGGCTAAGTTTCTATAGCACCCTTTGCATAGCTGTAATCTCCCTATCCGCGCCCTCCCTAGCGCGTCTATTTTATCGGTAAGGCACTGTAGCTGCCTAATGCTGTTATTGGAGGGCCCTTCATACTGGACCTCTCCTACGGGTTTTCCACACCCGTCGCATGCCACTATATTCCTATGTCCCTGGATGGGGTTCAGGGTTAATTCTGACCTTTCCCAGACTACCCTGTTCCCACTTCTCATTAACATTCCCTTCTTGGCCTGTTCCTCATGCCTAGTGTGCACCGCCTTCCATACGGCGTTTCTTTGTCTCCTTACTTGTAATCCCGACCTGCTCTCAGCGAGGGTTAGCCAGGCTGGGTTGCTATCTTGGGTGGACATACTTTTTTAAGTTGTAATATGTCTACTGTTTTATCCCCGTCTACTTCAACTGTGTTTCCACTAATTATCTTAGTAACCTGCCTTCTTTTTCCGTAGTTTTTAGCAATTACCTGTCCTTTAGTGACTGCCCCAGGTGGTTTCTTTACTCTAATCCAATCACCCACCTGCAACACACAAGGTAGAGGGGGAGACTGGGGATTAGCTATGTCAACCACTGTGGTCTTGTCAGGTAGTCCCATTAGTTTTCTAGGGCTCTCCCCTAGATCTGTTGGGGAGTTATTAAGTTCTAGGCATGCCTGCGCTAGCTTTTCCCCCCAATCTTTTCCTGCCTTCCACAGTCCTAGTGTGGTTTTCAGTTTGCCTATGGTCCATTCCGCTAGGCCGTTTCCTAGGTTGCTAACCTTTTGTTCCTGGCATGTTATACACTGTTGACACACAGCTGTTGCTCCTGTCCTGTCAAATAGCATATTTTCCTGTTTGAGTCGTTTCATAAAGATTCTTGGACCTAGATGTCCCCAGTCTATATGTAACGCTTTCAGTTTGTCCGCTTCTTTAGAATATAGCACGATTCGTCTCATCTGGACTAATTTGTCTACTTCTTTGTTCCCTTGATTAAAATCTCCTTCTTTACTGGCACCATCTGTGGTGTGTGCCTTTTGATGGGTAACTTTAATATCCATTTTGTCCATTATTTCATGGATCTTTCTCCATTCTCCCTCATATTGTATAATTTTATTCTTGGCTCCCCGATATCCATTGTTTTGCCAAACTACTTTATCTGAGGTCATGCCCTCCGCACAATAGTGGCTGTCTGTGACTAATTCTATGCGTCTAAGGTTACTGGTGCTGCAATGTATTATTGCCTCAAGCACTGCTCTAACTTCTGCTTTTTGTGCCGTGCCTAGCAACTTGCCTCGTTGTGTGATGAGCGTGTTGCCTGTGGCTTTGTTTTTAATAATGTATCCCCAAATAGATTCGCCTGACTTGCTGCTGCCGTCTGTGAACACCACAACGTCTCTAGGTTTCTCTGGCACTGTCACTCTCTTAGTTCGTTTTGGGGGTGGTTGGTCATTGTCAAGCCCAGTGCTTGCTACAAAAATGACCCCTTTTGTGGCTACAACATTTCTCCATTTATCCCATGTCGTGGAGATCACTGCTCTCATCTTTTTTGTGTTGTTTTCCGCCCACATGTTATTTAGTTCATTATCCTTAATAATAATTAACTGTCCCTGAGCCATTGCCATAATTTTGTTCCAGTAGATCTCTAGTAATGCCATTTTAGCTCCTTCTGAGTCATATTTCTGGATGGGCCCCTTTAACTGTTTGCTAAAGCATTTAATGCATTTGTCCGAACCTTCGTTCGAGAGAATTAGGTAACCGTCTCGTTCTACATTTTCTCCTTCTAGTTGTAGTAGCACCCATAATGGCTTTGTAGCATCTCTTGGTTCATTTTCTTGAGCCCTCGTGGCCATTTCTTTTAGTTGGTCCCAGGATTCCCAGGAGTCATTTTGGGGGTCCAGGCAAGTTTCTCCCTGCCATACTGCTTGTGGGTTAGTCCTATCTGATCCTCCCTTCGGGTTATGCCTTTATAACAGTGTTTAGCTATCCTGCTATATCCTGGTAGGTGGTTTCTTATGTAGCCCAGCTTCCCTAGTGCTTTCTGCATCTGGTTCACTGTGGTAGGTTTAGGGAGGTTTGCTATTTTTTCTAAATACCCTGGACTAGCTTATATGGATTCCCCAATGGTAAATCCCAAAAAGCTTACCTCTCTTCTCCCTATTTGACTTTTAGTCAAGTTCAGCTTCATGCCTGCCTTGTCTAGTTTTTCTAACGCGGCTATGACTGTTTGGGTGTGTATGGCTGGATCGTCATGGGTTAAGTACACATCATCTATGTAGATTTCGCAGTCTATCCCATCTAGGATTTTCCCCATAGCTTCCTGGAATACATTTGGGCTGTTCAAATATCCTTGCGGGAGAGACCGGAAACGATAGGCCTGGGTCCTATTTGGAGTGAATGCCGTTCTATCCATGCTATCTTTGGTAAGGGGTACGGCATAGAACCCATTGGCTAAGTCTAAACATGTTTTATATTTTCGTATCTTCATTTCTGTTAGCGCCATATTGGGGTCTATGTAAGATCCGTTGTGACTAGTGGTGAGCCTATTCAGAGCTTTAAAGTTAAATACTAGCCTCACGGTTCCATCTGGTTTGGGTACACATTACATTAGTTACTGGGTGGGCGATTTTCTCAATTTTGCCCTGTGCCTCTAATTCTCCTATTGTTATCATGGCTTCATCTAATTCCTTTTTGCTTATTTTGTATTGTTGGACTGTGTCATGGACTCCCCCCACTATTTTATGGGCATATTCCGGCCCTAGGGAACCACAGTCATTTTTATATTGTTGTACCTTAATTTTCTCTAGCGCAGTCATTATTTGGTCAATGTTAGTTTCGGGCAGGTCCGTTTCAGACTTTATCCTTTGTTTTTGTTGGGCGACATCTACTGGTTTAAAATGATTTAGTTTTACTGTCCCTATGGCATGGAGTTGCTTTGCATCCTCCACTGTTAGGAGGTTCTCTGTCCCTTGTAGCATATCTATGCCGAAGTGTTTTATCATTGTCATGTCTGTGTTATGTCCGTCTGGGAACTGAACTTTAAGTTTACCCACTAGTTTTCCTGGAGAGGTGGTCATACTGACCTGTGCCCCCGTGTCTACAAGAAACTCGTCACCATCTAGGATGATGACTGGATTTCTCTCCAGGGTTCCCTCTTCCCAGTTTGCAACCCCTCAGTCTTGTTTTAGGTTTGCCTCTTTCCATTTGGCAAGGCCTACTTTTCTTTGATCCCTTTCCTCTTGGGTCAGGGCCGCAAAGCCTCCCTGTCTAAATATGGGGGCTTTGGGGGTCCTGCGTTTCCTGGCTGTTTCCCTGCTCTGGGTTTGGGGTCTTGTTTCTGCCATGCGGCTGGGGCCTGTGCTGGTTTATCTGGTCTGGGCTTGGCCTGATACCTGGGGGTTTTATCTGGCTGGGTTGCCCGGTTCTGGGGTTTGTCCCTACGGCCTGGTTTGGTCGCTACCGCGTCAGGTGCTTCCACCCGCTGTATTTTTGCCGGGGCCGCTTTTCTCTTTTCGTTCTGTTTTTCTACAGTCTATTCTCTCTGGACTATTTGTTTCCAGATGAAGCTCCACTCCCCTGATGAAGCCTCTGTGTCTAGTTGGGCCAATAAATTGGCACAGGCATCATTATCTGCCTCAGCTTTATCTACCACGCATTCTAACGCTTCCTCACTCCCTAGTACGTCTTCCGCATGCTGGAAGCATACTCTCCAGGAGAGGAGGGCCGCTCTGTCTTCAGCCAGGCGGGTCCTGCACTCCCTCCTGTCATTTTGTTTTGTTCCTAGGGCCCCTAGTAGGTCCTCTAGGTTCCCCGACATGTTAGTCCCTAGTTCTTTGTTTAGATACGCTTTGGTGGCCTCCTCTCTGAGCCCTAATTCTTTGGCCTTGTTTACTGCCCTGTTAGCGAAACTTAGCCTATTGGTTCCTGGTTTGTAAGGATTAAGTGTGTCCTTTAGGAACTTCATTTGCATCATGAGTTCCTTTATTGGTAGAGGCCCTTGGGGAGCTCCCCTTGAAGCGGACCTCTCCCTGGGCCCACTCCCTGCCGTCTGCCTGGTGACTGCCTTGCCCTAGTTTGACTGGCTGACCTCGGTGCCCTGCGCAGCGGCTGCCTGTCCCTGCCCCGTGGGGTCCCTGGTGCCCCCATAAAGAGGCCTTCTTCCTCCTCGCTCTCTCCTTCCCCTGGGGCTGCTCTGATGGGCTTCCTGCCGGGCTGTTTCCTAGGCTTAGGTTCTGGCTCCTCCTCGGAACTGTCCTCTAGCCCCTCGTCTGTGCCCTCTTGGTCAGATTCCTCCCTAGCGTAACTGCTGAGTCTCTGGCGGGGCCCAGGGGTGGCTACCCTTACCCGTGGCCTGTCCTCTGAGACTGTCTCTGCGTTTTGTAGTAGTTCAGTCAGCAGGTCCTTATGACTATCTAGAGCGGCCATCATCTGGGTTATTTTGGCCGGGTTGCTTATGTTGGGGTTATTACATATATCCCTGGAACTGGGGCTATGTGACACCCTTTTCTTTGTTTTTTTACTTATCGTTTGTTCAGGTACCCTCACCATGACCCTAGGCTTTATTGGTGAAGCCTCCCTGCTCCAAGGTCCCTGTACCGGGTATGTATTACTCTGAGGGTTGTGTTCTTACTAGATTAGTGAGTTCTTCTAATTCTGCATCTGTTTCTCCCCCAGAGACACTCTCATCCCCGCTTTCGACGGGGTCTGCTATCTGTGGCGGGTCATAATGAGGTCCAGGCCTCCTGTCTATAGGGGAGACCTGGGGTAGGGGGGGTACAGTGCAAGTGCTACCCCCGGGGTGCTCATATACCCTGGTGCCATCGGGGGAGGGTTTGGGTCCCCCCATTCTGTAGCTGTTGACTGAGGGCGGGATTCCCGTTCCCCCCCTCGTCCTCACTAAGATTTGTTGACTCAACTATTTCTGAGTCGAACAGGTTTTTGCTGTCTATCCCTAATGCCTGTAGTTGCAAGCTTAGTCTCTGCAGCGGGATGGTAGATGCATCCGATGCCAAACCCATCACCGTGGGATAGTATGGCCTAGCATGGTGCATTACTATGCCCACTGCTACGTTCAGGTCTTCCTGGGTTTCCCCCTGTTTTGGGGTGACTTTTAGTATTACCCAGTCGTTTATAGTTATAAACTCCACTTCTCGCTCTCCTAGCTCCTGGGGGGCCATTATAGAGGCCCACCATGTCTGCCTCCGACTGGGGGCTACCCCTATTAGCTTTTTCAGGGCTACCTGCCATCTGTTTGTGTGGTTTTTCCAGGGACCTCCTGGGACCACTATGGCTGTTTCTTCCGTGGGGAATCCTCTAGCCCTCCTTAGGGTTAGTAGATTGTCCCTGTTCTCCTGGCTTGGTTCAGCCTCTGCCATGATTAGTTCCTATTTACTTATTAGTAATTTATTTAGGCTTTTTCCTGGTCTTACTGTCCCTTAAGGTCGAGGTTCTGTATGTAGGATATAACTAGCATAAAGTTGTATTTTGTCGTGTGCCCCACGTTGGGCGCCAAATGTCACGGTGCGGAGGTTTCTCTTGGTAATGAGCAATACCTTTCTTGTCCCTGGCCTCAATCTAAGGTACCAGAGCTTCGTAAGGCCACTGTTATAGTTCAGTGAAACACTAGGTCTGCTGTGTGACCTATGTTAGGTATATTTGGTATGCTTGTTATAGTGAAAACTTCCCCTTTTATTTACTTCCCACTGAAGTTGATCAGGCTTCAGTATGGGGTAGTATAATATTCAGGTTCTGTGTTCACCATTATTCAAACATACTTTCTCTCCCTGTCCGTCCTATATTTATTATACCTAAACTGATTCGATTTCCTATGCGTTCACTCCCTTGGGCTTTATGACTAATACAACTTATGTCTCTCTCTAGTTATGGTTCCGTCAGTTCCTCCACCCCTTGCGTTTTATCCCCTGCGCTAAGGGTAGTCCGATACCTTCTTTTGCGTTTTATCCCCTGCGCTAAGGGTAGTCCGTTATGCCTTCTCCCCCTAGTTTCCGGTAGTACGTTTATTCCCTAAAACGATTTACCTAACTACAAGGGTTGCAGTATCCTGTAACACGTTTATGCCTTCACGCGCTACCTGCCCACAGTAATATGTTTATGCCTTCACACATTATCTGCCTACAGTAACATGTTTATGCCTTCACACGTTATCTGCCTACAGTGTTTAGTATCCTCTAGATCGTTTATTACCTAAAACGATTTACCTAACTACAAGGGTTGCAGTATCCTGTAACACGTTTATGCCTTCACGCGCTACCTGCCCACAGTAATATGTTTATGCCTTCACACATTATCTGCCTACAGTAACATGTTTATGCCTTCACACGTTATCTGCCTACAGTGTTTAGTATCCTATAGAACGTTTATTGCCTAAAACGATTTACCTAAGTACCCGTCGGTTAGGGCTGCTTGAACCCTAATACTAAATACTGTTCCAACTAAAATAAGTTAAGGTACACCATTATAACTTAATTTTAGTTCAAGCGTGTCTAGCTTCTTTCCGATCATACCAGGAGTGTCAGAGTTGTTATCTCCTATGATCAGTTAGTTACCAAACACACCGTCTTTTTATTTAAAAGCAGTAATAGCAATACAGAGTTACTTTATCCATCACAGTTTAACAGTTTCTTTGAACATAAATCATCAAATCCTTATACACTTCACACAAGCAGTAGATGCAAATTATAAGCAAGATCTCATTACCTTAATCCCTTCTTCAATTGATTCTCTGAGTGGTCAAGTGGATACTGGTCCTTTGACGCGTTCAAATCATCAATCCCTTGTTAGGTAGGGCTCGCTTTGCCTACCACGAGAGTTATCTGAGGTTTCGTTTACCGATACAACAAGGCCTATCAACCCGACAAAGGCTCCTATGCGCCTCTAGATCACCTAGCTTTCGCTCAAAGCAGTGGATCCAGGCACAATACTCGGCTCTGTGTCGCTTTACTTGATGCCTCGTTCTATCAGTAACTCATTGTACCTCGCACCCTCGTGGAGTATAAAGCAAGTATATTTACCAATTTAGGGGGTGATCACCCACTGGGTTGTCCAGACCTCGACGGAGTGATTCACCCCGATCTCTCTTTTTCCTCCCCTTATATACCTTTCTCAGAGAATCATTTTGTGAAGCTTACAATATAATCGTGCAGTGTCTTAGACGCACTGCGCAAGGTGGCTGCTTCCGCTGTGCCCTAGTTTAGTTGAAGCTTGTTTTTTAATTCTTGCCAGATGACATCTTCGTCGTCTTCTTCTGGTTCTATCTTCCCTGGCTCTGTCACAGTGGGAGGCGGACCGTCCTCTGTTTGGCTCCTCTGTGGTATCTCCCAACACCCTTCTGGCACCTCCCACCCAGGCACTAGCCCCTCTGCTTCTCTCTCTCAAAGGGGCCTCGGGTTTAATTAGATCCCCCGGCCCTGGGTGTTCTGTTCGGCCCAGCAGTGCCTTCACCCAATCACTTTTTATCCTTTTTGCTACACTAGCTACGGTTGTTGTACAAACAGTTACCAGTAGGTAGCTAACTAGAACAGGTTTTGTATTCTAACTACGCTGCCAGTTGGTAGAATGGGCGGATTAGCTGACTGAGCAGTACATTTAGCTAAACCGGCTTGTACCTAACATTAGCTAGATATTTTAGTTAGGTAGCAAACACTTGTTAGTTAGGCGGCTAATGTTAGCATAATGCTACCTCATGCGAGGTTTTGATTCACCCGCCTCATAATCATAACGTCAACGTAAGACATAAAGAAAGTGTCATCAGTGACCTAGTTAGTGTGGTGTGCAAGTTAGTTCGCTAATTTGCCCCCCACATTTTCCACTAAACATACAATTGACCTGAACAACACTGTTTTACTTTAGATGTGCTGCAACTAACGTGATGTCTGTGCTTTGGTAGTCTCGCATTGCCATACCTCCAAAATCATGTCGTTGTCACGCCTCCGTTTTAGGGAACGCCTCAATCATACTGATTATTAAATTTCAGTACAACAGAAGTACATTCATTTCCAATGTAACGCTGCGTTTGCCTTGAGGTATTGCGTTTCATGCCTCGACCTCACCGATAGTGTCTTGCGCAAAATGTTAAGCAGCATCATCTAGATAAATCTACCCAAATCAGAAACCGTGGATAGATGGCAGCATTCGCGCAAAACTGAAAATGCAAACCACGGAAAGATGACTGGGAATATGGTTGAAAACAACAGTGTAGTTCAATGATTCAGACACCAGACGTATGTGGCAGGGTCTATAGACAATCACGGATTACAAAGGAGAAAACCAGCCACGTCTCTAACAAGTTAAACACCTTTGCCTGCTTTGAGGATAACACCGTGCCACCGACGCGGCTGCTTCCAAGGATTGTTGGCTCTTGTTCTCCGTCACCGACGTGAGTAAGACATTTAAACGTGTTAACCCTCGACTTCCTGACGGGACGGCCCCAGGTGGTGAGGGTAGGAAACAACATCTCCACCCCGCTGATCCTCAACACTGGGGCCCCACAAGGGTGCGTTCTCAGCCCTCTCTCTCTACTCCCTGTTCACCCATGACTGCGTGGCCAAGCACGCCTCCAACTCAATCATCAAGTTTGCTGACGACACTACAGTGGTAGGCTTGATTACCAACAACGACGAGACGGCCTACAGGGAGGAGGTGAGGGCCCTCGGTGTCAGGAAAATAACCTCTCACTCAACGTCAACAAAACTAAGCAGATGATCGTGGACTTCAGGAAACAGCAGGGGGAGCACCCCCCTATCCACATCGACAGGACAGTAGTGGAGAAGGTGGAAAGTTTTAAGTTCCTTGGCGTACACATCACGGCCAAACTGAAATGGTCCACCCACACAGACAGTGAGGCTGAAGGAATTCGGCTTGTCACCAAAAACACTCACAAACTTCTACAGATGCACAATCGAGAGCATCCTGTCGGGCTGTATCACCGCCTGGTATGGCAACTGCTCCGCCCACAACCGTAAGGCTCTCTAGAGGGTAGTGAGGACTGCACAACGCATCACCAGGGGTAAACGACCTGCCCTCCAGGACACCTACACCACCCAATGTCACAGGAAGGCCAAAAAGATAATCAAGGATAACAACCACCCGAGCCACTGCCTGTTCACCCCGCTATCATCCAGAAGGCGAGGTCAGTACAGGTGCATCAAAGCTGGGACCGAGAGACTGAAAAACAGCTTCTATCTCAAGGTCATCAGACTGTTAAACAGCCACCACTAACATTGAGTGGCTGCTGCCAACATACGGACTTAAATCTCTAGCCACTTTAAATAATATAAAATTGGATGTAACAAATGTATCACTAGCCACTTTAAACAATTTTGTATATAATGTTTACATATCCGACATTACTCATATCAAATGTATAGACTGTACTCTATACCATCTACTGAATCTTGCCTATGCCGTTCGGCCATCGATTCAAATCTCTAGCCACTTTAATAATTAAAAAGTGGATGTAATAAAGTGGATGTAATAAATGTATCACTAGCCACTTTAAACGATTCCATTTAAATAATGTTTACATATCCTACACTACTCATCTCACATGTACAGTGGGGCAAAAAAGTATTTAGTCAGCCACCAATTGTGCAAGTTCTCCAACTTAAAAAGATGAGAGAGGCCTGTAATTTTCATCATAGGTACACTTCAACTATGACAGACGAAATGAGAAAAAGAAATCCAGAAAATCACATTGTAGGATTTTTAATTTATTTATTTGCAAATGATGGTGGAAAATAAGTATTAGGTCAATAACAAAAGTTTATCTCAATACTTTGTTATATACCCTTTGTTGGCAATGACAGAGGTCAAACGTTTTCTGTAAGTCTTCACAAGGTTTTCACACACTGTTGCTGGTATTTTGGCCCATTCCTCCATGCAGATCTCCTCTAGAGCAGTGATGTTTTGGGGCTGTCTCTGGGCAACACGGACTTTCAACTCCTCCAAAGATTTTCTATGGGGTTGAGATCTGGAGACTGGCTAGGCCACTCCAGGACCTTGAAATGCTTCTACGGCCACTCCTTAGTTGCCCGGGCGGTGTGTTTGGGATCATTGTCATGCTGAAAGACCCAGCCACGTTTCATCTTCAATGCCCTTGCTGATGGAAGGAGGTTTTCACTCAAAATCTCACGATACATGGCCCCATTCATTCTTTCCTTTACACGGATCAGTCAGTCCTGGTCCCTTTGCAGAAAAACAGCCCCAAAGCATGATGTTTCCACCCCCATGCTTCACAGTAGGTATGGTGTTCTTTGGATGCAACTCAGCATTCTTTGTCCTCCAAACACGACGAGTTGAGTTTTTACCAAAATGTTCTATTTTGGTTTCATCTGACCATATGACATTCTCCCAATCCTCATCTGGATCATCCAAATGCTCTCTAGCAAACTTCAGACGGGCCTGAACATGTACTGGCTTAAGCAGGGGGACACGCCTGGCACTGCAGGATTTGAGTCCCTGGCGGCGTAGTGTGTTACTGATGGTAGGCTTTGTTACTTTGGTCCCAGCTCTCTGCAGGTCATTCACTAGGTCCCCGTGTGGTTCTGGGATTTTTGCTCACCGTTCTTGTGATCATTTTGACCCCACGGGTGAGATCTTGCGTGGAGCCCCAGATCGAGGAAGATTATCAGTGGTCTTGTATGTCTTCCATTTCCTAATAATTGCTCCCACAGTTGATTTCTTCAAACCAAGCTGCTTACCTATTGCAGATTCAGTCTTCCCAACCTGGTGCAGGTCTACAATTTTGTTTCTGGTGTCCTTTGACAGCTCTTTGGTCTTGGCCATAGTGGAGTTTGGAGTGTGACTGTTTGAGGTTGTGGACAGGTGTCTTTTATACTGATAACAAGTTCAAACAGGTGCCATTAATACAGGTAACGAGTGGAGGACAGAGGAGCCTCTTAAAGAAGAAGTTACAGGTCTGTGAGAGCCAGAAATCTTGTTTGTTTGTATGTGACCAAATACTTATTTTCCACCATAATTTGCAAATAAATTCATAAAAAATCCTACAATGTGATTTTCTGGATTTCTTTCCTCATTTTGTCTGTCATAGTTGAAGTGTACCTATGATGAAAATTACAGGCCTCTCTCATCTTTTTAAGTGAGAGAACTTGCACAATTGGTGGCTGACTAAATACTTTTTTGCCCCACTGTATATACTGTACTATATACTGCATCTTGCCTATGCCGGTCAGCCATCGCTCATCCATATGTTTATATGTACATACTCGTATTCAATCCTTTACATTTGTGTGTATAAGGTAGTTGTTGTGAAATAGATACTACTGCATGGTCGGAACCAGAAGCACAAGCATTTCGCTACACTCGCATTAACATCTGCTAACCATGTGTATGTGACAAATAACATTTGATTTGATTTGTATACAGATTATATTACAACTTTCTGTGTTTTGTATTAATAATTGTTCTTTAGTAAATAGGAAACCTAACAGTGTGTTAGTCCGAGAAACATTAACTAGATAGTTGTTTTATGTTTGTGAAACCTTGAAATGTACACAATGAGAAGTGATTTTGTAACAACACATTTTAATGGGTAATTGTATCAAATATATATCATTGTATGTTTGAATTAGTGATAAATGCCTATAAAGATAGGTTGGTATAAGATATCTGCTCCATTTTTGGGTCCCATGTTGACAAGATGTTGGCGAATCACTGGAAGGGAATATTGACCAACTGAGCATCTCAAATAAAATGAAATCAAATTTAAAGTTTATTTGTCACGTGCGCGGAATACAACAGGTGTAGACCTTACATCGAAATACTTACTTACAGGCTCTAACCAATAGTGCAAAAAAATGTATTATGTGAACAATAGGTAAGTAAAGAAATAAAAACACCAGTAAAAAGACAGTGAAAAAAAAAACTGTAGCGAAGCTATATACAGTAGCGAGGCTGCATACAGGCACCGGTTAGTCGGCCTGATTGAGGTAGTATGTACAGGTAGATATGGTTAAAGTGACTATGCATATATGATGAACAGAGAGTAGCAGTAGCGTAAAGGAGGGGTTGGCGGGTGGCGGGACACAATGCACAATGGGTCTTCCAAATGGACAATGACCCCAAGCATACTTCCAAAGTTGTGGCAAAATGGCTTAGGGACACAAAGTCAAGGTATTGGAGTGGCCATCACAAAGCCCTGACCTCAATCCTATATACATTTTGAGGGCAGAACTGTAAGAGCGTCTGCGAGCAAGGAGGCCTACAAACCTGACTCAGTTACACCAGCTCTGTCAGGACGAATGGACCAAAATTCATCCAATTTATTGTGGGAAGCTTGTGGAAGGCTGCCCGAAACGTTTGACCCAAGTTAAACAATTTAAAGGTAATACTACCTAATACTAATTGAGTGTATGTAAACTTCTGACCCACTAGAAATGTGATGAAAGAAATAAAAGCTGAAATAAATCATTCTCTCTATTATTCTGACATTTCACATTCTTTAAATAAAGTGGTGATCCTAACTTACCTAAAACCGGGAATTTTTACTAGGATTAAATGTCAGGAATTGTGAAAAACGGAGTTTAAATGTATCTGGCTAAGGTGTATGTAAACTTCCGACTTCAACTGTATATAGCCGAGGGTCTCATAGTCCAAAAACAGCATTGGCCATTGGACTGCTCAGTCCAAACAACTAACTTTTACGATTAATCACTTGACTGGAGTAACTTGAGTTCGGAACTAAAACATTAAAAGTAGGCTATAGCATGACGCATATCCTTACCTTGGACAAGCGTATCCAAAAGGCCTATCCAGTCGTGCGTGAAGACACATTTAGGCAGATAAAAGCGCAGGACCGTTTGAGACACGCTCGGTAATGTGAATCTGTCACACTGATATAAAAGCAGGTTTTCATTTATAATTTACACTTTACACTGTAGAATGACACGCAAGCCAATCAGAATCGCATGGAACGTCACAAACATATTAGTTCACTTGCGTCACAGATTACAGTCACTGAACATGGTTTAATAGCTATATTGGCTATATGTACAGTATATGCACATCGTATTGAATTGAGATTTACATTTACTGCACCACTGAAACTATTTAGCCTAATCCTATGAGGATCATAATGTCAAATGTCAGAATCATGGCACTTGAAAACATAATGAAATTGACTGCAGATTATAAAATTCACCGTGACACAATAAACCCACTGGGCATCAATGTTGTTTCCATGTAATTTCAATGTAATTTCAATGTAATTACGTTGAACCAACGTGGAATAAAAGTTGAATTGATGTATGTGCCCAGTGGGAAGAGATCAATTCGAAATGATTGAATACATACCGTAGCGACCCGCACAGACAGCTGTGTGTTATGTGTTAGGCTATTAGTTGGTTGTGTTGTACTTACCAGTACCCAGTGTTCGCGGGGTCCGACATGCCAATCAACCTGCTATCTGCCAATCACGGGAATGCCTGGAATGTTCTGATACCGGGCATCCTGGTGGTTGGCGGAGTTGCGTGGAGGGGTGTTGGGCAGGAGGATGGAGCATTGGAAGTTAAGACCAGGTTTAGCCATTGTTCTCTCTCTTACGTCTGGCCTTAACAAGAGAAGTTCACAGTTGGTTTGTGGGGTATCTTTCATTTATTTGGCGTGGGCTACGGCCAAACAGTAGCCTGTGTTGAAGTTGGGTTAATAAACCGTAAATTCGTAACTCAAACCTCTGTCTAGACAATTGTTCCTTTTAGGATCTAGTCAGGTCATTACAATACAGTATTACAAAGAAAGAGCTAAAAGAAATTGCTTCGAAAAACTCTCGAAAAATTCTAATTTCCCTGGGCCACCCATACGTAAAATGTATGTACGCATTACTATAAATCGCTTTGGATGAAAGCGTCTGCTTTGAAATCTCTTACTCTCACGCATATTTACAATCTCGCGATGTTTATTTCTGGCACATTCACGTTTGCGGGATTTTGTGAAGTAAATGATGCGCAAGAGAGCTCCATGAAATCTGCGACATGAATGGGTCCAAATCGAGCAAAAAGCTTCAAATTAAAAGTCCATCGTTTACTTGAACACATCACAAATTGTAGTATATTTCTCTGTTTCAAGATGCGTTCTGTTTAGTTTCTCTGATCTCTGAAAAGTAATTTAGGTTTTCAATATTCTTTATTAAATAATATCTGGAATAATAGTTTAATTTCCATTCCACTAGATGGCACTATACTCTATGCTACTCCCTGTCAGGGGTCTGAGGATATCTGAAACAAAATAGTTTAGGCTCTTGAAACGCATCGGTGCGTTGGTAGATGTGCTGTACATTGCTATGAACACTTACTACACTGCTATAGACTTTTATTATCAATGTCATTCACTGTTATAAACACATATTACATTATAAATTATGATCCTGTGTAGAGCATGCCGATCCCACCACCAGAGTTGTGGGTTTGATTCCCAGGGCAACCCATGCATAAAATGTATGCCCAAATGACTGCAAGTTGCTTTGGATGAAAGCATCTCCTATAATTCATATATTATGATTACATTGTTTAAACAACAGACATACAATGGGAAAGTCTATTGATTTTTCAAATTAATATTTGTGTTGGAACTTTACATCAGCTGGAAAGGCAGCACATGTATCTGTTTAATGACTACCTGATTCAAAAGTTGTTGACAGAAATGTGGGTATAAATTACCAGTGATCTACTATAATACAAGTTCAAATAAAATAATGACAAGGACATCTTGTTCTTTATGAACTCAGGTTTTATTAAGTCAGGGTAGACTGGAATGTGGACATACTCAGTATACATATCCCGAAAGAAAGAAATTCTCACTCCAATACATTTTAATAGAAAGTTAGCAAAAATAGATAAGATCTTGCTACCATGTAAAAGGTAAATACAGTACCTTCCTTTTTGTGGAAAAATCACCCTGATTAACTCTTTAGTCCCAGTTTACCTATTCGCTTATGGTCTTGCCTACACCTCAGCAAACAGTTTTTTTTTATTAATGTCATTCAATGTCATATTATGATCGCTATGTTGCACTCATTGCTATGATATAATTCCTCCACAAAGACGTAAAACGTGCAAACTACCGGCCGTTGTATCACTATTATTATCTAGGCTACTTAGCTAGCCATGCTGGGTGTCGTCTGTGTGTGTTTTTTAGCTAGTGTCTGTGTTCTTTTGCCCATCTTAATCTTTTCTTTTTATTGGCCAGTCTGAAATATGGCTTTTTCTTTGCAACTCTGCCAAGGAAGGCCAGCATCCCGGAGTCGCCTCACCACTGTTGACGTTGAGACTGTTTTTTTGCGGGTACTATTTAATGAAGCTGTCAGTTGAGGACTTGTGAGGCATCTGTTTCTCAAACTAGACTCTAATGTACTTGTCCTCTTGCTCAGTTGTGCACCGGGACCTCCCACTCCTCTTTCTATTCTGTTTAGAGACAGTTTGCGCTGTTCTGTGAAGGGAGTAGGACACAGCGTTGTACGAGATCTTCAGTTTCTTGGCAACTTCTCACATGAAATAGCCTTCATTTCTCAGAACAAGAATAGACTGACGAGTTTCAGAAGAAAGTTCTTTGTTTCCGGTCATTTTGAGCCTGTAATCGAACCCACAAATGCTGATGCTCCAGATACTCAACTAGTATAAAGGACATTTTTATTTCTTCTTTAATCAGGACAACAGTTTTCAGCTGTGCTAACATAATTGCAAAAGGGTTTCGTAATGATATATTAGCCTTTTAAAATGATAAACTTGGATTAGCTAACACAATGTGCCATTGGAACACAGGAGTGATGGTTGCTGATAATGGGCCTCTGTACACCTATGTAGATATTCCATTTAAAAAAATCAGCCGTTTCCAGCTACAATAGTCATTTATAACATTAACAATGTCTTCACTGTGTTTCTGATCAATTTGATGTTATTTTAATGGACAAAAGATTTGCTTTTCTTTCAAAAACAAGGACATTTCTAAGTGACCCCAAAATTTTGAACAGTAGTGCACATATATGTACAGTACCAGTCAAAAGTTTGGACACACCTACTAATTCCAGGGTTTTCTTTATTTTTACTGTTTTCTACATTGTGGAATAACAGTGAAAACATCAAAACTATGAAATAACACATAGTAGTAACACATGTAGTAACCCAAAAAGTGTTAAAATATTAATATATTTTGTATTTGAGATTCTTCAAAGATTCTTTTGGCATTCTCTCAACCAGCTTCATGAGGTAGTCACCTGGAATGCATTTCAATTAACAGGTGTGCCTTCTTAAAAGTTAACAATTCCATTAATTTTCTTTCTTAATGCATTTGTGTTGTGACTAGGTAGGGGTGGTATACAGAAGATAGCCCTATTTGGTAAAAGACCAAGTTAATATTATGGCAAGACAGTTAAAATAAGCAAAGAGAAATGACAGTCCATCATTACTTTAAGACATGAAGGTCAGTCAATGCGGAAAATTTCAAGAACTTTGAAAGTTTCTTCAAGTGCATTTGCAAAAAACCATCAAGTGCAACGATGAAACTCTCTCTCATGAGGGCCGCCACAGGGAAGGAAGGCCCAGAGTTACCTCTGCTGCAGAGGTTAAGTTCATTAGAGTTAACAGCCTCAGAAATTGCAGCCTGAATAAATGCTTCACAGCGTTCAAGTAACAGACACATCTCAACATGAACTGTTCAGAGGAGACTGCGTGAATCAGGCCTTCATTGTATCGTAGATGCTGGGAGTCGAGAAGTAGGTGCTGGTGGCAAGTTCAATATAACAAATGACATAGACCGATACAACGTAGGAGTAGTGTCTAGACATGAAAAACAGAAACAATACTGCCTGGGGAAAGAACCTAAGGGAGTGCCAGATAAAGGGGAGGTAATGGAGTCTAGGTGTGTTTAATGATGAAGGGTAGGTGTGCGTAATGAATGCCAGGTGCACGTAATGATGGTTGCCAGGGCCGGTGGTTAGTAAACCGGCGACGTCGAATGCTGAAGGGGAGAAGCGGGAGTAAAAGTGCAGTGTGCGGCTCCAGCCGCAGGACGACACCGGCCAGAGGGACGTCCTCTAGGACGTGGAACAGGCCGGTCTGGGCGGCGAAGACGGAAATCACAGATGATGTTGGGATCCAGAATGTCCTCCACTGGAACCCAACACCACTCCTCTGGGCCATACCCCTCCCAGTCCACCAGATACTGGAGTCGACCCCAGGAGTCCAGTAGAAGGATCTGAGGACCCATGCCAAGTCTTTTCAGTCTCTGGAGGGGGAATATGCTTTGTCGTGCCCTCTTCACGACTGTTTAATCAGTTTCTTGATATGGCACACTTGTCAGGGGATTGGATTATCTTGGGCAAAGGAGAAATGCTCACTAACTGGGATGTAAACAAATGTGTGCACAAATTGAGAGAAATAAGCTTTTTGTGTGTATGGAACATTTCTGAGATCTTTTATTTCAGCTCATGAAACATGGGGCCAACACTTTACATGTTGCGTTTCTTTTTTTGTTTAGTGTAGAATAGAACAACAATATACTCTCCAACAAAGTGGTCGATTCCTCCAGCAGCTTTGATCTTGTAGGAGGAACTCCACTCCTCTGTGAGGTTGGCAGTGTTATTATTCAGAATATGGGTGTTCTCCGATTTGATGTCTATGTGCTTGAAGAAGATATTCCAGAAGAAGGAATGGTAGCTGTCTGCGTGATTACTAGGAATACCTGCATAGTTTGTCGAGAATGTTAGAGGTGACAGTAGATTTTATGTGGTCAATCTCTATGGTATGACACTGTATGTTATTAGTAAATGGTCTGAGGTTTCTAAAATACTCCCCTTGTATGGTTACAACTTGTATAGTTTAAATGGTACAGTAGAAATTAGATGTGGAGACTAATGGAAATAACTATTTTGCTATCAAGTGACAGATTTCTGCAGAAAGAAACGTATCTTATGCGGTCAATCTCTATGGTATGATTCTAAAACACCCCCTTTTATGCTGACAACTTCTATAGTTTTAACAGTAGAGTAGAAAACCGCAGTATGGGGCTGCAATGAGGAGCTGTATTAAAAATGTCTATTTCCATCAGCAGTGTTGGGCCCAAAAAAGTATTTAATGCAGTCAATCTCAATGATATGATCTTATTAGTAGAGGTTCTGATCATTTAAATCCTGTTCTGTTACCAGTTAAACACCACTAATACTTCCAGCAACAGTGTTAGTATAGTGTTGTTGTTGCTGTTTTTTACTGGGGACTATAACAAAAAAAAAACTCATCATTATAGTATGCATAATCAAACAGTAAATCAATCTTTTTTTAATTGATTTCTATAATATCTTGTTTATCTTTTCAATAAATGTATGTTTAGAATTCTTTTTTGTGGGGTTAAATCATAAAAACGTCCTGTTAACATCTAAGTAACTTTTTTCAGGGAGGTGTGATCACGTGACCTTAATGTCGCTAGTTTCACAATGCTGCACAGTAGCTGGCTATACATGGAAATGGCGCCCCCGTTGAACTCTAGCAAGAAGACAGTTCTGTAGCTAGCTAGACTAGTTCAGAAGACTTGAGGCTCGTTCTTAAAAGACACGGTCCTTCATACTAGAATATTTGTGGGTTATCGACATTTGTCTTCAAAAACAAAAAGGGATTTGGAAGAAAATCTGATTATGACAGGGCCGAAGAAGAGTCGCAACGGAAAAGACATTACCGCATTTTAGTACGTCAACATCAGACAGGTAACGTTAACGTCTAGCTAGCTACGGTTGTTGTACAAACAGTTACCGGTAGGTAGCTAACTAGAACAGGTTTTGTATTCTAACTACGCTGCCAGTTGGTAGAATGGGCGGATTAGCTGACAAGCACAACTGAGCAGTACATTTAACTAAAACCGGCTTGTACCTAACATTAGCTAGCTATTTTAGTTAGGTAGCAAACGTTTGTTAGTTAGGCGGCTAATGTTAGCGTAATGCTACCTCATGCGGTTTTGAGTCACCCGCCTCATAATCATAACGTCAACGTAAGACATATAGAAAGTGTCAGTGACCTAGTTAGTTAGTTGACTAATTTCCCCCCACATTTTCCACCAAACATACAATTGACCTGAACAACACTTTTACTTTAGATGTGCTGCAACTAACGTGATGTCTGTGCTTTGGTAGTCTCGCGTTGCCATACTTCCAAAATCATGTCGTTGTCATGCCTCCGTTTTAGGGAACGCCTCGATCATACCGATTATTGCATTTCAGTACACCAGAAGTACATTCATGTCCAATGTAACACTGCGTTTGTCAGGCTGTGGGTAACTGGTGCTGTGAGTCAGGCGCAGGAGAGCAGAGATGCGTGTACAAGGTATTTAATACAAAGAAGCACCAGTATACAAACAAATAAAGGTGTGGAAAAATACCGGTCACACGAAATAAACAGGCCTTAATACAAAAATAGGGAGCCCTAAACTATGGGCAAATGATCTGTCAAAATTCCCAGGTGCACCTGAATCTACGAGCACCTTATGCTGGGAATGAGGGGAAAACTCAGGAAAATTAATAAAAAAAACGTGAGCAACAGAGGGCTCTGGGTGAGCCTGGTGCCGACTCACCTGGGGTGACACGAGAGTGCCCTGCTTGCTGCCTCGACTCCCAGAGGAACCTCCCCAGCACCAACAGGCAGTGTGCCCTCTGCGGCCACAGATGGTGCATGGAACGGCCCCTCCTCCGGTCGCCTTAAGTGCAGCACCTCCCAGCTCCATGGGCATCGGAGCGGTGGTGCTGAGGGATGAAATCGACAGACCCCGATCTGGACATCCGCGGGTAGCCAGCAGGTTATCCAACCGGATGGACAGGTCCACCAGCTGGTCGAAGGTTAGGCTTGTGTCTCTGCAGGCCAACTCCCGACGGACATCCTCGCGAAACTACAACGGTAGTGATCAATCAGGGCCCTGTCGTTCCATCCTGCTCCAGGGTCCGGAAGTCCAATGAGAACTCCTGTGCGCTCCTCGTCCCCTGCCTCAGGTTGACGAGACGTTCCCCCGCCGTTCTACCCTTAGGCGGGTGGTCGAAGACTGCCCGGAAACGGCAGGTGAACTCGAATTGGTCCATCTCCGCTTCTCCTTCCTCCCTTACGGCATTGGCCCACTCCAGGGCTTTCCCTAAGAGGCAGGAGACGAGGGCGGACACACTCTCACGGCCCGAAGGAGCCAGGTGCATGGTTGCCAGGTAGAGCTCCAGTTGGAGTAGGAACCCCTGACATCCCACTGCCGTTCCATCATACTCCCTCGGAAGGGCGAGCCGAATCCCACTGGGACCGGGTGAAGGAGGGGTGAGTAGTGGTGACCTAGGTGGTGCTGGCGGAGGCACTGGAGGAACTCCTCTTCTCTCCCAGCGCTCCATGGTCTGGAGGACGTGATAGGGAAATGTATATGTTTAAGTAATGACTAAGAATATTCCATTCTGAAAATGTATGCAATAGAGATAGGGTTATAAGACAATGATAATCCAATTGATGTGTTTGTGTCTAGAAATGTATACTGTATAGAGACTGGAACATGGTGGTACAATCTTGCAATGTAAGAAGGAGTATCTGGGAGAACAAATAATTATTTGTGAAACCAGACTACAGAAAAGAGGCCTTCTCGTCTTCAGGAAGGGTGGAACGGCTAGGAGCTGTCCAGATTGACTTATGTTGCAGAAAGTGATAAGCCAATGAATGGGTACTGGGGGAAAGTACTATTGCCTAGAGAGGGTGGAGCATTAGTATCATTTGTATTCAGCTTAAAGCTTGTACAATGTAAAAAGACTTCACATTTGGGATTCAGAATTCTCATGAATAAACAATACCTGACCTATTGCAGATTTGGGACTTTGTCTAATTTTTCATTAACTAGAGCTTTACAACCTCTGGGAATTATTCAAAGCCTGATTGATAGTTTATGTCAACAATTGAGAACAAAATTCTCGTGACAGGACGCGATCCATGGTGCCGAGATGTTGTAGCATCGCATCGTGCTGCTGGATGCGCTCCTCAACCCCTAATACCGAGGTACCTGCTCCTGCTGACTCCATTTTTGTTTGTCAGGCTGTGAGTAACTGGTGCAGTGAGTCAGGCGCAGGAGAGCAGAGATGTGTGTACAAGGTATTTAATACAAAGAAGCACCAGTATACAAACAAATTCTAAAAGGTGCGGAAAAATACCAGTCACACGAAATAAACGGGCATAAATACAAAACCCGGAAACAATAACAAGCCGTCAAGTAACGTTCCTGAACAATCAAACACCCACACAAACATGGGGGAAACAGAGGGTTAAATACATGCACATGTAATTGGGGAATTGAAAACAGGTGTGTAGATAACAAGGACAAAACAAATGGAAAATGAAAAGTGGATCGGCGATGGCAAGAAGGCCGGTGACGTCGACCGCCGAACGTCGCCCGAACAAGGAGAGGGACCGACTTCGACCGAAGTCGTGACAGCGTTTGCCTTGAAGTATTGCGTTTCATGCCTCGACCACACAGATAGTGTCTTGCGCAAAATGTGAAGCAGCATCTAGATAAATCTAACCAAATCGGAAACCGTGGATAGATGGCAGCATTCGCTCAAAACGGAAAATGTGAACCACCGCATTTAATGGCAAGGTGACTGGGAATATGTTTGAATACAAACAGTGTAGTTCAACGGCTCAGACACCAGACGTATGTGGCAGGGTCTACAGACAATCACGGATTACAAAGGGGAAAACCAGCCACGTCACAAACAAGTTAAACATATTTGCCCGCTTTGAGGATAACACCGTGCCACCGACGCGGCCCGCTTCCAAGGACTGTTGGCTCTTGTTCTCCGTGACCGACGTGAGTAAGACATTTAAACGTGTTAACCCTCGCAAGGCTGCCAGCCCAGACGGCATCCCTAGCCGCGTCCTCAGAGCATGCGCAAAACCAGCTGGCTGGAGTGTTTACGGACATATTCAATCTCTCCCTCTCCCAGTGTGCTGTCCCCACATGCTTCAAGATGTCCACCATTGTTCCTGTACCCAAGAAAGCAAAGGTAACTGAACTAAATGAGTATCGCCATGTAGCACTCACTTCTGTCATCATGAAGTGCTTTGAGAGACTAGTTAACTTCTTGCCGCACGGATCCCGAGAGCGGGATCATTTTCAATAAAAACAAAGCACGCTAAATTCAAAATAAGAATTCGTAATATTTAACATTCATGGAAATACAAGTATTACACATGGTTACAAAGCTTAGCGTCTTGGTAATCTAAATCTGTTGTCAGATTTCAAAAAGGCTTTACGGCGAAAGCAAAACATTTGATTATCTGAGGTCAGCACCTCAAAAATGGCTTTTTCAACCAGCACTGGCGACACAAAATCACAAATTAAAGATATAAAAACTCACGTTTTAAGATCTTATGTTTCCAACCAGGAGGGTCCCAGCTACAAAACCGCTGTTCATTTGTTCGATAAAGTACATAATTATATCCGAAAAACGCTGTTTAGACGGCGACTCTATATAATCCTTAGGTTGTCACGCGGAAACGTCACGTGGAAACAACTATGTTCAATAGACAAGGCAAATTCCCTCGAGAGTGCTCTCCCCAAACACTGTTTTGCTTCCGGTTCACTCTTTCCTTCATGTGAAAAAACTTATTCATTTTTCAAAATACAAGCCCAAAGCCATCAATAGTAGACTTACCATATAGGGGAAGCCATAGGAATAGGAAAATGGTGGATGGATTCAATGCTTTTCAAAATAGTAATTTTCAAAAGCTTTTTTTTCTGGTTGGATTTCCTTCGGGTTTTTGCCTGCCAAATCAGTTCTGTTATGGCCACAGACATAATTTTAACGGTTTTGGAAAATTCAGAGTCTTTTCTATCCAAAGCTACTAAATGATATGCATATCCTAGCTTCTGGGCCTGAGTGACAGCCCATTTACTTTGGGCACGTCAGACAAGCGGATACTAGGAATTCTGCCCCCTAGCTGTAAGAGGTTAAGGATCATATAACCTCTTCCTTGCCTGCCACCCTAGACCCACTTCAATTTGTATACCAGCCCAATAGATCCACAGACGATGAAATGGCCATCACACTGCCCTATCCCTGAATAAGAGGAATACCTATGTAAGAATGCTGTTCATTGACTATATCTCAGTCTTCAACACCATAGTACCCTCCAAGCTCATCATTAAGCTCGGGGCCCTGAGTCTGAACCTTGCACTGTGCAACTGGGTCCTGGACTTTAACGGGCCACCCCCACGCCTCCACTTCGCTGATCCTTAACACAGGGGCCCCACAAGGGTGCGTTCTCAGCCTCCTCCTCTACTCCCTGTTCACCAATGACTGCGTGGCCATGCACACCTCCAACTCAATCATCAAGTTTACAGATGACACAACAGTTGTAGGCCTGATTACGAACAATGACAAGACAGCCTACAGGAGGGAGGTGAGGGCTCTGGCGGAGTGGTGCCAGGAAAATAACCTCTCCCTCAACGTCAACAAAACAAAGGAGCTGATCGTGGACTTCAGGAAACAGCAGAGAGTCAGCACGCCCCTATCCACATAGACTGGACCGCAGTGGAGAAGGTGAAAAGTTTCACATCCTCGGCGTACACATCACCGACTATCTGAAATGGTCCACCCACACAGACAGTGTGATGAAGAATGCGCAACAGCGTCTCTTCAACCTCAGGAGGCTGAAGAAATTTGTCTTGACCCCTAAGACCCACAAACCTTTACAGAATGTACAATTGAGAGGATCCTGTCGGCTGTATCACCGCCTTGTACGGCAATTGCACTGCCCGCAACCGAAGGCTCTCCAGAGGGTGCTGTGGTCTGCCCAACGCATCACCGGGGGCACACTGTCTGCCCTCTAGGACACCTTCACAGGAAGACCAACAAAATAAATGTATTACAAGTAAGAAGTTGTGGTATATCGTTTAATTACATTTTGTGACCTGAGGCTAGTGCCCCACCACTCCGAAAGTAGTTAACCCAAATATCATATGACTGTGCATATCAGAGCAAAAACCAAGCCATGAGGTCGATTGAATTTCCGTAGAGCTCCGAGACAGGATTGTGTCGAGGCACAGATCTGGGGAAGGGTACCAAAACATTTCTGCGCTGTTGGAGGTCCCCAAAAACACAGTGGTCTCCATAATTCTTAAATGGAATAAATTTGTAACCACCAAGACTAGGGATGCACAATATCGGAATCGGCTGATATTAGCTAAAAATGCCAACATCGGCCCGATGTCTAGTTTAACGGAGATGTGCAAAACCGATGTCAAAGTTGATGTGCATACCTATATAATGGAGGTAGAAGTAATGTTGCACGTAAAATTTTGCGCTACACGTGCAACACAGTATTTCTAACCTAGCCCACAATGTCTGCTGTGTGGATCGAGCAGTCAAGTTGAGCAGTCGTTTGAAAGAGTAAGAAAATTTCAGCGAGACAACTCAAAGGCAAAATCTTTTAACGCCAAGATAATGTAATTCATTGCCCTTGACAATCAACCGTTCTCTGTCATGGGTGATGTTGGCTTTCACCGACTGGTCGAGCACCGGTAAACACTAACATTACCAAGTGCGCTATTTTTCATATGTTGCCCTACTGGAGTTACACAGTAATAGCGTCACTGCTATTAGCTTCTTGACTGACATTTGGACCAGCGAAATCTGCCACATGAGCATGCAGAGTCTAACAGCACAGTGGGTCGTGTAGGATTTCGTACTGAGGAAGTCGTATTTCATGCTCATGAATGTGCTGGTTGTCATACCGCTGCTGCCAATTCAATTGCATTTGAGAACATGTTTGAAACATGAACACACTAGCTAGCTCCATTCAAACAACTGACTTGAGAAATAAGCTCATCAACTGCACCTGCAGCAGACGTGATACCCTCTGTCATGGCATTGAAACGCCTGCTCAACAAAAGTGGTGACAGGCTGTGAACAAGATATTTGGTGGCATTCTCTTTACTATGTCGCCACCATGCTCGATGATATGTACAAGGGCCGCTACTTCGATGCAGACAAGAAACAGGGTTTACGTGAAATGTTACATACACAGCTGGACAAGATGGAAACGGACCCAGTGACAGTGCGCACCGAGGAAGTGAGGCCACGGACAGACAGAGCTGAAAATTCACTGCTTGACATGCATGATGAAATCTTGGTTGAGAATGAGACGACTGAACAAATGAACAACAAAACAGCACAGCAAGTAAGGGAAAGAAATAGGTTTTGATTATGTTTTACTGGTAATGTGGACATGCATAAATGGCAACAAAATAACTTTTTTGGTCAGTGTGGTGTGTATGTGTGTGACAATTATTTTACTAGACATGTCTGTTAACAAATTCGGCCAAACCCGGACAATGCTGGGCAAATTGTGCGCCGCCCTATGGAACTCCCAAACACGGCCAGATGTGATACAGCCTGGATTCGAACCAGGGACTGTTGTGATGCCTCTTGCACTAAGATGCATTCCCTCGACCGCTGTGTCCATGTGTGGGTCAACATTGTACTAGAATGCTTAAGGCCGCTAAAATGTTCAGGCCTTTATGGTAGAGTAGCCAGACTGAAGCCACTCGTCAGTAAAGAGCACAGGACAGCCTGCTTGGAGTTTGCCAAAAGGCACCTTAAAGGACTCTCAGACCATGAGAAACAAGATTCTCTGGTCTGATGAAGCCAAGATTGAAATCTTTGGCCTGAATGCCAAGCGTCACGTCTGGTGGAAACCTGGCACCATCCCCATGGTGAAGCATGGTGGTGGCAGCATCATGCTGTGGGGATGTTTTTCATTGGCAGTAATTGGGAGTCTGGTCAGAATCGAGGGAATGATGAACAGAGCAAAGTACGGAGATCCTTGATGAAAACCTGCTCCAGAGCACTCAGAACCTCATACTGGGGCGACAGTTCACCTTCCAACAGGACAACAACCATAAGCCCACAGCCAAGACAACTTAGGAGTGGCTTTAGGACAAGTCTGTGAATGTCCTTGAGTGGCCCAGCCACAGCCCGGACTTGAACCCGATCGAACATGATCCTGAAAATAGCTGTGCATCCAACCTGACAGGGCTTGAGAGGATCTGCAGAGAAGAACGGGAGAAACACCCCAAATGCAGGTGTGCCAAGCTTGTAGCATCATACCAAACAACACTCTGGGCTGTAATCGCTGCCAAGGGTGCTTCAACAAAGTACTGAGTAAAGGGTCTGAATACCTATGTAAGTGTTATATTTCTATGTATATTTTTGCAAAAAAATCTACACCCCAAAAGTCAAGGGGTCTGAATACTTTCTGAAAGCACTGTGTAAGTATTGTATTTGCTACTCCTAACAATTAACCAGTCGACTAATTGTGGTCAGCCCTAAATCTGACAGAATATGTTACCCTTATTAATTAATCCACTTACTTAGATACCTAGCACGTTAAAGGGGTTGCTCTAACGCAGAATTCTTTGTTTTTCACGCAGGAAAAAAAGACGCATAATAAATATCTTGCTGCATTTTGTAAACGCAGATCTAAAATGCTTCTTATTGTAATTTCTGCTCAGCATTAGCGTTGCAAAGGGTCGGAAACTTCCCGATAAATTTCCGGAAGTTAAGCCCGGAATTTTGGAAATGTTGCTTAAAACTACTTAGGGAGCAGTTGGGCGCTAGTGTTGCATAGTCATCAAAAACTCTTGGCAATATCACAGCGTTGTCAGATTTCAAAAAGGCTTTACGGCGAAAGCACAACATATGATTGTTTGAGGGTAGCACCTCCAATATTTCTGCATTAGCATAAATTTATAAACCATCGCGGTTCACACAAAACACATTTCACAGCGAAAACAAATCTCTTACCTTTTGAAGAACTTCTGCTCAGGGCTTCCCAAGTGTCCAACGAAGACATCCAATGGTTCTTTTTGTTAGAAAAAGTAATTTATTATATCCATAAATCTGTTTGGTTGGTGCGTTATGTTCAGAAAATCCAATGTCGAATCGCCCATTGAAACGTGAAGAGAACGCGTTCAAATATACCTATAAACTTTTCCTAAACAAATCAAATACCAGTTAAAATGCATCCTTAGCTATCCTTTTGTGAATATTAGCGATAATATTTCACTCGGATGGTCACCTATACCTTATATAAGTAAAATAAAGTGGGGCGCGCCAGCCAGACTCACACCCGAGAAAACTTGTTGACATTTCAGGTCCCCATGCCATTTCCTGTACCTATTTGTTGTGTTTACTCCAATCTAGACTGCTGACATCTAGTGGAAGCCATAGGTACTGCAGTCTCAGTCCTGGTTACAAATGGATTCAATAGGGAGTGTGTTTAACAGAGCCAAAGGTCACCAGAAACTGATTTCCCGGATGTTTTTTTCTCAGGTTTTTGCCTGCTAAATGAGTTCTGTTATACTCACAGACATTATGTTAACACTTTTAGAAACTTCAGAGTGTTCCCTATCCAATAGTACTAATTATGTACATAATCCTATTTTCTGAGCGGCAGGCATTTTGCTTTGGGAACGCCAGACTCTCCAAAACAGTCACCTCACCTGCCGCTCCCTAAGAAGTTAACAAGTTAGAAATGATTTAAACACTTTGCTGTAGGCTACTATTTACTAGTTAACAATTTCTGCAAGTTAGTTTTTGCTACCATGTGAGTTTTAGCTTGCTTGAGCCTGCTAAATGAGTGTATATTCACGTTTCCATACATGTTTCATTTTAACACATTTATCTTACAAAGAAGTTGTTTAATCTAACTGCTTAACTATTTATCTGTACATGGAATTGTATTCATTTTTTATATTCATTATTTTTCTCATCTTTACAGGAAAATGCCACGGGCACTATCTGATGTGTGGAGACATTTCACTGCAGCTAATGTAGAAGGAAAGCTCTGTACATTTGCAAATACTGTGCCAAATCATATGTGAAGAATGCAACTTAGATGCAGATTCATCTGGCCAAGTGCATAAAGTTCCCTCAGCACTCACAGAAAGCAATCTGACAAAAGTCCCTCTACTTCTAATTCGAGGTGACAATGATGAATCGGACATCTTATCGATAGCAACAGCTCATGGTCTTCCTAGAATCAGAAGTTTTTTTGACTCAATGGAGGAACATAGTCAAGAGAAATGCTTGCTCGAGCTGTGTATGCAACTGGCTCACCTTTGATGCTCACAGGCAATGTGTATTTGTCACGATCTTCAAGGACGGACCAAGGCACAGCGTGGCGGGTTGAGTAAAACATATTTATTTGGTTTAACCCACCGAAACAAAAGGACGACCACAACGATCGTGACTCAACAAGTAGCGCAATGAACATAAACAATATCCCACACACAGGTGGGGGACTAAACAACCTAAATAGGATTCCCAATTAGAGACAACGACTAACAGCTGCCTCTAATTGGGAACCCAAACCAACCAACATAGAAATTATAACATAGAACAAAAACACCCCTGATCACATCCTGACCAAAACCACCATAGAGCAGCCAAAAGGGCTATCTATGGCCAGGACGTGACAGTATTGGAAGAGATTTCTGAATGTCCTTCACCTAGCATGGATGCCGAGTTCAACAGAGTTCAAGTGAAAGTCAAACAAATCATAGAGAAAGCCAACTGTATTGCAATCATCTCTGATGGGTGGTCGAATGTTCGTGGGCAAGGAATAATGAACTACATCTCCACCCCTCATGTCAAGCCGGTGCGTCACTGGTGGCAGTGAAGTCAGGCGCAGGAGAGCAAACTGGGTGACAATCATAGTTGTTTAATAAATTATACCAAAATGGTACAAAACAACACGAGACAATAATTGGGTACAAAATAACCCGTAACGCACCACTCAAATAGCTGTGCACAAGCACTAACAATAAACAATCCCACACAAAGACATGGGGGGGAACAGAGGGTTAAATACAAAACATGTAATGAGAGAATTGAAACCAGGTGTGGAAAACACAGACAAAACAAATGGAAAATGAAAAGAGGATCGGTGATGGCTAGAAGACTGGTGACGTCGACCGTCGAATACCACCCGAACAAGGTGGAAGTCGTGACACCTCAACCAGTATTTTACAAGAGCACAGACACAATGGACAACAGACACACCGGTCTCTACATTGCAGATGAGCTGAAGGCAGTCATCAATGACCTTGGACCACAGAAAGTATTTGCACTGGTGATAGACAATGCTGTGAACATGAAGGCTGCTTGGTCTAAAGTGGAGGAGACCTACCCTCACATCACACCCATTGGCTGTGCTGCTCATGCATTGAATCTGCTTTTCAAGGACATCATGACGCTGAAAACAATGGATACACTCTACAAGAGAGCCAATGAAATGGTTAGGTATGTGAAGGGTCATCAAGTTATAGCAGCAATCTACCTCACCAAGCATGCTTGACTCAAATGAGGTCAATTAGCCTATACATTGGCTGTTTAAGTATTCCTTTTCTATTTTTTATTTTCATGTTTATAATAAAACATTATATTTTTAGAGTGGAGTGAAATATTGTTTATGTTAAACTGTAGCGAACAAGAACCTTTGGTGAATCAAAGAGTCACTGATGTTTTATATACAGTTCTACACATATCCAGAAGGCTCGTTCTGACAATAAACAAGAAGCTTTAAAGTTTCAAACGAGGATGTCAAGACAGGTCCGTACTGTAGTACTACACTATTACACTGTTATGTAATACTAATGTACTAGTATCGAGGATGTTAAGGAATATCTATAGGGGGAACATGTACAAGATATAACACATTCCCCACAGCATCTAAGGATGCATACACTGACACTGACATTGTATTTTGTTATGGGAAAGTAGCAGAAGTATCTTTAAAGAGTTTACCATTTTGTTTAAAAGTTAAGAATATGTCTCTTGTGAATATTGAGATGGGTACATATATTATGTATTTCAATTTCTTACACATTTTTAATAATACTTGTGAGTTGTAGACATGTTCTTCAGAGGTTATCATACAAATACATATTTTGATTTAGTACAGCATTGAGTTGTTTTTTACATGTAATCTAAGACCTTAACCACCTAATACATATACAACTTTTTTGAGTAATGCGTTCACCCCACGGTTACATAAACTGAACTCTAGGTTTCATTTGTGTTATAATAATGATTTAAAAATAAAGAAAAATAAAAAGTAAATAGTTAATTGCATAATATGTCGTTGATGATTAGATTATTTTTCATTATTTAGCTGACCCTCTGAGGTCACGTAGGTCAAATAATGTCACGTCCAGGCCTGAGAAGACAGGCTGGAGTGTTTCGTTTTGTTTTGGTGTAGGGTAGGATTTTTTCTGTTCTATGTTATATATTTCTATGTTGGGGTAATGGTTCCCAATTAGAGGCAGCTGAGTGTCGTTACCTCTAATTGGGAACCATATAAATGTTTGTAGTTTTCACTTGGGTTTTGTGGGTTATTGTTTGGTCATAGCTTGTTGTATGTTTCGTTGGGGTCAGCCTCATGGTCTTCGTTTATATTTTGTTATTTTTCCCAGTTACGTTCGTTGTTAATAAAATGTATACTGGAAGCATCGCTGCGTCTTGGTCTGTCCCCTCACTGAGATTGTGACAAATAATTGCTCTCTTTGCCTTTATAAAGCTCTTTGACATACTGTAAACTCCCTCTGTAGCCAACATCTTAAATAACTCCAACTCGTACGTCTAATGGTTATCATACAGTTTCAGGGATTGTTAGCTCTGGAAATTCCTTTGGTCTGTACAGAGTTAGGTAAATCAGCTCTTTGCACCTTACTTGTGGAATAATCTCCAAGCTTCTCTAAACGTTGATGTTTTAGTGTCTCTAGGTTAATCTCTAGACTGTTGAATAAGGCCCGTTACAACTTACTTACTTAACCTTTAAATGGTTTTGTGAAACCATTCAGTCATGGATGTAAAGATATTTAACACGTATTGCTTGCTACCGATGACTACTGATGTAAATTGAATAGCCATTCATCCCTGTTACACCTTCTTGATGTGATGGTTCTCTATGTCTGTACATGTTTATAATCCACATAGTGTGAATAGTGCTTTCCATAAAGTTATTATCTCCCTGAATCTGAAATGATCTTTCTTACCACTATTACTTTCTAATCCCCCTCCTTCAAAATCCCTACTGGGAACAAATCTTAAACATTCATGACCCTTCAATATATTTATCCCTAAACTACCCACAATAACTATTGTCTATTGTTATTCTCAATGACCTTACTGCCAATATGAAAGTTTTATACATAGCTCAATACAATGTTGGAGACAGTTTTCATGTCTTTGGTTATGCAAACATTTGTTTATTAGATTATATTTCTCATTAAGACTTATGTTTTAATTCTATATGGGTCATGCCTTGCTTTGGTCATGTGTTCTCTTATGGGTCAATGATTTTAATTAGAATATAGCAATTATGTTCTTGCCTAAATTACTTAGAAGAGCATGTGGTCCCACCCCTCTCGTGTGCCCAGGTGTATATTTTATAGCACATATACATTTAGGATGTAAGGCTTACTAGTTATGCCAAATGTTAGGAAGACCTGGTTGTTGGAAAATAAAAGAAATAAAAAAGTTTTTCCCACATCTTTTCACATCCGTTTTATTTGTCTTTTTCATTAACCATTTTGATTGGCTCCAGCCATTGGAAGCTCGGTGCGTGTAGTACAAAGAAAAAGAACGCAATTCAACCATTGATGGATGGTGACGAAAATAATGACATTGCCAGTAGTCATGTTTAAGGTTTTCTATGTTTTATTGGTGGAGTTTATGGATTTGCATGTGACTGCGCATTATATGATACCTGAATAGGGAAGAGGATCTGATCATGCATATTAGTATTCTTGATCAATTCTTGATCCAAAAAGACACAACTGTTATGGGGTTAATTCTACATCTGCTTGCATTGCTTGGTAGTGTAGTTGCATGGTATGAGACAACATAAATAATACAATTTAAGTAAAATAAAAATAAACAATATTATCCCAAATTGAGACATGAATAAAAAAAAATATCACAACAACAACGAAATCTTTCAGAATGTACCTGTTTTCAGTATAGAATGACATGTATACAGATTATATTACAACTTTTTGTGTTTTGTCTTAATGATAGTTCTTTAGTAAATAGGAAACTCAACAGTGTGTTAGTCTGAGAAACATTAACTAGATAGTTGTTTTATGTTTGTGAAACCTTGAAATGTACACAATGAGAAGGGATTTTGTAACAACAAATTTTTATGGGTAATTGTATCAAATATATATCATTGTATGTTTGAATTAGCGCTCATATTTGGGTTCATAGCTTAAGCGTTTGGTCTGTCACGATCTTCGATAGGGACAGACCAAGGCGCAGCGAGGTATCCAGTATACATACTTTATTTATGTAACGTAACTGGGAAAAAAACAATAAATGAAAACGAACGAATAACATAACATAACAAAACCCTAGTGAAACCCACAAACATATATATGGTTCCCAATTAGAGGTAACGACACTCAGCTGCCTCTAATTGGGAACCATTAACCCAACATAGAAATAGCACACCTAGAACCAAAAACCCTACACCAAAAACGAAACTAAACACGCCAGCCTGTAAACTCAGGCCTGGACGTGACAATGGGGCTGTTGTACAGATTTGAGCACTTGACAAGACGTTGACATTTCTGGATATGTCTCACCTGTAACATAATAATAATAAAGCTATATTGCTATATTATTTTTTATAATAATACAAATCTGTCAATCAACCAAATACATTTCTTAAAACACTTTTTTGCATCAACAGTTGTTCCAAAGTGTTTTACAGATATCCAGTCTAAAAATCTAAGACCCATCAATGCATATGCCGAAGCACAGCATCTAGGAAACACTCCCTAGAAGTCATAAACCTAGAATAAAAATTAGAGAGGAACCATGCTCCGAGGGCTGTGCTGAGTGGACATTTAAGAGTACATGTGCCCCTTATCGTTATTCAAGATGTTCCAACGTTCGTAGATGACCCTCAGGGCCATATAATAACCAGGGTGGCTGTAGAGTGGGCAAAAGTTCAACACTCAGAAGTCAATGCCATGGCTTTTGTCTTTTTCATAGCCTGAGAGAGAGAGAGAGAGAGACAGAGAGAGAGAGAGAGAGAGAGAGAGAGAGAGAATCTATTACATAAAGTTATCAACGATGCACACTATGTTACACATATTAATAATTCCCTTAAAATTGGATGTCATTGTCTTTCATAACTGTTGCAATACAAAACATTGAAATGTTGTCAAGTCTTTGTTACTTTGGTATACATTGAGTGAAATATTATACATTGAGAGATTATTTATTATCATAGTTCATAACTATTATCATAGTTTGATCATAGTTTGTCATAGTTTCTAATCATAGCTTCCTAGTCTGAGTGGTTAGGGTTGGAGGAAAGGGAGACAGAAAAGGAAACAAACTAGTGACCTGTAAGGGGGGAAGGGGTTGCAGTGATATTAGTCAGGGAGGAGCCTTTAGTAAAGATTAGGTCAAGCGTATTGCCTGCCTTGTGTGATTTGGAGGGGATGGGGAAAGGCAGACATCGGGAGGTTAAAGTTGCCAAGTACGAGGAGCTGTGAGCCATCGTCAGAAAATGAGTTTATCAAGGTGTCAAGCTCATTGAGGAAGTCTCCATCTATCACCTGGTGGGTGATAGATGACAATGTTAAGCTTGAGTGACAGCATGGAATTCAAGTGGGGAGATGGACTGGGGAGAGGGAGAAAAGAGAATCTCAACTTAGGAGAAATTAGTAGACCTGTGCCACCGCCACAACAACCAGATGCTCTCGGACTATGAGAGAACATTGTCAGATGAAGAAAGAGCAGCAGTGTTCTCTGGGGTGATCCATGTCTCTCTCAGGGCCAAAAGGGCAGTATAGGCTGAGATGAAGTCGGCGTTCTTGACCGCAGATCATCAGTTTCAAATGCTGCCAGAGACATGGAATTCCACATGGGTTGTGCTCGCAGGGTACACTAAATTAGAAGGGTTGCAGCCAAGGGGTGGGGAGTCTCTGTAAAGCCTACAGGGAGAGGTGCGAACAGGTTTAGAAAACGCAGCACTTAAAGTAGATGGCCCTAGCTTGCAAAAAGACAGTACTAGACCACATCAGATATCAGGAGTTCTCTGGCTATAGAATGAAGCAATCAGGACTCCGGGTCCAATGACTGTCAAGTCAACAACCTTAACCGCTATGCCAAGAGGTCCGGACCACTTGAAAAGGTCACTAGTTGTTTGGTTAAGGTCACACAATTACCCCCTTCCTTCAGGAGAGTGTGTCCCCACCCTTATCTATGCCAAGTCCCTTACATGTACACACCTCTCCGATGGCCTAACAGGTGCCATCCCACTTCTGACACCAATGTTGCAAATGCAGGGGGTAGCCCCAATTGGGACTCAAACCCAGGTCCAGCAACTGTCAAGCCAACACCTTAACCATTATGCCAAGAGGTCCAAACCTCCTCCTGACAAGGTCGCTAGGTATTGGGTTAAGGTTGATACAATACGAAAAACAACAAACTGGTAAAACAAAGTAATTATCTTATGTAGGTGAGGATCTGGGATGGGCACCATTGTTAGTAATGTTAGAGTGAAACCCTCATGGCTAGACAGCTGTGATGTTCCGACCACACTGTTACTTCTTACTGACAGGGACCCACTTCCTGTCTGGGTCCCACGCTCTCAACTAATCACATTCTGATACAGACAAGTTGAGGATAAAGCAATCCTTCCCTCCGTTCCTTTACCCTCAGTAGCTACCTTCTCTTTCGACAGTTGGTATCACCCCCCGATGCGACACTAGTCCGATTAGGGATGACTGAATCTAACTGTGATCATTTGAATGGATACAGCAGATATGGATCCTACCCACATCATGGCCTGTTGGAAGCAGTCAATAATAAAGAGTTAAACATGCCACTAATCTGAGCTGAAAGTGGATTTTTGTCCATCATAATAATCTCTCTCTCTCTCTCTCTCTCTCTCTGCTGCAGGGCAAGGCCATCGAGACAGGCCTAACTGAGTTAATAATGTGGGAAAAGCAGAGGGGAGAATACACTTGCCACAGAGAACAGCCAACCTCTCCCCTCGGAATGCAATTAACCCATTTGACAGTGGTGATTCATATAGGGTCTTTGTGGTGTGTGTATGTTTCTGGCAGCTCAGCCTGTGTGCAGGGCAAAGAGGGGTCATGGGGCAAATGTAGACCCAAAATGGACAACGGAAGTCATCATGCACAGGAAGTCTTGGTTACAGCATTAGAATTAATAGAACCAACGTTTCCGTTCACAACAAATCTCCTCCATGGTAGATGAACAGATTGAATACTATTTGGAAGAATGTTGATGTAATTGATGCTTATAACATGAGGCCATGTTTACTTCAACTGTGAAAGATACATTCTACAACACCACCTGGCGCCAACATCGTCTATTTTTCTCACCTTAGTGAGGAAGGAGTATCATTTAAAGACAAGTGTTTCAGGGCATAGTGTGTAGTCCATGTATAAATCCACTGTATCATTAAGGAGTTAAGGAATAAGGTTTGGAACTGAGCGTGTGTTTGCATAGTTATTGTGAGGCTTTGACCAATTGGCTATACTGTGAAAAAAAGACTGTTAAACAAAAAGATAAGTACACCATAAAGAGTCAGCCAGCCTGTTCAGTATGTTTGGGTCAATTCTGTCCTAGAGAAGAATCATCTTCCTCAGTTTATAGTTTATGTGTTGTGTTTAATTGTCATCTAAGTGTTTAATTGTCATCTAAGGGTGAAGAGTGAGATTACAAGGCAATTTTCAACACCAACTGTATTCCCAGCAGAGGCTGAAAATAATTTTGGTATTTGGTACACTACATGACCAATGTGGACACCTGCTTGTCAAACATCTCATTCCAAAATCATGGGTATTAATATTGACTAGCCTGCACAGGGCTCAGTGCAGGCCAGTCAAGTTCTTCCTCACCAATCTCGACAAACAATTTCTGTATGATCCTCGCTTTGTGCAACGGGACATTGTCATACTGAGACAGGAAAGGGCCTTCCCCAAACTGTTGTCACAAAGTTGAAAGCACAGAATCGTCTAGAACATCATTGTATGCAGTGGCGTTAAGATTGACTTTCTCTGGATCTAAGGGTCTAGCCCAAACCATGAAAAACAGGCCCAGACCAATATTCCTCCTCGACCAATCTTTACAGTTGGCAATATGCATTGGGGCAGGTAGCGTTCCCCTGGCATCTGCCAAACTCAGATTATTTTGAAGCATCACTCCAGAGAACGTGTTTCCACTGCTCTAGAGTCAAATGGCGGCGAGGTTTACACCACTCCAGCCGACACTTGGCATTGCGCATGGTGAACTTAGGCTTGTGTGCGGCTGCTCGGCGATGGAAACCCATTTCATGAAGCTCCCGACAAATAGTTATTGTGCTGACGTTGCTTCCAGAGTCAGTTTGGAACTTGGTAGTGAGTGTTGCAACCGAGGACTGACAAATTTTACGTGCTACGCGCTTCAGCACTCGACGGTCAAATTTTGTAAGCTTGTGTGGCCTACCACTTTGCGGCTGAGCCGTTGTTGCTCCTAGACATTTCCATTTCACAATAACAGCAATTACAGTTGACCGGGACAGCTCTAGAAGGGCAGAAATGTGATGAGCTGACTTGTTGGAAAGGTGGCATCCTATGACTGTGCCACGTTGAAAGTCACTGAGCTCTTCAGTAAGGCTATACTACTGCCCATGTTTGTCTATGGAGATTGCATGTATGTGTGCTCGATTTGATTCACCTGTCAGCAACGAGTGTGGCTGAAATCGCAGAATCCACTCATTTGAAGGGGTATCGACATATTTCTGGCCATGTAGTGTATTTTATTAGGATCCCCATTAGCTGTTGCGAAAGCCGCAACTAATCTTCCTGGGGTCCAACACAGGTCATGAAACATGACATAATACAGAACAATAATAGATAAGAACAGCTCAAGGACAGAACTAGATACATTTAAAAACAGCACACGTACCCTACATACTGTATCAATACATACACATAAAATATCTAGGTCAAATAATGGGGCGGCAGGTGGCCTAGTGGTTAGAGCGTTGGGCCAGTAACCAAAAGGTTGGTGGATTGAATCCCCGAGCTGCCAAGGTCAAAATCTGTCATTCTGCCCCTGAACAAGGCAGTTAACCCACTGTTCCTAGGCTGTCATTGTAAATAAGAATTTGTTCTTAACTGACTTGCCCAGTTATATCAAGGTAAAAAAGAAATAGCAGAGAGATGTTGTGTTTATCAGTTCTTTTTAAACCAGGTTTGCTGTTCATTTGAGCAAAATGAGATAGTAGTTCCATACAATAATGGCTCTATATACAATAATACTGTATGCTTTCTTGAGTTTGTTCTGAATTTGGGGACTGTGACAAGACCCCTGGTGGCATGTCTGGTGGAGTAAGTGTGTCAGAGCTGTGCGTAAGTTGACTATGCAAACAATTTGGAGTTTTCAACACATTAATGTTTCTTATGAAAAGAAGTGATGCAGTCAGTTTCTCATTAACTCTTAGTCAAGAGAGACTGGCATGCATAGTATTTATAATAGCCCTCTGATTACACTGATGTGCAAGACGTGCCGCTCTGTTCTGGGCCAGCTGTTCTGGGCCAACTAGGTCTTTCTTAGCAGCACTTGACCACATGCCTGGACAATAATCAATATGAGATAAAACTAGAGCCTGCAGGACTTGATTTGTGGAGTGTGGTGTCAAAAAAGCAGAACTTATCTTTATTACAGACAGACCTCCCCCATCTTTACAACCATTGACCATGACAGTTCGCAATCTAAGGTGACATCAAGTAATTTAGTCTCCTCAACTTGTTCAACAGCCACACCATTCATTAGCAGGTTCAGCTGAGGTCTGGTGCTTAGAAAATGATTTGTACAAAATACAATGCTCTTTGTTTTAGAGATGTTCAGGACCAGTTTATTACCGTGTCCATTCCACAACTGACTGCAACTCCTTGTTAAGGGTTTCAGGTACTTCAAAAGCTGTGGTTGCTGACAGTATACGTGTCACACCCTGATCTGTCTTTGTGTTTGTCTCCACCTCCCTCCAGGTGTCGCCCATCTTCCCCATTATCCTCTGTGTATTTATACCTGTGTTCTCTGTTTGTCTGTTGCGAGTTTGTTTTGTTCATCAAACCTACCAGCAGTTCCCCCCTTGCTCCTGTCTTTAGTTCCTGGTTTTCTAGTTTTATCGATTTTTGAACTTTCTGCCTGCCCTGACCCTGAGCCTGTCTGCCATCCTGTACTTTTGCCCCACTACTCTGGATTATCGACCTCTGCCTGCCCTGACCCTGAGCCTGTCTACCGTCCTGTGCCTTTGCCCCACTACTCTGGATTACCGACTTCTGCTGACCTGACCCTGAGCCTGCATGCCGTCCTGTACCTTTGCCTGCCCGTGTTTGATTGAATAAACTTCAACACGGTCTGCACCTGGGTCTTACCTTCAAACCTGATAGTATGAACTGGCCATGACTGACCCAGCAGACCCGAGCCAGCTACGCAATGCCATCTCCTCCCAAGGAGGTACCATTGGTATGCACAAGGAATTGCTTTGGCCTTATGGATGGGGTCCAAACGTTGGCTGAACGCCATGCCCGGGCGTTGGACAGTTTGTTGGAGCATATCCATAGGTTGTCTGGGAGGCAGCTTACCACGGCGGTAACCCCACAGCTCCTCAGTAACTCAGCTGTTAGCTTCGCCATCTCATCGGGCACTCCACCTTCTCGGGAACCCCGCTTACCTCCCCCCCGGAAAGCTTCAATGGAGAGCCGACCACCAGTCGGGCGTTTCTAGCTTAGTGTGCCCTCATCTTTGAGCTTCAGCCCTCCTCCTTCCCCTTGATCGCTCCAAGATAACCTACCTCATCACGCTGATGTCCGGGAGGACCGTCACGTGGGCTACTGCTGTATGGGAACAACAGCCAGCCATATTAGCCCGGAGGGGTTCGTGGGAGAGGTGAAGAAGGTTTTTGATGCCCCATTCTCTGGGAGAGAAGCTGCCCGGAAGCTAATCCAGCTTTGGCAGGACTCCCCGCAGTGTGGCAGACTATGTGGTGGATTTACGCATGTTGGCAGTGGAGAGTGCTTAGAAACAGGAAGCGCTGTTCGATATGTTCCTGCACGGCCGTCTCTGAGGAGGTCAAGACGAGCTTGCTGCTTGGGAGTTACCTACGGATCTCGTTTCCCTCATCGCTTTGAATATCCGAATCGATGGGCGATTACGGGAACAACGGAAGGAGAGGAAATTCGATTCCACTCGCACATCCAGGGATTCCACCTTACCTCAGAGTCATCCCGGAAGTCCCCGACGGTCCCGTTCCCGAGAGAATACGAGGCTTCCCAACCTCCCCCGAAAGTCGCCAAAGATGGCTGAGTCACTGCTTCCCGAGCCTATGCAACTAGGCAGAGCTTGGCTGTCGCCAGCGGAATGGCAATACAGGATCAACACAAAGAGTTGTCTCTATTGCGGGACCCTTGGTCATTTTGTGTCCTCTTGTCCTTTAAAAAGACCAAGCTCCCTGGTAGGAGCGAGTATTCTGATGGGCCATATGGAGAACTTTTCTGCTTCCCTTGCTCGCACCCCTTTTCATGCCATTCTGCTGTGGGGAAACCAGTCTAAATCTCTCCGGGTCCTCATTGACTCTGGGGCCGTTGAGAGCTTTTTAGACGCTACCCTGGCTTCCGAGCTGAACATCCCCACTCAGCCCCTCTCCATTCCCATGGATGTTAGAGCGCTGGACTGGCGCTCTATAGGCCGGTTCACTCATAATACCACTCCCATCAACCTACCGGTGTCAGGGAATCACAGTGAGACTATTCAATTTCAAAGTCTCCTCAGATTTCCGTGGTTTTGGGATTCTCCTGGCTCCAGCGACACAATCCCCTCATCAACTTGTCTACTGGTGCCATCATGGGCTGGAGTCCGTTCTGCCACGCCCATTGTCTGAAGTCAGCGCAACCTGCCCCGGGACATCTTCCTGGAGGCTCGGAAGGTGCCCCGGACCTCTCTGCCATTCCCGCAGAGTACCAGGACCTTCGGGAGGTGTTCAACAAGGCCCAGGCAACTTCGCTTCCGCCAAACCGACCACATACAGCTGCAACGTTTCCTAGGGTTCACCAACTTTTATCGCTGCTTTACCTGGGGTTACAGCCCCCTGGCTTACCCCCTGTCAGCACTCACCTCTCCCAGGGTTCCATTCACATGGTCCCCTGCTGCTGACCGGGCATTCCAGGACCTCAAAAACCGCATCACCACTGCTCCCATCTTTGTTCATCATGACCCTTCCCGTCCGTTCGTGGTGGAGAACGATGCTTCTGATGTAGGAGTGGGGGTGGTCCTGTCCCAGCATTCTGCCCTGGACCTAAAGCTACTTCCCTGCCCTGGACCTGAAGCCGCACGGTTTGTGCACAAAACAAGACTCCTCGACAAGCTCCGGCTGGTCTCCACCGACCTCTGCCTGTCCCTCACCGTCCCTGGTCTCACATCTCCCTGGACTTCGTCACGGGGCTTCCCCCATCTAATGGCAATACCACCATCTTGACGGTGGTGGATCGGTTTTCCAAAGCCGCCCACTTTATTACTCTCCCCAAACTACCCTCTGCCCAGCTCATGGCGCAGCACATCTTCCGGATCCATGAACTACCAGCCGACATGGTCTCTGACCGGGGCCCTCAGTTCTTGTCCCGGTTCTGGAAGGCGTTCTGCATCCTCATTGGGTCGTCGGCCAGCCTGTCCTCCAGGTTCCACCCTCAGTCCAACGGCCAGTCGGAGCGGATCTAGAGACTGCGCTGCCTGGTCTCCGCCAACCCCACCACCTGGAGCCAGCAGCTGGTGTGGGACGAATACGCCCGCAACACGCTCTACCTTTTGAGTGTTCCCTGGGGTATCAGCCCCCGCTTTTCCCTGAGCAGGAAGAAGAGGTCAGCATACCTTCCGAATAGGCCCGCAACACGCTCTACCACGGGCCTATCTCCTTTTGAGTGTTCCCTGGGGTATCAGCCCCCGCTCTTCCCTGAGCAGGAAGAAGAGGTCGGTATAGCTTCTGCCCAGATGTTTGTACGCCGCTGTCATCGTACCTGAGGAGAGACCAGTCGGCCCTCCTCAAGACCACCTCCAGGTATTGACGACAAGCGGATCGCCACCGGAACCCGGCTCTCCGGTATCGTTCTTGGCAGAAGGTATGGCCACCAGGGATCTGCCCCTCCGGGTGGAATCCCACAAGCTCTACCGCTGGTTTATTGGCCCGTTTCCCATCTCCAAAATCATTAGCCCCTCTGCTGTTCGTCTTCTGTTGCCCAATACCCTTCGTATACATCCTACCTTTCATGTGTCCAGAGTTAAACCCATGTTTCACAGCCCTTTGTCTCCTGTTTACTTCACCACTGTCTGCACCTGGGTCTTACCTTCATACCTGATAATATGGTTGAATCATCATCATACACTACCGGTCAAAAGTTTTAGAACACCTACTCATTCAAGGTTTTTTCTTTATTTTTACTATTTTCTACATTGTAGAATAATAGTGAAGACATTAACACTATGAAATAACACATATGGAATCATGAAGTAACCAAAAAAGTGTTAAACAAATCAAAATATATTTTATATTTGAGATTCTTCAAAGTAGCCACCCTTTGCTGGTACCCTCTCCCTTTACTTCCGGCGCCGACAGAGATGGCAGCCTCGCTTCACGTTCTCAGGAAACCATGCAGTATTTTGTTTTTTTATGTATTATTTCTTACATTGTTACCCCGGGAAATATTAAGTTTTATTACATACAACCGGGAGGAACTATTGGATATAAGAGCAACGTCAACTTACCAACATTACGACCAGGAATACGACTTTCCCAAAGAGGATTCTCGGTTTGTTACCCCAGCCTGGACAATAGAATGGATAGCACCCGGCGACTCAAAGCGGCGGCGCCGGAGAAGAGGAAGCGGGCCGGTCTTTTGGTCAAGCTACGTCGACGGGCGCATCGTGCACCTCTCCCGAGTATTTTAATCGCCAATGTACAGTCTCTTGACAACAAAGTAGACGAAATCAGATCAAGGGTTGCCTTTCAGAGAGACATCCGAGACTGCAACGTTCTTTGCTTCACGGAAACATGGCTCACTCAGGACCACGTTATCTGAGTCGGTACAGCCACCTGGTTTCTCCACGCATCGCGCCGACAGAAACAAACTTCTATCTGGTAAGAAGAAGGGTGGGGGTGTGTGTCTTATGATTAACGAGACGTGGTGTGATCATAACAACATACAGGAACTCAAGTCCTTTGTTCACCTGACATAGAATTCATTACAATCAAATGCAGACCGCATTATCTACCTAAGAGAATTCTCCTCGATTATAATCACAGCCGTGTACATCCCTCCTCAAGCTGATACATCGACGGCACTGAAAGAAATTCATCGGACTCTATGTAAACTGGAAACCACATATCCTGAGGCTGCATTTATTGTGGCTGGGGATTTTAATAAGGCTAATTTAAGAACAAGGCTCCCGAAATTTTACCAGCATATCGAATGTGCCACCGGGCTGGTAAAATCCTGGACCACTGTTATTCCAACTTCCGTGATGCATACAAGGCTATTCTCCGCCCTCCTTTCGGCAAGTCTGACCATGACTCCATTTTGTTGCTCCCAGCCTACAAACAGAAACTAAAACAGGAAACGCCCATTCTCAGGTCTGTTCAACGCTGGTCCGACCAATCTGATTCCATGCTGCAAGATTGCTTCGAGCACGTGGACTGGGATATGTTCCGAATAGCGTCGGACAATAACATTGATGTATACGCTGATTCGGTGAGCGAGTTTATTAGCAAGTGCATTGGTGATGTTGTACCCATAGCAAATATTAAAACCTTCCCCAACCAGAAACCATGGATTGATGGCAGCATTCGCGCAAAACTGAAAGCGCGAACCACTGCTTTTAACCAGGGTAAGGCTACCGAAACATGACTGAATACAAACAGTGCAGCTATTCCCTCCGCAAGGCAATCAAACAAGCTAGCGTCAATATAGAGACAAAGTAGAGTCACAATTCAACGGCTCCAGACACAAGAGGAATGTGGCAGGGTCTACAGTCAATCACGGACTACAAAAAGAAAACCAGCCCGTCGCGGACCATGACGTCCTGCTCCCAGACAAACTAAACAACTTCTTTGCTCGCTTTGAGGACAATACAGTGCCACCGACACGGCCCGCTACCAAAACCTGCGGGCTCACCTTCACCGCAGCCAATGTGAGAAAAACATTTAAATGTGTTAACCCTCGCAAGGCTGCCGGCCCAGATGGCATCCCTGGCCGTGTCCTCAGAGCATCGCAGAACCAGCTGGCTGGTGTGTTTACGGACATATTCAATCAGTCCCTATCCCAGTCTGCTGTTCCCACATGCTTCAAGAGGGCCACCATTGTTCCTGTTCCCAAGAAAGCTAAGGTGACTGAGCTAAATGACTATCGCCCGTAGCACTCACTTCCGTCATCATGAAGTGCTTTGAGAGATTAGTCAAGGATCATATCACCTCCATCCTGCCAGACACCCTGGACCCACTCCAATTTGCTTACCGTCCCAATAGGTCCACAGACGCAGCCTTAATCGCAATCACACTGCATACTGCCCTAACCCATCTGGACAAGAGGAATACTTATGTAAGAATGCTGTTCATCGACTACAGCTCAGCATTTAACACCATAGTTCCCTCCAAGCTCGTCATTAAGCTCGAGACCCTGGGTCTCGACTCCAGCCCTGTGCAACTGGGTCCTGGACTTCCTGACGGGCGGTCCCAGGTGGTGAGGGTAGGAAACAACATCTCCACCCCGCTGATCCTCAACACTGGGGCCCCACAAGGGTGCGTTCTCAGCCCTCTCCTGTACTCCCTGTTTACCCATGACTGCATGGCCAAGCACGCATCCAACTCAATCATCAAGTTTGCTGACGACACTACAGTGGTAGGCTTGATTACCAACAACGACGAGACGGCCTACAGAGAGGAGGTGAGGGCCCTCGGAGTGTGGTGTCAGGAAAATAACCTCTCACTCAATGTCAGCAAAACAAAGGAGATGATCGTGGACTTCAGGAAACAGGAGAGGGAGCACCCCCCTATCCACATCGAGGGGACAGTAGTGGAGAAGGTGGAAAGTTTTAAGTTCCTCGGCGTACACATCACGGACAAACTGAATTGGTCCACCCACACAGACAGCGTGGTGAAGAAGGCGCAACAGCGCCTCTTCAACCTCAGGAGGCTGAAGAAATTCGGCTTGTTACCAAAATCACTCACAAACTTTTACAGATGCACAATCGAGAGCATCCTGTCGGGCTGTATCACCGCCTGGTACGGCAACTGCTCCGCCCACAACCGTAAGGCTCTCCAGAGGGTAGTGAGGACTGCACAGCGCATCACCAGGGTAAACTACCTGCCCTCCAGGACACCTACACCACCCGATGTCACAGAAAGGCCAAAAAGATCATCAAGGACAACAACCACCCGAGCCACTGCCTGTTCACCCCGCTATCATCCAGAAGGTGAGGTCAGTACAGGTGCATCAAAGCTGGGACCGAGAGACTAAAAAACAGCTTCTACCTCAAGGCCATCAGACTGTTAAACAGCCATCACTAACATTGAGTGGCTGCTGCCAACATACTGACTTAAATCTCTAGCCACTTTAAACATAGGAATTGGATGTAACAAATGTATCACTAGCCACTTTAAACAATTTTGTATATAATGTTTACGTATCCGACATACTCATATCAAATGTATACACTGTACTCTAAACCATCTACTGTATCTTGCCTATGCCGTTCGGCCATCGACCCAAATCTCTAGCCACTTTAATAATTATAATTGGATGAAATAAGGTATCACTAGCCACTTTAAACAATGCCATTTATATAATGTTTACATATCCTACATTACTCATCTCATATACATGTGTATATACTGTACTCCATACCATCTACTGCATCTTGCCTATGCCGGTCAGCCATTGCTCATCCATATATTTATATGTACATACTCGTATTCATTCCTTTACTCTTGTGTGTATAAGGTAGTTGTTGTGAATTTGTTAGATTACTTGTTAGATACTACTGCATGGTTGGAACTAGAAGCACAAGCATTTCGCTACACTCGCATTAACATCTGCTAACCATGTGTATGTGACAAATAAAATTTGATTTGATCTGGGCCTTGACACAGAGCTCTATGGACAATTCCTTCAACCACATGGCTTGGTTTTTGCTCTGACATGCACTGTCAATGGTAGACATTATATAGACAGGTGTGTCTTTCCAAATCATGTCCAATCAACTGAATTTACCACAGGTGGACTCCAATCAAGTTGTAGAAACATCTCAAGGATGATCAATGGAAACAGGATGCACCTGAGCTCAACTTCGAGTCTCATGGCAAAGGGTCTGAATACTTATGTAAATAAGGTATTTCTGTTTATATATGTTTAAAATATTTGCAAACATTTCTAAAACCCAGTTTTTGCTTTGTCATTATGAGATATTGTGTGTAGGTTGATGAGCGCAAAAACGATTTAATCCATTTTAGAATAAGACTGTAACGTAATGAAATGTGGAAAAAGTCAAGGGGTCTGAATACTTTCCAAATTCACTGAAGCTCTGAATCCATGATATGGCAGAGGATGAAACGTTTTCTCACCAACAGGTCATGGTCAATAATATCAAAGGCTGCACTGAATTCTAACAGTACAGAATAAGAATGAAACAAGAATGATATAGAAGAATATTACATACAGGTAGGAACTAGATACACTCCATGGAATTATTTTGTTAAGCTTCTTTTGTTTTATTTTCTAATCAAGTTAGAAGAATACTTAATTGAACCCATACTAACTGTACAAGTATTCATCCACTAGTTTGTGCTTTTTAATAACATCCTGAGAGTTAAGCTATTTATTAATTAATTTTGACATTAATCAATTGTCAATACACAGTGCACTAATTACAAACCAAAACAGATTAACCAAAACCCAGTATTGCAGGTATCATGAGTATAACATACAGTGAGGGAAAAAAGTATTTGATCCCCTGCTGATTTTGTACGTTTGCCCACTGACAAAGAAATGATCAGTCTATAATTTTAATGGTAGGTTTATTTGAACAGTGAGAGAAAATCCAAAAAAACGCATGTGAAAAATGTTATAAATTGATTTGCATTTTAATGAGGGAAATAAGTATTTGACCCCCTCTCAATCAGAAAGATTTCTGGCTCCCAGGTGTCTTTTATACAGGTAACGAGCTGAGATTAGGAGCACACTCTTAAAGGAGTGCTCTAATCTCAGTTTGTTACCTGTATAAAAGACACCTGTCTAAAGCAATCAATCAATCAGATTCCAAACTCTCCACCATGGCCAAGACCAAAGAGCTCTCCAAGGATGTCAGGGACAAGATTGTAGACCTACACAAGGCTGGAATGGGCTACAAGACCATCGCCAAGCAGCTTGGTGAGAAGGTGACAACAGTTGGTGCGATTATTCGCAAATGGAAGAAACACAAAAGAACTGTCAATCTCCCTCGGCCTGGGGCTCCATGCAAGATCTCACCTCGTGGAGTTGCAATGATCATGAGAACGGTGAGGAATCAGCCCAGAACTACACGGGAGGATCTTGTCAATGATCTCAAGGCAGCTGGGACCACAGTCACCAAGAAAGCAATTGGTAACACACTACGCCGTGAAGGACTGAAATCCTGCAGCGCCCGCAAGGTCCCCCTGCTCAAGAAAGCACATATACATGCCCGTCTGAAGTTTGCCAATGAACATCTGAATGATTCAGAGGACAACTGGGTGAAAGTGTTGTGGTCAGATGAGACCAAAATGGAGCTCTTTGGCATCAACTCAACTTGCCGTGTTTGGAGGAGGAATGCTGCCTATGACCCCAAGAACACCATCCACAGCGCCAAACATGGAGGTGGAAACATTATGCTTTGGGGGTGTTTTTCTGCTAAGGGGACAGGACAACTTCACAGCATCAAAGGGAGGATGGACGGGCCATGTTCCGTCAAATCTTGGGTGAGAACCTCCTTCCCTCAGCCAGGGCATTGAAAATGGGTCATGGATGGGTATTCCAGCATGACAATGACCCAAAACACACAGCCAAGGCAACAAAGGAGTGGCTCAAGAAGAAGCACATTAAGGTCCTGGAGTGGCCTAGCCAGTCTCCAGACCTTAATCCCATAGAAAATCTGTGGAGGGAGCTGAAGGTTCGAGTTGCCAAAAACGTCAGCCTCGAAACCTTAATGACTTGGAGAAGATCTGCAAAGAGGAGTGGGACAAAATCCCTCATGAGATGTGTGCAAACCTGGTGGCCAACTACAAGAAACTTCTGACCTCTGTGATTGCCAACAAGGGTTTTGCCAACAAGGGTTTTGCCACCAAGTACTAAGTCATGTTTTGCAGAGGGGTCAAATACTTATTTCCCTCATTAAAATGCAAATCAATTTATAACATTTTTCACATGCATTTTTCTGGATTTTTTTGTTGTTATTCTGTCTCTCACTGTTCAAATAAACCTACCATTTAAAATTATAGACTGATCATTTCTTTGTCAGTGGGCAAACGCACAAAAGCAGCAGGGGATCAAATACTTTTTTCCCCTCACTGTATATATTTTTAAATGGGGATGTTAAAAAGAGCAGTCTCCCCAACAGATCTTAAATAGGATTAAAGAACACAATTGAATATACACCATTTGATATATACTCTAAACCAGACATTACATGATTAACCTTCTCATTGACAAATATATAAAAGTATGATATCACACCTATATAATTTCCTATTGCCATAGCAATCCATAGGCAACACATTCAAATATGTGGGTATCAGTGGAGGCTGCTGAGGGGAGGATGGCTCATAATAATGGCTGGAATGGAGCAAATGGAATGGTATCATGGTTGTGCTTGATACCAATACATTCAGTCCATTCCAGCCATTCCAGTCCTCCCCTCAGCAGCCTCCATCAGTGAGTATAGTCAACTCCTGATGAGTGTACAGTACAGTTAATTCATATACATTCTTTGGACTTGCTCCAGATATCTGCATGCAATGTCTGCATGCATGCTATATGCACTCTCCAGTTAAGTGCATGTCTTCATGCTAGTCCAAGCCACTGCATACTGTACTGTCCTGTATGTCAGGAGTTGACTAATTTAGGTCTTAGAGATGGGTGTACACTAACATGTCACTTGCATCTACAGTAACGAATATCAAACTGTTGACAAACTGCACACATTTCATACACAACAAATATACAGTATTTATCTAAGTAACAATACAAAATGTATTACCTTGCTTTAGTCTTTACTCCCTGGTAAGATCACATATATATGTCCAGTTAAAATCGTTCAAGGCAAGGCAAGCAGTAAGTCTACAACAATAGATGTAAAAGTAAAGAAATAGATGTAAAAGTAAAAAAATATTGAAGACCTTGAGAATCTCTATAGGGAGATCACACACAGTGAAGAGGAATCTCATTACTAAAACTCTTATGAATAACTTATTTACAGAGAAAGCCAGCTCCTCGTGTGTGTAGGACAGGGATGTGCAACTGGCGGTCCTTTTTTTAGAATACACAAGGCGCAATTTCGAAATGTGGTTGTGCACATGTGTATACAGCAGACCCGCGAGTAACTATGGCCCCTCATGATGAGTTCCGATTTTTTGAGGGCCCCACGCCCATCAAAGTTGGCCATCCCTGGTGTAGAATATTTTGTACGATGTGAGTCAGTATGGTGATAATTGAGATCTATTCTCTGCGTGTGTAGCCTGTGTGATATAAGTTCTCTCACTGTGTGTTGGAGTTGAGTGTGTAGACAACCCAGCAGAGGGCACTGCTCTGTGTTTGTGGCATTATTTCCCCATCTTTTCTATTCCTCTGTAGATCTTAGGAAGCATATTGCACTTGTCCCAGACCAGCAGCCATTATGAAAGCACTGGAACCACTGATCTTGAATAGAATGTTCTAGAATTCAGAATCTTCTTGTTGTCATCCTGCTGCCAATCATCCTGTAAGGGTCGTGTCTTCTAGCCTACAGACACTCCTCTTTCACATACAGGATCTCATGGGCTGAACTAGGGACCTTAAAGACAGTTAGACAGAGACAGATAGTAAATGACGAGCGTGGGTGTGTGTGTGACAACATGCACAGCAATATTCCAGCACCTGGTTGACTCCTCCCACCACCAGTAAGCGGTCCCTGATGACGATGGACGAGGCAGAGCATCGCGCCATTGCCATGGGAGCCAGTCTCTCCCACTTCCTCTTCTGAGGGTGGAAGGCTTCCACCGTGTCCAGAACTGAAGGCTGGTGACCTGGGGACCACGCACGGTCATCATACGGTGTTCATCATATTGTGTTCATACAGTCAATATACAGTGCATTAGAAAGTACATCATTCAGACCCCTTGACTTTTTCCACATTTGTTATGTTACAGCCTAATTCTAAAATGGATTAAATACTTTTTTCCCCAATCTACACACAATACACCCATAATGACAAAGCAAAAAAAGGTTTTTAGAAATGTTTGCAAATGTATAATATATATTTTTTACTATTTTCTACATAGAATAATAGTGAAGACATCAAAACTATGAAATATGGAATCATGTAGTAACCAAAAAAGTGATAAACAAATGAAAATATACTTTATATTTGGGATTCTTCAAAGTAGCCACCCTTTTCCTTGATGACAGCTTTGCACACTCTTGGCATTCTCTCAACCATCTTCATGAGGTAGTACCTGGCCTGATGACTCCTTGATGTCCCGAGTCCACCTGGCCGTGCTGCTTCTCCAGTTTCAACTGTTCTGCCTGTTTTATGAACATTTTAAAATCTTGTCCATGTTCTGTTATAATCTGCACCCGGCACAGACAGAAGAGGACTGGCCACCCCCTCACAGCCTGGTTCCTCTCTAAGTTTCTTCCTAGGTTCTGGCCTTTCTAGGGAGTTTTTCCTAGCCACCGTGCTTTTACACCTGCATTGCTTGCTGTTTGGGGTTTTAGGCTGGGTTTCTGTACAGCACTCTGTGACATCAGCTGATGTAAGGGGGGGCTTTATAAATACATTTGATTTGATTTGATTTAGTCACCTGGAATGAATTTCAATTAACAGGTGTGCCTTGTTAAAAGTTAATTTGTGGAATTTCTTTCCTTAATGCGTTTGAGCCAATCAGTTGTGTTGTGACAAGGTAGTGGTGGAACACAGAAGATATTTGGTAAAAGACCAAGTCCAATAATGCTCAAATAAGCAAAGAGAAACGACAGTTCATCATTACTTTAAGACAAGAACTTTGAAAGTTTCTTCATGTGCAATCACAAAAACCATCAAGCGCTATGATGAAACTGGCTCCCATGAGGACCGCCACAGGAAAGGAAGACCCAGAGTTACCTCTGCTGCAGAGGATATGTTTGTTAGATTTAACTGCACCACAGATTGCAGCCCAAATAAATGCTTCACAAAGTTCAAGTAACAGACAAATCTCAACATCAACTTTTCAGAGGAGGCTTTCATGGTCTAATTGCTGCAAAGAAACCACTACTAAAGGACACCAATAATAAGAAGAGACTTGCTTGGGCAAAGAAACACAAGCAATGGACATTAGACCTGTGGAAATATGTCCTTTGGTCTGATGAGTCCAAATTGGAGATTTTTGGTTCCAACCGCCGTGTCTTTGTGAGACGCAGAGTAGGTGAACGGAGGATCTCCGCATGTGTGGTTCCCACCGTGAAGCATTGAGGAGGAGGTGTGATGGTGTGGGGGTGCTTTGCTGGTGACACTGTCAGTGATTTATTTAGAATTCAAAGCAAACTTAACCAGCATGGCTACCACAGCATTCTGCAGCGATATGCCATCCCATCTGGTTTACGCTTAGTGGGACTATCATTTGTTCAACACGACAATGACCCCAAACACACCTCCAGGCTGTGTAAGGGCTATTTGACCAAGAAGGAGAGTGATGGAGTGCGGCATCAGATGACCTGGCCTCCACAATCACCCGACCAAACCAATTGAGATGGTTTGGGATGAGTTTGACCACAGAGTGAAAAATATCCAACAAGTGCTCAGCATATGTGGGAACTCCTTCAAGACTGTTGGAAAAGCATTCCTCATGAAGCTGGTTGAGAGAATGCCAAGAGTGTGCAAAGCTGTCATCAAGGCAGAGGGTGGCTACTTTGAAGAATCTTTTTTTAACCATTTTTTGATTACTACACGATTCCATATGTGTTATTTCATAGTTTTGATGTCTTCACTATTATTCTACAATGTAGAAAATAGTAAAAATAAAGAAAAACCCTTGAATGAGTCGGTGTGTCCAAACTTTTGACTGGTACTGTAAGTATTCAGACCCTTTACTCAGTATTTTGTTGAAGCACCTTTGGCAGCGATTACAGCCTAGAGTCTTCTTGGGTATGACTCTACACGCTTGGCACACCTGTATTTGGGGAGTTTCTCCCATTCTTCTCTGCAGATCCTCTCAAGCTCTGTCAGGTTGGATGGGGAGCGTCGCTGCAAAGGTATTTTCTGGTCTCTCCAGAGATGTTCAATCGGGTTCAAGTCCGGGCTCTAGCTGGACCACTCAAGGACATTCAGAGACTTGTCCCGAAGCCACTCCTGCATTGTCTTGGCTGTGTGCTCAGGGTCATTGTCCAGTTGGAAAGTGGAACCTTCGCCCCAGTCTGAGGTCCTTAGCGCTCTGGAGCAGGTTTTCATCAAGGATCTCTCTGTGCTCCGTTCATCTTTCCCTCGATCCTGACTAATCTCCCAGTCCCTGACGCTGAAAAATAACCACACAGCACGATGCTGCCACCACCATGCTTCACCGTGGCGATGGTGCCAGGTTTCCTCCAGACGTGACATTTGGCATTCAGGCCTAAGAGTTCAATCATGGTTTTATCAGACCAGATCATCTTGTTTCTCATGTTCTGAGAGTCCTGTCAAGCGGGCTGTCATGTGCCTTTTACTGAGGAGTGGCTTCCGTCTGGCCACTCTATCATAAAGGCTTAATTGGTGGAGTGCTGCAGAGATGGTTGTCCTTCTGGAAGGTTCTCCCATCTCCACAGAGGAACTCTGGAGCTCTTTCAGAGTGACCATCGGGTTCTTGCTCACCTCCCCTGACCTTTTTTGGTACCCTTCCCCAGATCTGTGCCTCGACACAATCCTGTCTCGGAGCTCTATGGACAATTCCTTCGACCTCATGGCTTGGTTTTTTGCTCTGACATGCACTGTCAACTGTGGGACTTTATATAGACAGGTGTGTGCCTTTCCAAATCATATCCAATCAATTTACCACAGGTGGACTCCAATTGAGTTGTAGAAACATCTCAAGGATGATCAATGGAAACAAGATGCACCTAAGCTCAATTTTTAAAGTATCATATCAAAGGGTCTGAATACTTATATAAATAAGGTATTTCTGTTTTTTAGTTTTTATAAAATAGCAAAAACCTGTTTGGCTTTGTTATCATGGGGTATTGTGTGTAGATTGATGAGGATTTTTTAAAATAGTATTTAATCAATTTTAGAACAAGGCTGTAGCGTAACAAAATGTGGAAAAAGTCAAGGGGTCTGAATACTCTCCGAATGCACTGTATGGTCATCACACATTGTCATGACCAACGTTCAACAAAAACACACGTATATGAGCACATATACACACACATTCACACTCCCTCACCGAGTCCTCCTGCTACAACCATCCTGCCCCTGAGGAAAGATGAGGCAAAGTCAGCCCTCTTAGTCTTCATGGCCACCGTGTCCTCTGACTTCAACCACAACCCTGGAGGGAGACAGGAGAGGACGATGTTAGAGTGTGTGTTTGTGTGTGTGTGCAAGTGTAAACCACATTGTAATGAGGGTGGGGGAGGCAGGGAAGTGTGTGTACAATCAACTTTGACCACTGCATAAAACTCCAACAAGGTGACAATTTTATTTTGTCCATTTATTGTTGAATTCTGAAAGTTACAATTTGGTGTGTCCCTGAATGCTGGTGGCACCACAACTCAATAAGAAATACTGTGCGCACCTTGAATACAAATGTCCAATCACACACCAAGCTACCAGGTATATACCAGGTAGATATTGGAAATAAGAAAATAGGGTACATTTCCTATAAAACCATCCAATCTGAACACTTCAATTGCTTCAAAGGAGAAAAAAAGTTATTTTCCTCCTGCAGTCTGGCTGGAGATGACTATTACAGTAAATTGGCATATTATTTACACTTCTACTTAGGCAAACATTTGTGCTGCTAAAGACAGTGAAACTATTTCAGAGAAGCAGCGACTAGGGAGATTTTTTTGTTTTTCAAAGACTCTTTTAAAGCTTTTATGTTGCTTTTATGTTGTCTGTAAGAAACCCAAGCCTGCATGAGTTTAGTGTCTCTGACTTCCCAATCAGCTCCACAGAGAGAGAGAGGAAGAGAAAGACAGAGGGAGAGAGAGAGGGAGACAGAGAGAGACATAGAGACGAAAACATAACCAGAGCAGATAAAAGCACTTTGTTAATGAACTGTTGCCATGCCAGCCCATATTTGAGCTTGAAAGGGAATAAGGCAGAGCACAGCTGGCGACGGGCACACTGCTCTGCAACTCACTGCCAGGGCCTTTGTTGTTGAAGTGTTGGCTGGCTGGCACTCTCAGGGGCTTCCTCCAAATAACTTTTTAAAACATATCATATTCAGCACTAAGTTCCCTTTTTCCTGCAGATTCAGAGGTAAGGGGCACACAATAACACACTAGCAGGAAGAAAGGTTCAGAGAGTTTAGTTGCTCTACTACAGATAGCTGAACTAGAAGGGACTGGAGATATTGCAGATGTGTAGTTAATGTATGTGCTGGGCTGTGTGTGAGTGTATCTTGTATACAGAGAGTGTGCATTGGTGTGATGCATTTTCTACAGTTTTGTAGAGGCTTTGGTAGTCAGTGGTTTTCCATTGAACAGATCACGATGAGCTAAAGTCAGACAGACACGAAGAACCCAATTCTGGATACTAGAAAATTCAGTGCTCTAATTTGTTATGAGTTATGTCATGTTACACAATGTCTGTCTTTGTATATTGGAGTAATTTTAATATTCTACTTTTATCAATGTAATCTACACTCAGTGGCCAGTTTATTATTAGGTACACCCATCTAGTATCGGGTCGGACCCCCCTTCGTCTCCAGAACAGCCTGAATTCTTTGGGGCAAGAAAATGTTGCTCAATTGGTATCAAGGTACTTAATGTGTGCCAGGAAAACATTCCATACACCATTACACCACCACCACCAGCCTGTGCCGTTGACACAAGGCAGGATGGGGCCATGGACTCATGGTGCTTACGCCAAATCCTGACTCTGCCATCAGCATGACGCAACATGAACCGGGATTCATTGGACCAGGCATTGTTTTTCCACTCCTCAATAGGAGTGGAACCTGGTATGGTCTGCAATAGCCCATCCGTGACAAGGACTGGCGAGTTGTGCGTTCTGAGATGCCGTTCTGCACATCACTATACTGCGCCTTTATTTGCCTGCCTGTTAGCTTGCACGATTCTTGCCATTTTCCTTCGACATCTCATTAACAAGCTGTTTTCTCCCACAGGACTGCCTTGTTGCTGCTATTTTGCACACACATTTTCTGTCAACATTCTCAAAACATTCTCTCAAGACATTGAATTCTAGGTAAATCCAGAGCCATATATTCAGATATCTAAATAAATGGCTCTGGGTAAATCTAACAATGAGTGAGCTACAGAGTATAATATCCCAGGGTTGAGAGTTGCAGACAGCATGACCATCTGTGGAGGAAGGCAGATAATAACACAATCTGTTTCTGAATCCTGTAATTTAAACACCTCCCTCCTCACTGTAGCTCATCTCCCATCTCATCTCCACTTAGATTAGATTGGGAGGGGGAGGGAATGGACCTTATTGTTTACTGTGTGTGTGTGTGTGTGTGTGTGTGTGTGTGTGTGTGTGTGTGTGTGTGTGTGTGTGTGTGTGTGTGGGCCTTATTTGTGTGTGTGTGTCTGAGGAGGAAGGTAGGGAGGATGGTAGAGTAAATGTATGTCTGATATCTCTGGAGTAAAACCCAGACAGCCTGCCAGCTGGCCAGACAGACATTCTCACCGTGGTGTTAGATTAGTATTCAGACTCCCACTGCTTCTTTCATTTGGCTTTGACTGGTAAAAATAGAAAAATCCAAATGCGTGACAAAACACCCTATTGTTGGAAATTACTTATAGATTTTTTATCTGGGTATGGCTCTTACTTTTCTCTTCCTGGTCTCTTTTCAATTTGACCATTTGTTATTCATTTTCTGTGAGACGGAAGATAAGTAGTTTTTCCGGGAATATGTGTGTGTGTGTGCAGCATGCAGCTAGTTTTTGTTTGGAGAGAAATATAACTTTATTGTGTACCTGGAGAGGAAATCAGTGCACTTAAATGCATATGTGTTTGTGTATGTGTTTTTTTGTGGTTCTTACCCTGGTTAGTATCAAAGATGTTGACATTCTTGGTGAACTTGGAGCTCTGGTGGCCCCCTTCCTTCCTTAGCCCCCCCAGCAGACACAGCCTCCCCGAACTGTCCCAGAACACGCCACCGTACGAACGTTTACACGGCATGTTGGGTAGTGTACTCCAGGAGCGTGTCTCTGAATCAAATACCTCAAAGACCTTTAACGTGCGCTTACACTGACGCCCACCTAAAGAGAACACACACACACTTAGTATACACATTACACGTGCAAACTGGCAAACATGCAGACAAGCATGAACAGACACCCAAACATACACACCCTTTCCTTACCTGCCACGTAGATCTTGTTGCCCAGTAGGTGTGCTGTAGCATCATATCGCGGTGTGGGCATAGGGGGCAGTAGTGCCCACACATTCTTCCTCAGGTCATACTGCTGCAGTATACTACGGGGGAGCAGGTCTGAACCCATACCACCCACTGCCAACGCACGCCCATCTACAGAGAAGGGTGAGAGAGAGAAAGGTAGAGGAGAGGGAGGTGAGAAAAGGAGCCATTAACATGGATCTGGCCATGTACAGAATGCAAGTATATATGTCCCTGTGTCACCCCCCCACCCTACATACCTTTCACAGCGACATCACCTCCCATCCTACACACCTTTCACAACGACGGCCACCGCCCACCTACACACCTTTCATAGCGACAGCCACCCCCTACCCTACACACCTTTTACAGTGACGGCCACCCCCATCAGTGCTTCTCTGAGGGCGCTCCTCTTCCTCCACCTCCCCTCCTCTGTGTTGTACACCTCTACCACCTTGAGAGGGCGCTGGTCCTCCCCCACACCACCCACCACCAGGATCTGCTTGCCCAGCACCGCCACGGCCACACCCGCCCGAGGGGTGGGCATGGGGGGCAAGCTTAGCCACTGGTCCCCCTGAAAACAACAACAAAGTGTAATTAATTACATGGTCGATTAGTCCTGTGTAAATGTTGAACCGTTGCGTTCTGTCTTTAATCCTGTGTGTTTGTGTGCGTGTGGGTCGTGTGTTTGTGTGTGTGTGCTTGTGTATGTTCCAACCTACCTCTGGAGAGTAGAGTTCCAGGGCTGGGGAGGGCCTCCCTGCAGCATCACAGCCCCCCAACATGTACATCTGCCCCCCAACCTCCGCCAGGGAGTGGTGGACACGCCCGCTTGGCAGCCGAGCCAGGCTCTGCCAGTGGAACTCCAGGGCCGAGGGCACAGACATCTATATCTCGGCCCAGGGAGGGGAAGGGTTTCTGGGGGAGAGGTGAGGGAGAGGTGGGTCCAGGGAACCAGAGATGGAGGTGGACAGGATTAGCACCCCTGGGTATAGTGTCGTGTCTACGGGAAGAGTCGAGAGAGTGGTGTTGTCAGGAGATCCAGAGAACTAGGTGGAAAACCAGAGATAGCGGATGGAGCAAGGTCAGCAAAGCCCAACCGGAGGCTCTTCCCCTGGAGTTGACCACCAGCTCGTACTAGGTCCTGGAGGAAATGAGAGGGAAGGATGATTAGTATGGAACAGGAAAGACAACGTAATATAATCCAATGGAAGAGTACTCATCTAAGTTCCCACTGACTCCGAATAATATGGTCATTTAGCAGATGCTTCTAATCAAAGCAACTTACAGCTATTTACTATTGAATAGATTGGATCTTCTGTTGTGGCCTTTGGCTGTGTGTGTGTGTGTGTGTGTGTGTGTGTGTGTACGTGTCATGGCCCTCTTTAGCTGTGTACACAATCAGGATGAATTGGGCTTTACAAGCAGAGGAAAACATCCATCAGTAACCAGGCAACCAGCCTTCCCTTCCCCACATCCCCTACCTTCTTCCTCCGCTCTCTCAGTGTCTAGTTCTTGCCTGTAACCTATTTCTTCTACCCACACAGACAGTGTGACTGAGCAGCAGTAGCCGCATGGTGGATCAGCTCAGTGTTCTCTCATAGTCCGAGAGCATCTGGTCGTCACAATGGTGGCACAGAACTACTTGTTTCTCCTAAGTGGAGATTTTTTATTTTCTCCCTCACTCACCTGTCCATCTCCTCATTTGAATTCCATGCTGTCATTGTCACTCGTCCCTTGGAGACCAACCTCTTGACATCTGCCTTCAAGTAATTTCTTTCCAACTCTGTTTCCCCTTCTTGTCTCTTTTGACCTCACACTTTGTCAGTCCCCTCCCACTCACAAGGCTGGCAATATGCTTGACCTCATCTTTACAAGATGCTGTTCCCCTACTAATCTCACTGCAACCCCCTCCACGTCTCTGATCACTACTTTCCTTTTCTGTCTCCCTTTCCTCCAACACTAGCCACTCAGGCCCTACCCAGATGGTCATGCACTGTCGCAATCTTCACTCTCTCTCTCCCATTACTTTCTCCTCTTCTATCCTATCATCTCTCCCTTCTGCTAAATCCTTCTCCATCCTCTCTCCTGATTCTGCCTCTTCAACCCTACTCTCATCGCTTCCTGCATCCTATGACTCGCACTGTCCCCTTTCCTCCTACCCTCCCCTCCGGAAACATTGGCTGAGTGACTCATTGCTTAAAAAACTACATTTCCAGAGGACCTATCATCCTTCCATTCCTTCCTCTCTACCTTCTGTTGCTCTGTATGCACTTTGTATTACTCTAAATTATAACCTTGTCTAACCCGAGAAAACTCTTTTCCACCTTCTCCTCCCTCCTTAATCCTCCACACCTCCATTTCCCTCCTCCCTCTCTGCGGACGACTTTGTCAACCTCTTTGAAAAGAAGTTTAACGACATCTGCTCCTCATTCACTCAGCCTATTGAATCCACTGTTCCCACTCACACCGAACTACCCTGTGCCTTGACCTCTTTCTCCCCTTTGTCTCCAGATGAAATCTTGCGACTAGTGAGGTCCGTCCATCCGAGAACCTGCCCACTTGACCCCATCACCTCTCCCCTTCACTGGAGACCTTCTCCCATTCCTCACTTCCCTCATCCCTGACCACTGGCTGCATCCCCTCTGACTTCAAAATGTCTTGAGTCGCTCCCCTTTTTAAGAAACCAACACTCTGACTCAAACTACAGACCGCTACTTCTTCATTCTTTTCAAAACACTTGAGCATGCTGTCTTTGATCATCTCTCTCGCTATTGCTCTCAGAACGAACTTCTTGACCCTAACCAGTCAGGCTTCAAGATGGGTCACTCAACCGAGGCTGCTCTTCTCTGTGTCACAGAGGCTCTCCACACTGCCAAAGCGGACTCTCTCCTTTGTTCTCATCCTCCTAGATCTGTCAGTTGCCTTCGACATTGAACCACCAGATCCTCCTCTCCACCCTCTCAGGGCTGGTCGTCTCAGGTTCTGCACAGTCTTGGATTGCATCCTACCTGGCAGGCAGCTCCTACCAGGTGTAGTGGAGAGGATCTGTGTCTGCACCACGTACTCTCATGACTGATGTCCCCCAGGGCTTGGTTTTAGGCCCTCTCCTCCTCTCTATACACCAAGACACTCAGCTCTGTCATATTCTCACATGATATCTCCTATCATTGCTATGCGGATGATCCTAAACTACTTTTCTCCTTCCCCCCTTGTGACACCTAGGTGGCGACACGCATCTCTGTGTGCCTGGCAGATATCTATGAAGCTGCTCTTCCTCCTTCCTCCTGCCTGCTAAAAGACCTCTCCATCACTGTTGACAACTCCACAGTGTCCCCCTCCCAGAGTTAAAAAAGCCTTGGCATGACCCTGGACAACATGTTCTCTGCAAACATCAAAGCAGTGACTCGGTCCTGCATGTTCATGCTCTACAACATTCGTAGAGTATGACCATACCTCACAGAGGAAAGGCCACAGGTCCAAATCCAGGCACATGACATCTCCGGTCTGGACAACTGCAACTCTAGCACCACATTCTACCAACTCTGGTCTCTTGGCCCTTCTACCCCTAAAGCTAGGACAGCAGAGTCCCTGCCCATCTTCTGAAAACATCTGAAACCCTAGATTTTCAAAGAGTATCTTAAATAAGAGCATTTGCTACAGTAAATGACTAAAATGTAAAATGTAAATGACGTAAAAGGAGTCCACAGCTAAAACCCTGGTAGCCACAGGATCACTTACAAAATGCCTATTTCGACTGAGCAGTGACAATCCATTAACACCCCACACACATCACACTGAGAGTGTGGGTGGGTAATATAAAACATGGGTATCATTAGGCTTCATTGACAAAAAGCCTTTAGTAGACGAAGTGCTTGGGTCCACATCACTCAAACATACTTGGCTTATTTCAGTATGTATTTTTTTCCTGCAAGGGAACTTGTGTGAGTTTGGCACATTCAACAATGGAAGTTTAGTTATTCAATCAATCAAATTTATTTATAAAGCCCTTTTTACATCAGCCGATGTCACAAAGTGCTATACAGAAACCCAGGCTAAAACCCCAAACAGCAAGCAATGCAGATGTAGAAGAACTCCCTAGAAAGGCCAGAACCTAGGAAGAAACCTAGAGAGGAACCAGGCTGTGAGGGGTGGCCAGTCCTCTTCTGGCTGTGCCTGTTGGAGATTATAACAGTACATGGCCAAGATGTTAAAACGTTCAGAGACGACCAGCAGGGTCAAATAATAATAATCACAGTCGTTGTAGAGGGTGCAACAGGTCAGCACCTCAGGAGAAAATGTCAGTTGGCTTTTCATAGCCGAGCATTCAGAGTTTGAGACAACAGGTGCAGTAGAGAGACAGAGTCGATAACAGCAGGTCCGGGACAAGGTAGCACGTCCGGTGAACAGGTCAGGGTTCCATAGGCAGAACAGTTGAAACTGGAGCAGCAGCACGACCAGGTAGACTGGGGACAGCAAGGAGTCATCAGGCCAGGTAGTCCTGAGGCATGGTCCTAGATAAGACACCAGATATAACAGACTGACCCTAGCACCCCGACACAAACTATTGCAGCATAGATACTGGAGGCTGAGACAGGAGGGTTCGGGAGACATTGTGGCCCTGTCCGACGATACCCCCAGACAGGGCCAACCAGGCAGGATATAACCCCACCCACCTTGCCAAAGCACAGCCCCCACACCACTAGAAGGATATCCGTAAACCACCAACTTACTACTCTGAGACAAGGCTGAGTATAGGACCTACTGAAGAGACGAGTCTTCAATAAAGACTTCAAGGTTGAGACCAAGTCTGTGTCTCTCACATGGATAGGCAGACCAATCCATAAAAATGGAGCCCTGTTTGCTTCGAAATTCTCGGGACAATAAGGAGGCCTGCGTCTTGTGACCGTAGTGTACATGTAGATATGTACAGCAGGACCAAATCGGAGAGATAGGTAGGAGCAAAACCATGTAATGCTTTGTAGGTTAGCAGTAAAACCTTGAAATCAGCCCTAGCCTTAACAGGAAGCCAGTGTAGAGAGGCTAGCACTGGAGCAATTTGATCACATTTTTTGGTTCTAGTCAAGATTCTAGCAGCCGTGTTTAGCACTAACTGAAGTTTATTTAGTGCTTTATCCGGGTAGCCGGAAAGTAGAGCATTGCAGTAGTCTAATCTAGAAGTGACAAACGCATGGATACATTTTTCGGCATAATTTTTAGACAGAAAGTTGCTGATTTTTGCAATGTTACAAAAAATTGAAAAACGCTGTCCTTGAAATATTCTTGATATGTTTGTCAAAAGAGAGGTATGATAAGGTTAAAGCGTTGTACGGGACTTGACTTACCCCTAACCAATAAAACCATAAACGCTTAGAAGATTTCTTCCACCCTGGTAATGTATTTTCTCTCTCTCTCTCGACAATAAAAGGAAGGATGCATGCACAAAGAGAATAAAGAAAGATAGACGCTTCTTTTAGAAAAAAAAAAAATTCTCCACTGTGTAACTTTTGAGGGCAGGAGTGGGTTACCATAGAAACAGTGACACGTTTTGGAGTTGCGAGGCCAGGGTACAGATGTCCACCCAGCCAGTATATTACTTGGCTTGGTTTTAATAATCGATTAAAGAAGGAAAGCATAACAGCAAATAAAAGCTGTGGTGTTGTTCTCCACTCTGACCCCGGCAGGCAGAGTCTTAGTGAGACAGAATTGCTTTCTCCTGGCGTGCCTTGCAGAGCGTATTAATTGTAATCAGTAACTGATTTGCTTCGCCATGTCTTTTTTTTATTAACTGCTTGAACAGCTTGAGATCAACAGTAGTCCCATCAGCACCCAAGGAAGTCATTCACAATCAGCATGAGTCTCTTTTCATACTTTTAATTAGTTAGTTAGTCTCCCTCGATCCCTATATAGGCACGAGTCGGCTGCCAACTTTAGTAATAATGTAATCCTCCAGCAAAGCTATTAGTCCATGTTTCAGATACAAGGAGCTTGGTTTGATCGTGGTGGTGGCGTACTCCCAACGGTCTCCCTATTGTCTCTCCTCTCTGTCTGTCTTCTATTGCTCCCCTTTTTTAACTCTCTCTCTCTCTCTCTCTCTCTCTCTCTCTCTCTCTCTCTCTCTCTCTCTCTCTCTCTCTCTCTCTCTCTCTCTCTCTCTCTCTCTCTCTCTCTCTCTCTCTCTCTCTCTCTCTCTCTCTCTCTCTCTCTCTCTCTCTCTCTCTCTCTCTCTCTCTCTCTCTCTCTCTCTCTCTCTCTCTCTCTCTCTCTCTCTCTCTCTCTCTCTCTCTCTCTCTCTCTCTCTCTCTCTCTCTCTCTCTCTCTCTGGTGAAAACGGCCAAGCAAGGGATTGTTTAACGACTAACATTATTATAACGACTGCAGTATTCAAATAGTGCTTTACTCTCACAGCCTGTGTGCTGCTCCCACACCTCAGAACCACTGCAGTGTGAGCAGTGGAATCAGGGCAAGGGATGTGTATGTGTGTGTATGGAAGGTATAGCAGGGCTTAATCCTGCTCTAATAGCAGGGGGAGGGGGAAGGTATAGCAGGGCTTAATCCTGCTCTAATAGCGGGGTCAGGGAAGGTATAGCAGGGCTTAATCCTGCTCTAATAGCAGGGGGAGTCAGGGAAGGTATAGCAGGGATTAATCCTGCTCTAATAGCAGGGTGGGGGGTCAGGAAGGTATAGCAGGGTTTAATCCTGCTCTAATAGCGGGGGTCAGGGAAGGTATAGCAGGGCTTAATCCTGCTCTAATAGCAGGGGAGTCAGGGAAGGTATAGCAGGGCTTAATCCTGCTCTAATAGCAGGGAGTCAGGGAAGGTATAGCAGGGCTTAATCCTGCTCTAATAGCAGGGGAGTCAGGGAAGGTATAGCAGGGATTAATCCTGCTCTAATAGCAGGGTGGGGGGTCAGGGAAGGTATAGCAGGGTTTAATCCTGCTCTAATAGCGGGGAGTCAGGGAAGGTATAGCAGGGCTTAATCGGGGGAAGGTATAGCAGGGCTTAATCCTGCTCTAATAGCAGGGGGTGTCAGGGAAGGTATAGCAGGGCTTAATCCTGCTCTAATAGCAGGGGTGGGGGGTCAGGGAAGGTATAGCAGGGTTTAATCCTGCTCTAATAGCAGGGGAGTCAGGGAAGGTATAGCAGGGCTTAATCCTGCTCTAATAGCAGGGGTGGGGGTCAGGGAAGGTATAGCAGGGCTTAATCCTGCTCTAATAGCAGGGGGAGTCAGGGAAGGTATAGCAGGGCGTAATCCTGCTCTAATAGCAGGGAGTCAGGGAAGGTATAGCAGGGCGTAATCCTGCTCTAATAGCGGGGAGTCAGGGAAGGTATAGCAGGGCTTAATCCTGCTCTAATAGCAGGGGGTGTCAGGGAAGGTATAGCAGGGCTTAATCCTGCTCTAATAGCAGGGGTGGGGGGGTCAGGGAAGGTATAGCAGGGTTTAATCCTGCTCTAATAGCAGGGGAGTCAGGGATGGTATAGCAGGGCTTAATCCTGCTCTAATAGCAGGGTGGGGGTCAGGGAAGGTATAGCAGGGCTTAATCCTGCTCTAATAGCAGGGGAGTCAGGGGAAGGTATAGCAGGGCTTAATCCTGCTCTAATAGCAGGGGAGTCAGGGAAGGTATAGCAGGGCTTAATCCTGCTCTAATAGCAGGGGAGTCAGGGGAAGGTATAGCAGGGCTTAATCCTGCTCTAATAGCAGGGGGGGAGTCAGGGGAAGGTATAGCAGGGCTTAATCCTGCTCTAATAGCAGTGTTCACGCTGGGGTGGGTTTAAGTAAACTGACACCCAGGAGAGCCACTCATTGCTAACGTTATAAAACTGCTGCTCTAACATAATCAAATCCAATTCAATGCAATTAAAACCTGCATTGGCAACGGTCATGCAGTGCAAATACAGTCCAACACAGCTTTATTCCACTCAAACAAGACTGTTCACAATAAGGTGGATGACTCACGCCTAACACATTTCAATAACCGTACTGGCCCCATTAGACCAACTCCCAGTCAGAGACCAGAGGCTGATAGAATCAAACCTACGTTAAAACTGGTTATGTAGTACCTTTTCATACATTACTTCTCACAGAAGTTTTACCATTGCTATGCTTGCTATACTGCAGTATACTGCTCATGCTATTATTCTTTGTTTACACAGCTTTAGTACAGTACATTTCAGGGAGGCAGTCTCTCAGCGTCATACCACCCTGAAGACTAACGTTACTGCCTATTACACTTTGAAGACCAAGAGCAAGAAGAACATTCTCCCTATAGGCCCAAATATGAAAATGAGAAAATCTCATCGTCACTTCCCATCATTAAAAAAGTTGAATCTGAGAATTTCATCCTCTGTTCTGATTGCATGCATTAGCATCAGCAATGCTCTCCTGCTTTCTGACAAAGGAAACGGTGCCTGCCTTGTGCCTCGCTGTTGAACATTACAATAACAACAACAGCATTGATGTTTGATTTAGTTTAAATGGCTCTGCTGTTGATAGGAAGCAGTTCCCTTTCCTTCACAACATGTTGTACAGTATGAATGTACCGACATCATCACACACAGTAACACATTAACTAACAGTGACAGATGTTGACTCTCAGCTACATCTTCCTATTTGTAACAGCAAATCAATAGAATGACAAATGCATCTCTTGGAGCTGCTCTACTCTGAGCTTAGTGATTACCAACCCTGGTCTCGGAGATCTACAGGGTGTGCAGGCTTTTGTTACAGCCCAACACTACCACACAGCAATTGAGATAGTCAAGGCCCGGCAGTTGAGTAGTAGAGTCAGGCGTGTTAGTGGTGCTGGACTAATGGACCAAGGTTGGAGACCAGCTGATTGTAAGGTTGTGGGCAAAGGCCAGGCCACTGAGTGACCATACACATCCCTCTCTCTCAAGGGGTTTGACCTGATGACCAATATCTGATGACTGATACACCGATACTGATGGTTAATACACAATAGCAACACTGAGAGGAGGCAGAGGTAATGCCTTGAATTGAATATCAGCTCTCTCCACTACACTGCTACTGCTCTTTCTCTCTCTCATACGTCTTAATTTCTGATGAGCAATTAGCAGCCCCACATAGCTCTATCTAAATAAATGAATGTGGGTTTCAGAACACAGGACCAGGGAGAAGAGAGTTGTGGCAGATTGTTGGCAGAGTTGGAGGAATAGTTGGCCAAGTAAGTATCTTATCTCTCTCTGTTAAAAGGCTAATGTCTGTCTCGCCCTCCTGGCATCGCTTGTGTTTGTATGCTGTCTGCATGTGAGTAAACAGCTGCTGTAAAAGCAGACCAATTAGTTTCCATAGCAACCCAGCAGCGTACATACAGTCAGCACAAGCGGATACAAGGCCGTGTGGCAGTTAGAAATGAAAACATCAAAAACTTAGATGGAATGTCTCCCTATCGGCCAATTAACAGACTTCTGTCTGTCTCTAGACTATGCCATGTCCATGTAAATGTCCCAACAATAAGCTAATATTCCTTTTAGGCCAAAGAGGAATGAACTAGAGGTTCACCGATTAATCAGCATGGCCGATTATTTAGGGCCGATTTCAAGTTTTCAGAACAATCGTTAGTCTACATTTTTGGATGCCAATTATGGCCGATTACATTGCAATCCACAAGGAGACTGCGTGGCAGGCTGACCACCTGTTACGCTAGTGCAGCATCAAATCTTAACATAATCACTAGTTCACTACACATGGTTGATGATATTACTAGGTTAACTAGCTTGTCCTGCGTTGCATATAATCAATGCCGTGCCTGTTAATTTATCATCGAATCACAGCATACTTCAACTTCGCCAAACGGGTAATGATTTAACAAAAGCGCATTCTCGAAAAAAGCACAATCGTTGCACCAATGTACCTAACCATAAACATCAATGTCTTTCTTAAAATCAATACACAAGTGTAAATTTTTAAACCTGCATATTTAGTTAAAATAATTAATGTTAGCAGGCAATATTAACTAGGGAAATTGTGTCACGTCTCTTGTGTTCTGTGCAAGCAGAGTCAGGGTATATGCAGCAGTTTGGGCCGCCTGGCTCGTTGCGAACTGTGTGGAGACCATTTCTTTCTAACAAAGACCATAATTAATTTGCCGGAATTTTACATAATTATGACATAACATTGAAGGTTGTGCAATGTAACAGCAATATTTAAACTTAGGGTTGCCACCCGTTCGATAAATGATGGAACGGTTCCGTATTTCACTGAAAGAATAAACGTTTTGTTTTTGAAATTATAGTTTCCGGATTTGACCATATTAATGACCTGGCACGTATTTCTGTGTGTTTATTCTGAGCAAGGAACTTAAACGTTAGCTTTTTTACATGGCACATATTGCACTTTTACTTTCTTCTCCAACACTGTTTTTGCATTATTTAAACCAAATTGTTTCATTATTTATTTGAGACTAAATGTATTTTATTTATGTATTATATTAAGTTAAAATAAAAGTGTTCATTGTTCATTCAGAAATATATATATATCAGCCGATTAATCGGTATCGGCTTTTTTTGGTCCTCCAATAATCAGCATTGAAAAATCATAATCGGTCGACCTCTAGAATAAACTGTATGCATGTAGGTATCAAGGAATAAAACGGAGGACACATACTTTAGGCATTCTGTTATATAAGCCATTGGACGGTATACTCAATTGAGACATATTGCACATTACCCCCTGGGAACAAACATGCATACACACATGGAGACACACGGACACTCAAAACACTGGCTGCTGTGAAAGAGACCCATTATAATTACTTTATCCAATGTGGCAGCCTGGAGAAGGCATGAGTGCAGACAGAGAGAGCAGAAAGAAGGAGGATGGAGTTTTGCTGAGGTAGAGGAAGAGAGAGATTATTGAGAGAGCAATAAAGAACAAGTAGAGTTATTGATGGTTGGGGAGCCTGGGACACAATCCCTAGGGTTTTATACTTAATTACTAGTGTGTGTGTAGTGTGTGTGTGTGTAGTGTGTGTGTGTGTGTGAGAGAGAGAGAGAAAGAAACGAGAGCCTACAGGACCAGGTCTCACTATTTAATTTCTCTGTCAGCAGAACTGGACTCCCTTGTGTCACTCTCTGCTGTGCTGTCTGGGTCAGTGAGTTGGGGGGAGCAGGTGAGGTGGGAGAGAGGGAGGAAGGGAGCAGCAGAGGGGGCTCCAGAGCTGGCCTGTCTTTTGTTTTCAAGCAATAAGAAGAGTTACCCAGAATGGCCTTGAATTTATATTTATTGATTTACCATAAATCCCACAGAGTAGCTCCATGCACAATGCACAAGCCCACTGATCTATAGGGTTTTTTATGATTTTAAGTAATCAATAAGCGCTGAGAGGAGAGGAGGAGGAGAGAAGGGGGAGAGGAGAGGTGATGAGAAGAAAAGAGAGAAGGGGATTTCAGTCTATTTTCAGCTCAGAGAGTGTCCCAGATCTCTCAGCCTTGCTCCTAGCTGTATAGCGTGCGATTGGGCTGGGGGTGAGACATTCAGACAGCATAACAAACAGATGACATTTCAGACAGAATAATGCATGAGTCATTATTCATTATCTTCAGCATCATTCTCCTCATCACTACCACAAGCAGTCATCATCATCATCATTATCAGGACCAACAACAACAACAACCACTACAACAACACCACCTTGCTGTACCCAGTCCACCTGGTCGTGCTACTGCTCCAGTTTCAACTGTTCTGCCTGCGGCTATGGAACCCTGACCTGTTCACCAGACATGCTACCTTTCCCAGACCTGCAACTCTCTAGAGACAGCAGGAGCGGTAGAGATACTCTGAATGATCAGCTATGAAAAGCCAAATGACATTTACTCCTGAGGTGCTGACCTGTTGCACCCTCGACAACCACTGTGATTATTATTATTTGACCCTGCTGGTCATCTATGAACATTTTAAAATCTTGGCCATGTTCTGTTATAATCTGCACCTGGCACAGCCAGAAGAGGACTGGCCACCCCTCACAGCCTGGTTCCTCTCTAGGTTTCTTCCTAGGTTCTGGCCTTTCTAGGGAGTTTTTCCTAGCCACCGTGCTTTTCCACCTGCATTGCTTGCTGTTAGGGGTTTTAGGCTGGGTTTCTGTACAGCACTCTGTGACATCAGCTGATGTAAGAAGGTCTTTATAAATAAATTTGATTAGATCATCATCATCATCATCACAATCCTCATCATCATCTTACCAAGTTAGAACATACAAATAGATAATAGGTGTACCACCATGAATAATAGGCTTATAATCTACTGAATGTATTGCACACTTTTATCTGTGTTGTATTAAGGTGCATCATGATGACCTGAAAGTCTTTCAATACTCACATAGTTCAAACTGATCTCATCCCCTGGGTAATTGCGCTTGCGGAATTGTTTGGTGATGCCACATGCATATCATGTCCGTCTTGCTAACCTAGGCAGAAGATTCAGATCCCGAGTTTCCCACTTGGGAGTAACCAGAATCAACCAATAGGAAGCTCTACGTAAATAACTTACGTTCATTTTAACTCGGACGTCCCGAGTTTCCGACATGATCTGAACGCGGCATAAATTCAAACAGAAGATTTATGAACAATATCAATATTTGAGGCCTTGTATGATCAAATCGAATGACAATGTATCCAGTCAGCGCAATATACACTGAGGTATGTACAAATCGACGTTAATGACGCTAATAACGTTGTTGTTTCCGTAGCCTACAATATCCATTCAACGTAGTTTTATTTACGCCGAAATTCGTCTGAATGACATAGCCAACCAAAAATAAATTACTGGTATACTGAAACAACGTTTTGTATGTACAAGTAAGTCTATTATTACTAATAGGAAGACCCCACATACAATAAGAGGCTGCAGAGCTACCTGCTTCAGAGTTTTCGGAACACCGAGAGGTGCACCCACACTCCTCAGAGAAGTTTATCACAAAGCGGACGCGGCGCCCTCAACGATCGGTCGGTCACATTAAAAGCGACAATATTTATAGTAATCCTTCTCAATTACTTTACGATCTTCACGCGGTCCAGGTGCTCCCATGCCTTCTTCCCTTCGGCGTTTCCCCTGGGCAGGCTGAGAGATGGAGAGAGGCTTCAGTGCAATAAGCCACTCAAGTAGCCTAACAGACACTCCCTCCCTCTTCTATCCTCGCTGTGAAACAGACAGGCTCTGGTGGTACCGCACTCTAAAAAAAAATTTCTTTCAAACAAACCCAGCCACTTCCATCCATCGTAGCCTGCTAGTTGTCATTCATACATTAGCTGTGGAAAGAGACTGTGCTTTACCGATAACCCACATCGCACTTTGACACACTTTTATGCATTTTAATTTGAAGTAGTTTTGCATAAAAAGTAAATCACTGATATTTATTGCCTTAAGTCAACTCAACCCAAATCACTGCATTACTATTGTATTGTGAGTACATAGCTCTGCAGAATTATGTTAATTCTCATAATTAACATTGGGAATTGAATGTCCCTCAAAGGCAACTCAGGACATTCCAGTAGGCCTACTAGAATGATTCAATAACATTTTATATCTAATATTCCTTTTGTTTGTGTTTATCATTTAACTCAACTTTTTCTGTCAATGTCTGTGTATCAGTGCCATTGAATTAACTCGTTTAGATCTATCATAATGTCCTCTGTAGGCACATTTTATGGCCTGGAATGCCATACATCACAGCAGGCCTACATAATGAAGCTCAAATCTTTTCTCATAACTTCACAGTTGGGTGGGCTATTTACAGATGGGCTATGTACAGGTGCAATGATCTGTAAGCTGCTCTGACAGCTGATGCTTAAAGTTAGTGAGGGAGATATGAGTCTCCAGCTTCAGTGATTTTTGCAATTCGTTCCAGTCATTGGCAGCAGAGAACTGGAAGGAAAGGCGGCCAACGAGGAGTTGGCTTTGGGGTTGACCAGTGAGATATACCTGCTGGAGCGCGTGCTACAGGTGGGTGCTGCTATGGTGACCAGTGAGGTGAGATAAGGCGGGGCTTTACCTAGCAAAGACTTATAAATGACCTGGAGCCAGTGGGTTTGGCAACGAATGTGAAGCGAGGGCCAGCCAACGAGAGCATACAGGTCGCAGTGGTGGGTAGTATATGGGGCTTTGGTGACAAAATGGATGGCACTGTGATAGACTGAATCCAATTTGCTGAGTAGAGTGTTGGAGGCTATTTTGTAAATGACATCGCTGAAGTCAAGGATCGGTAGGATAGTCAGTTTTACGAGGGTATGTTTGGCAGCATGAGTGAAGGATGCTTTGTTGCGAAATAGGAAGCTGATTCTAGATTTAATTTTGGATTGGAGATGCTTAATGTGAGTCTGGAAGGAGAGTGTACAGTCTAACCAGACACCTAGGTATTTGTAGTTGTCCACATATTCTAAGTCAGAACCGTCCAGAGTAGTGATGCTAGAGCAGGTGCGGGGAGCGATCGGTTGAAGAGCATGCATTTAGTTTTACTTGCATTTAAGAGCAGTTGGAGGCCACGGAAAGAGAGTTGTATGGCATTGAGGCTTGTCTGGAGGTTTGTTAACACAGTATACAGAATGGTGTCATCTGCGTAGAGGTGGATCAGAGAATCACCAGCAGCAAGAGCGACATTATTGATGTATATAAAAGAGTCGGCCGGAGAATTGAACCCTGTTGCACCCCCATAGAGACTGCCAGAGGTCCGGACAACAGGCCCTCCGATTTGACACACTGAACTCTGTCTGAGAAGTAGTCCAAGGCAGGATGGATATAGGTCTGTAACAGTTTGGGTCTAGAGTGTCTCCCCCTTTGAAGAGGGGGATGATCACAGCAGCTTTCCAATCTTTGGGGATCTCAGACGATAAGAAAGAGAGGTTGAACAGGCTAGTAATAGGGGTTGCAACAATTGTGGCAGATAATTTTAGAAAGGGAGGGTCCAGATTGTCTAGCCCAGCTGATTTGTAGGGATACAGATTTTGCAGCTCTTTCAGAACATCAGCTATCTGGATTTAGATGAAGGAGAAATGAGGGAGGCTTGGGCAAGTTGCTGTGGGGGGTGCAGAGCTGTTGACCGGGGTAGGGGTAGCCAGGTGGAAAGCATGGCCAGCTGTAGAAAAATGCTCATTGAAATTCTCGATTATCGTAGATTTATCGGTGGTGACAGTGTTTCCTAGCCTCTGTGCAGTGGGCAGCTGGGAGGAGGTGCTCTTATTCTCCATGGACTTTACAGTGTCCCAGAACTTTTTGGAGTTTGTGCTACAGGTTGCACATTTCTGTTTAAAAAAGCTATCCTTTGCTTTCCTAACTGTCTGTGTATATTGGTTCCTAACTTCCATGAAAAGTTGTATATCGAGGGGGCTATTCGATGCTAATGCAGTACAAAACAGGATGTTTTTGTGCTGGTCAAGGGCAGTCAGGTCTGGAGTGAACCAAGTAATTACAACATGCTGAGTCTCTCTCTCTCTTCCTTCAGTTCTGTATGATGGAACAGTGTGTCCTAGATCTTCAGTTAAACCAGAGGACTCATTCTGTCTGCTCAGCTGTCTGGAGGGCCACATGGAACCTAACCTGCTAATGTTACTATTCTTCCCTCTATCTTTATTCCGACCTCATCAATATACCACGGCTAAGGGCTGTTCTTATGCACAATGCAATGCACAAACCCCCGAGGTGCCTTATTGCTATCATAAACTTGTTATCAATGTAATTAGAGCAGTGAAAATAAATGTTTTGTCGTACCTGTGGTATACAGTCTGATATACCATGGCTGCCAGTCAATCAGCATTCAGGGCTCAAACCACCCAGTTTATAATATGTCTATTTTCAGTGTAGTAACAAAATATCGGTTGTATTTACAATGGTGTTTGTTCTTCACTGGTTGCCCTTTTCTTGTGGCAACAGGTAACAAATCTTGCTGCTGTGATTGCACACTAGTATTTCACCCAATAGATATGGGAGGTTATGAAAATTGGATTTGTTTTCGAATTCTTTGTGGGTCTATGTAATCTGATGGAAATATGTGTCTATAATATGGTCATACATTTGTCAGGAGGTTAGGAAGTGCATCTCAGTTTCCACCTCATTTTGTGGGCAGTGTGCATATAGCATGTCTTCTCTTGAGAGCCAGGTATTCCTACGGTGGCCTTTCTCAATAGCAAGGCTATGCTCACTGAGTCTGTACATAGTCAAAGATTTCCTTAATTTTGGGTCAGTCACAGTGGTCAGGTTTTACGTTGTACACAAAGGATAATTTTTGCAGAATTCTGCATGCAGAGTCTCAATTTGGTGTTTGTCCCATTTTGTGAATTCTTGGATGGTGAGCGGACCCCAGACCTCACAACCATGAAGGGCAATGGGTTATATAACTGATTCAAATATTCTTTGCCAGATTTTTTACCCAGATCCTAGTTGGTAGTGGAGTCTGAGAGACAGACTAACAACAAAAAAATCCAGAAAAAAACGCAGGTGAAAAATGTTATAAATTGATTTGCATTTTAATGAGGGAAATAAGTATTTGACCTCCTCTCAGTCAGAAAGATTTCTGGCTCCCAGGTGTCTTTTATACAGGTAACGAACTGAGATTAGGAGCACACTCTTAAAGGTAGTGCTCCTAATCTCAGTATGTTACCTGTATAAAAGACACCTGTCCACAGAAGCAATCAATCAATCAGATTCCAAACTCTCCACCATGGCCAAGACCAAAGAGCTCTCCAAGGATGTCAGGGACAAGATTGTAGACCTACACAAGGCTGGAATGGGCTACAAGACCATCGCCAAGCAGCTTGGTGAGAAGGTGACAACAGTTGGTGCGATTATTCGCAAATGGAATAAACACAAAAGAACTGTCAATCTCCCTCGGCCTGGGGCTCCATGCAAGATCTCACCTCATGGAGTTGCAATGATCATGAGAATGGTGAGGAATCAGCCCAGAAATACACGGGAGGATCTTGTCAATGATCTCAAGGCAGCTGGGACCATAGTCACCAAGAAATCACACTACACACTAATTGGTAACACACTACGCCGTGAAGGACTGAAATTTACCGGCGCCGACAGAGATGGCAGCCTCGCTTCATGTTCTCAGGAAACCATGCAGTATTTTGTTTTTTTATGTATTACTTCTTACATTGTTACCCCGGGAAATATAAAGTTTTATTACATACAACCGGGAGGAACTATTGGATATAAGAGCAACGTCAACTTACCAACATTACGACCAGGAATACGACTTTCCCAAAGAGGATTCTCGGTTTGTTACCCCAGCCAGGACAATAGACTGGATAGCACCCGGTGACTCAAAGCAACGGCGGCGCCGGAGAAGAGGGAAACGCGGCGGTCTTTTGGTCAAGCTACGTCGACGGGCGCATCGTGCACCTCTCCCGAGTATTTTAATCGCCAATGTACAGTCTCTTGACAACAAAGTAGACGAAATCAGATCAAGGGTTGCCTTTCAGAGAGACATCCGAGACTGCAACGTTCTTTGCTTCACGGAAACATGGCTCACTCAGGACACGTTATCAGAGTCGGTACAGCCACCTGGTTTCTCCACGCATCGCGCCGACAGAAACAAACATCTATCTGGTAAGAAGAAGAGGCGGGGTGTGTGTCTTATGATTAACGAGGCGTGGTGTGATCATAACAACATACAGGAACTCAAGTCCTTTTGTTCACCTGACAGAATTCATTACAATCAAATGCAGACCGCATTATCTACCAAGAGAATTCTCCTCGATTATAATCACAGCCGTGTACATCCCCCCTCAAGCTGATACATCGACGGCACTGAAAGAAATTCATCGGACTCTATGTAAACTGGAAACCACATATCCTGAGGCTGCATTTATTGTGGCTGGGGATTTTAATAAGGCTAATTTAAGAACAAGGCTCCCGAAATTTTACCAGCATATCGAATGTGCCACCCGGGCTGGTAAAATCCTGGACCACTGTTATTCCAACTTCCGTGATGCATACAAGGCTATTCTCCGCCCTCCTTTCGGCAAGTCTGACCATGACTCCATTTTGTTGCTCCCAGCCTACAAACAGAAACTAAAACAGGAAAAGCCCGTTCTCAGGTCTGTTCAACGCTGGTCTGACCAATCTGATTCCATGCTGCAAGATTGCTTCGAGCACGTGGACTGGGATATGTTCCGGATAGCATCTGACAACAACATTGATGTATACGCTGATTCGGTGAGCGAAGTTTATTAGCAAGTGCATTGGTGATGTTGTACCCATAGCAAATATCAAAACCTTCCCAACCAGAAACCGTGGATTGATGGCAGCATTCGCACAAAACTGAAAGCGCGAACCACTGCTTTTAACCAGGGTAAGGCTACCGGAAACATGACTGAATACAAACAGTGTAGCTATTCCCTCCGCAAGGCAATCAAACAAGCTAAGCGTCAATATAGAGACAAAGTAGAGTCACAATTCAATGGCTCAGACACAAGAGGAATGTGGCAGGGTCTACAGTCAATCACGGACTACAAAAAGAAAACCAGCCCCGTCGCGGACCATGACGTCCTGCTCCCAGACAAACTAAACAACTTCTTTGCTCGCTTTGAGGACAGTACAGTGCCACCGACACGGCCCGCTACCAAAACCTGCGGGCTCACCTTCACCGCAGCCAATGTGAGAAAAACATTTAAATGTGTTAACCCTCGCAAGGCTGCCGGCCCAGATGGCATCCTGGGCGTGTCCTCAGAGCATGCGCAGACCAGCTGGCTGGTGTGTTTACGGACATATTCAATCAGTCCCTATCCCAGTCTGCTGTTCCCACATGCTTCAAGAGGGTCACCATTGTTCCTGTTCCCAAGAAAGCTAAGGTGACTGAGCTAAATGACTATCGCCCGTAGCACTCACTTCCGTCATCATGAAGTGCTTTGAGAGATTAGTCAAGGATCATATCACCTCCATCCTGCCAGACACCCTGGACCCACTCCAATTTGCTTACCGTCCCAATAGGTCCACAGACGACGCAATCGCAATCACACTGCATACTGCCCTAACCCATCTGGACAAGAGGAATACTTATGTAAGAATGCTGTTCATCGACTACAGCTCAGCATTTAACACCATAGTTCCCTCCAAGCTCGTCATTAAGCTCGAGACCCTGGGTCTCGACCCAGCCCTGTGCAACTGGGTCCTGGACTTCCTGACGGGCCGGTCCCAGGTGGTGAGGGTAGGAAACAACATCTCCACCCCGCTGATCCTCAACACTGGGGCCCCACAAGGGTGCGTTCTCTGTTTACCCATGACTGCGTGGCCAAGCACGCATCCAACTCAATCATCAAGTTTGCTGACGACACTACAGTGGTAGGCTTGATTACCAACAACGACGAGACGGCCTACAGAGAGGAGGTGAGGGCCCTCGGAGTGTGGTGTCAGGAAAATAACCTCTCACTCAATGTCAGCAAAACAAAGGAGATGATCGTGGACTTCAGGAGACGGGGCACCCCCCCTATCCACATCGAGGGGACAGTAGTGGAGAAGGTGGAAAGTTTTAAGTTCCTCGGCGTACACATCACGGACAAACTGAATTGGTCCACCCACACAGACAGCGTGGTGAAGAAGGCGCAACAGCGCCTCTTCAACCTCAGGAGGCTGAAGAAATTCGGCTTGTCACCAAAATCACTCACAAACTTTTACAGATGCACAATCGAGAGCATCCTGTCGGGCTGTATCACCGCCTGGTACGGCAACTGCTCCGCCCACAACCGTAAGGCTCTCCAGAGGGTAGTGAGGACTGCACAACGCATCACCGGGGGTTAAACTACCTTCCCTCCAGGACACCTACACCACCCGATGTCACAGAAAGGCCAAAAAGATCATCAAGGACAACAACCACCCGAGCCACTGCCTGTTCATCCCGCTATCATCCAGAAGGCAAGGTCAGTGCAGGTGCATCAAAGCTGGGACCGAGAGAGGGAAAAACAGCTTCTACCTCAAGGCCATCAGACTGTTAAACAGCCATCACTAACATTGAGTGGCTGCTGCCAACATACTCTAGCCACTTTATACATAGGAATTGGATGTAACAAATGTATCACTAGCCACTTTAAACAATTTTGTATATAATGTTTACGTATCCGACATACTCATATCAAATGTATTCACTGTACTCTAAACCATCTACTGTATCTTGCCTATGCTGTTCGGCCATCGACCCAAATCTCTAGCCACTTTAATAATTATAATTGGATGAAATAATGTATCACTAGCCACTTTAAACAATGCCATTTATATAATGTTTACATATCCTACATTACTCATCTCATATATACATACTGTACTCCATACCATCTACTGCATCTTGCCTATGCCGGTCAGCCATCGCTCATCCATATATTTATATGTACATACTCGTATTCATTCCTTTACTCTTGTGTGTATAAGGTAGTTGTTGTGAATTTGTTAGATTACTTGTTAGATACTACTGCATGGTCGGAACTAGAAGCACAAGCATTTCGCTACACTCGCATTAACATCTGCTAACCATGTGTATGTGACAAATAAAATTTGATTTGAAATCCTGCAGCGCCCGCAAGGTCCCCCTGCTCAAGAAAGCACATATACATGCCCGTCTGAAGTTTGCCAATGAACATCTGGCTGATTCAGAGGACAACTGGGTGAAAGTGTTGTGGTCAGATGAGACCAAAATGGAGCTCTTTGGCATCAACTCAACTCGCCGTGTTTGGAGGAGGAGGAATGCTGCCTATGACCCCAAGAACACCATCCCCACCGTACCGTCAAACATGGAGGTGGAAACATTATGCTTTGGGGGTGTTTTTCTGCTAAGGGGACAGGATAACTTCACCGCATCAAAGGGAGGATGGACGGGCCATGTACCGTCAAATCTTGGGTGAGAACCTCTTTCCCTTAGCCAGGGCATTGGAAATGGGTCGTGGATGGGTATTCCAGTATGACAATGACCCAAAGCACACGGCCAAGGCAACAAAGGAGTGGCTCAAGAAGAAGCACATTAAGGTCCTGGAGTGGCCTAGCCAGTCTCCAGACATTAATCCCATAGAAAATCAGTGTAGGGAGCTGAAGGTTCGAGTTGCCAAACGTCAGCCTCGAAACCTTAATGACTTGGAGAAGATCTGCAAAAGAGGAGTGGGACAAAATCCCTCCTGAGATGTGTGCAAACCAGGTGGACAACTATAAGAAACGTCTGACCTCTGTGATTGCCAACAAGGGTTTTGCCCCAAGTACTAAGTCTTGTTTTGCAGGGGGGTCAAATACTTATTTCCCTCATTAAAATGCAAATCAATTTATAACATTTTTCACATGCGTTTTTCTGGATGTTTTTGTTGTTATTCTGTCTCTCACTGTTCAAATAAACCTACCATTAAAATTATAGACTGATCATTTCTTTGTCAGTGGGCAAACGTACAAAATCAGCAGGGGATCAAATACTTTTTTCCCTCACTGTAGATCCCTTACTTCCAAGGCAGTCATAGTCAATTAACTAATCACTGATCATAATCTTGATGTGATTGGCCTGACTGAAACATGGCTCAAGCCTGATTAATTTACTGTGTTAAATGAGGTCTCTTCTCCTGGTTACACTAGTGACCTTATCCCCCGCGCATTCCGCAAAGGCGGAGGTGTTGCTAACAAATTTCAATTTACAAAGAAAATTAAGACTGCGTTTTCATCTTTTGAGCATCTAGTCATGAAATCTATGCAGCCTACTCAATCATTATTTATAGCTACTGTTTACAGGTCTCCTGGGCCGTATACAGCGTTCCTCACTGAGTTCTCTGAATTCCTATCGGACCTTGTAGTCATGGCAGATAACTTTAATATTTACATGGAAAAGTCCACAGACCCACTCCAAAAGGCTTTCAGAGCCATCATTGACTCAGTGGGTTTGTCCAACATGTCTCCGGACCTACTCATTGCCACAGTCATACCCTGGATCTAGTTTTGTCCCGTGGAATAAATATTGTGGATCTAAATGTTTTTCCTCATTATCCTGGACTATCGGACCGTCTTATTATGTTTGCAATCACAACAAATAATCTGGTCAGACCCCAACCAAGGATCATCAAAAGCCGTGATATAAATTCTCAGACAACCCAAAGATTCCTAGATGCCTTTGCAGACTCCCTCCACCTACCCAAGGACGTCAGAGTACAAAAATCGGTTAACCACCTAACTGAGGATCTAAATTTAACCTTGCGTAATACTCTAGATGCAGTCACACCCTTAAAAACAAAAAACATTTGTCACAAGAAATTTGCTCCCTGGTATACAAAAAATGCCAGAGCCCTGAAGCAAGCTTCCAGAAAATTGGAACGGAAATGGCGCTCCACCAAACTGGAAGTCTTCCGACTAGCTTGGAAAGATAGCACCGTGCAATATCGAAGAGCCCTCACTGCTGCTCAATCATCCTTATTGAGGATAATAAGAACAATCCAACATTTATTTTTTGTACTGTTGCAAATCTAACTAAAAAGCAGCATTCAACAAGAAAGGATGGCTTTCACTTCAGCAGTGATTAATTAATGAACTTCTTAGATGAAAAGATCATGATCATTAGAAAGCAAATTACGGACTCCTCTTTGAACCTGCGTATCTCTCTAAAGCTCAATTGTCCTGAGTCTGCACAGAACTGCCAGGACCTAGGATCAATGGAGACACTCAAGTTTTTAAATCCTGTATCTCTTGACACATTCATGAAAATAGTCATGGCCTCTAAACCCTCAATGCATACTGGATCCTATTCCAACTACTACTGAAAAAGCTACTTCCTGTGCTTGGCACTCCTATGTTGAACACAAAACATGGCTCCCTATCCACCGGATGTGTACTAAACTCACTAAAAGTGGCAGTAATAAAGCCTCTCTTGAAAAACCCAAACCTTGACCTGGAAAATGTAAAAAACCATCAGCCTATATCAAATCTCCCATTCATCTAAAAATATTTAGAAAAATCTGTTGCGCACAAAACACTGCCTTCCTGAAGACAAATAATGTATACGAAATGCTTCGGTCTTGTTTTAGACCCCATCATAGCACTGAGACTGTAGTCGTGAAGGTGGTAAATTACCTTTTAATGGCTTCAGACCAAGGCTCTGCATCTGTCCTCGTGCTCCTAGACCTGAGTGCTGCTTTTGACACCATCGACCACCACATTCTTTTGGAGAGATTAGAAAACTCAAATTGGTCTACACAGACAAGTTCTTGCCTGGTTTAGATCTTATCTGTCGGAAAGATATCAGTTCGTCTCTGTGGATGGTTTGTCCTCTGACAAATCAATTGTAAGTTTCGGCGTTTCTCAAGGTTCCGTTTTAGGACCACTATTGTTTTCACTATATATTCTACCTCTTGGTGATGCCATTCGGAAACACAATGTCAACTTTCACTGCTATGTGGACGACACACAGCTGTACATTTCGACATAAGGAAGTGGATGGCTGCAAATGTTTTACTTTTAAACTCGGACAAAACAGAGATGCTATTTCTAGGTCCAAAGAAACAAAGAGATCTGCTGTTGGATCTGACAATTAATCTTGATGGTTGTACAGTTGTCTCAAATAAAACTGTTAAAGACTTCAGCGTTACTGATCTCGTGAACCCTGATCTCTCTTTTGACGAACATATCAAGAATATTTCAAGGACAGCTTTTTTCCATTTTCAAACATTGCAAAAATCTGATATCTTATAGTCCAAAAATGATGCAGAAAAGCTAATCCATGCTTTTGTAATTTCTAGATTAGACTAATGCAATGCTCTACTCTCCGGCTACCCGGATAAAGCACTAAATAAACTTCAGTTAGTGCTAAATATGGCTGCTAGAAATTTGACTAGAACCTAATATTTGTATCACATTACTCCATTGCTAGCCTTTCTACACTGGCTTCCTGTTAAGGCTAAGGCTGATTTCAAGGTTTTACTGCTGACCTACAAAGCATTACATGGGGTTGCTCCTACCTATCTCTCCAATTTGGTCCTGCTGTACGTACCTACACGTACGCTACGGTTACAAAACGCAGGCCTCCTTATTGTCCCGAGAATTTCTAAGCAAACAGCTGGAGGCAGGGCTTTCTCATATAGAGCTAAATTTTTATGGAATAGTCTGCCTATCCATGTGAGAGACGCAGACTAGGCCTCGACCTTTAAGGCTTTACTGAAGACTAGTGGTGTGGGGGCTGTGCTTTGGCAAAGTGGGTGGGGTTATATCCTTCCTGGTTGGCCCTGTCCGGGGGTATCGTCGGACGGGGCCACAGTGTCCTCCGTCCCACCCCTGTCTCAGCCTGCAGTATCTATGCTGCTATAGTCTATGTACCGGGGGGCTAGGGTCAGTCTGTTATATCTGGTATAATTCTCCTGTCTTATCTGGTGTCCTGTGTGAATTTAAGTATGCTCCCTCTAATTCTCTCTCTCTCCCTCTCTCCCTCCCCTCCTGGAGGACCTGAGCCCTAGAATCATGCCTCATGACTACCTGGCCTAATGACTCCTGGCTTCCCCCCATTCCACCTGGTTGTCCTGCTGCTCCAGTTTAAGCTGTTCTGCCTGCGCTTATGGAACCCTGACCTGTTTTCGACTCTCTCTTTACCGTACCTGCTGTCTCGACCTCTGAATGCTCGGCTATGAAAAGCCAACTGACATTTACTCCTGAGTTACTGACCTGTTGCACCCTCTACGACCACTGTGATTATTATTTGACCCTGCTGGTCATCTATGAAAGTTTGAACAATTCAAATTGTTCAATCTGGCCTTAATGGCAAGGTACTCTTCTAATCTCCACCCGGCACAGCCAGAAGAGGACTGGCCACCCCTCAGTCTGGTTCCTCTCTAGGTTTCTTCCTACATGCCTGCCTTTCTAGTTTTCCCTGGCTACCGTGCTTCTACATCTGCATTGCTTGCTGTTTTGGGTTTTAGGCTGGGTTTCTGTATAGAACTTTGTGACATCTGCTGATGTAAAAAAAGGCTTTATAAATACATTTGATTGATTGGTTGATAATTTGATGTTCCTTTTGATGGCATAGAAGGCCCCTCTTGCCTTGTTTCTCAGATCGTTCACAGTTTTATGGAAGTCTCTCTCTCACACACACACACACACACACACACACACACACACATCGATCACTTCAAGACCCTTGCTGTTGGGCAAGATGGGCAACTACCATATACTGTAGCCATCAAATTGTTTCAGATTAACAGATCAACCTAGGAGGTGGTTGTGTCTGGGCAGGACCTCTGACACTTAGTAATGTGGATCACAGGTGGGAGGTACTATCATTGGTTTGTCAAAATGTCACTGTCTCTAACCCATTGGCCAGAACTTTGGTCTGGAGAGCAGAACTCCTGCGGAGTGAACAACTACAGTATCGCCCACATACACATCTCTCAGTAAGAGGGATAGTTTACCCAATTACACTTGATGTAATTACACTTGACTTTAGCATGCTAACTGGATCCCATTCACTCCCATTGTAGTTTGGGCATCAATGCTAATGCTAGCCTTGCATGACTCAGTAGGGTTAACTACTGTAACTTCGCCAAGAATCAATTGACATGATATGGTTATTTCTATTGCAACTCCATTTGTGTGTTCCTAAACTGAGACCTTTGTGTGTTTAAAAAAAAAACCTAGCTTAACTGAGGTGGAGAAGAAAAGTAGAGCATTACTCTCAGCCCCACATGTCACACACACACACACCCCCACACACACACACACTGTAGAGTAGAGAACCAGAGAACACATTACCCATGCACAGAACAGAACAGAGTGTGCCCCAGGCAGGGCTCTACATTTTGGGGCGTCTCACTAACTGTCTGCCCTGATCCACTTTGATCATCAAGCTGAACAGAGTAGAATCAGAAAGGCTTTGCTTCAATCGACGACAATCCCAAGCTTGTGATGAGATGCAGTGTAGTGAAGTCTGGGGTAGTACCAGGCTTTTGTATGGTAATTTGTTCTTTAAGGGGGGAGTTGTTTTTCAAAGGAATCTTTTGAAGGTTCTTGGAGATATGAATGGGGGTAGAGAGAAGAATAGCTTGGCCTAGGTTCATGGAGATACGAATGGGGGTAGAGAGAAGAATAGCTTGGCCTTTATCTGAGGAGCGCAACAAAGTTTGAGGATATTTCAATGAAAGTAAAGGACAGTAATGTTACGAGTAAAGTATGAATCCGAGGTTTCAACAGGCAAAAATATATTAATGTGTCATGAGGGAGTGTGGATATTATGGGCTGACTGAATGGGAGCTGAAAATTATGAGTTTTTTTACTCCACTGGTCTCGGTAAGAAATTACGAGTCCTCATTGTCCGAGACCGAGTCAAGGCCGAGTAAAAATGTATCCAACACTGAGACAAGACCGAGACACTCAATATGTGGTCTCGAGACTGGACTCGAGTACTACAACAAGGGTAAAAGGTCCGATGGTGCAATTTGTAATAGGAAGCAGAGCAGGAATTCAGCACCATTGAAGCGAACAGTGACAGAACCAGAATTCAGAAGTTCAGCACCACATGAAAGTGGACAGCGACTCAGTCTAAGATACCGCTACTCCGCCACAGGGGAAATATCTAGAAATTAAGACATACATAAGTAGCAAAAGCCTGAAGGGGAAGGCTGGAATGTTAGAAAAATGTAAAGATACCGTAACTATAATGTAGCAGTGAAATCTCTGTTCTGCTTTAAAGTTTTTCATGTTGTTTCTCCCATGTGCAGTTTATGAATTTAAATTCCGATGCAGCTACTACTACGGTGGATCAGAGCCAATTATTCCGACATATGAGAGCAAGGGGAGGAGAACTCGGAGCAATCAATAATGGTCCTGGAGAGTCTGGCAGGTTTTAATTTCTTCCTGGAACGTGTTAACTGATCAGTTAATGTGTTCACACACCTGGTGAGACAGGTATTAAAACAGTCCTTGATTAAAATGCCAGAATGAAGATGAGCAGACACTGTAGAGGGAGAGTTATGCAGCTCAGCTCAGTATATTCTACAGCATGGGTGAAATAGTATAATGAAGAGATTTCTACACCAACAGCAATCAAGGATAATGTAACTAACCATTGAGAGGAAAAAGAGGTCTAGACCACTTGACAAGAGTTTTTATTACATTTATACACTTGCACACTATAATGCTACACTATAAATAAGCAATAAGGCGCGAGGTGGTGTGGTACAGTATATGGCCAATATACCACGGCTAAGAGCTGTTCTTAGGCACGACGCAATGTGGTGTAAACTGGTTATTAATGTAATTAGAACAGTAAAAGCAAATGTTTTGTCATACCTGTGGTATACGGTCTGATATACCACAGCTTTCAGCCAATGAGCATTCAGGGCTCGAACCACCCAGTTTAGAATGGCACACACTACACAACTGGTTGTTATGGTGATGATGAAAATCTGTCCATTATGGCAATGATAGAGCTGGCGAGTGTGAGGGAGATTATATGCTACCCTCTATCTGTTGGCTGCCACTCCAGTCCTCCACAGGCAGAGGTTTCTCAGTCCCAGGGGAGAGGGCATTCAGATGATGATGGCAGACAGACAGTGGCAGGTGGAAGCTCCCTGGACTGGTGACAGGAAACAGCTAGCTAGGAGAGAGATGGAGGGAAAGAATGGAGAAGTGACAGGTAGGGGAAAGACTGGGGCAGCGGTGCATCATGAAACTATTCACAGGGTATCCACTAAGTATTAATTTACTTCAACTGAATTAAATTAAACTTTATACACACATCTACACACACATCTACACACACATGCACATACACGCACATGTACACGTACACAGATATGCAACCTTAATGGAATCTTCAAGGTCACCTTAAACAATTATGGGATGCTCATTACTTCTGCGTGCCCTTCTATAGTTTCCATAGCAACCCCACAGAGCTGACAGATGAGTGGAGTGAGAGTTGGCCTCCCAAAGCAACACATCACACACACACATACACACACACACACACAACACGTGCACACTGATAATAACACACTGGGGGACCTACACACACATTGTTTAAAATAACCCAAGCCTTGGGGCGAGGTGTTGCAGTGAGAGATTGCTGTACACAAATAGGCCATTTTGCTAAAACTGGGACACACGTGGTAGTCTCGGAATAAAATCCTTCAGTGTGTCTCTGTAGGGAGGATGTGAGTAGCTGCACTCATTATCTGAACAAACAGAACAGCGAGCTGAAGAATAGGGAACACACAGTGTTCCACAGAAAAGGGATGAAAGCCAGAAGGAAAAACCAAACATTCCCAATGAGAAACAGAACATATAACAGTAACATAACAGAAGGGAATTATTCAGAGCGTTTTAACACATTGTAGGCCTACCAAGCAAAAACAAAGAGGCTTTGTGCAGGGGTACGATGTAGTTGAGGTAATTCAGGTAATACAGTATGTATACTGAACAAAAATGTAAACCCAACATGTAAAGTGTTGGTCCCATGTTTCATGAGGTGAAATAAAAGATGCCAGAAATGTTCCATACGCACAAAAAGCTTATTTCTTTCAAATGTTATGCCCAAATGTGTTTATATCCCTTTTAGTGAGTATTTATAATTTGCCAAGATAATCCATCCACCTGACAGGTGTGGCATATCAAGAAGCTGATGAAACAGCATGAGGGGACAAAAGTCCACTCTAAAATGTGCAGTTTTGTCACACAACACCATGCCACAGATGTCTCAAGTTTTGAGGGAGCATGCAATTGGCATGCTGACTGCAGGAATGTCCACCGGAGCTGTTGCCAGATAACTGAATGTTCATTTCTCTACCATAAGCTTCCTCCAACAGTGTTTTAGAGAATTTGGCAGTACGTCCAACCGGCCTCACAACCGCAGACCACAAGTCCAGGACCTCCACATCAGGCTTCTTCAACTGCGGGATTGTCTGAGACCAGCCAGCCGGACAGCTGAGAAAACTGAGGAGTATTTCTGTCTGTAATAAAGCTCTTTTGTGTGGAAAAAAACCCATGGCTGCACCCCTGCCCAGTCATGTGAAATCCATAGATTAGGGCCTAATGCATTTATTTCTGTAACTGAGTAAAATCTTTGAAATTGTTTCATGTTGCATAAATATTTTTGTTCAGTATAGATGTGGGTAGGGGTAAAATTGACTAGTCAATCAATATATATAATAAACAGAGTAGCAGCAGCGGATGTGAAGTGTGAACGTGTGTCTATGTGTGTGTGTGTGTGTGTGAGTGTGGCGTCAATATGCATGTGTTTTGTGTGTGTGTGTTGGAGTGTCATACCAAGCTGTGATGCAGCCAGTCAAGATGCTCTCAATGGTGCAGCTGTAGAACTTTTTGAGGATCTGAGGGCCCATGCCAAATCTTTTCAGCCTCCTGAGGGGAAGAGGCGGTGTCGTGCCCCCTTCAGGACTGTGTTGGTGTGTTTGGACCATGATACCTCCTTAGTGATGAGCAGCCCCTTCGATTTGAATGGGGGTGTACGTGGCCCTCCGTTTCCTGTAGTCCACGATACGCTCCTTTGTCTTGCCCATGTTGAGTGAAAGCTTGTTGTCCTGGCACCACACTGTCAGGTCTCTAACCTTCTCTCTATAGGCTGTCTCATCGTCGTCTATGATCAGGCCTACCACCGTCATGTCGTCGGCAAACTTAATGATGGTGTTGGAGTCGTGCGCGGCCACACAGTTGTGTGTGAACAGGGAGTACAGGAGGGGACTGAGCACACACTCCTGAGGGGCCCCTGTGTTGAGGGTCAGCGTGGCGGATGTGTTGTTGCCAACCCTCACCACCTAGGGGCGGTCCATCAGGACGTCCAGGATCCAGTTGCAGAGGGAGGTGCTCAGTCCCAGGGTCCTTAGCTTAGTGATAAGCTTGGAGGGCACTATGATGTTGAACGCTGAGCTATAGTGTACTAACAGAATTCTCACATAGGTGTTCCTTTTGTCCAGGTGGGAAAAGGCAGTGTGGAGTGCAAAAGAGATGGCGTCATCTGTGGATCTGTTGGGGTGGTATGCGAATATTAGTGGGTTTAGGGTTTCTGGGATGATGGTGATGATGTGAGCCATGACCAGCCTTTCAAAGCATTTCATGGCTACAGATATGAGTACTACGGGCAGTAGTCATTTAGACAGGTTACCTTGGTGTTCTTAGGCACATGGACTGTGGTGATTTGCTTGTTAAAGACGGTCAGAGAGAGGTTGAAAATGTCAGTGAAGACACTTGCTATCTGGTCAGCACATGCTCTGAGTACTTGTCCTGGTAATCCATATACAGTTGAAGTCGGAAGTTTACATACACTAAGGTTGGAGAGATCAAAACTTGTTTTTCAACCACTCAACAAATTTCTTGTAAACGAACTATAGTCATTTTTCCAACAATTGTTGACAGACAGATTATTTCACTTATAATTCACTGTATCACAATTCCAGTGGGTCAGAAGTTTACATACACTAAGTTGACTGTGCCTTTAAATAGCTTGGAGAATTCCATAAAATGATGTCATGGCTTTAGAAGCTTCTGATAGGCTAATTGACATCATTTGAGTCAATTGGAGGTGTCATACCGCTCAGGAAGGAGACGCATTCTGTCTCCTAGAGATGAACGTACGTTGGTGCGAAAAGTGCAAATCAATCCCAGAACAACAGCAAAGGTCCTTGTGAAGATGCTGGAGGAAAGTGTTTAACTTGGGTCAAATGTTTCGGGGAGCCTTCCACAAGCTTCCCACATAAAGTTGGGTGAATTTTGGCCCATTCCTCCTGACAGAGCTGGTGTAAGTGAGTCAGGTTTGTGGGCCTCCTTGCTCGCTCACGCTTTTTCAGTTTTGCCCACACATTTTTCTATAGGATTGAGGTCAAGGCTTTGTGATGGCCACTACAACTTTGGAAGTATGCTTGGGGTCATTGTCTGTTTGGAAGACCCATTTGCGACCAAGCTTTAACTTCCTGACTGATGTCTTGAGATGTTGCTTCAATATATCCACATAATATTTCTACCTCATGATGCCATCTATTTTGTGACGTGCAGCAGTCCCTCCTGCAGCAAAGCACCCCAACAACATGATGCTGCCACCCCCGTGCTTCACGGTTGGGATGGTGTTATTTTGCTTGCAAGCCTCCCCTTTTTCCTCCAAACATAACGATGGTCATTATGGCCAAACAGTTCTATTTTTGTTTCATCAGACCAGAGAACATTTTTACAAAAATTACGATCTTTGTCGCCATGTGCAGTTGCAAACCGTAGTCTGGCTTTTTTATGGCGGTTTTGGAGCAGAAGCTTCTTTGCTGAGCGGCCTTTCAGGTTATGTCGATATAGGACTCATTTTACTGTGGATATAGATACTTTTGTACCCGTTTCCTCCAGCATCTTCACAAGGTCCTTTGCTGTTGTTCTGGGATTAATTTGCACTTTTCGCACCAAAGCACATTCATCTCTAGAAGACAGAGCGCATCTCCTTCCTGAGCGGTATGACGGCTGCGTGGTCCCATGGTGTTTATACTTGCGTACTATTGTTTGTACAGATGAATGTGATACCTTCAGGCGTTCAGAAATTACTCTCAAGGATGAACCAGACTTGTGGAGGTCTACAATTTATCTTCTGAGGTCTTGGCTGATTTCTTTAGATTTTCCAATGATGTCAAGCAAAGAGGCACTGAGTTTGAAGGTAGGCCTTGCAATTAATCCACAGGTACACCTCCAATTGACTCAAAATATGTAAATTAGCCTATCAGAAGCTTCTAAAGCCGTGACATAATTTTCTGGAATTTTCCAAGCTGTTCAAATGCACAATCAACTTAGTGTATGTAAACTTCTGACCCACTGGAATTTGAATACAGTGAATTATAAGTGAAATAATCTGTCTGTAAACAATTGTTGGAAAAATTACTTGTGTCATGCACAAAGTAGATGTCCTAAAAAATTCGGAAAATGGGGACCCTAGCTGTAACAGGTTAAAGGGACTAGTGTTCCATTTATTAAAGTGGCCAACGACTAACCTTGATTGATGTGTAATGGCGGCAGCCAGCGGAACAGGTGTGTCAGGAGCTCTCCTGGCGCTTTTAGTTTTTGGAGTTATTTTAAACTTGACAGACTCGGGACCGTTTGTAAACATAAAGCGAGTTTCCTAAAATATAACAGTGTACCGAGAAACAACGTTAATCAAGCATTTCGGACACGGAAAGCATATTTTAATGCAAGCGTTTGTAAACACTGCGGCCGGCCGGGATCTACACAAGCGAAGAAATGAAGTCCGGGGCAAATGCCAAAGTGACAGTGGGATCATTATCATACTTTACCTGTTGCTGTCCGGAGATGTGCACCCGTGCCCAGGTCCGATTTTCCGTGGTGCCAGCTGCAGGGACGCAAGGAGCATTATCCCTGCTTCTCAGGGGTTGGGGCTCCCTCGACATCGACCAGGAGGTGGATCTATTGGTGGCGGGGAGCGGAGATCTCGGACAAAGAGTGCTGTGACGCCGGGCTTGGTGAGCACCGAAGGCCTGGGTTGGCCATCTGTCGGCGCGTGGACCGACAACAACGGGGCTTTCACCGTTAAGCAAACATCAATTTCCTTGCCCTACGTTTCTGTCCCTATTGGATCATATCGTCCTGAGGACACGGTAACTGGTCATTGCGCTCAAGGTACGCGTGAAAATCTGTATGGTACAACCCACAGTGCATTCAAAAGCATCATAAACCCTGCTCTGAAAAAACACCACAAACTGAACTTTTTTAAAACTGTCAATCACTCTCTTTGGAGGACATATGAACATCCGTAGCCTCACCCCAAAGTCTGAACAAGTACATCATCTTCTTACTAACTCTAACTTAGACTTTTTAGGCCTGTCAGAATCGTGGTTACATAACAACTCTCCATCTGCTGCATTACATGTACCAGGGTATAATATCTTTAGACGGGACAGATCTGAGGGAAGAGGGGGAGGGGTCATTATTTATATAAAAGATCACATCAACTGTCATCAAATATGTTGGCCTCTTGACCATGATTTGGAATGTATTGGGTTGAATATAGTGCTCTCATCTGAAATGTGTTTTGTGCTCAATGTTGTATATCGTCCACCCTCCTAATAATGATTTTTATATCACTTTTAAAAAGCTACTTCAAGCATGTGGTTTTAAAACTGATGTAATACTACTTGGTGATCTAAACTGTAACTGGTTAAATAAGACTAATAGGAAATCCCTTAAGCAGATCACAGACAGTCTGGATTTTACCCAATTGTTGGAAGGTCCTACTAGAATAACCACATCATCTCAGACACAGATAGATTTAATATTCAATAACAAGCCTGAACGAATTGTAAAAACATTTAATTTTATTACTGGACTGTCTGACCATAATCTGACATTACTGTCAAGAAAACTTAGAAAAAAGCGCTTTCAACATTCTAATAAACCTGTAGAGCAACTCAGGATTCCAAAGAATGAAATGGATAATTTTCAAAGGGCAGTACAGCAGACTAAATGGACAAATATACTTACTGGGATTAACATAGAAGTTAGCAATATGTTTTTTACCAAGCTACAAAGTCTAGTTAAGGAGTTCACTAAAAAGGTAAAAGGAAAGAAAAAAAACAAATGCACTCCCTTGGCTCAATACTGAAATATTTAATCTGATGAAAGAAAGAGACTCTGCTTTAAAAAGATAATTAAAAACCAAGTTAAATAGTGATAGGCATAGGTTTACCTCATTACGTAATCAAAGTGATTAGAAAGTCCAAAGCCAATTTCTTTATAACAATTATTAATGAGGGAAAGGGTAACACAAAGTTGATCTGGGAACAGATTAAGAATGTGATGGGAATTAGCCACAGGCTTAGAAACCAGTTAGAGTTGAACCTGAATGGTAAAGTAATACAAGATCCAGCACAAATAGCTGTAGCTTTTAATGAATATTTTATCAATTCTGTGGACGAAATTGCACAGAACTTTCCCCTAACAACTGGAGATATTGTCAAAATAGATGAAAGTAAGCCTTCTTTTAGCATTGAACCTATCTCTGAAATTAAAACCCAGGCAATTATTAATTCTCTTAATCTCAACAGCAAAATATATTTATGGAATGGATTCTAAAATGCTTAAATCCCTGTAAGAACACCTAGCCTACACTATCACACAAATTGTTAACCAGTCAGTACTAGAGGGGATATTTCCAACTATTTGGAAGACTGCAATTGTAACTCCCATATTTAAGTCAAAAGACCCTCTGAACATATCTAACTACCGCCCAATAAGTATTCTACCTGTGGTGTCCAAGGTTGCTGAAAAATGTGTATCAGAGCAGCTTGTCTCTTTCCTCAATAATAGTCCATTCACTCTTCATCCGATGCAGTTTGGCTTCAGGGCCAATCACTCTGCAGAAACAGCTAACTGTTTCTTTTTAGAGACTGTTCGAGCAATGGTTGACAAGGGTGGTGTTGTTGTCGCTGTGTTTTTAGACCTTCGTAAAGCTTTTGACACAGTCAACCATCAGGTCCTTATTGCCAAACTTTCTACTTTTAATTTCTCCCCTTCTGCAATCAAATGGATTGAGTCATATTTAACTGGTAGAACTCAATACGTTTCTGTGAACAGTCATCGTTCATTAGTTCTTAATTTACGCACAGGGGTACCACAAGGATCGATACTTGGCCCGCTTTTGTTTAGTCTATATATCAATGATCTGCCATCAGTTTGCTCTGACATCAATACACTAATGTATGCGGACGATACTGTTATTTATGTGCAAGCCAAGACAAAACATCTGGCTGCTGCCAAACTGACCACAGCTATGGATCAGATCACCAATTGGCTAAATCGTTCGTGCCTTCAACTAAATGTAGATAAAACTGTGGGAATGTTTTTCACAAAGAGACAATGTAACTGTCATGATTATCTCCTCTCGGGAATGACCAATGCGCAGCGACGTAACCGGGAATACATACTTTATTGAGAAAACAGGACGAGACGGAACAAAACAATAAACGATGAACAAGACGTGAACCCTAACGCTAAATCCTAAACTGGACACTGTGAACTAAACCTAAACACGACTGGCAAAACCTAACTGAACACGAATGGCTAAACCTGAAAGACAAGAACCTGACTGAACACGATAACCATAACATAAGCAATAACCCACAAAACTAAAGTGCAAACCCCAAACATATATATGGTTCCCAATTCGAGGTAACGAGACTCAGCTGCCTCTAATTGGGAACCATTATCCCAACATAGAAATATACACCATAGAACACAAGAAACACCAAAGCAAAACTAAACACTCCAGCCTGTGCACTCAGGCCTGGACGTTACAGTAACATTGTGTCAAATATAACGATATCAGGTCAAAACATTAGTATTGTGCCACAAGTTAAGTATTTGGGCGTTATTATTGATTCTAATCTTTCTTTTAAAGCACATATTAAGAAAGTGTGTAATAGGGTCAAGTTTAGCTTAGCTAATTTTAGATATATTAGAAATGCACTTACTTTTAATGCTGCTAAATTATTTATGGATGCCATGATTGTGTCACATCTAACATATTGTCTGACAAGCTGGGGACAAACTAACAGCTTATCACTAAAGCCATTAGCAACTCTTTATAAAAAACCTCTCAAAGCTTTGGACCAGAAGCCTAACAGTTTACATAATTGTATTATCCTTAATAATCATAAACTGCTAAGCTGGGAAGATGTAATCAAATATAAAAACATCTGTTTGGTCTACAAAATTCTGCATAATACCACTCCTGCTCCTTTTAATTCATTTATAATCCAACGTAATAATAGCAGGCAGATCACCAGAAGCACCACACGAGGTGACCTTCTAATTCCATTTAGAAAAAGCACATTTGGTCAATTATCATTTTCTGTTACAGCAATACAAAACTGGAACTCACTGCCCACTACAATTAAAGACATACATACATATTCCACCTTTACTATACACCTTAAAAACTGGCTGTCCGACAATTATAACTGCACACATTAATTTCACGTGACATGGTCATGCTGCTGCCACTTGATCCTTGCTGCCTGCCTCAATGTTATGTCCTGTATGTGCTTCAATGTGATCTCTGTGTGATTATTCTTTGTCGATTTGTACTGTTTTATTGCATGAACTGTTTTTATGTCTTTGCAATCTGTGCTTGCTTGTTTCTTGCTTGCCTCAATTGTGTGCCACACGTTTAGTATGTCTACTCCCTCTTGTTTAGTCCTGTTGTAAAAAATAATTGCTGGAAATTAGCCATAGAGGCTAAAGCTGCTCTTTTTATCAAAAGGGACTGTCCACGTCATTATAAACTAATAAACTAAACTAAACTAACCGACTTGCCAAAACTATAGTTTGTTAACAAGAAATTTGTGGAGTGGATGAAAAACAAGTTTTAATCTAAGTGTATGTTAACTTCCAACTTCAACTGTACCTGTACAGCATTGTCTGGCTATATATTTAATCATGACAACTTCACCTGTGTCTGTTTGATAGCCTTGTTTGCTTTGATTGAATGAAATCTCTCTTTATGTAGTGTTGTGGTGTCTCTCTCTTGTTGTGATGTGTGTTTTGTCCTATATTTTTATTTTGTATTTTTAATCCCATCCCGCAATAGGCCTTTTGCCTTTTGGTAGGCCATCATTGTAAATAAGAATTTGTTCAATAAAATAAAAAAATAAAACAATTATGTTTTCACAGTAAGCAGACAGACCTGCAGTACATATCTCAACCAGGAGAGGTCACTGCTCTATTAGTAACAGGTCTGGAATGGAGTCATGGAGGCCCGTTCACCAATCTGGGGTTTGCGATCCGCAGCACTGCTTTTTCTAATTCTTCTTCTCTATTCAGACCTTGATTCAGATCAGAGCAAAATCTCGGCTTTGACAGACTGGCAAGTATACAGAGAGATGTGTGTGTGCATATCCCTCAGCAGTAGATCAATAGCCTGATCAGGACAGCTCAAACTCTGTTTCTAGTGTTTACAGAGACTTTCCACTCTGTTATCCCAGAGAGTTATAGAAATGCCCTCTCTCAAATCCTCTCTGGTCTGTTTGTGGTCTATGTCTATCCTGATGTAAAAGTGGAGAGAAAACAATAAGGTAAATCAGCATTGTAAATTATAGAGTTTGCTAAATTCAATGCAAATCAATGATCAGCACTTGGCTATTCCTCCAGGAGAAAAGTGTCTATTTAGAAATATACAGTAAACATTTCACAATCGCATCACGCCAGAGAGGCAATATTACTCTGCATGCTACACAAGTGTTTTCTTTCTCTTTCAGCGCGTCAGAAATTACAGAGGCGCAGGCAACGAGCGAGGCAATTTCTTCCTCATTAAAAACCTGCAGGAATGAAGCATCTGGGTGACACACACACACAGATGCAGAGCGACGCTGGAGAGCTTTACTCACACTAACACAACCTGACGGAATAATCATAGTCATGGACATTGATTCCCTCTCTCGCTTTCCTATATATCTATCATATCTTTCTCTATCTCGTTTCTCCTTTTTTTGTTTCCCCAATTCACTCTCCTTTTCCTTTTTACACTCTCCTCTCTTCCTCTGTTTCTCTCCACTCTCTCTCTCTCCACTCTTATCCTCTCTCTTCCTTCTCTCCCCCGTTCCCCTATCGTCTCTCTCCCTCACCTCTCTTCAGCCTTCTCTCCCTCCTCTCTCTCTTCATCTTTCTCTCTCCCTCCTCTCTCTCTTCAGCTTCTCTCCCTCCTCTCACTCTTCATCAATCTATCCCTCCCATCTCTCTTCATCCTTCTCTCTCTCCCGTTTCCCTCTTCCCTTTCTGTGTTCACATCAGATACTGTTAGCCTATACACAGGGCATTGCAGCCCAGCCCAGTTTCAACAGCCCTCTCGTTTGTTCTCTGTTTCCTCCCTCTGTCTCATTCTCCCTCACCCTCTCTCTCTCTCTGCTGTTTTCTGGGTGGGGGTGGAGAGGTAATGCGATGCAGAGAGAGAGAACTGGAGCGAGACAGAGCCCTATCTCAGTCAGAGAGAACACAGAGGTTCACACAGGGCTGGGTTACACCTCTCTGAGCCTGCTCGCACACACACGCACACACATATACATTACATACTGTATAAATATACACACACACATATACATTACATACTGTATAAATATACACACACACATTCATTGGCGGTAGCAGTTTTCATTTTCCTTTTGTGTGTGTATACAGTGCATTCAGAAAGTATTCCTACCCCTTGACTTATTCCACATTTTGTTGTGTTACAGCCTAAATTTAAAATTTATTAAATAGATTTTTTTCTCACCCATCTACGCACTTCATGACAAAGTGAAAACATGTTTTTTAAGTTTTGCAAATTTATTGAAAATAAAATACAGAAATAGCTAATTTACACCAGTATTCACACCGCTGAGTCAATACTTTGTAGAAGAACCTTTGGCAGCATTTACAGCTGTGCATCTTTCTGGGTAAGTCTTTAAGAGCTTTCCACACCAGGATTGTGTAATATTTGCCAATTATTATTTTCAAAATGCTTCAAGCTTCAACCATTTTCAGGTCTTGCCATAGATGTTCAAGTAGATTTAAGTCAAAACTGTAACTCGGCCACTCAGGAACAATCACTGTCTTGGTAAGCAACTCCAGTTAAGATTTGGCCTTGAGTTTAAGGTTATTATCCTGCTGAAAGGTGAATTAATCTCTCAGTGTCTGTTGGAAAGCAGACTGAACCAGGTTTTCCTCTTGGATTTTGCCTGTGCTTAGTTCCATTCCATGTATTTTTTATCCTGAAAAACTCCCCAGTCCGTAACGATTACAAGCATACCCATACCAACTTATTATGTGACTTAAGCACATTTTACTCCTGAACTTATTTAGGCTTGCCATAAGAAAGGGGTTGAATACTTATTTAGTCAAGACATTTCAGCTTTTCATTTTAAATTAATTTGTAAAAATGTAGAAAAGCATAATTACACTTTGACATTATGGGGTACTGTCAGTTTCATCATTGCGCTTGATGGTTTTTGCGGCTGCACTTGAAGAAACTTTAAAATTCTTTAAATTTTCCGGATTGACTGACCTTCATATCTTAAATTAATGATGGACTGTCGTTTCTCTTTGCTTATTTGAGCTGTTCTTGCCATAATATGGACTTGGTCTTTTACCAAATAGGGCTATCTTCTGTATAACCTGTTAAGTTAAATGCATTCCAGGTGTCTACCTCATGAAGCTGGTTGAGAGAATGCCAAGAGTGTGCAAAACTGTGGCTACTTTGAAGAATCTAAAATCAAAAATATTTTTAGATTTGTTGTAACACTTTTTTGGTTACTACATGATTATATATGTGTTATTTCATAGTTTTGATGTCTTCACTATTATTCTGCAATGTAGAAAACAGTCAATAAAGAAAAACCCTGGAAAGAGTAGGTGTGTCCAAACTTTGACTGGTACTGTATGTGTGTGTATCTGTGTGTGTGTGTGTGTGTGTGTGTGTGTGTGTGTGCGTGTGTGTGTGCGTGTGTGTGTATATTAAACACCTGCTGCAGTTCTGCCCATCTGTGAAAAGGTAATTGAATTTTACAGGCACAAAGCAGAGTTCCCTGTGGTCCTTTGGAAAAAGCCCATGTTGTGAGTGTAAAGCTTTCTAAAGCTTTTCTCTCTCTCTGGAAATGGGGGTGTGAGAACGGCTGATCGATACGCTCATTAAAGAGCTCTGTCTTTCTAAGGCTCCGTCTCATTGCAGCTTGGCAGGAAACTCAACACACAGAGGAAAGCGAGGGAAAAACGACCTAAAAGAGCTTTTAAAAAGTTCCTTATCTTAGAACTTCCCCATCACACCTCTGATGATGACTTCCAAACAACTAGTCAAAATGAGTTTCTCGTCCAAAAGGACGCAAACACAGTTCAGAGTTACAAGTGTAAAACAGGGGGCAGGTAACCTCGAGGTTAGAGCTTTGTGCCAGTAACCGAAAGGTTGCTGATTTGAATCCCAGAGCCGACAAGGTAAAACATATGTCGCTGTCCCCTTAAGCAAGGCACTTAATCTTCTATTGCTCCAGGGGCGCTGGACAATGGTGACCCTGGCCGTGACCCCACTCCCTGCGGGTGTCTCAGGGGGAGTTGGGATATGTAAGAAACACATTTCCATTAAACACTTTTACAAGTGTTTACCAGGATCAATGTAAGCACCCCATACATTATTATTAAACTACAATATACTAAACAATGTAGAGATGAGTTGAATTGGGGAAGGGCTACCAGTAGTGATTCTTTGTTCCAGATTGGGTCCACCTGGGATATTTCCTGCATATTGTCATTGTGCAGAGGGTTTCTACAATCTGTAATAATAACATCTATTTTTAGCAGCCTGTATCTTCCGCTGTGCTGTAACATGTCACTCCACTGAATTAACCCACACACGGCACACGCATGCACGCACACACACGGTTTCGTGATGTGTTGTTCTTTCTCTTCTAGTTATTATTAGAGGCTCATACAGCATGGTGTGTGGTAACACTGAGAGGAGATCAACAGCGGAGCAGAGAGTCTGCCCACACAATTAACTCACTGTGTGAGGGTGTCAGGTAGAACACAATTAACTCACTGTGTGAGGTTGTCAGGTAGAACACAATTAACTCACTGTGTGAGGGTGTCAGGTAGAACACAATTAACTCACTGTGTGAGGTTGTCAGGTAGAACACAATTAACTCACTGGGTGAGGGTGTCAGGTAGAACACAATTAACTCACTGTGTGAGGGTGTCAGGTAGAACACAATTAACTCACTGTGTGAGGGTGTCAGGTAGAACACAATTAACTCACTGTGTGAGGGTGACAGGTAGAACACAATTAACTCACTGTGTGAGGGTGTCAGGTAGAACACAATTAACTCACTGTGTGAGGTTGTCGGGTAGAACACAATTAACTCACTGTGTGAGGGTGTCGGGTAGAACACAATTAACTCACTGTGTGAGGTTGTCGGGTAGAACACAATTAACTCACTGTGTGAGGGTGTCGGGTAGAACACAATTAACTCACTGTGTGAGGGTGTCAGGTAGAACACAATTAACTCACTGTGTGAGGTTGTCAGGTAGAACACAATTAACTCACTGTGTGAGGGTGTCAGGTAGAACACAATTAACTCACTGTGTGAGGTTGTCAGGTAGAACACAATTAACTCACTGGGTGAGGGTGTCAGGTAGAACACAATTAACTCACTGTGTGAGGGTGTCAGGTAGAACACAATTAACTCACTGTGTGAGGGTGTCAGGTAGAACACAATTAACTCACTGTGTGAGGGTGACAGGTAGAACACAATTAACTCACTGTGTGAGGGTGTCGGGTAGAACACAATTAACTCACTGTGTGAGGTTGTCAGGTAGAACACAATTAACTCACTGTGTGAGGGTGTCGGGTAGAACACAATTAACTCACTGTGTGAGGTTGTCAGGTAGAACACAATTAACTCACTGTGTGAGGGTGTCGGGTAGAACACAATTAACTCACTGTGTGAGGTTGTCAGGTAGAACACAATTAACTCACTGTGTGAGGGTGTCAGGTAGAACACAATTAACTCACTGTGTGAGGTTGTCAGGTAGAACACAATTAACTCACTGTGTGAGGGTGTCGGGTAGAACACAATTAACTCACTGTGTGAGGGTGTCAGGTAGAACACAATTAACTCACTGTGTGAGGTTGTCAGGTAGAACACAATTAACTCACTGTGTGTGGGTGTCAGGTAGAACACAATTAACTCACTGTGTGAGGGTGTCAGGTAGAACACAATTAACTCACTGTGAGGGTGTCAGGTAGAACACAATTAACTCACTGTGTGAGGGTGTCGGGTAGAACACAATTAACACCACTGTGTGAGGTTGTCAGGTAGAACACAATTAACTCACTGTGTGAGGGTGTCGGGTAGAACACAATTAACTCACTGTGTGAGGGTGTCGGGTAGAACACAATTAACACCACTGTGTGAGGGTGTCAGGTAGAACACAATTAACTCACTGTGTGAGGTTGTCAGGTAGAACACAATTAACTCACTGTGTGAGGGTGTCGGGTAGAACACAATTAACTCACTGTGTGAGGTTGTCAGGTAGAACACAATTAACACCACTGTGTGAGGTTGTCAGGTAGAACACAATTAACTCACTGTGTGAGGTTGTCAGGTAGAACACAATTAACACCACTGTGTGAGGTTGTCAGGTAGAACACAATTAAATCCCTTAGACTCTTATTAAAAAGAGAGACAATGCCTACAGTATTCTGGCTCTGCTGTGTGTGTGTGTGTGTGTGTGTGTGTGTGTGTGTGTGTGTGTGTGTGTGTGTGTGTGTGTGTGTGTGTGTGTGTGTGTGTGTGTGTGTGTGTGTGTGTGTGTGTGTGTACTGTATGTGCACGCACGTGTGTGGAACAAAGTTATGGCAGGTATTCAGCTCAAGTCTTGACAGTCTTGCAGAAGAGTTTCACCTAGATTTTGCCTCAATTAGTGGAGATAAAGGAAAGGAGACAATTAGAGGAGCGGAGACCACTATAGACTGTTGAGATACACCCTAGTACACCCTAGTAGGAGTCCTGTTATTTTGCTGGGTTCAATGGCTGGACTGGCCAGTTCTGGTTGCCAGGGTTACCAGGTCCATATTGAGGGTCAGTGTTCTTTTGCTATGCTAATGTGACTGGATCAAAGTGACCGGTAATAGCCGGTCACTTTGATCCAGTGTGTATGTGTATGTGTGTGTGTGGGTGTGTGCATGTGTTTAATCACTTTGTGTGTGTGTGTGTTGTTCATGTGCATATGTGTAAATGTTGATTAGAGATTGTGCAAGATACAAACTTAAAAGGTAGGTATCAGCCTTATTCTAAAATGTATTAAAATGTATTGTTTTACCCTCACCAATCTACACACAATACACTATAATGACAAAGCAAAAACAGTTTTTTTGAATTTTTTGCTAATTTATATAAAAAAAATATATATATATCACATTTACATAAGTATTCAGACCCTTTACTCAGTACTTTGTTAAAGCACCTTTGGCAGCGATTACAGCCTCAAGTCTTCTTGGGTATGACGGTAGAAGCTTGGCACACCTGTATTTGGGGAGTTTCTCCCATTCTTCTCTGCAGATCCTCTCAAGCTCTGTCAGGTTGGATGGGTAGCGTTGCTGCACAGCTATTTTCAGGTCTCTCCAGAGATGCTCGGTCGGGTTCAAATCCGGGCTCTGACTGGGCCACTCAAGGACATTCAGAGACATGTCCCGAAGCTACTCCTGCGTTGTCTTGGCTGTGTGCTTAGGGTCGTTGTCCTGTTGAAAGGTGAACATTCGCTCTAGTCTGAGGTCCTGAGCGCTCTGGAGCAGGTTTTCATCAAGGATCTCTCTGTACTTTGCTCCGTTCATCTTTGCCTCGATCCTGACTAGTCTCACAGTCCCTGCCGCTAAAAATCTTCCCACAGCATGATGCCACCACCATGCTTCACCATAGGGATGGTGCCATGTTTCCTCCAGACGTGATGCTTGGCATTCAGACCAAATAGTTCAATCTTGGTTTCATCAGACCAGAGAATCTTGTTTCTCATGGTCTGAGAGTCTTTAGGTGCCTTTTGGCAAACTCCAAGCGGGCTGTCATGTGCCTTTTACTGAGGAGTGGCTTCCGTCTGGCCACTCTATCATAAAGGCTTAATTGGTGGAGTGCTGCAGAGATGGTTGTCCTTCTGGAAGGTTCTCCCATCTCCACAGAGGAACTCTAGAGCTCTGTCAGAGTGACAATCGGAAATGTTTTGGTACCCTTCCCCAGATCTGTGCCTCGACACAATCCTGTCTTGGAGCGCTACGCACAATTCCTTCGACATCATGGCTTGGTTTTTGGTCTGACATGCACTGTCAACTGTGGGACCTTATACAGACCGGTGTGTGCCTTTCCAAATCATGTCCAATCAGGTGCATCCTGTTTCCGTTGATCATCCTTGAGATGTTTCTATTTACCTGTGGTAAATTCAATTGATTGGACATGATTTGGATCAGACCGCTGGACTTTTCCCACATTTTGTTAGGTTATAGCCTTATACAGGTATTTTGACATTTTTGCAAATGTATAATTTTTTAAAACTGAAATATCACATTTACAAACGTTTTCAGACCCTTTACTCAGTACTTTGATGAAGCACCTGAGCTCAATTTCGAGTCTCATAGCAAAGGGTCTGAATACTTATGTAAATAAGGTGAAGTAAGTTGAGGGTACAGCGTACATTATCTGTGTCATCACCATGCTGCTTATGTGATTATCACAGGGTCACAGAGAGGTGAGAGGTCTTAATGTGAAATGTAGAGGCATCCATGAAATTGTGAAATTTACCAAATAACAGCAACTTAGCGTTTAGTTTTATAGGATGGAGAATATTTGAGTCTAAGGGCTCTCGATTGTGTTTGCTTGATTTGTTCTGCTCATGTTTCCTTTTCTTTCTATACCTGCCTCTCTTTCATTCCCCTTTCTGTCTCCAGTCCCTCCCTCATCTCTCCATATTTCCATACTTCCATCCATCACATATCCTCTCCTTTCCTCTCCCACCCTCAAGCTCTCTTTCTTTCTTTCTTTCTTTCTTACTTTATCTCTCTCCCTCTCCCTCTCCCTCTCCCTCTCCCACTCTCTCTCTAGTTCTTGTTGTATGAACTCTTGCCTTGGTGAAGCAGTGTGAGTGCAATCATCTGCTTTAGAATAGAGGAGGAGGGCTGTATATTTAGATACAGGACAATTTTATAAAAGAATCTCAGAGCAGTTGTGAAAACCATACAAATGCAAACATCAGGGAGTCTCAGTGCAAAACAACAGAGCTTTAGATTTCATTGACTGAAACAGAAACAGGAAATGTATTGCAAGAAGGAAAAATATCTGTTTATTCATCGGAGAGGCATGAATTACAATATAATTTCATCATGGGTTTCTGGCAATATGGCTTCTTTAATAATCAGAGTGCGTAGGAATCTATTATTTATTCATAAGCACAGATTTAAAAGGCACACATATACACTATAGGCAATCTATGCAGAGTTGACACAATCAAACATACATGAATAGGAGAACATCGTTTAAGGACAAAGGAAAGATCATAGAGGACAAGAGCAGAGAAAACCAGAAGATGAGAGAGTGGAGGGAGAGATAGGTAAAATCATGATGAGAACAAACACATTCACTCACACTCAAACGTTGTGTGATACCACAACACCCTGAGAAAGATGCTTTATATTGTATTCCATATGTGTGTCTGTGTGTGTGCTTTTAAGTGTTCCTCAGTGTCTCCCTCAGCATCTCCCTCTCTCTCACTCCCTCTCACTCACTCCATCTCTCTCTCTCTCTCTCTCTCTCTCTCTCTCTCTCTCTCTCTCTCTCTCTCTCTCTCTCTCTCTCTCTCTCTGTGTGGTCTGGTCTGGCTGTAGATAGCTGTGTTAAGACGAGCCTACACCTCTTTAATGAGGCTTTGCTGCAAAGAAAACTCCACAGACCTCTGACGTGCTCCTCATCCCAAGCATACAGCCCACTACCCTACACATACACACTACACACCCCTCCATGACACACAAACTCTTATTTTTTTACACATACAAACAACCTGCTATCCAGTGTGTGTGTGTGTGTGTGTGTGTGTGTGTGTGTGTGTGTGTGTGTGTGTGTGTGTGTGTGTGTGTGTGTGTGTGTGTGTGTGTGTGTGTGTGTGTGTGTGTGTGTGTGTGTGTGTTAATGATGGGTGTTAGACAGTGTCAGACATAGCTGGGTGTTTGGGTTATAGCCTGTCAATATTTTCTGATCCGAGGACCAGTCTCTCTCTGAGGATCCATACCCAGCCCTTCCCTCTCACTGTCTCTTCTCTCTACCTCGCCCCAGACATCTGGGTGGGCGTTTAATACCATTCTCAGGTTAACTAACACCTGTCTGTTTAAAACAGAAATCTGCCTAAACCAACATACTCTGTATTCTGAAATATCTCAGATCTCTCCCCAGAAGGTCACTTAGATTTTTTAAGCTGGGTTTTAGAAGATAATCAGTGTAGCACTCCCTTTTCATCTAGAAATTATGTGAATACAAGCTGTAGCAGCCTTCTCCTCCAATCACAAACAGCTGGTCTGTGATTGCCATAGACACCTCGTTAGGCACCAAGAGCCTGTCCAATCAACTCAATCCTTCCCCTGCAGTGAATGCGAGTGTGTGGTTTATGTGTGTGATGTCTGGAGACAGACACAAATTGGCAATCAGGTAATCCTGCCGTGGATATAGGACTCTCCTCAGAGGGATCCTGACTCCAATCCCCTATTTCGTTCCTCTCCTCCATCTCCTCCCTTGCTCCGGAGCGGCTCCAGCTCGACCCTGACAAGTTCTCCTGACAAACCCCATTACCATCACAATTACACCATCTTTCTCTCTCTCTCTCTCTCTCTCTCTTAACCTATTACTCTCTCTCTCCTGCTCTCGAAATATCTCTCTAACTTTACTCATCCCTTCTCATCTCTCATCACCCTATCTGTCTCTCAATCACTAATGCTCCTCACTTTTTTTCTCTTCATTTCCTGATCTTCTTTCTACCTCAAATCCTGCCTCTGTATGCCTCTCTATATCTTAATCCTCACTCCCTGTCTCTCCCTCCTTTCTTTATCACTATATCTCTATCAATCTCTATCAATCTCTATCAGTTCCCATCTCTTATGGCCAAATTAGATCATTAAGAGTAGAGAGATCCCTTTAGTCTTCATTAGAGGAGAGGGGGATGAGGAGAGGAAAGGGTGATGTTTTCTTCTTCCTCTCCCCTTCCCTCCCCTCCCCCTATCTTGCAGGTGTGAGATAGTGAGGTATTGAGTAGAGAGAGCAAGAGCGAGAGAGATGGGGGAGGGAAAGAAAGCAATAGTGAGACAAAGAGAGAGCGAGAAAGGAAAAGAGATGAATATCCTCCATATGTAACTCCCTCTGCCCCACTGGCTCTTCCCTCCTTTTCTGACCCAAATCTAATCTGACACCTTTTCTCTCCCTCTCCCTTTTTCCTATGCTCCTGCTTTTATAGGAGTCGCCAGGCCTCGATTTTCCCGGTGGCATCGACGGCCATGCCCACTTGTGTGGCTGTAATGCCCCCTAAAAAAATCCATGCCTTGTGGACAGTGCCCGTTGTGCCCTTGGGCTGAATATGGGAGGCTAATTATAATTCCCTTCTCCCAGCTGCCAAATGCCGTACTCCGAAGCACGGCTCAGATGCACCTCTCACACGCGGCTTGCTCAGATATCTTAATACTTATTAGCCAATGCCATTCACATGATCGGGTCCTTCTCACAACCACCGCAACTCCGAAGTAGCCTACAAGTGAAGAAAAGGCAGATTGGGGATGCAATGGCGAGGGTCGAATTCCGAGGCGCATATTGAAGATGTTAGAAGAACTGTCCATATTTACTTTTCGTCAGCTAACAAGATGAGTAACAAACAGCAAAAGCACTAACCTATGTCAATCTACTATCCCCGTACTACAAAAGTTGACCTATGCTATTGGTCAGCTTGTCCTTCTGTGCAATAAATAAATATTCCAAACATACTCTGGGACAGTGCGATAGATCCCAAAGCAATACAAGCACTGTACATACAAACGTTTAAAAGCAATGAGGCTGATGCAACAGATCAGAACATTTAGCTTAAAATGTTTATAAACTATCAGGCTATTTCTTCACATTATAAGCACAGCAATGCACACATGGCAGTAGGCTATAAGGGTGAATGTTCCAAAATGCAATTAGTGGGAAAACACCATCTCAAAAGTGCACTGCAAATAAGAACCATTTTATATGATAGAGACTAAAATATCCTTCAGAAATTTAGAAAGAGGGAAATTCTGAAGACGCAACAACAAGAATGGGTTGTTAATATGACTAGGATTGTGTCTTTGGCTGCTGAACAATGAAAGAAAGTTGAAAACATGAGGGAAATACTAGTTTCAATGACATATAGGGACATTTTTATAAAGTAATCCCCCTTAATATTCATATGGTTGGAACATGGTAAGACATGCCTCATAAAATGACAAAAAACTTCCAGGTTTTAAACAATTAGGTTTATTGTTAAATAGTTTCAAGATGTTGACTGCCTCCACTCGATTACAAGGTGGGTGATGCAGTGTACAACAGGAACTGGCCTTTCTCTCCTATCAGAATGAACAGTGCCTTAAATATGTTGACAGAATCAATCCTTTAGATATTAATAAGGATCTTACATTATATTTGTCAAACATGACTGGCGTTTAGCCTATACAGTGAGGGAAAAAAGTATTTGATCCCCTGCTGATTTTGTACGTTTGCCCACTGACAAAGAAATGATCAGTCTATAATTTTAATGGTAGGTTTATTTGAACAGTGAGAGACAGAATAACAACAAAAAAATTCAGAAAAACGCATGTGAAAAATTGTATAAATTGATTTGCATTTTAATGAGGGAAATAAGTATTTGACCCCCTCTGCAAAACATGACTCGGTACTTGGTGGCAAAACCCTTGTTGGCAATCACAGAGGTCAGACGTTTCTCGTAGTTGGCAACCAGGTTTGCACACATCTCAGGAGGGATTTTGTCCCACTCCTCTTTGCAGATCTTCTCCAAGTCATTAAGGTTTCGAGGCTGACGTTTGGCAACTCGAACCTTCAGCTCCCTCCACAGATTTTCTTAGGGAGTAAGGTCTGGAGACTGGCTAGGCCACTCCAGGACCTTAATGTGCTTCTTCTTGAGCCACTCCTTTGTTGCCTTGGCCGTGTGTTTTGGGTCATTGTCATGCTGGAATACCCATCCACGACCCATTTTCAATGCCCTGCCTGAGGGAAGGAGGTTCTCACCCAAGATTTGACGGTGCATGGCCCCGTCCATCGTCCTTTTGATGCGGTGAAGTTGTCCTGTCCCCTTAGCAGAAAAATACCCCCAAAGCATAATGTTTCCGCCTCCATGTTTGACGGTGGGGATGGTGTTCTTGGGGTCATAGGCAGCATTCCTCCTCCTCCAAACACAGCGAGTTGAGTTGATGCCAAAGAGCTCCATTTTGGTCTCATCTGACCACAACACAGGATTTCAGTCCTTCACGGCGTAGTGTGTTACCAATTGTTTTCTTGGTGACTATGGTCCCAGCTGCCTTGAGATCATTGACAAGATCCTCCCGTGTAGTTCTGGGCTGATTCCTCACCGTTCTCATGATCATTGCAACTCCACGAGGTGAGATCTTGCATGGAGCCCCAGGCCGAGGGAGATTGACAGTTATTTTGTGTTCCTTCCATTTGCGAATAATCGCACCAACTGTTGTCACCTTCTCACCAAGCTGCTTGACGATGGTCTTGTAGCCCATTCCAGCCTTGTGTAGGTCTACAATCTTGTCCCTGACATCCTTCGAGAGCTCTTTGGTCTTGGCCATGGTGGAGAGTTTGGAATCTGATTGATTGATTGCTTCTGTGGACAGGTGTCTTTTATACAGGTAACAAACTGAGATTAGGAGCACTCCCTTTAAGAGTGTGCTCCTAATCTCAGCTCATTACCTATATAAAAGACACCTGGGAGCCAGAAATCTTTCTGATTGAGAGGGGATCAAATACTTATTTCCCTAACATTTTTCACATGCGTTTTTCTGGATTTTTTTGTTGTTATTCTGTCTCTCACTGTTCAAATAAACCTACCATTAAAATTATAGACTGATCATTTCTTGGTACAAAACCAGCAGGGACTTGACAGGCTGTAGCCAATATGCATAGGCTATCACCTACACTATTTCATTGCCTATTTTGGTTAACTGCATTGGAGCCCTAGCAGATGACCTTGTTGCCCTGGCAGATTGGGCACCTCTTGAAGGAAAAATGGCTTAGCCCCTAAAATCAGTACATTTCCAGGCCTGGGAGTCGCTATATAGTCACTCCCATCTATTTTGAGCTATTTGTCTTTGAGTAAGGCTCCATATGCGTGGTATGGATATGATCCATAGAAGACTGTATCAGCTCTCACAGTCTCATGTCAGAATTAGACATTCATTAATGGTTTCTCAAACATCAAATTTCGAAGTTGTTCCAAATATCAAATTGCACATTGTTCAAGGTTAAGTTTAGGCATTAACTCATAATTTAGGTAAGGATGAAGGTTTGAGATAGGCTTAAAACAAAAATATCAAATACTTTTTATTACTGGATTTGAATTTGGAATCAGAGGCAGATGCGTACACCCATCCACAATGTCCTAGCAAAACTGAAACCTACTTGAAGCTAACAGGGCTCCCCGTTGCCCCTAGTGCCGGTTTCCATGTCATCTCCTGATGTCCTTAGACATGGATGGACATCGAATACTGACTTGTATCACAGGCGACCTGGCTGAGAAGACTACACATAGTCACTCAGGTGAAAAACAGCCCTCCCACTGCTAATAACACCCTGTTATTAATTTCAGCTTTACTGCATTATTCAAGCGAATCGTTTCTTTAAACGAGTGTAATGCAGGGATCAGGCTGGGCTTTTCTAAACCTCCTCCTCTCGCCTCAGAGAGTTAGCAACTGTAGCCAATTAGCATGACTGCCAAGTATTAGCTCCCTCTTCCATTTACATCCCTCTCTCATTAACTGTTCTCTCTCTCTCTGCCCCTCTCCCTATCTTATTCTCTTTCCCTCTCTTTCTTGTTAAAAAGCCTTTCTGTAACATGGCTCATAATAGCTTCTCATCTCTGTGAAATGGCTTAGCTTTATCCTATTTCACTGTTCTCAATGGTAGAATAGGAAAATACTCAACCCTATCGCTTTATCTTTTCTTATAAACACACACGTATACACACACATGCACACACATGACCACCACACACACAAAAACACACTCACACACATGTGGGTGCACGCACACACACACACACACACACACACACACACACACACACACACACACACACACACACACACACACACACACACACACACACACACACACACACACACACACACACACACACACACACACACACACACACACACAATCACCCTATCCCTTTATCTGTTGTAAAGCAGCTTTTGTGGTCTTGGTGAGAGGGCTCCCTGAGCGAGTGCTGGTGTTAATCTATGGAGGTGCCAGCCAGACAAGGCCATGCTCACTGCCCAGAGAACGTGTTTTACTGAGAGATAAAGAGATGAACAGAGGGAGAGGGAGCAGGAGAGAGAGGGATGTGGGCAAGGAGGTTGAGAAAGGTGAGAAAGGAGACAGAGACAGTCAGAAGGGAAGAGAGAAAGAGGTGTGTGTAGCCAGACACAGACTGACATAGAGACATGGAGAGTGAAGGAGAAAGAAAGTCAGAGAAGGAGGTAGGGACGAGAAGAGGGAGAGAGAGAAAGGATGGAAGATAAAGGGAGAGGAGAGGTAATCTGACATTAATAGTTGAAACCTTGGATGTAAATATGCGTGAGGGGATTATCATTGAATGCCAGACGTCGTCTTTGACGCTTTATTTCCGTGACACCAGACGTGTGTGTGTGTCAGACGTCCAGACTGCTGTTTTCTGCAGGAAAAGGTTAATTACATCTCCACTGGCCAACTGGACGTGCCATGCATAATTACACAGGCTAATGAGAAGGGGTCTGTGTGTTTGCGTGTGTGTGTGTGTGTGTGTGTGTGTGTGTGTGTGTGTGTGTGTGTGTGTGTGTGTGTGTGTGTGTGTGTGTGTGTGTGTGTGTGTGTGTGTGTGTGTGTGTGTGTGTGTGTGTGTGTGTGTGTGTGAAGGCCATTCTGCAGCATATGCATATCTAGGTGCTGTCATGAAACTCTCTATGCTCCAGTTGCAATGAAGTCTCAATGCACACACAATCACATTCACTACTTCCATATTAAACAGGTGACAGGTAACAGGTGTCCCAACACCACCAGTGGCATTCATAAACCGTTTCAAGAAGCTAGGCGTATGTCGCACGTCACCAATTCACAGGAGAGGCGTTTGAACGTTTTTGTTTTTTTTATCAAAATGCGTTGTAAACTTTCATGTGCCTTAATAACAAAAACGGCATGCAATTAGTAAACACGGATAAAATTGTAAAATTAGGATAGTAGTTGGTTTAGCCACGGAAAAAGACCGGATTGGCTGAGATAATGGATAGGCTGGACATGCCGAGAGATGAGTTCGGATTGGTCTGCCATGTAGCAGGCTTCTGTCTATAACATGAGCTGCTTTGTATGTGAATCCTGGCTACCCCAACTTTTTTGAAAGATATAACAACAACATTGCTGCCCTGAATTTTAGCCGGCGCTATAGACAAAGATCAGTGGGAAAAAGTTTAGATGGACTACTACTACGGACATTGTGAACTAGAGTGACTTGACACAACGCGGGCCAAACAAGCTGTAACTACCAACAAAACAGAGTTAAAGGGGTAGCAGTCTGCCATGAAGCGATCATCCATGTATACGGTTAAGAGTCTTGCTAAATTTTCAGATATTATATGTTTCTAATTTAGCCAGAAAGTCGTACTGTTAGGTGGCTAGCGAATGTTAGCTTGTTGGCTCGCTAGCTAACGTTACGTGTATGATCTGTGTAGTAATATTATTTGTATATCACAAATCCATTTGCATTGCTAGTTGTAGCCTAAAGTTAGCTAGCTAGCTAACATTGAACCTAGTTGATTAGCTTTAGCTACCTGCAGATTCATGCATGGTGGCTAGCTATGACAATCAGTTTGTATTGCTACTACTGTATGGGTTGGGAATTATGGTTCATTGTGGAGTTTATCGACTTTCAAATGTAATTACTTTCCCATTGTCTATGATAAACAATTTTCTACCTCTGAGTCTCTACTTTTATCCATTTTCCGAATTTTCACCTGTCTGACGTGCCCAAAGTAAAATGCCTGCCACTCAGGCCCAGAAACTAGGATATTAGTACTATTGGAAAGGAAACACGCAGAAGTTTCTAAAACTGTTAACATAATGTCTGTGAGTATAACAGAACTGATATAGCAGGCGAAAACCCGAGGAATCTCTGTCCGGAAATCTTTTTTTTTTGACCTCCCATCACTTTCTTTGGAATCCTATTCATTTCGCAGTTAGATAGGACTCAGGTTGCAGTACCTATGGCTTCCACTAGATGTCAACAGTCTTTAGACAGCGTTCTATGAGTTTGTCTTGAGAAACAACAACATACAGGATGTTTATATCAGTGGAGCCACGAAGACTTTTCTGTCTAGTGCGCGAGAGACCCGGGAGCGCGCAGCTCGTTTACCTTTTCTATCGTGTAGGTTATTATCCGAGTGAAATATAATAACCAATATAGATAAATGGATGCCTAAGGATAAATTATAAATTATGTTTGATTTGTTTGGGCAAAGTTGATAGGTATAATTTGAAGGCTTTCTCTTCATTGTACAATGGGCGAGTAGACTGGAAATGCTTGGTGGACTATCTGAACATAACGCGCCAACCAAACGGAGATTTATGGATATAATAAATGACTTTTTCTAACAAAAGAACCATGGATTCTCTTGTTTGGACACTTGGGATGCCCTCAGCAGAAGTTCTTCGAAAGGTAAGCAATTTATTTTAGCTCTTATATGGGTTTTGTGAGACCCGTGCTGGATATGAATTTATGCTAATGTGGAAAATATGTGAGGTGCTATCCTCAAACAATCAAATGTTGTGCTTTCGCCATAAAGCCTTTTTGAAATCTGACAATGCTGTGATATTAACAAGACTCTAATCTTCACAACCATATGCAACACTTGTATATCCATGAATGTTAAATATTACACATTTTTATTTTGAATTTGCCGCGCTTTGTTTGCTCCGAAAACGAGCCCGCTCACGGGATCGGATCCGTAAGAGGTTAAGACCTACTGTAATCGAGGCAGTGAGTCACATTTACAGACCCATGTGTATCTTTAATTAACATGTGTGTATGCCCGTCCCCTTGGTGGAGGAGATTGTAAATAACATTTGTTTTAACCTTTGACCTCTACCTACACTCTCCAGTGAAGCTGCTGATTGGACAGCTGCTTCAGGTGGAGGAGAGACGGACCACAGCATGAATAATGGAAAAGGATCTGGAATGAAGAATGCCTTAGAAATTAGAATGCCATCATTACATACTGTTCCATCTCCCCATCTAAAAGGCACAATCTGTAATTCAATTTGGCAGGACTTTGTAAGTGTACTGGCCTACATGGAGTAAAACATTTTTATAAGAAATTACAGACCACAGTTTTAAGTTAAATTGAGTAAAAATCAGTGGTACTGAGTGTGTTTGGTGAAAATATCGCTCCCAAGGACTGAGGTACACATGAAGGGGTTTCAACCGCTTTTCAACTATGACCAAACCAGAGTCTCTGAGAAGATGAAGAGGAGGGTGAAGTCCCTCCAGACTTCGTTCACACCTCCGTCTCCTGATCCCTCTGTTTCACTTCCAACTCCGCTTGTTCTTCCCTTTTCTTATTTTTATTCTTCGTCCGTCTCCGGCAGAAGCCGTGCAGACCACAGAAACAGGCGAAGGTGAACTGGGGCATAGTTTGATTGAGACACATGTAATACCTGCAGAGAGAGAAAGACAGAGACCCAGAGAGGTGGTGTTGAAGTACACTGAACAAAAATATAAATGCAACATGCAACAATTTCAATGATTCATACAAGGAAATCAGTCAATTGAAATAACTAAATCAGGCCCTAATCTATGGATTTCACATGACTGGGAATACAAATATACATCTACTGGTCACAGATACCTTAAAAAAAAGCTAGGGGTGGGGATCAGAAAACCAGTCAGTATCTGGTGTGACCACCATTTGCTCATGCAGCGCGATTCATCTTCTTCGCAAAGAGTTGATCAGGCTGTTGATTGTGGCCTGTGGAATGTTGTTCCACTCTTCTTCAATGGCTGTGCAAAGCTGCTGGATATTGGAGGGAACTGGAACACGCTGTCGTACACGTTGATCCAGAGCACCCCAAACATACTCAATGGGTGAAATGGCTGGTGAGTATGCAGGCCGTGGAAGAACTGGTTCATTTACAGCTTCCAGGAATTGTGTACAGATCCTTGCGACATGGGGCTCTGCATTATCATGCTGAAACATGTGATGGCGGCGGATGGATGGCACGACAATGTGCCTGAGGATCTCGTCACGGTATATCTGTGCATTCAAATTGCCATTGAGAAAATGCAATTGTGTTTGTTTTCCATGGCTTATGCCTGCCCATACCATACTGTAACCCCACTGCCACCATGGGGCACTCAGTTCACAACATTGACATCAGAAAACTGCTCACCCACACAACGCCATACACGCTGTCTGCCACAGTTTCATCAGCTGTCCGGGTGACTGGTTTCAGACAATCCCACAGGTGAAAAAGCCGGATGTGGAGGCCCTGGGCTAGCCTGGTTACACGTTGTCTGCAGTTGTGAGGCACATACTGCCAAATTCTCTAAAACGGCGTTGGATGGTAGAGAAATTAACATTAAATTCTCTGGCAACAGCTCCGGTGGACATTCCTGCAGTCAGCATGCCAATTGCATGCTCCCTGAAAACTTGAGACATCTGTGGCATTGTGTTGTGTGACAAAACTGCACATTTTAGAGTGGCCTTTTATTGTCCCCAGCACAAGGTGCACCTGTGTAATGATCATGCTGTTTAATCAGCTTCTTGATATGCCACACCTGTCAGGTGGACTAGATTAGCTTGGCAAAGGAAAAATTCTCACTAACAGGGATGTAAACAAATTTGTGCACAAACGTTGAGAGAAATTAGCTTTTGTGAGTATGGAAAATTTCTGGGATCTTTAATTTCAGCTCATGGAGCATGGGACCAACACTTTACATGTTGCGTTTATATTTTTGTTCAGTATAGAATCAGATTTTCATGTCAGTAAATATTGCTGCACTTATCCAGTAGGCAAACTTCTTATCCTGTAGGCAATCTTCTAATCCAGAAGGCAAAAATACTCCAGAGATTTTCAAACATTAAAGCTCAAATTAAACTTTTCAAGGGGATGTTGAGCCGTGAAATGTTTAGAACATTTGAGGATAACTCAGCCAATGTGTGCGCACATGCAAACACGCACGCACACGCACGCACACACAGGAATAAATTGACAGTTTATCGATTTCTGTGACTCAAGCAGGAGGAAAGAACATTTTTCATCCCACTCTGAATACCAGCTATTCTCCCTACAGCATTACAGGAAAAATGATTATCGGGAGTTAAGCCAGAAATAATGAATTATGACAGATTACTTTCCACCTGACTGAGACATAAAGAACGAGCACTGAAAAAACAAGTGATATGCAGCACTAAACACTGGTTTCTTGATTGACAGCTTCAGTCTCTCTATTATATGACAACCTCTTTGTAGACAGTGTAGCCCATGGATATGTCATGGGGAATACATTCCCACATCTTTGTGGTCAGAATTATCTTACTCTCACACATGGATTGACAGTTGCAGTAGGGTTTTTTGTTGGGATAGAGAAAGTACCACGTTAACAGTTCTTCCTCTCTGCCATTAGCCAATCACATGCTGCTTTGAGATTAAGCGGCAGGTGGTAAAACTGAGAGCTTCATTAGATACCAGAGTCAGCACGAACAAGCGTCAACTAGCGTGTGTGTGTGGGGTGTATGTGTGTTTTGTGTGTGTGTGTCCTAAGGAAGTGTTCATTTCATACTAGGGCAATTATCTCTGACCCAGAGCCAGGGCTGCCTACAGGCACAATGTCTGTGCATGTGTTGAGTTTCTGCAGTTAAGTTGCAACCTCTCCTTCCTCAAGCCCTGACAACCTCACCCCATTCCTCTCCTCCTCTACCCTTCTCCCCCTTCGTTAGCAGATGTTCCATTTCGTACCCGATGGCTTTAGTCCCTGAAGTGTGAATGTATGTGTGTTTGTGTGTGTGACATAGCAGAGATTCCACTCTGTACCCAATGGCTTTGGACCCTATGTGACAGTAGAAAAAATCACATAGGAATAGAAAGCCATAGAAAACAGCAGCGAGTTAGTCAAAGAGACACCCACCTCCCCAACCCCCATTTGGACTTGTGTGTGTACTTGTGAGCATCCTCTCCTCTTAACCTTAGCGTTTCTGTCTATATAAATGTTGTGTGTAGCGTTCTCACTTTCTCCGACTTTAAAACGTTCAGCTTGTCTGACAGCTCCGACACCACAGCAGGGTGTTACAGTAATACTGGAACAACACTCTCGCCAGCCAGGTCACCAGTGATATGAGTCAGTATTCGACATCCACCCATGTGTGAGGATGTTGGAGGATGATGTTGAAACCGGCCACTAGGGGCAACAGTGAGTGCAGTTACCTTCAAGTAGGTTTCGGTTTTGCTAGGGCATTGTGGACAGGGATGGGGGATGGGCGTAAGAATCTGCCTCTAATTCCGAAGGTTGCCAGTTTTAATCCAGAGATAGAAAGTTGTTTTTGAGATTTTAGTTTTAAGCCTATCCCAAACCTTAAGCCTTACCTTACCATTCAGATTTAATGCCTAACCTTAAGATGTTGGAGTTAATGCCTAAACTTAACTTAACCACTTTGAAATTTGACTTTTGCAACAACTTTGAAATTTAGCATTTGATGACATGGATGAATGTCTAATTCTGACGTGAGACTGTGAGAGCTGATACAGCTAGATGCTATCACATCCACCACTTTCTTTTATTCTGTCCTATCGTCAACTCAACCAATGCCCCAATGCCCTTCAACTCAATCAGTAGCCTTACCGCTGTAACTAATGTTCCATCTTTATTCTGACTATACGATCATTTGTACATGAAGCCCTCTGCTATGGCCACTCTTTAATCTTCAACTCTATCTAAGATCTGACATCATGATATAATCCTGCAAATACATTATGCCTATCTCTTCTACACTCTCCATCTCTTATGCTCACTCTCTCCTCTCCTCCCACCCTTCTTCTCTTATGAACTTGCCGATGTATCCATCTGTCCTCTCCTGCACTCTATCCTTTAATCTTCTCACTATTTGAGTCATCGTCTTTTCCTTCTATCTTGTTTAGAGGGAAGTCATTATTGGAGCTATGTTACAGGCTAGGCAGAAGATGAGAAAACCCTGTACATTATTAACAGGTTGAATATGGATGAGTCAATGATCAGAGGCGTAGGAGAGGTAATATCACACACACACGCATGCAGGCATACATACACACACACACACACACACACACACACACACACACACACACACACACACACACACACACACACACACACACACACACACACACACACACTCACAGGAGGCCTTCTGTGATCCCACAGAACAAGGAGTTGTTTTGTAGTTTGGGAGAAAATCTTCTTTTTAGAGCTCCTAGAGTTTCAGGATAGAGTCGAGGGGAAAGAGGAGGGATAGAGAAAGGGAAAGAGGGAGTAGAGGGGAGAGAGGAGGGATAGAGGGAGGGATAGAGAGTGAAGTGGGCAGGGACGGATTTACGAACGGGTACGTTTGGCTCCTGACCTCTACCTCCTAACCCAAATTCGCTCTGGTAGAGGGGAGAGAGGAGGGAGAGAGAGAGCGGGACGGGAGGAAGAATGACCTGAAATATATAACTGAAAGCGTTAAGAGAGAGGGACTGAGAAAGAGGAGGGATGATGCTGGCAATGAGAGAGGAAAATAGGGTGTGACAAACAGATAGTAAAAGTAGAGTGAGAGAGACAAAGGGACTGAGAGAGGAAGACAGGGCATAGTGAAACTTTAATCAAAGAATGTATTTGTGGTGTGAACAGGTCAAATTGCATATACACTTTTGTGACTGACCGGTTCAAATCGGTCTTATGTAGCAAAATTTGAAATTGTGTTTTTACAATGGAGAAAAGTACAAACTCAGAGCTACAAAATGGTATGTCATACACTATACAGTTGAGGAACAATGGGAAAGTAATTTTGTTTAAAAACTCACTTTTGAGAAAATGGCCTTTGAATGTTTTGGTATGTTTTGGTACTACTATTGGAGAGCCCATCTCTTTATGGGTTGATCCTAGTGTTCTGTACTAACAACAGCAGTCAAGCACCCAAGATCATTTGCTAGCTACTTCCAGATGTCTAAGTGAGAGAGAACAGCTCACTGAACATTACTTGCCCTAGCAGAGCTGGTTAGGCTGTTATGTTATCCAGAGCGTTGGTGACTGCAACTGTGCTTTGTAAATTCAGAGCATTTCGTGTTCAGAGCGCACACTGGACACTCTGGTCGATTAGTTTTTTTTATCATTTTTTTTTTTAAACTTCATTTAACTAGGCAGGTCAGTTTACAATGACTGCCTACTGGGGAACAGTTCGTTAACTGCATTGTTCAGGGGCAGAAAGACAGATTTTTACCTTGTCAGCTCTGAGATTTGATCCAGCAACCTTTCGGTTACTGGGCCAATGCTCTAACCAGTAGGCTATCTGCTACCTGAGTAGGGTTGATCCGAACGTTCTGACCTCACAACGGCAATCAAGCACCCAAGCTAACTGGCTAACATTGGCTAGCTTGCTAGCTACTTCCAGACACATAATGAGAGAACACCCCACTCAGACCATTTTACTTGCCCTAGCAGAGCTGGTTAGGCTGTTTTCATGTTATCCCGAGCGTTGGTGACTAACTGTGCTGCTGGCAACAATTTAATGATGCTTTTTTGCCTACGTTTACTGACACCAGCCATATTCAATGGATGTTGAGCGTTCATAAATTCATCAGTTATTCTGCGCTCTCGCACACTAAGATGAGTCTTTTGTTAAGACATGGAGCTAGCTAGCTAGCTGGGTAAACAATGAACCATAATCCCTACTCATGACATTACTAGCCTGCATGAATCTGCAGGTAGCTAACCAACCAAGTTCAATGTTAGCTAGCTAACATTAGGCTATAACTAGTCAAGCAAATGTGTCAGAGATATGAAGAATGAGATCATACATGTAATGTTAGCTAGCGAGACATCCAGCTAACGTTATCTAGCTAACAGTACACTTTAACTTGAAATGAAATCACTTTCTGTCAAAATTAGAAACGTGTAATATCTGAAAATGCAGCTAGCTAGACTGTCTTACCCGTATACATCATGGATGGACTTGTCTCCTGTTGGATGCCATGGTTGCCCTTAGTTTGAAGATGTAATCTGGAGACAGGTATTTTCTCCATCTCGTTAGCTATCATACTCAAATTCCACTGATTTCAAAACTCTGTCCTCCAGAAAGTGGAGAGCATACATGTAACGTTAGCTATCGAGCCAGCCAGCTAGCGTTAGCTTGCTAACAGTACACTTTAACTTGACATTAGGTTTACTACGCAATACATTTAAAAAAAACAGCGTTAGACAGGATTACCTAGACATACTGACCAGCTCAAATAGACAGAAGCGTGCTATATGGCAGACCAATCCAAACTCATCTCTCGGCATGTCCAGCCCACTCATTATCTTAGCCAATCATGGCTAGCAGGAAAGGTTCCTTCCTTTTTCTGTGGCTAAATCAACTAGGCTCGTAATTTAACAATTTTATTTCTATTTACAGATGGCATACAAGTTTGTTATTAAGGCACATGAAAGTTCACATTTTCAAGAAGGCATTTCTGACCAAAAAAGTACGTTCAAACGGTACGTTCAAACCCGCGACATATGCCTAGTTTTCTGAAACGGGTCACATTTATCTGTGTGTGTGTGTGTGTGCATTCACATGCGTGTGTATGTGTGCTGATAAGCAGAGGCCTTGACTTTGAGTGACAGAATCCTTAAACTGATCCCTATGGTCAACAGCCAGGCAAGTTTAACAGAATACGGAAAGCGTATTAGCTTATTATACATTATTTATACGCACGGACACAGATATAATCCAGACTCTGCTGCCTTTGTTAAGCAAACTGTCTGTCTGAGTCCACACGCATGACAGCAGTGATAAGACTGAGAAATGTGTGTGAGTGTCTGTGTGTGCATGTTTGTGCAGTTTTTATTTCCAGAACCCGTTGTGACATTCTAAAATGGATTGATTACATTGGTACAGCCTGCGTCAATGGCCCTTCTAAATACAACAAATCAAACTAAAAAAGAAAAGGAGGCTCTCCAGACAGGTCGAACGTCTCCGCCCCCCTTCCCTTTATCCCTCCCTTGGTTAAAAAATTGATTACTTTCCTGCGAAAGGAGGAGAGAAGCAAGCAGTGCCCTGGCTGCAGTGATAACAGGGCTGTGAGTGATGTAAAGACCTCTAGATAAGACACCTAACGATCTTTGCCCCCGGAGAAAGAGGAGGCAGGTGAAGAAAGGGGGAGAAGGGAGATGAAAGGGAGAAAGGAAATTGAAGTGAGGGGCAGACAAGGGGGTGGGGGGAGCAAGGGGTGTTATGAGTCATCCCCCAGAGTCCCTAAATAATTCCAGTGACATGTTGGGATCAAATGTGACGTCCTGTCTTCCAGACAGATTTCTACCAGCTTCATCACTTCAGAGAAGTCCGAGATTACTGCAGTCTCCTGTACCCTCCACATACACAAACATGCACACACACACACGTTGGACCATTCCCTTGTTGAAGCCCCTCCTTCTTACAGATAGACAATACTGTCCCTGTGTTCTCCGGCCTAAGCCATTCACATCCAACCATGCAACCTTGGTTATGTTATATTGGCTGTATCATAGAGTGTGGGCTATACCTTAATCAAGTATCAGTTCAAGTGAATGTATGGCCATTCGTCTAATAATGATATGAGTTAGGACACGTAATACTCTGAACAGAACAGTTATCCTCAAAACTACAACAGAATTTCAAAGACAGAAAACTAGGGGAAATCACTTTGTGAGTCACTGACGGTCTATGAATCACTGACGGCACTGGTGTACCACACATCCCCGCAGCCCCGGAATGGTGTGTAGAATTGCAGGAAATTATATAAAAAAATGCAAAATTCTCTCCGCCTTTGATTAACTATAAAACTTCACATATTAATCTGTGCCCCATTGCAATAAAATATGTGTAGAATAGCGGGAAATTTGCTTTAAAACAGCAGAAATGTTCTTTAAAACATCGAAACTGCGGTATGCCACTGACTGCCGGTCTACGTTTGCGATAGAAGCGAGAACAGTGAGACAAGGGAAGATAGAAGGGAGAAGGAGAGGTAGAGATAGACAGGAAGTCGGGAGAGTGAAAAGAAAGGACAGAGGGGGAGGTAGCGGAGGGCAAGATAGGGGAAGGAAATAGGAGAGGTAGGAAGAGGGGAAGGGGAGCAGAGGAGAGTGAGATATATAGAGAGAATGGGGAGGTAGATATTTCATTGCTTTCCGTGCTCGCTGCCTCAGCCACTCAATGCATTACAAGACACCACAGACATAGCTAAAATGATCATTCACCCATTGCATGATGTCTTCTGCACACTAAATCTACAATCAGATTCACACTCAAAATCATAAATTCCATATGCTTCAGTCAATAAAACAGACAATACCCATATAACAGACCACACCAGATACTCTACCTCTCCACCCTCTCCTCTAACTCTCCATATCTCGTGCTGTGTTCACCCCCCCTCTTCTCCATGTCTTACCATAGGAAATGATAGTCTTGTGACTGTCTGAGAGTTCGCATTCCCATTCCTGTAAAAACCTATGTTCCTTTTGTTAAGACTACTCAAGAAAACATAAAAGCGTTGCCGTTTCTGATATCTACTGCCCTAAACCCCTTCCTTCTGTATGCACCTGTTTTTGCTCTCTCTCTTTCCCTCATCTCCCGCCCCCTCTCTTCTCACACACAGTGCTCTCTGTGTATTAGCCCCAGGTAAGCCAACAGCCCCCTCCTCCCCTCCACCTGGTCAGATAAAGCAGAGGGCCAGGAACAGGAAAACAGTTTCAGTTGTTCAAACACAAAGACAGAAAAAAAGAGAGAGGGGGATCTAGAGGGAAAGAGAGGAATAGCTAAAGAGGGAGCAACGTAGAGAGGCAGTATAGAGTGAGATATATAAATAAGGGGAAATGTATTATAGCACAGGATGAGGTATTTCAGGTGTGTGTGTGTAAATGCATGTTTGTGTGAGAGTGTATGTGTAGATTGGAGGCACAGGGTTGCATGGGTGATGGGGGAGAGAGGGGGGTTGTCAGGTAATACTGTGTGTCTGTTAGTCTCTCTCACGGCTCACTGTCTCTCAGCTCTGCTAACAAAGACCCCATTCACACAACTACACAGGGGCTTTCTCTCTCTACTGGACACACATGCACGCACACGTGCACACACACACACCACCTTCCTGCACTCAGAGTCCATTTAACTGCCCCCTATATACACCATAGACTGGCTCAACTTTTCCTTCCTATGGGTAGAGGATAGAAACACAGAGAACAAGAGCTGTTCTACCCTCAATTACAGAGGATTAAGCACACACTATCAAAGAGTATTACAAGTGCAGCTGTAAGCTCTGTTTCACCTTGACCCTGTGCCTTACAATTGATAGCTGATAGGCTACTCAATAACGTGCTGAATATAGGCTGATACCAGTAATGACTGGGGCACTATGAGTCAACCCAACCCTTTGTCCGTCACCCAGCTCAACTCCCAGACACCAGCCGCAGAGAAAAGGGCAAGAAGGAAAGAGAGGAATGTGTAAAAAGAGCAGAAAGAGAGGAATGTGTAAAAAGAACAGAAAGAGAGAGAACGAGTGTCAGAGCTAAGTATGGGCTGGAGGGATTACCTCAGTCTGGGAAGAGAGAGAAAGAAAGAAAGAGATAAAGGTCACAGTGATCTCAGAAAGCGAGGGGAGAGAGGGAGGAGGGGAGAGAGAGGAGTCGGGGAAAATAAAATGACTATTGAATGAGGAATTGATGTCAGCTCAGCATAGATCTCTTTAAGCAGGCACGAAAAGAGAGAATAAGAGAGCAGCAGAGCTAGACCGAGGGAGGGAGAGAAAGAGAGAGGGCAGCCTGCCCCAGATAGCTCTCTGTAAGCTGCTCACAATGTAGACGTGGCAATGGGCCACGCAGAATGAGAGAAGAGAGGACAGGAGATGGACAGAACCAGAAGAAAGAGGGATAAAAAGGCTGGCTAGAGAAAGGATTAGTGATCAAAGGATGTCGACGTGTAGCCCCGACCCTTTACACACACACACACACACACACACCCATACACACACACACACACACACACACACACACACACACACACACACACACACACACACACACACACACACACACACACACACACACACACACACACACACCCATACACACACACACACACACACACACACCCATAGCCAGCTAAGAAGGGCAGCCAGGTTGTTCAAGATTGATGTTGAAATTGGACGTCTATCCATGTCCTGAGAACGTTGGGAAATGCCTTCAAAACCAGCCACTAGGGGCAACAGTGAGCACTATTACCATCAAGTAGGCTTGGGTTTGGCTAGGACATTGTGAACGGGGATGGTGGATGGACGTAATCCCATGACTCTGGATCAGAAGGTTGTGTATTAAATCCCGGGGGGGGGGTTAACCCTATCCTGAACATGAACCCTTACCTTAACTATTCGTAATGTGTGCCTAAACTTAACCCTTCATTTCGAAATGTGACGTTTGGAGAAATGGAACGATACGGAGCAGCAGGAGCAACAAAAACACTTCAAAATGTGATGTTTGCAGAACGTGGGTGAATGTTTAATTCTGCAATGAGACTGTGAGAGCTTGTTGAAGGAGGGAGGGAGGGAACACGCTTGAGGAGGAGAGAACTTTAAAAAGCTCACTGCTAATCAGGGCATCCTCCCTCTCGCAACCCTTTCCACGCAATCACACACCTACTTTCATACACACACATGAATGCACACACGTACAGAAGCAAACACACACACACACACACATACACACACACACAGCATTGACCTACACTGGCTCATGCTGCTTTTTGGTATTCCGTAGCCCTCCCACCGGCTGACCTGATTAGCTGTTGACAGCTCATTAATCTTGCTGCACATGCAGAGGAACTGGAAGCTACCTCAAATCTCATCCCAATGGGTGTGTGTATTTCATCTTGCTAAACCAGCTTTATCTGTCCCAATACTGCCCTTGCAGCATATCACACACTCTCTCACCTAGGCATAGATAGAGGACGGGAGGAGGAGGAGGAGGAGGAGAATGAGGAGGGGAGAGGAGATGGAGGAGGGGAGAGGAGATGGAGGAGGAGAATGAGGAGGGGAGAGGAGATGGAGGAGGAGGGAAGACGATCAACTGATTAATGTTATATTGACTCAGAGTGTTATTTAGCAATAATTTAATTGGCAGAACTGAAATTATTACTGTGTGTGTGTGGATGTGTGTGTGTCTGTGTGTGTAAGATGATGCAAAACCATTACTAATCAGACGGTGGGTAGAGCTATGCAATGCCAGAGATGTTTTTCCTCTCTTCCTCTATCCCTCTCTTTCTTCCTACAACTCTCCCTCTCTCTCCACCTCCCCCCTTTCCTCCCTCCCTCTACCTGGCTCAGTGCTAGAGAGAGAGAGCGTGTGAACGAATGGATTTTCCTATGTCCCTCGTTCTCTCCCTTTGCTTGCTCCCTGGCTGCAGTAAAAGAGAAAGAGAAGGGGGAAGCGTGTGAATGAATGAGTTTTGGCTTGACTTCACTCACACAAGCTTTGAAGAACATTCACTGGCCTTTACAGTTGAGGCTTCACTCTCCCTCCTCCTCTGTTTCTATCCTTTTTTCTCTCTTCACTAGATATTTTCTCTTTCATCCTCTTCCTGTTTTCCCACTTCACTCTCATTCCTCCTGTTCTTCCTTTTCCTCGCTCCTTCTTTTTCACTACACCATAATTTATTTGTCATTATCCCATTTAGTTGTAACTGGATCTGGCCTTCACTGCTTCTCCTAATCTCTCCCCCTCTTCCTATACCTTTATAGGAAGAGGGGGAGAGATTACCCCCCCACTACACACACACACACACACACACACACAACCTACGTGATTTGTGTGATGTCAAATCTGCCAGCTCAAAATGATTTTACAATTCAACTGGAGACTCAGACGATAAAACCCCTGTTCTAATCCTCATCTCAGATCTCATTGGGATTTTAGCTGGACTATAGTAGCAGGGTCTTACTAAGCTGAATCAGGAACTTGAAATTTGTTGAAAAACGTTCTGTCAGAATGAACAAAGAACAAAATCAACAATCAAATATGAAATTGTGCAGCAGCTGAGCTGAAATGTGTGTGTCTGTGTGTCACGTGTGCATGTGTGTGGGTTTGTTTGTGTTCATGCGTATGTGTGTGTCTGTGTGTGTGTGTGTTCCAGGGCTACAAGTGCTATGAGAGAAGTTTGGGAAACTAGCTCTCAAAGTATCACGTCAGAATTAAACATTCATCGATGTTTCTCAAACATCAAATTTCTAAGTTGTTGCAAACGTCAAATTTCTAAGTGTTAAAGGTTAAGTTAGGCAATAACTCCGAATTTTTAAGGTTAGGCATTAACACCGAATGGTAAGGTAAGGGTTAAGGTTTGGGACAGGCTTAAAAAGAAATCTCAAAACTACTTTCTATTGCTGTATTCCAACTTGCAACCTTGGTACCAGATGCAGATGCTTACGCCCATCCGTCATCCCCGTCCACAACGTCTCAGCAAAACCCAAACCTTTTGAAGGTGACAGCGCTCACTGTTGCCCCTAGTGGCTGGTTTCAACCTCATCTCCCAACGTCTTCAGGCATGGATGGACATTGAATACTTACTTGCATCACGGGTGACCTGGCTGAGTTTGAGCACTAGCTCTCTGCTCAGTCCTGATTTAGAATTAGGTCTATTCTTGTTCACCTCTGGGAAATACTTAAATCTGCTATGGAATGTGGTTTGTGCATGTGTGTATGTGTGTGTGTGTATGAGTGTGTGTGTCTACATGCTTAATGTGAATTAGCAGGGAGTGAATCTAAAGCCATGGTCTGTAATTCATAAGCAGAGCGCGTATAGTCCCAGTCAGTCTCACCTTGTGGCACACACACACGTCAACCACAGTCATACCTCGTATTCCACATACCAATCCGTGGGGACTAAAGTGAAGTGTCACAATTATCCCCTTTTGACACACCATTAATGATAATACACACAGAAACAGATAAAAACACACAGAAATACAAAAGAACGCAGACACACAAAAAACGCAGACACACACACAAAACACACACACTGCCCTCAGGTGACACCAAGCACAGAGGAGTATATGATATGGGTAAAGATCAGTGCATACTCACCTCAGGCTCCCCTGTGCTCCGTGACTCCGCTGCAGAATGGATTGGTTCCCCCGAACACACACACACTAACACTGCTGTTTGTGAAGACAATGAGACCGGGCGAGTGAGGGAGCGGTAGGAGAAGAGAGAGGGAGTGAGGTGTGACGAGGGGGGCAGGAAAGCAAAGGAGTGTGAGAGAGGGAGAGAGACAGAGAGCAAAAAAGAGAGAAAGAAGAATGGTGAGAAAAAGAGGGAGAGGGAGAGAAAGAGAAGTAGAGATATGTAGAAGGGATGAACTGAAAAACCAATCTATGTAAGAATCAGGAAGTGTAGAGGTCTGTGAGGTGGGGATATGGTGTTCTCAGAGTCTATATGGAGAGATGGAGGAGAGATGGGAGAGAGACAGGGAGAGAAGGGGGCAGAGAGAGGGGGAAATGGGTGCTAGAAAATAAATAATTCTGAAAAGAAAAGGGTCCCAGACGAAGCCAAGGTTCTTTTGTGTCTGTGTATGAGTGTGTGTATGAGTGTGTGTATGAGTGAGTGTGTGTGAGAGTAAGTGTATGTGTGTGTAGGGTGCTGTACCCTAACAGAGATGGACCAGAATGCGGTTGGGGTCGGAGGGCTGACTTGTCTGTGTGTATGTCCGTCCGTTCTCTCTTCAGTCTTGTGCATTCTTCTCAGTCTCGGTGTTGTATGAGCAGGGACCGATGTCTTACTCTGTCTATCCACAGCACTGGTTAGACCTGAGGTGAAAACAGTATTTTCCTTGCTTTCTTCCCTCACACCACTCTGGGAATTACTTCTTTCTAGTAGACTCTACACTATTATGTTTTTTCTCTCACTCTCACGCTCATTCTCTCGTTTTTCTGTCCAGTTCACACCGGCATTGTCTTGTGTTGTACACCCCCTCCCAAACCCCCTAGGAATGTCAGAGAGTTTTGTCTGTTTTTTTTCCTTTTCTTTTTCTTTTTGAGTGACAGCCTACAGGTACAGTATGTGTGGAAAAAACAAATGGAAAATAATGATATGAACAGAATATGAAATTATCGCCCTCAAAGAGAAAGGCTGTTTGAGTGTTTGCATAGAGGGGAATTAATTAGAATGAAAAGAAAGAGAGAGCATCTCTCTCTCTCTCCTCCGCTGGAGTCCTGAGAAAATTCCACAATTAGTCCCAAGCACAGCCTGCAGACAGGGCTGGGGTGGGAGAGAGGGAAGGAGGGAAAGAGAGAGAGAAAGAGAGGGAGAGAAATTAAACTGAAATGAAAAACACCAGAGGGACATATAAGAGCTGAAGTTGTTAGGAAAATGATTGAAGTTTTTTTTAACCATACCCTTTAGGCGAACTGGCTGTCCAGAGCTCAATTCTTTTCTTGACTCTTCCTCTATTGGTCTTTTTATTTTCTCCTCCACTCCTCCTGTCCGTGGGGCTGGCGATAATCCATCACGGAAACAGGAACATCTGTAGTGTTTTGAATGGACAGAGTTCACTCTTCCTCTCTTTCTCCTCTCTCTGTCCTCTCCTCTACCTTTTCCAGCTTGTTCGCCGATCATTTTCTTCACCACGGTGGTGACACAGAGCGTGTGGGTTAGAAGGGCGTGGGGGCTGGAGAGAAAGAAAGAGCGATAGAGAGATAGATGGATGATGGGATGGAGTAGGAAGGAATGAGACAGTGGTGGAGGTAGTAATGACAATGCGAGAAGGGAGAGGGATGGAGGCAGGTGGAAGGGAGAGGAGCAGTGGTCTGTTTGTGTGTTGAGGGAGGGTTTTCTTTCCCCCACACACCTCCACTACCCCGTCACTGAAGCAGAAGAGGAGAAAGAGAAAGGAGGGCTGGATGGAGTGGTGGTGAATCAGCCGACTGTCTTGTTCCTTCTCTGTCTGCTCTCCGCCCTCTCTCCGCTCTCGTTCCTCTATCCGCTCTTCTCCCTCTCTCTGCTGGCTCTGCCCTCATACTCACTGAATACTCCCTCCTTCTCTGAGACACACACCTCCGCCACAACACACACACAGTTCATTACCATTCACTGGTTCTCACTGTGACACGCTTGGCTAACCCACTCACAAAGACGGGGCTGAGCAAGGAGTAGAATCCTAAGACGGAAGAGAGAGGGAGGGATGGAGTGGTCAAAGGGGAAGGGAGAAAAGGAGTGAGTGAGGGAAGGAGTAGAGAGGAAAAGAGAGTGAGGAAAGGAAAGGGAGGTACTGAAGTAGGGAGAGGAAAATAAAAAGAGAGAGGGAGAGATGAGAGAGAGAGTGAAAGAAGGACGGGGGGAGTATGAGGAGGGGGTATATCAGACTAGCAGGCGTCCTCTACGGTCTGCTTATGTCAGTGAATAGACTGTCCTTCTGGTGGCTGGTTTGCATTGTTCTCTCTGTGTGTGTATGTGTGTTCTGCCAGTCACTCTCTACTAAGCTGGATCACTAGAAAATCATTATTTTTGCCTAAATATTAATATTTATAATCTAATTTATCTCAAGAGAACCCAAGACCAATAGGTTTGGTGTTGTGTCACATTTACTTCACTAACACTTTCTGATTCAATTCCTATTGATTCCAGGTTTAACAGGGTATTATAACTTCATTGCTTTCTGTACACACTGACACTGATATCATTACATTTCCTCTGAATCACAAAGAATCTGTTGGTGTTCTTGATAATAAGAACGATTCTCTATTGTTTGTCATCATCTCTGTGGTTATGAAAAACAATTGTGTGCTTGTGTGTGTTAATGGAAACTGCTTTTCTTAAATGTCAGGTAGAGCATGGCCGTCACCATCCCTCCCCCACGCCTCTGGAGAATCATGGGTAATATTGTTTACAGATCATGGTGAGTGGCTGCTGAGAAGCCAGTGCCCTTTTCCACTGTTACGATTGACAGGAGTAAGGGGGTTCTAGGAACAAATGTTGGGGGTGATTTGTGTGAGTAGATGCATGTGTGTGTGTCTTTCCTCCAACCTGTTGTGTACTCAGAGATTATAAATGCAATAAACCTATCAAAAAGTGAATATTCTTGTGTTTCTGTCACACTGTCACCATTCTGTCCCCAGTAGAATGTCCTCATAGTGATACAGAGTAAGTGAGACTGTCTTGTTACTTCAATAGGGGAACAGTCAGTGAGTTTCCCCTCAAATTTCGTTGGGAGCCACAGACTTTTCACAGTCTATGTGTGTGTGTGTGAGTGTATGTGTGTGTATGAGTGTATGTGTGTGTGAAAGTGTGTGTATGTGTGTGTGTGTGTTTCACAGGGCTTTGTCTGGCCCCTCTGGGGCTGAGGGCTCGACTCCACACGGCCATGTCTATCGAAGCCATTCGTCACGCCTAAGGAGTGTGTGTGTGTGTCATGGGCGAGCAATGTTGGACCCCCAGACACGGAGAATGAGTTAGCCTCCACCCTGGTTGCCATGGCAGCTGCTAGCTTTATTAGAGTCCCACTTTGAATACCACAACACCCAACACAGACTTAGTAACTTAGTTGAAGTCACGATCTGGTTAACTATAACTACAAATATAGTTATGTTTTTGGGTTATTACATATGTATTAACTTATTTCTGAATATCTTCTAAACTACCCAAAATGAACTACCCTATTTCTCAACATCATATGGAGAATCTACTCTGTGCTCCCAAGTTCATATGCTAGATCGGTAGCTAGCTCAAGCTGGATAATAGCGACGGATTGGATGGCTGATGTTTTACGGGGTCCTAACCAACTGAGCTATTTTGTTTGTTTTTTTGTATTGTTTGTAACTGATTTTGTACGTAATGTTTCTGCTACCGTCTCGTATAACCGCAAAGAGCTTCTGGATATCAGAACAGCGATTTCTCACCTCGGACTGGATGAAGATATTTTCTTTAATGAGTTCGACTCAAAGAATATACTGCTTCCCCCGAGACCAGGCCCAAATCCTCATAATTCGTGTTAAGAAAATACGGAAATACAAGGGGCAGAGATCGGGGGTGCCTTGTGAGAATTCGTCAGCGACTGGGTAACCCACCTCTACCGTCCATTCTATTGGCCAATGTGCAATCACTGGAAAACAAACTGGATGATCTCCGTTCGATATTATCCTAAATACTGGATATTAAAAACTGTAATATCTCATGTTTCACCAAGTCACGGCTGAACGACAACACAGATAATATAGAGCTGGCTGGGTTTTCCATGCATCGGCAGGAAAGAACAGTTTCTGGTAAGACGAGGAGTGGGGGTGTGTGTCTATTTGTAAATAACAGTTGGTGCGCAATGTATCATTTTAAAGAAGTCTCGAGGTATTGCTCACTTGAGGTAGAGTACCCCATGATAAGATGTAGACCACACTATCTATCAAGAGTTTTCATCTATATTATTCGTAGCTATCTATTTACCACCACAAACCGATGCTGGCACTAAGACTGCACTCAACGAGCTACAGTTGAAGTCGGTAGTTTACAAACACCTTAGCCAAATACATTTAAACTCAGTATTTCACAATTCCTAACATTTAATCCTAGTAAATATTCCCTGTCTTAAGTCAGTTAGGATCACCACTTTATTTTAAGAATGTGAAATGTCAGAATAATAGTAGAGAGAATGATTTATTTCAGCTTTTATTTCTTTCATCACATTCCCAGTGGGTCAGAAGTTTACATACACTCAATTAGTATTGGGTAGCATTACCTTTAAATTGTTTAACTTGGGTCAAACGTTTCGGGTAGCCTTCCACAAGCTTTCCACAATAAGTTGGGTGAATTTTGTCACATTCCTCCTGACAGAGCTGGTGTAATTGAGTCAGGTTTGTAGGCCTCCTTGCTCGCACAAGCTTTTTCAGTTCTGAACACACATTTTCTATAGGATTGAGTTCAGGGCTTTGTGATGGCCACTCCAATACCTTGACTTTGCTGTCCTTAAGCCATTTTGCCACAACTTTGGAAGTATGATTGGGGTCATTGTACATTTGAAAGACCCATTTGCGACCAAGCTTTAACTTCCTGACTGATGTCTTGAGATGTTGCTTCAATATATCCACATAGTTTCCTACCTCATGTCACGACCTTGGTCCCTCTCCTTGTTCGGGCGGCGTTCGGGCGGTCAACGTCACCGGCTTACTAGCCATTGCCGATTTGTTTTGTCTTTGTTTTATACACACCTGGTTTCAATTCCCCAATTACATGTTCATTTTTTAACTCTCTGTTTTCCCCATGTTTGTGTGCGTAATTGTTATTAGATATGTCAGTCCATTTGGTGGGCTTGGTATTTGATTCAACGTTGTATATTTTGAGTAAACTACGTTGTGTTGCTCATCTCTGCTGTCCTGCGCCTGACTCCTTTGCACTACTACACCAAGCCATCTGACACCTCATGATGCCATCTATTTTGTGCACCAGTCACTCCTGCAGCAAAGCACCCCCACAACATGATGCTGCCACTCCCATGCTTCACGGTTGGGATGGTGTTCTTCAGCTTGCAAGCCTCCCCCTTTTTCCTCCGGGTCATTATGGCCAAACAGATCTATTTTTGTTTCATCAGACCAGAGGACATTTCTCCAAAAAGTACGATCTTTGTCCCCATGTGCAGTTGCAAACCGTAGTCTGTCTTTTTTTATGGCAGTTTTGGAGCAGTGGCTTCTTCCTTTCTGAGCGGCCTTTTAGGTTATGTCGATATAGGACTCGTTTTACTGTGGATATAGATACTTTTGTACATGTTTCCACCAGCATCTTCACAAGGTCCTTTGCTGTTGTTCTGGGATTGATTTGCACTTTTCACACCAAAGTACTTTCATCTCTAGGAGACAGAACGCATCTCCTTCCTGAGCGATATGATGGCTGCGTGGTCCCATGGTGTTTATACTTGCGTACTATTTGTACAGATGAATGTGGTTTCTTCGGGCGTTTGGAAATTGCTCCCAAGGATGAAACAGACTTGTGGAGGTCTACAATTTTTTTTTCTGAGGTCTTGGCTGATTTCTTTTGATTTTCCCATGATGTCAAGCAAAGAGGCATTGAGTTTGACAGTAGGCCTTGAAACATGGGTACACCTCAAATTGACTCAAATTATGTCAATTAGCCTATCTGTCACGATCCTCTGTAGGGACAGACCAAGACGCAGCGATGCTTCCAGTATACATTTTATTAAATACGAACGTAACTGGGAAAAATAACAAAAACTAAACGAAGATCGTGATGTTGACATAACATGACAAAACAAACACAGCTATGCTCAAACAATCACCCACAAAACCTAAATGAAAACCCCAAACATATATATGGTTCCCAATTAGAGACAACGACACACAGCTGCCTCTAATTGGGAACCATTACCCCAACATAGAAATAGAACACCTAGAACATAAAAAAACCCTACACCAAAACCAAAACAAAAACACGCCAGCCTGTCTTTTCAGGCCTGGACGTGACACTATCAGAAGCTTCTAAAGCCATGACATCATTTTCTGGAATTTTCCAAGGTGTTTAACAAGAAATTTGTGGTGTGGTTGAAAAACAAGTTTTAATGACTCCAACCTAAGTGTACGTAAACTTCCGACTTCAACTGTATATAAGGACATAAGAAAACGAGAAAAATGATCATCCAAAAGCGGAGCTCCTAGTGCAGGCAAACTTAAATTCCGTTTTACCTCATTTCTACCAGCATGTCACTTGCAAACAGAGGAAAAAAAAACTCTAGACCACATTTACTCCACACACAGAGACACATACAAAGCTCTCCCTCGCCCACCATTTGGCAAATCTGACAATAATTATATCCTCCTGATTCCTGCTTACAAGCAAAAACTAAAACAGGAAGTGTCAGTCACTCACTCAATACAGAAGTGGTCAGACGACGCGGATGCTATGCTACAGGACTGTTTTGCTAGCACAGACTGGAATATGTTCCGGGATTCATCCAATGGCATTGAAGATTATATCACCTCAGTCACCAGCTTCATCAATAAGTGTATTGACGATGCCATCGCCACAGTGACCGTGCGTACATATCCCAACCAGAAGCCATGGATTACAGGCAACATCCGCACCGAGCTAAAGGCTAGAGCTGCCACTTTCAAGGCTAGAGCTGCCACTTTCAAGGAGCGGGACACTAATACTGACGCTTATAAGAAATCCCGCTATGCACTCAGACTAACCATCAAACAGTTAAAGCTTCAATAAAGGACTAAGATTGATTCCTACTACACTGGCTTTGACACTCGTCAGATGTGGGGCTTGCGAACTATTACGGACTACAAAGGGAAACCCAGCCGCGAGCTGCCCAGTGACACGAGCCTACCAGACGAGTTAAATGCCTTTTATGCTCGCTTCGAGGCAAGCAACACTGAAGCATGCATGAGAGCACCAGCTGATCTGGATGACTGTGTGATCACGCTCTTCGTAGCAGACGTGAGCAACATTCACAAGGCCGCTGGGCCAGACAGATTACCAGGACGTGTACTCAGAGCATGAACGGACCAAGCGTCTTCACTGACATTTTCAACCTCTCCCTGACCAAGTCTGTAATACCTACATGTTTCAAGCAGACCACTATAGTCTCTGTGCCCAAAAATTGAAGGTAACCTGCCTAAATGACTTTCCGCCCCGTAGCACTCACGTCAGTAGTCATGAAGTGTATTGAAAGGCTGGTCATGACTCATATGTGACCCAATTCAGGAAACTAGACGTATGTGGCAAATCACGACTTCACAGGATAGCCGTTTGAACTTAAAAAATGTTTTTTTATCAAAATGCCTTTTTTGGCAGAAATGCTTTCTCGAACATGCAAAATTTCATGTGCCTTAATAACAAACTTATATGCCATCTGTAAATACGAATAAAATTGTTAAATTACGAGCCTTGTTATTTAAGGCTTGGCAACCTTCCCATTAGCCATGATTGGCTGAGATAATGAGTGGGCTGGACATGCCAAGAGAGGAGTTTGGATTAGTCTGCCATATTGAAGGTGTCTGTCTATTTGAGCTTGTCAGTCTGTGTTGGTAATGCTGCCGCAAGCGGCTTTTAAAATGTTTTATTGTGTAGTGGAGCTGCATAAGAGTTGCTCTCCGTTTTCTGGAGGATCAAGTTTTGAAGTCAGTGGAATTAGAGTATGATAGATAAAGAGATGGAGCAAACACCTGTCTCCGTATCACATTTTCAAACTAAGAGCAACCGTGGTATGGCATTCCTGACAGGGAGACGCATCCATGATGCATGTTGATGTATACAGGCAAGAAAGTCTAGCGTTAGCTAGCAACATTTTCAGATATTACATGTTTATAATTTTGACAGAAAGTGGTTTAATTTCAAACTAAAATGTACTGTTAGTTAGCTAGCTAACGTTATTACTTGAGCCGTTCCCAGAGCCGTTGGCTTTACTAGTTAGAGCCTAATGTTAGCTAGCTAACATTGGTCCTGGTTGGTTAGCTCCCAGCACTGTGGCATTGTTGCCACTTTGTTCATTGTTTGTTAAATAGCTAACGTTAGCTGGCTGGCTATCTAACGTTACGTGACGTGTGTGGTCTTAAACATTGTGTACCTAGCTAGGTTCATTGTTTACCTAGCTAGCTATATGTCTTAAGCTAAAGTGTACTGTTAGTTAGCTAGCTAACGTTAGTTGGCTTGCTCCCTAGAGGACATTATTATTTGTTTCCCAGAGCTGTTTGCTTTTCTAGTTAGAGCCTAATGTTAGGCAGTGTTGGCACTTTGTTCATTGTTGTTTAACTAGCTAACATTAGCTGGCTGGCTTGTTAGCTAACGTTATGTGACGTGTGTACAACACCTGTTGAATATAGCCGGTGTCAGTAAACGTCTGCAAAAAAAGTGTAATGAATTGTTGCCAGCAGAGCTGGTTAGGCTGTTTTCATTTAATCCAGAGGTAAACAAATCATCGACTAGAGTGTCAAGTGTGCACTCCGCACTCCGTGAGCGAAACAAGATGGGTGGGGCTAAAGGTTAAGAGGGTGTGAACGATGCTGACTGTGTGTAGACAAAGAAGAGCTCTTCACTAGATACCAAAACATTCAAAGGCGATTTTCTCAAAAGTGAGTTTACAAGTTGATCAACTTTCAAAGCAGAATTACTTCCCATTGTTCCTCAAATGCAGTGTATGATATACCATAGAGTCTCTACTTTTACACAATGTAAAAACCACCCTTTCACATTTTGCTACATAAGACCGAATCCAGTTGGTGATATCTGGGGCCCCCAGTGTGTGCTTAGTCCCCTCCTGTACTCCCTGTTCACCCACGACTGCGTGGCCAAGCACGACGCCAAAACCATCATTAAGTTTGCTGATGACACAACAGTGGTAGGCCTGATCACCGACAACGACGAGACAGCCTATAGGGAGGAGGTCAGAGACCTGGAAGTGTGGTGCCAGGATAACAAACTCTCCCTGAATGTGAGCAAGTCAAAGCAGCTGATCGTGGACTACAGGAAAAGGAGGGCCGAACATGCCCCTATTAACATAGACTGGGCTGTAGTGGAAAAAATGGTCAAAGACTCCAGTCACCCAAGTCGTAGACTGTTCTCTATCAGAGCAACAAGTTTAGGTCCAAAAGGCTCCTTAACCGCTTCTACCCCCAAGCCATAAGACTGATGAACAATTAATCAAATGGCCACCCGGACTATTTACATTGACACCCCCACCCTTTGTTTTTACATTGCTGCTACTCGCTGTTTATTATCTATGCATAGTCACGTTACCCCTACCTACATGTACATATTACCTCGACTAACATTGACTCGGTACCGGTACCCCCTGCATATACTGTAGCCTTGTTATTGTTATTTTATTGTGTTACTTTTTATTTTATTTTTTACTTTAGTTTAACTCTATATCTTGAACTGCATTGTTGGCTAAGGGCTTGTAAGTAAGCATTTCACAGTAAGGTCTACACCTGTTGTATTCAGCGCATGTGACAACTAAAATTTGATTTGATATGATCCTCTTCATGGACTTTATGGCTGTGTTATCTAGTGGAAACCGATTAGCACAGCAGGCTCTGGTGCCTTCTTGCCGTGGGCTCAAAACGGAAGAGAAAATCAAATCTGCTTGATTTAATTGTGTAGAACCTCATCTGTTCTGATTTTTGTTTTGTCAACTTGTTCTCTGTGAAGTAGGCTATGGGAGTTTTGTAGCTTTTTCCACCTAGTGCTAGTGCGCTAGCTGACTGACATCTGGAATCTATCTATTTCAATTGGATTTCCTTTACTGACTCTCCCTCGGCCCGCCTTCCAGCCTGCACTCCTTTAAAAGTTTTACCATCAGATGGGCCTGTCGTGCCAAATAATGTCCCCCTGCCAAATAGTGTCACCCCAGCGTCACAGTAGGAGTCAATGAGTTCTAGCTTCTGTTGCTAGGGCTGTTGATAGAACTTGCAAAGTTCTGACCAGATTACATAATGAACCAAAGCGTTCGTTGCTACGATGGTTGCTTGGCTCTATTTTACCTCTTAGCGGTCGGGAAGGAAGGAGGATGCAGGCAGTTCTAGTTCTATTTCACCTCTTAAGCGCTCGCTAGCCAGCTAGCTAGCCAGCTAGCTAGCCAGACAGTTTTTTTAGCTAGCTAGCTACTGTAACTGTTATTGTAGCTTTCTGATTGTATGTAGCTTGTACTTCAATGGCATCCCTCGAGGAGATTTTATTTTATCTTTCCAACCAGGTGAAGTATTACTTAGGCACCACTGATCTCAACAAGAAGTGCAACATTCAGAGAAATTCACAATTCAGGGTGACGTTAAGCAGTCACAGTTAAGCAACTCATATTAGATACCTGGACGCATTTAGCTATGTACAACCATTTTTCAACAACCATTTTACATCTAGCTATTTGGTCATCTAAATGTTGCGAGCTATACATATAGTTCAGTGGAGGCTGCTGAGGGGAGGATGGCTCATAATAATGTCTGGAGTGGAGTAAATGGCATGGTATCAAACACGGGGTTTCCATGTGGTTGATACCATTCCATTAACTCGATCCCAGCAATTATTATGAGTGGTCCTCCCCTCAGCAGCCTCCACTGATATAGTTATATGTCATATAGAGGTGTCTAGCTATAAGTTAAACCTGATCAATCAAATGGATAGGTGTAAGCAATTATGGTCATTCCAAATGCCCTTAACTAGGTGTCTTCGCTAGACAGACACAGAGGGGGGAGGAGGAAGAAAGTGAGAAAGAAAGGATGAGAGAGAGGTGGGAAGAGAGTGGAAGACAGCCTAAGAGAGATGGAGAGAGAGAAACAGAGAGAGAAAGACAGCAGTGCAAATGTACTTAGACTTGAGTATTTCAAGAACTCTTCTCTTCCAACTTGTTAGGCAATGATTTGTACCTATGGGGGAAGGATGGCTAGCCACACAGGAGGGTGACTTTTACTAAGGAGGAGAAGAAGGCCGTGCTGACAGAGATGCATGCTGGCCATTTCGGAGTAAAGCGCATGATTGCCAAAATCAACCTACGTTTCTTCTGACTGGGGAATTGTCAAGGAGATGGACAGCTGGGCAAGTAAAATAACCTTTTGTTTATCAATCACATTCTATATTTTATCTGAAATTATTATGATTTCAATGAATGTCATATCAGAGAGCACTTATATTTTAAATGTATTTGTAATATGAAATATAATTAAATGTATTCCTGTTATCAATCAAGGTGAGACTGAACATCGACAAGGTGCAGGATAAACAGAAGGAGAGCTACCGGAGCAGAATCAAGAAGGGAAAGGGGGATTCTAGTCAGTTGTACAACTGAATGCATTCAACTGAAATGTGTCTTCCACATTTAACCCAACAGCTCTGAATCAGAGAGGTACGGGGGGCTGCCTTAATCGACATCATTGGCGCCGGTTAACTGCCTTGCTCAGGGGCAGAACAACTGATTTTTGCCTTGTCAGCTCAATCAATCAATCAATCAAATGTATTTATAAAGCCCTTTTTACATCAGCCAATGTCACAAAGTGCTTCACAGAAACCCATCCTAAAACCCCAAACAGCAAGCAATGCAGATGTAGAAGCACGGTGGCTAGGAAAAACTGCCTAGAAAGGCCAGAACCTAGGAAGAAACCTAGAGAGGAACCAGGCTCTGAGGGGTGGCCAGTCCTCTTCTGGCTGTGCCGGAGATTATAACAGTACATGGCCAAGATGTTCAAATGTTCATAGATGACCAGCAGGGTCAAATAATAATAATCACAGTCGTTGTAGAGGGTGCAACAGGTCAACACCTCAGGAGTAAATATCAGTTGGCTTTTCATAGCCGATCATTCAATGTTAGAGACAGCAGGTGCGGTAGAGAGAGAGAGTCGAAAACAGCAAGTCCAGGACAAGGTAGCATGTCCGGTGAACAGGTCAGGCAGAACAGTTGAAACTGGAGCAGCAGCACGACCAGGTGGACTGCGGACAGCAAGGAGTCATCATGCCAGGTAGTCCTGAGGCATGGTCCTAGGGCTCAGGTCCTCAGAGAGAAAGAAGAGAGAGAGAGAGAGAGAGAGAGAGAGAGAGAGAGAGAGAGAGAGAGAGAGAATTAGAGGAAGAATACTTAAATTCACACAGGAAACCGGATAAGGCAGGAGAACTACTCGAGATATAACAGACTGACCCTAGACTTGTTTACGTGCTGCTGTGCGGTTTGTTGCTAACCTTACTTTGCCACCTGCCATTTTTACGTTTTTTTAATTGCTGTTTTATATTTACATTTTTTCCCTCAACTTTTTCACCCCAGACGCTTTATCTGGATGTGGTTCATCAGGACCTCCACTAGCCGAAGCTAAGTAGTAACATTAACATTATGCCTTCTAATTGCAGTTGCTGTAATCGTAATATACAGGAGAACGATCGCCTTATGGCGAGGATACCTGTGCTGCAAGCCCAGCTTCAGACGCAATCGTTAGGCAAGGGTAATTTAAGAGTAGGAAAGGATGAAACAGCGTCTGTGCCACCAATAAGTACAGATAGTAGTATAAATCCGCACAGTCCCCGCAGCCAGACAATTTTCTCATGGCTTCTGGAAGAAAATGCTGTAGGAATGCTCAACCGGTGTCGCTCATTCAGCCGACAGAAACTTTCAACCGGTTCTCCCCATTAAGCAACAGGTTGGAGTCAGAGGACGAGCCTTATCTGGTTTCTCCTCCACCCGTTACGGGGTCTGAGACGCCGAAGCCTCCCACCATTAGCTCTGACAAATTGACAGAAATCCTAGTCATTGGCGACTCCATTACCCACAGTATTAGACTTAAAACGAATCATCCAGCTATCATACACTGTTTAGCAGGGCTACCGACGTTAAGGCTAATCTGAACATGGTGCTGGCTAAGGCTAAAACTGGCGAGTGTAGAGAGTATAGGGATATTGTTTTCCATGTCGGCACCAACAATGCTAGGATAAAACAGTCAGAGGTCACCAAGCGCAACATAGCTTCAGCGTGTAAATCAGCTAGAAAGATGTGTCAGCATCGAGTAATTGTCTCTGGCCCCCTCCTAGTTAGGGGGAGTGATGAGCTCTACAGCAGTCTCACAACTCAATCGCTGGTTGAAAACAGTTTTCTGCCCCTCCCAAAATATAGAATTTGTAGATAATTGGCCCTCTTTCTGGCTCTCACCCACAAACAGGACCAAGCCTGGCCTGCTGAGGAGGGACGGACTCCATCCTAGCTGGAGGGGTGCTCTCATCTTATCTACGAACATAGACAGGGCTCTAACTCCCCCTAGCTCCACAACGAGATAGGGTGCAGGCCAGGCAGCAGGCTGTTAGCCAGTCTGCCAGCTTAGTCGAGTCTGCCTCACTTCCAAGGCAGTTATAATCAATGAACTAATCACTGATCATAATCTTGATGTGATTGGCCTAACTGAAACATGGCTTAAGCCTGATTAATTTATTGTGTTAAATGAGGCCTCACCTCCTGGTTACACTAGTGACCATATCCCCCGTGCATCCCGCAAACGCGGAGGTGTTGCTAATTTACAATAGCAAATTTCAATTTACAAAAAATGAAAAAAAGACTGCGTTTTCATCTTTTGAGCTTCTAGTCATGAAATCTATGCAGCCTATTCAATCACTTTTTATAGCTACTGTTTACAGACCTACTGGGCCACATACAGCGTTCCTCACTGAGTTCCCCTGAATTCCTATTGGACCTTGTATTCATGGCAGATAATATTCACATTTTTGGTGACTTAATATTCACATGGAAAAGTCCACAGACCCACTCCAAAAGGCTTTCGGAGCCATCATCGACTCAGTGGGTTTTGTCCAACATGTCTCCGGACCTACTCACTGCCACAGTCATACTCTGGAACTAGTTTTGGAATAAATGTTGTGGATCTTAATGTTTTTCCTCATAATCCTGGACTATCAGACCACCATTTTATTACATTTGTAATCGCAACAAATAATCTGCTCAGACAACTCAAAGATTCCTAGTTGCCCTTCCAGACTCCCTCCACCTACCCAAGGACGTCAGAGTACAAAAATCAGTTAACCACCTAACTGAGGAACTCAATTTAACCTTGCATAATACTTCAGATTCTGTCCCACCCTATCATAGCACTGAGACTGCACTTGTGAAGGTGGTAAATTACCTTTTAATGGCGTCAGACCGAGGCTCTGCAACTATCCTCGTGCTCCTAGACCTTAGTGCTGCTTTTGATACCATCGATCACCACATTCTTTTGGAGATTGGAAGCCCAAATTGGTCTACACAGACAAGTTCTGGCCTGGTTTAGATCTTATCTGTCGGAAAGATATCAGTTCGTCTCTGTAGATGATTTGTCCTCTGACAAATCAACTGTAAATTTCAGTGTTCCTCAACTCTCCGTTTTAGGACCTCTATTGTTTTCACTATATATTTTACCTCTTGGTGAAGTCATTCGGAAACATAATGTTAACTTTCACTGCAATGTGGACGAGACACAGCTGTACATTTCGATGAAACATGATGAAGCCCCAAAATTGCCCTCCCTGGAAACTTGTGTTTCAGACATAAGGAAGTGGATGGCAGCCAATGTTCTATCAGAGATGCTAGTTCTAGGTCCCAAGAAACAAAGATATCTTCTGTTGATTCTGACAATTAATCTTGATAGTTGTACAGTCGTCTCAAATAAAACTGTTTCAAGGACAGCTTTTTTCCCATCGCAAAGATCTGAAACTTTCAGTCCAAAAATGATGCAGAAAAATTAATCCATGCTTTTGTCACTTCTAGGTTAGACTTCTGCAATGCTCTACTTTCCGGCTACCCTAATAAAACACGAAATAAACTCCAGTTAGTGCTAAACACGGCTGCTAGAATCTTGACTAGAACCCAAAAACGTGATCATATTACTCCAGTGCTAGCCTCTCTACACTGGCTTCCTGTTAAGGCTATGGCTGATTTCAAAGTTTTTACTGCTAACCTACAAAGCATTACATGGGCTTGCTCCTACCTATCTTTCCGATTTGGTCCTGCCGTACATACCTACACGTACGCTACGGTCACAAGACACAGGCCTCCTTACTGTCCCTAAAATGTCTAAGCAAACAGCTGGAGGAGTCAGGGCTTTCTCCTATAGAGCTCCATTTTTATGGAATGGTCTGCCTATCCATGTGAGAGACGCAGACTCTGTCTCAACCTTTAAGTCTTTATTGAGGACTCATCTCTTCAGTAGGTCCTATGATTGAGTGTAGTCTGGCCCAGGAGTGTGAAGGTGAACGGAAAGGCACTGGAGCGACGAACGACCCTTGTTGTCTCTGCCTGGCCGGTTCCCCTCTCTCCACTGGGATTCTCTGCCTCAAACCCTATTAGAGGGGCTGAGTCACTGGTTACTGGTGCTGTTCCATGCCGTCCCTAGGAGGGGTGCGTCACTTGAGTGGGTTGAGTCACTGACGTAATCTTCCTATCCGGGTTGGTGCCCCCCCTTGTGTTTGTGCCGAGGGGGAGATCTTCGTGGGCTATACTCGGCCTTGTCTCAGGATAGTAAGTTGGTGGTTGAAGATATGGTGTGGGGGCTGTGCTTTGGAAAAGTGGGGGGGTTATATCCTGCCTGTTTGGCCCTGTCCGGGGGTATCGTCAGACGGGGCCACAGTATCTCCCGACCCCTCCTGTCTCAGCCTCCAGTATTTATGCTGCAATAGCAGCTGAGCTGACTACACTGACTGGCTGGCTAACAGCCTGCTGCCTGGCCTGCACCCTATCTCATTGTGGAGATTGTGATTAGTTCATTGACTACATAAAGATTATGATCAGTGATTAGTTCATTGACTATAACTGCCTTGGAAGTGAGGGATCTAACATTAAGTAGCCCTATTTTGAGATGAGAGATATCACAATCTCTTTCAATAATGCTAGGAATGGAGGAGGTCTTTATTCCAGTGAGATTGCTAAGGTGAACACCACCATGTTCAGTTTTGCCCAACCTAGATCGAGGCACAGACACGGTCTCAATGGGGATAGCTGATCTGACTACACCCGACTGGCTGGCTAACAGCCTGCTGCCTGGCCTGCACCCTATCTCATTGTGGAGCTAGAGGAGTTAGAGCCCTGTCTATGTTTATAGATAAGATGAGAGCAAACCCTCCAGCTAGGATGGAGTCTGTCACTCCTCAGCAGGCCAGGCTTGGTCCTGTTTGTGGGTGAGTCCCAGAAAGAGGGCCAATTATCTACAAATTCTATATTTTGGGAGGGGCAGAAAACAAGCGATTGAGTTGTGAAACTTTGCTATAGAGCTCATCACTCCCCCTAACTGGGGGCCAGAGACAATTACTCGATGCCGACACATCTTTCTAGCTGATTTACACGTTGATGGCTATGTTGAGCTCGGTGACCTCTGACTGTTTCATCCTAACATTGTTGGTGCCGACGTGGATAACAATATCCCTATACTCTCTGCACTCGCCAGTTTTAGCCTTAGCCAGCACCATCTTCAGATTAGCCATAACGTCAGTAGCCCTGCCCCCCTGGTAAACAGTGTATGATCGCTGGATGCTCATTTTTAAGTTTAATACTGCGGGTAATGGAGTCACCAATGACTAGGGTTTTCAATTTGTCAGAGCTAATGGTGGGAGACCCCGTAACGGGTGGAGGAGAGACAAGAGAAGGCTCGGCCTCTGACTCCGACTCGTTGCTTAATGGGGAGAACCGGTTGAAAGTTTCTGTCGGCTGAATGAGCAACACCGGTTGAGCATTCCTACAGCATTTCCTTCTAGAAGCCATGAGCAAATTGTCTGGCTGCGGGGACTGTGCGAGGGGGATTTATACTACTATCTGTACTTATTTGTGGCATAGACGCTGTTTCATCCTTTCCTACACTTAAATTACCCTTGCCTAACGATTGTGTCTGAAGCTGGGCTTGCAGCATGGCTATCCTCACCATAAGGCGATCGTTCTCCTGTATATTATGAGTACAGCGATTAGAAGGTATAATGTTAATGTTACTACCTAGCTTCGGGCTGGTGGACGTCCTGTAGAACCATGTCCAGATAAAGCATCCGGGGTGAAAAAGTTGAATAAAAAAAGTTGAGCGAGGGAAAAAATAAAAATATAAAACGGTAATTAAAAAGTAAAAACTGTAAAGTTGGCAGGTAGCAAAGTAACGCTAGCAACAAAACCCACAGCAGCACGGAAATAAGTCCACAAGTTGTGACAGGAAATTACGTCCATCAGCTCTGGGATTCGATCCAGCAACCTTTCGGATATTGTCCCAACGCTTCTACCCGCCAGTGCTACGACATCTGGGCGAATTGCTTGGTTTGGAAGAAGGACAAAAGGAAGGTGAGACCTGGAAAACCTCGCTGCTCTTTCGGTCCTTGCTGGGGGCACCATCTGTTAATGTGAATATAATAAATCTCAGATAATAACTATTTGCATTTGCACACAAAATAACCTGAAGCTAGTTGGTTAGTTTCCCTAACACTGATATTTTTATCTTTGTCTTCCTAGGGTTTCCTTGGTGGAAGCCAAAAATCTTCTCCAGTTGGAGCAATTGGACTATTGACCACTGAAAGCACTGACGCCCTACACTTTGGTGAAGCCCAATAGACAAAGTATGTTAAAACCTCTTAAGGATCTGCCAGTGTTTTTCAATTTTCGCCTAAAATGTCATACCCAAATATAACTGCCTGTAGCTCAGGCCCTGAAGCAAGGATATGCACATTCTTGGTACCATTTGAAGGACACACTTTAAAGTTTGTGGAATTGTGAAAGGAATGTAGGAGAATATAACACAGCAGATCTGGTAAAAGATAATACAAAGAAAAACCAACAACCAACCGTTCCATAAAAAGAAACTGGACCATCATCTTTGGAATGCAAGATAAAGGCCATAATGTATTATTCCAGCCAATGTACAATTTAGATCTTGGCCACTAGATGGCAGCAATGTATGTGCAAAGTTTTAGACTGATCCAATGAACCATTGCATTTCTGTTCAAAATGTTGTATCAAGACTGCCCAAATGTGCCTAATTTGTTTATTAATAACTTTTCATGTTCAAAAGTGTGTACTCTCCTCAAACAATACCATGGCATTTCACTGTAATAGCTACTGTAAATTTGACAGTGCAGTTAGATAAACAAGAATTTAAGCTTTCTGGCAACATCAGATATGTCTATGTCCTGGGAAATTTTCTTGAAATTTACTTCTAACCTCATGCTAATCGCATTAGCCTACATTAGCTCAACCGTCCCGTGGACGGGATACCGATCCCGAAGAAGTTTTAACTCTGTTCCTGTTCTCCAGGGCCTAGGGGTTCTGCCCAACATCCAGACATGGATACACCTGATGTCCTCCATTACCAACCACCCTCCAACTTTTCATTACATCATCTACAGCTACTGTTATTGTCATGTTGTCATTATCTGCTAAGAACGTTTTCTTTCTCTATCATACTGGCCACATTATTATGTGAGATACACAGATTAACTAAAAACATTAGCACTGCAAACACTCAGAACAAAGAGAGCAGCAGTGCCTGGACATTACAGTCTCCCTCTTCAAGTCCCCCTTCTAAGACTGGCTGCCTATTGAGAACAAGTGACAGGCAGAACATCCCACCCACACAATAACCACCTACTCTATTTTCCACAGACCAGAATTCAGTATTTTAGTCTATGATTGCCATGTGAGTGTACAAAAAAATATGTGAAAATAAATTAATGACACAACTGTACCAAAAAATATCAACGGTAATGTATTAAAATCTTAAATATTTTCACAGTAGTTTCACAAGGTGTTCATTGTATGTTGTAAGGTATCCTTTGATGGTATTTATTTGTCCCACATTATTCATTGTTGTATCCTAGGACCTACAATAGATACATATACAGTATATTCAAGCATAAGGGTGTACTAATGAGCTATGCTTGCTAGAAAAAAATGAATCATAATAGAGGATTACTGAAATTATATTATTTCAGTGTAGATAAAGGAACGGCAGGTTAAAATAAAAACATGACAGCCGGACAAGCCAGTGTATGAATCAAACAGATTTTCATATGAATGGAGTGGAAATTAGCTGACTGTGAACTGTAAGGTAAGTAACTTTAACATGTCATGTAGATTACACGTCAGATGGCTTTATGTATTTCCAAAACTTTAATTGACTTTAATGTAGCTGTAAGCTAGGTGTTGATAGTGAATGACTGACTCATGCTGGCAAGGCTAACGTAAGCAGGCTAGTTGGCTAGCAACCTTGCAAGATGATTTGTAACTTTACATTCATAAAGTATTTGCTTGCAAGTTGTCTGAAAATTAAATTGAAACCAATTGTCATAAGTGCAAACAATTTGGATTAATTTGCTATACAGTACCAGTCAAAAGTTTGGACACACCTACTCATTCAAAGGTTTTTCTTTATTTTACTATTTTCTACATTGTAGAATAATAGTGAAGACATCAAAACGATGAAATAACACATATGGAATCATGTTGTGACCAAAAAAGTATTAAACAAATCAAAATATGTTTATATTTGAGATTCTTCAAAGTAGCCACCCTTTGCCAGTTGTGTTGTGAGAAATTAGGGATGGTATACAGAAGATAGTCCTATTTGGTAAAATACCAAGTCCATATTATAGCAAGAACAGCTGAAATAAGCAAAGAGAAACGACAGTCATCATTACTTTAAGACATGGTCAGTCAATCGGGAAAATGTCAAGTGCAGTCGCAAAAACCATCATGCGGTATGATGAAACTGTCTCTCATGAGGACCAGAGTTACCTCTGCTGCAGAGGATAAGGTCATTAGAGTTACCAGCCTCAGAAATTGCAGCCCAAATAAATGCTTCACAGAGTTCAAGGACCAGACATCTCAACATCAACTGTTCAGCGGAGACTGTGTGAATCAGGCCTTCATGGTCGAATTGCTGCAAAGAAACCACTACTAAAGACACCAATAATAAGAAGAGACTTGCTTTGGCCAAGAAACACGAGCAACGGACATTAGACCGGTGGGAATCTGTCCTTCGGTTTGATGAGTCCAAATTAGAGATTTTTGGTTCCACGCAATGTCTTTGTGAGACGCAGAGTAGGCGAACAAATGATCTATGCATGTGTGGTTCCCTGTCACACCCTGATCTGTTTCACCCGGTCTTTGTGCCCTCCCGGTGTCTCCCATCTTCCCCATTATCCCCGGTGCATTTATACATGTGTTCTCTGTTTGTCTGTTGCCAGTTTGTCTTTTCTCGTCAAGCCTCCCAACGTTTTTTCCCTTACTTCTGTTTCTTGTTAGTTCTTGTTTTCTAATTCCAGTTTTGACCATTCTACCTGCCCTGACCCTCAGCCTGCCATTCTATACCTTACAGACTCTGCCCTAGATTACTGACCTCTGCCTGCCTTTGACCTGTCATTTTCCTGCCCCTGTTTCGTAAATAAACATTATTATTATTGTTATTATTTATAATTGTCTGCATCTGGGTCTTACACTGAGGTTTGATAGTTCCCACCGTGAAGCATGGAAGAGGAGGTGTGATGGTGTGGGGGTGCTTTGCTTATGACACTGTCTGTGATTTCTTTAGAATTCAAGGCACAATTAATTCACCAGCATTCTGCACAGATACGCCATCCCATCTGGTTTGCACTTAGTGGGACTATCATTTTGTTTTTCAACGGGACAATGACCCAACACAACTCCAGGCTGTATAAGTGCTATTTGACCCAGAAGGAGAGAAATGGAGTGCTGCATCAAATGACCTGGCCTCCACAATCACCCGACCTCAACCCAATTGAGATGGTTTGGGACCGCAGTGTGAAGGAAAACCAGCCAACAAGTGCTCAGCATATGTGGGAACTCCTTCAAGACTGTTGATAAAGCATTCCAGGTGAATCTGGTTGAGAGAATGCCAAGAGTGTGCAAAGCTGTCATCAAGGCAAAGGGTGGATTCTTTGAAGCTTCTAAAACATAAAATATATTTTGGTTTGTTTCAAACTTTTTTGGTTACTAAACCAAAAAAACTAAACTAAAAAAAGAAACATCCTCTCACTGTCAACTGTGTTTATTTTCAGCAAACTTAAATATTTGTATGAACATAACAAGATTCAACAACTGAGACATAAACTGAGCAAGTTCCACAGACATGTGACTAACAGAAATGGAATAATGTGTACCTGAACAAAGTTGGGGGGTCACAATCCAAAGTAACACTCAGTATCTGGTGTGGCCACCAGCTGCATGAAATACTACAGTGCATCTCTTCCTCATGGACTGCACCAGATTTGCCAGTTCTTGCTTTGAGATGTTACCCCACTCTTCCACCAAGGCACCTGCAAGTTCCCAGACATTTCTGGGGGGAATGGCCCTAGCCCTCACCCTCCGATTCAACAGGTCACAGATGTGCTCAATGGGATTGAGATCTGGGCTCTTCGCTGGCCATGGCAGAACACTGACATTCCTGTCTTGCAGGAAATCAAGCACAGAACGAGCAGTATGGCTGGTGGCATTGTCATGCAGAAGGGTCATGTCAGGATGAGCCTGCAGGAAGGGTACCGCATGAGGGAGGAGGATGTCTTCCCTGTAACGCATAGCGTTGAGATTGCCTGCAATGACAACAAGCTCAGGCCGATGATGCTGTGAAACACCGCCCCAGACCATGACGGACCCTCCACCTCCAAATCGATCCCGCTCCAGAGTACAGGCCTCGGTGTAACGCTCATTCCTTCGACGATAAACGCGAATCCGACCATCAATCCATTTGAGACAAAACCGCGACTCGTCAGTGAGGCGACGTTGTTGCCGGTGATGTCTGGTGAGGACCTGGCTTACAACAGGCCTGGTGAGGACCTGGCTTACAACAGGCCTACAAGCCCTCAGTCCAGCCTCTCTCAGCCTATTGCGGACAGTCTGAGCACTGATGGAGGCATTGTGCGTTCCTGGTGTAACTCGGGAAGTTGTTGTTGCCATCCTATACCTGTCCCGCAGGTGTGATGTTTGGATGTACCAATCTTGTGCAGGTGCTGTTACACGTGGTCTGCCACTGCGAGGACGATCAGCTGTCTGTCCTGTCTCCCTGTAGCGCTGTCTTAGGCGTCTCAGTACAGACATTGCAATTTATTGTCCTGGCCACATTTGCAGTCCTCATGCCTCCTTGCAGCATGCCTAAGGCACATTCACGCAGATGAGCAGGGACCCTGGTTTACAACTGCAACCTGGCCAAGATAAAACAAAGCAGTGAGACAAAAAACAACAAATGTTTGCAAATGGAGTAAGGAGGTAAGGCAATAAATAGGCCAATGGTAGCAAAGTAATTTCAATTTAGCAAATTAACACTGGAGTGATAGATGTGCAGATGATGATGTGCATGTAGAAAAACTGGTGTGCAAAAGAGCTAAAAAAGTAAATAAAAACAATATGGGGATGAGGTAGGTAGTTGGATGGGCTATTTACAGATGGGTTGTGTACAGCTGCAGCGATCGGTAAGCTGCTCAGATAGCTGATGCTTAAAGTTAGTGAGGGAGATATAAGTCTCCAACTTCAGTGATTTTTGCAATTCGTTCCAGTCATTGGCAGCAGAGAACTGGAAGGAAAGACGGCCAAAGCAGGTATTGACCAGTGGGATATACCTGCTGGAGCGCATGCTACGGGTGGGTGTTGTTATGCTGACCAGTGAGCTGAGATAAGGTGGGTCTTTACCTAGCAAAGACTTATAGATGACCTGAAGCCAGTGGGTCTGGCAACGAATATGTAGCGAGGGCCAGCCGACGAGAGCATACAGGTCACAGTGGTGGGTGATATATGGGGCTTTGGTGACAGAACTGATGGCACTGTGATAGACTGCATCCAGTTTGCTGAATAGAGTGTTGGAGGCTATTTTGTAAATGGCCGAAGTCGAGGATCGGTAGGATAGTCAGTTTTACGAGGGTATGTTTGGCAGCATGAGTGAAGGAGGCTTTGTTGCGAAATAGGAAGCCGATTCTAGATTTAATTTTGGATTGGAGATGCCTAATATGAGTCTGGAAGGAGAGTTTACAGTCTAGCCAGACACCTAGGTATTTATAGTTTCCCACATATTCTAAGTCAGAACCGTCCTGAGTAGTGATGCTAGTCGGGCGGGCGGGTGCGGGCAGCGATCTGTTGAAGAGCATGCATTTAGTTTTACTAGCGTTTAAGAGCCGTTGGAGGCCACGGAAGGAATGTTGTATGGCATTGAAGTTAACACAGTGTCCAAAGAAGGGCCAGATGTATACAGAATGGTGTCGTCTGCGTAGAGGTGGATCAAGGAATCACCCGCAGCAAGAGCGACATCATTGATATATACAGAGAAAAGAGTCGGCCCAAGAATTGAACCCTATGGCACCCCCATAGAGATGACACACTGAACTCTATCTGAGAAGTAGTTGATGAAAAAGGCGAGAGAGTCATTTGAGAAACCAAGGCTGTTGAGTCTGCCGATAAGAATACGGTGATTGACAGAATCGAAAGCCTTGGCCAGGTCGATGAAGATGGCTGCACAGTACTGTCTTTTATCGATGGCGGTTATGATATCGTTTAGTACCTTGAGCGTGGCTGAGGTGCACCCGTGACCAGCTCGGAAACCGGATTGCACAGCAGAGAAGGTACGGTGGGATTCGAAATGGTCAGTGATCTGTTTGTTAACTTGGTTTTCGAAGACTTTAGAAAGGCAGGGCAGGATGGATATAGATCTGTGACAGTTTGGGTCTAGAGTGTCACCACCTTTGAAGAGGGGGATGACCGTGGCAGCTTTCCAATCTTTAGGAATCTCGGACGATACAAAAGAGAGGTTGAACAGACTAGTAATAGGACTCTTCTTTCTTTTGGTGTTTTTCAGAGTCAGTAGAAAGGCCTCTTTAGTGTCCTAAGTTTTCATAACTGTGACCTTAGTTGCCTACCGTCTGTAAGCTGTTAGTGTCTTAACGACTGTTCCACAGGTGCATGTTCATTAATTGTTTATGGTTCATTGAACAAGCATGGGAAACCGTGTTTAAACCCTTTACAATGCAGATCTGTGAAGTTATTTGGATTTTTACAAATTATCTTTGAAAGACAGGGTCCTGAAAAGGGATGTTTCTTTTTTTGCTGAGTTTACATGATTTCATATGTGTTATTTCATGGTTTTGGTGTCTTCACTATTATTCTACAAGAAAATAGCGATAATTAAGAAAAACCCTTGAATGAGTAGGTGTGTCCAAACTTTTGACTGGTACTGTACAATTGAAGTTGTTTCTGTTGGAGTTTACATCATAGGGAATAGGCTGGCTTGCCAGGTCCTCCATATTACATCACACACCGGAAAAAAATATTCCAACATCTTTCGAATTTTGATCATTTTCATGTAATAACTAGAAAAATAGAAAAGTGAGGTGCAACTATGCATTGGGACTTTTGATGCCTAGCCTAGTTGCTACCCTAGGGCGGCAGACCATTGAATGCTGAAATGAGACCGTGAGATCTTGTTGCAGCCATGCATACACACAAGCACATACGCATTCACACACACACACGCCCCAAGGCGCTTGCATTTTGGAGCAGTTAAGAAACTTCAAGAATGGGAGATGGGTGATGTGTGGCTAAATGGGGCGGAATGGAAGAACCGCCACACGAGTAGCCTGTGGCACAGCCACATACAGCACACACACTCATGCGCTCACACTCACATGCAAACACATTTACCTGCATACACACACAAACACACACACAAAGGCACAACGAGATGCCTGAGGTGAATGTACTCTTTTTCTTTGCAAAACACATTACTTATGAAAATTCACCAATCCATATCCCATGGTGTTCTGAGAATTAATTCCCATATCAATTCCCTATAAACCCAACTCAATATCTAGTCTATGAACCGTATCCCATATCCACACTCTTCCCATTATAGTAAGCCCTGCTCCAGTCCATTTCCCAAATGGCACAGTCCTACCGAGCCAAACAGCCCAACAGCTATTTAGTGAGTCACACAGTTCAAGCTAGAGACCTGGTTATCAGTTAAACACTGTGGATGAAGGGGGGCCTATTGGACACCAGGGAAAATAACATTCCTTCTGGAAAAGTGGAAATAATTATATTTTTACATGTTCATCCCCTTCCCCCCTTCTCCCTACTTCTCTTCTTCCCCCTCTCCTTTCTTCTCCTCTGTCAAGCGCTGTGTTCTCCTCCCAAAGAGCAGAAAAGGGACGCAAGGACGCATGTCGGAGAGAATACTAAACACTCTGAGGGGTGTTAGACACAAAGGCTTGCACACAAACACACACACAAGCACACACACACACCAACACACACACACCAAAGCACACACACTTGTCGGCTCAAACAGTGAGGATTATGGGGATACGAGTAGAATGCTAACACCAGGAAGGAGGGCAATGACCTTGGCATGGGGGAGAAGGGGGAAGGAGGGGAGGAGGAAGAGGGAGGAGGGGGAGAAGGGGAGGAGGAGGATAAAGGAGGGTTGAAAAGGATGGAGAAGCAAGCCGTAGCACAATATAAAGCATTTTGAGGCACTCACTAACATACACATACAAAAAGTCGGACCACTTGTCTCTGTGTGTGTTTGAATTTTTATAGATAACAGGTAGACATTTCTGATAACAGGTAGCAGTGAAAATGTGGATCTACCATTTTAATCAAACACTACAGGACATTGAGGAGTGGTTCAACGCCCTGTACCGGTGCATTTGTGTGGAAAATAGGGGATGTATCATATACTTTTACAAGTGGCAGGAGAAAATCTGTCATTTTCATTTGGGTCCTGTAATGGGGTGCATGGTATGTGGGAACATGCTGGGGCTGTGTGTGTGGTGAGTCAGCTGGATGTGTCTAGCAGGGTAATAACCTCAGATTGGACCTGTCAGGTCATTTCTACAAGTGTAACAGCGAGTGGGGAGGCAATCAGGGAGTGGGGGGGGGCATGGAGCGGAGGGTGACAGGGTGGTGAGTAGAATGATGGGGATAGGCGATGGGAAGACAGGTAAGGAGAAGAGACCTGGAAAAGGAGTAGGGGAACAGAGGAGGGGAGTGTGGAAAGGAGAAGGGGTGGGTGAGGAAATGAAGAAAGCATGGAGAAAAGGAGTGGGGAAGGGATGGGAGGAAGGGAAAGTAGAAGGGATAGAGAAGATGCTGGTGCTGTATTTCAAGCTTATGTTGAATCTTTCCAGATAGGATTGCAAAGCTTGGTTAGAGGTGGCTCTATGTGCGTCATGTCTTTTGTTTCTTGTGTGTGTTTGTGTGTGTGTTCCCTTGGGGTGTGAGTGTTCCCTTGACGTGTGTGTGTTCCCTAGGGATGTGTGTGTGTGTTCCCTTGGGATACGTATGTGTTCCCTTGGTGTGTGTGTGTGTGTGTTTCCTTGTGTGTGTGTGTGTGTGTGTGTGTGTGTGTGTGTGTGTGTGTGTGTGTGTGTGTGTGTGTGTGTGTGTGTGTGTGTGTGTGTGTGTGTGTGTGTGTGTGTGTGTGTGTGTCAGGCTGATGCTAAGGTGAGGTGATGGTGATGGGTCAGTCCATATCACACAGGGACACCCCCGGCCCCCGTTAAGGTCATGTTGTCCCTGTGGCATTAACGTTATTCCCAAATGCCACTGACCGCCAACGCCAGCAAAACAAACAGCCAGGGTTGTTACCTTGGAGACAAACTAACCCAAATATCTGTAATATTCCAGTACATCAGGTGAAACTGGGATGGTTAACACTGGATGGACCACAGAGACACAAACGGCCATTTGGAGGACAAACATTGGATTGATGTGTGTGGCAGTAATGGCATTAGAAAATATAGGTTCCCTTTATGGGAAACTGAGATAGAACACACACACAGATAGCTATTGATACAAAAAAATTATGTACTCACATATACTCAGTTATACAGTACACACAAACATACACAGTAGGCAACCAGGGTACACAAAGCAGAAAGACTGGAGTTGGGTCTCATTCTCTCTCTCATCATTCTCTCTCTCTATCTCACTTTCTCTCTCTCTCTCTCTTAAGGAGCTAATTGGGCTTTCAGCTCTGGGTGTATGTCTATGTGTATGTGCATGTGTATGTGTATGTGTGTGTGTGTGGTGTTTACCTTACCACAGAGGGAGCGCTCTGTGCTGATACATAGTGACAGCTTCTCCTCTCCTCACTAACACTAACACGCTGCTGGTTAGTGGCTAATTAAGATGCATGAGTCACCCTCTCTCCTCTTCTGCTCTGCTGCTACTCTTCTCCTCTTCTCTCCCCTCTCATCCTCTCCTCTCCTCTCCACACTCGTCTGTTTCATGCTACACATGAATGGTGCTGTCTAGGGTGTAATTAGCAGAAGTTAATGTTTTTACAGCCAGGAACAGTGTCTAATTCAGGGATGACACATGCCACACAGAAACATTTCAGAGTAAAAATTATATTTTCACAAAGTATTATTACATTTTTTACAGGGTCAGCCATAGTAGTACAGCGCCTCTGGACCAAATTAGGTTAAGTGCCTTGCTCAAGGGCACATCAACAGATGTCTCATCATGTCAGTTTGAGTATTCAAACCAGCGACCTTTTCGGTTACTGGGCCAACCGCTAGGCTACCTGTCGCTCTTTTAGGCAAGCTCTTTAAGTTACAACATCCATGTTCCACACAGTAAGTGTAACACACACAAACTCGTGACAGGGATAATTATGATAGTATGAGTGAGACCAGTTGGGTGTGGGAGTGTAGAGTGGACAGAAATAGAGTATAATCATCACTTTCCAAAACCCCACACACTCAAAAATATAATTACATTTTCAAACCCTAGAACCTCCCCCATGACACAAAAAACACACATGAAATATCATCATCAACAATACACATGAAATATTATCATCAACATCCTACACATAAAATATCATCATCACCATCACACATGAAATATCATCATCAACATTACACGTGAAATATCATCATCACCATCACACGTGAAATATCATCATCACCATCACACATGAAATATCACCATCAACATCACACGTGAAATATCATCATCAACATCACACGTGAAATATCATCATCAACATCACACGTGAAATATCATCATCACCATCACACATGAAATATCATCATCAACATTACACATGAAATATCATCATCAACATCACACATGAAATATCACCATAATCATCACACATGAAATATCATCATCAACATCACACATGAAATATCATCATCACCATCACACATGAAATATCATCATCACCATCACACATGAAATATCATCATCACCATCACACATGAAATATCATCATCAACATCACACATGAAATATCATCATCACCATCACACATGAAATATCACCATCAACATCACACATGAAATATCATCATCACCATCACACATGAAATATCATCATCACCATCACACATGAAATATCATCATCACCATCACACATGAAATATCATCATCAACATCACACATGAAATATCATCATCACCATCACACATGAAATATCATCATCACCATCACACATGAAATATCATCATCAACATCACACATGAAATATCATCATCACCATCACACATGAAATACCATCATCACCATCACACATGAAATATCATCATCACCATCACACATGAAATATCACCATAATCATCGCACATGAAATATCATCATCACCATCACACGTGAAATATCATCATCAACATCACACATGAAATATCATCATCAACATCACACATGAAATATCATCATCACCATCACACATGAAATATCATCATCACCATCACACATGAAATATCATCATCAACATCACACATGAAATATCATCATCACCATCACACATGAAATATCATCATCACCATCACACATGAAATATCACCATAATCATCACACATGAAATATCATCATCAACATTACACGTGAAATATCACCATCATCATCAACATCACACATGAAATATCATCATCACCATCACACATGAAATATCATCATCACCATCACACATTAAATATCATCATCACCATCACACATGAAATATCATCATCACCATCACACATAAAATATCATCATCAACATCACACATGCACAAATACAGTGCACCAACAAGTTCCCTTGTGCCTCCTCCACACTAAATATCATCCCATTCCGCCCAGTTACTCTGTGTCATAGCCTGGGTGAGGGACGGGTGGGTGAGCCCGTACACACACACAACGTGGGCATAGAGGAGTGTGTCACCCCATGCTCTCTCACTCTGTCCACCCTGTCTTTCTTTATCTTCTGTTCTAGTTTTCTGAACACGTCTCATGCCTGCTTCTTTATCTGGCTTCATTTGACTCATTTCTCTATATTCATAAAGACAGAAATGCAGGCGACTCCTGATGCGTGCACAGCAGATAGCTCCATCTCTCTCCATCTCACTCTCACACTCCTCCTCCCCGTTAGTGTTCTTCATGCACCTGCATGGATTTGTCTCTTCGTCGTTGTTCCTTGAACAGAATAGGAATGAGCATGGTACAGTCTGTCCTTATCTCTCTCTCTATCCATTCTATTCAATTCAATTCAACTGCATTCAGTTCAATTCAAATCTGTTTTAAAACCATTATTGGTATAAAAAGTGAGGGACCTTTAAGTACGTCGGCAAGCAAATTGTGGCATTAAGAACAGCAACAACAAAATGAACAACATCATTACAATTAACGATAGCAATAATACTCACACGAAGAAGGGTATTCACCAAATAAAACATTAAGTATACATACACACAAGATTGTACACACAATCTCTATTGTGTTGCTCTCTTTCTCTACCTTCAGATATCCAGACAGCACAAACAGTTCAGATTAGAGTTGTATGAATATTATCACACACCACCACCACCTCGTCCTTACAGGCCACCGTACAAACCAGACCTGATTACTCCATAAATACATGCCCATAAAAATGTATTTGGCAATAACATTTCAGTTTTCTACTGAATACAGGATTTCCATTTCAATATGTTTCAAAAGCCTGACTGTATTGTAGAACTGTACTGTCCCCCCTGTGGTGATATAAACATGAGCCCAATAAATGCATGAAATGAACACAGTATTAACAATAACATAACCATGCTAAGACACATGACATTAATGTTAATTATCTTCAATTACTGTAATATGTGTACAATAAAATTGAGAGGTGATCCTATATGTGAATAATCATTATCAAAATCAATCAATCAATCAATCTATTGGACATATGCAAAATGTGAGTGTTGAGTCACTAGTGCAGATTCCCTCTGCTTGTGTCATGGTACTCTCCCGTAAAGAGTTCTATAAAGTGAGGGATAGTTCCACTGGGCTTGTAGGTATCATGGGGCGGCTGTGGAGGGTAATGAGTTTCTGATGACCTGATTTTAGACAGGATTCTGGAGAGAGGAGAGAGAGGTGTGAAGGTGTTATGTCTCACAGCTCTTCTCCTTTTCTCTGCCCTGTACCATGGAAGTGTAACCAGTCTGGGGCTGTGAAAGCACTGTATGGAATATTATACACTGTACAGGGCTATGGATGACTTTCAGCACACTTATAGGAAAGGGCACTCAATATGTACGGCACTAACACAAATGACTGATGACTGGCTGAAAGATATTGATAATAATAAGATTGTGGGAGCTGTTTTGTTAGACTTTATCGATCATAGTCTGCTGCTAAAATGTGTTATGCCGGTATTTTTAACTAGTGACCTACCACTAGCACTGAGAAAAGTATGTGTGTCTATGTATGCTGACAACTCAAAATTATATATGGCAGCTACCACAGCTAACAAAGAGCTGCAGTCAGTTTTAGAATGGGTGGCAAGTAATAAGCTAGTCCTAGATAAAAAAAACTAAAAGCATTGTATTTGGGGCAAATAATTTGCTAAACCCTACATCTTACAATGAATAATGTGGCAATTGAACAAGTTGTGGAGACTAAACTGCTTGGTGTAATGGTCAAAACATATTGATGCAACGGTAGCTAAGATAGGAAGAGGTCTGTCTGAGATAAAGCGCTGCTCTGATTTCTTGACATCACAATCAACTAAACAAGTCCTACAGGCTTTAGGTTTGTCACACCTGGACTACTGCCCAGTTATATGGTCAAGTGCCACAAAGAATAACATAGGCAAATTGGCTCAGAACAGAGCAGCACGGCTGGCATTGCAAACAGTCTGGGTAGCCATTTGATTAGATGTTCAGGAGGCTAATGGCTTCAGGGTAGAAGCTGTTTAGAAGCTTCTTGGACCTAGACTTGGCGCTCCGGTACCGCCTGCAGTGCGGTAGCAGAGAGAACAGTCTATGAGACAGGTGGCTGGAGTCTTTGACAATGTTTAGGGCCTTCCTCTGACACCGCCTGGAGTAGAGGTCCTGGATGGCAGGAAGCTTGGCCCCAGTGATGTACTGGGCCGTACACACTACCCTCTGTAGTGCCTTGCGGTCGGAGGCCGAGCAGTTGCCATACCAGGCAGTGATGCAACCAGTCAGGATGCTCTCGATGGTGCAGCTGTAGAACCTTTTGAGGATCTGAGGACCCATGCCAAATCTTTTCAGTCTCCTGAGGGGGAATAGGTTTTGTAGTGCCCTCTTCACGACTGTCTTGGTGTGCTTGGACCATGTTAGTTTGTTGGTGATGTGGGCACCAAGGAACTTGAAGCTCTCAACCTGCTCCACTACAGCCCCATCGATGAGAATGGGGGTGTCTTCGACCCTCTTTTTCCTGAAGTCCACAATCATCTCCTTTGTCTTGATCACGTTGTGGGAGACGGTGTTGTCCTGGCACCACACAGCCAGGTCTCTGACCTCCTCCCTATTGGCTGTCTCGTTGTTGTCGGTGATCAGGCCTACCACTGGTGTCATCGGCAAACTTAATGATGGTGTTGGAGTCGTGCCTGGCCGTGCAGTCATCAGTGAACAGGGAGTACAGGAGGGGACTGAGCACCCACCCCTGAGGTTCCCCTGTGTTGAGGATCAGCGTGGCGGATGTGTTGTCAAGGGTTTCTGGGATAATGTGGTGATGTGAGCCATGACCAGCCTTTCAAAGCACTTCATGGCTACAAGTGTGAGTGCTACGGGTCGGTAGTCATTTAGGCAGGGTACCTTAGTGTTCTTGGGCATAGGGACTATGGTGGTCTGCTTAAAACATGTTGGTATTACAGACTCGGACAGTGAGAGGTTGAAAATGTCAGGGAAGACACTTGCCAGTTGGTCAGCGCATGCTCGCAGTACACGTCCTGGTAATCCGTCTGGCCCTGCAGCCTTGTGAATGTTGACCTGTTTAAAGGTCTTACTCACATCAAGCTGCGGAGAGTGTGAGCGTCTTCCAGAACAGCCGGTGCTCTTATGCATGTTTCAGTGTTATTTGCCTCGAAGCAAGCAGAGAAATATTTTAGTTTGTCTAGGCTTGTGTCTAGGCTGTGCTTCCCTTTGAAGTCTGAAATGGTTTGCAAGCCCTGCCACATCCGACGAACGTCAGATCCGGTGTAGTACAATTTGATCTTAGTCCTTTGTTGACGCTTTGCCTGTTTGATGGTTCGTCAGAGGGCATAGTGGGATTTCTTCTAAGGTTAATGCATTTTTTCTATTTTGTTGCCTTACAACCTGGAATTAAAATGGATTTTGGGGGGATTGTATAATTTGATTTACACAACATGCCTACCACTTTGAAGATGCAAAATATTTTTTATTGTGAACAAATTAAGAAATAAGACAAAAAAACGGATAACTTGAGCGTGCATAACTATTCACCCCCCCAAAGTCAATACTTTGTAGAGACACATTTTGCAGCAATTACAGCTGCAAGTCTCTTGGGGTATGTGTCTATAAGCTTGGCACATCTAGCCACTGGGATTTTTGCCCGTTCTTCAAGGCAAAACTGCTCCAGCTCCTTCAAGTTGGATGGGTGTACAGCAATCTTTAAGTAATACCACAGATTCTCAATTGGATTGAGGTCTGGGCTTTGACTAGGCCATTCCAAGACATTTAAATGTTTCCCCTTAAACCCCTTCAGTGTCGCTTTAGCAGTATGCTTAGGGTCATTGTCCTGCTGGAATGTGAACCTCTGTCCCAGTTTCCAATCTCTTGAAGACTGATACAGGTTTCCCTCAAGAATGTCCCTGTATTTAGCGCCATCCATCATTCCTTAAATTCTGACCAGTTTCCCCTGTCCCTGCCGATGAAAAACATCCACACAGCATGATGCTGCCACCACCATGCTTCACTGTGGGGATGGTGTTCTCGCGGGTGATGAGAGGTGTTGGGTTTGCGCCAGACATAGCGTTTTCCTTGATGGCCAAAAAGCTAAATTTGAGTTTAATCTGACCAGAGTACCTTCTTCCATATGTTTTGGGAGTCTCCCACATGCCTTTAGGCAAACACCAAACGTGTTTGCTCATTTTGTTCTTAAGCAATGGCTTTTTTTCTGGCCACACCTCCGTAAAGCCCAGCTCTGTGGAGTGTACAGCTTAAAGTGGGCCTGTGGACAGATACTCCAGTCTTCGCTGTGGAGCTTTGCAGCTCCTTCAGGGTTATCTTTGGTCTCTTTGTTACCTCTCTGATTAATGTGCTCTTTGACTGGTCTGTGAGTTTTGGCAGGTTTGTTGTGGTGCCATACTCTTTAAAAAATGTTATAATGGATTTAATGGTGCTCTGTTGGATGTTCAAAGTTTCAGATATTGTTTTATAATCCAACCCTGATCTATACTTCTCCATAACTTTGTCCCTGGCCTGTTTGAAGAGCTCCTTGGGCTTCATGGTGCCGCTTGCTTGGTGGTGTCCCTTGCTCAGTGGTGTTGCAGACGCTGGGGCCTTTCAGTGACACTTAGATTGCACACAGGTGGACTTTATTTTACAAATTATGTGACTTCTGAAGGGGTTTGGTTTCACCATATCTTATTAAGGGGCTTCATAGCAAAGGGGGTGAATACATATGCACACAACACTTTTCCTTTTTTAAATTTTTTAAGTTATTTTTTTCATTTCACTTCACCAATTTGGACTATTTTGTGTATATCCATGACATGAAATCCAAATAAAAATCCAAAGAAATTACAAGTTATAATGCAACAAAATAGGAAAAATGCCAAGGGGGATGAACACTTTTGCAAGGCACTGTATCTGATATGGGCAGAAATCTTAAATTATTGTTAATCTAACTGCACTGTCCAATTTACAGTAGCTATTACAGTGAAAGAATACCATGCTATTGTTTGAGGAGAGTGCACAATTATGAATTTGAAAATGTATGAATAAACCAATTTGGATCATTTGTGCAGTCTTGATACAACATTTTGAACAGATATGCAATGGTTCATTGGATCAGTCTAAAACTGCACATACACTGCTGCCATCTTGTGGCCAAAGTCAAAATTATGTCTGGGCTGGAATAATACATTATGGCCTTTCTCTTGCATTTCAAAGATGATGGTACAATTTTTTAAAATCTTATAGCAGATCTAATGTGTTATGTTCTCCTACATACATTTATCATTTCCACAAACTTTAAAGTGTTTCCTTTCAAATGGTATCAAGAATATGCATATCCTTGCTTCAGGTCCTGAGCTACAGGCAGTTAGATTTGGGTATGTCATTTTAGGCGAAAATTTAAAAAGGGGCGGATCAGAGTGTAAGTAACATTTTAAAAAATCCATAACAAAATCCATAAATTTAAGCTAGAGATGTCGGCCTTCCGCATCTGCGGTGGAAGGTGGCCGAGATACAGCAGTGTTTATCAGGCCATGAGACATCACAAAAATGTTTCTTCAAACAAAACGTCTGTAGTGGCGATGTTGTTCTCCGTTTTTCTCTATGACCCCCACAAGTGTCACAGGAATCTTCTGAAGCTAACCCATACAAATGAATGGAAGTATGGAGATAGTTTTGTGCCAACAAAAATAAGGGGTTAAATTTGCTATTTATGAATGTGTTATGCAATGCGTTTCTAAGGGCTATAGTAGTAAAGGCCAAATCCAATATTTTATCAAATCAATATTTGTTTTTTATATTTGTTTTGGGATACCTTAACGGGTCCTAAAATTCAAAAACAAAAAGCTAAATGATCCATGGTATGACCATCTTAAAACAATTCCATATGTTCGCTTAGTCCCCCACTTACCATCACATTGATGTCGGCATAGACAGCAAGTCTAATAGGCTTAGATAAGATAGGTAAGATAAGCTTCCCTAAAGTAAATTTAATGACATTTGCCCAAATTTTCTATATAATTACTTGTGCCTATACATAAATAACATAATTCAAAATACTACACCAGAGAGCATGATTTGGTCACAGAGGTTCATTAGCTTCGTAAAAAAATGGACTGTGTATTGTTTTAAGCATGCAATTTTGGCAGTGTGCCAACATATAGCCAATCAAATAGATGATTGTTGAGTTGCAGCATTCAGTGAAAAGCAGTTAAATAGGCATAGGCCTATGTCAATATTTCAAAATACAATCGTAGGAAAAACATAGTTTAGAAAACAAATGGCCTAGGCCTAAAAGGGAAGGCAAAGAAAATGCTAGTCTGTCTCTAGTTATCAAAATGTTCAACTCCCAATTGAGCATGCAGTAGCCTCACTTACTGGCATCAACTGAGAGCATGGGCCATGTCCCCTCAAATTCACTGTCTTTATCATGGGATCTGTAGGCCTACCACTAGAGACAATAATTGTAATCCTCCAGGCTAGATGGATGTCATATTGTACAATTTGTATCCCCCCTTTTTGTAGGCCTAGATAAGATGGTTACATTCAAGACAAGGTCCTTTTTACTAATCTGTTTGTCCAATGTCAGTAGAGTAGGCTACGAACTTCGCATCATATTAAAAAATATATTGTTTATGTCTCCAGCAGTGGAAGGCAGTGCTGTTTAAGATGAGGGAGGAGGATTTTTATTTTTTAAGAACATGGCCTTATTTCTATTACAGCCTGTTGGATGACTGTCACTCATTTTCCATTCACCCAGCTCAATGTAACATCTATAGGTTTAGGCTACTACATGATGCTCGAATTTTCCCTGTACCCATCATGAGGTTTGCTACAACCTAGCCTATGAATGAAGGTTTACAACGTCGGCGCACAGTTCGAGATAATTTTGAGTAATCAAAATGACAGACAGTAACACATTGAATACCGCCTTGCTTGCATTTAGCTGATCGAGGGTGTAATCATTAGTCCAACAGGTATGTTTATCCCCATTTCGTTCCGTTTGCTTCCGTTTAAGAAACGTTTTTCAACAGAATCGGCGCAATGAATACACCCCTGATCACACGCAAACACAATTCACTTTCATAGCAGCCGCATACAAACAGCTCGTTGTATATATAATTCCTTTTCGCATCTATCTACGTGCTCTCCTCCTCTCATCTTTTCACTTCGCTTGTGTACTTCAGTGCACAACTCATCAGCTGTCTGTGACCAGGCGAAAAAACCTTTCCAAGCCAAACCTTCATATCATGACCACTAACCGCACACAGCCTACATCATTGTCACGTCATAGCCAACATAGCTAATAGAACTAACGCGTTACTAAACCCGCTACAATCATGCAGTACAGTGTACAGTCAGAAGCAAGTAGTTTAGCAGTTACACCAGTGGGCCCCAGTTACAAAAAAATTAATAAAACCAAAGGCTTACCTTGACTTGGAAGAGTTCCAGTGTTGGATAGCCATACCCAACTGGCTAACATAGCATCCCTCTCCGTTTGAGCTGGGTATTTGAGTAGGCTAAACTAGCTAGCTGCATTCCATACTAGCTTCGTAAGTGAAAGTAAAAGTGAGGTAAAATATATGGCTACTACTAAATATAGCTAGCTCTCTCTTTCTCTCTCGATGTCTCTCGCTCTCTCTTGCTTCTTCTTAATTTTGGCAGAAATGAATTTGTTCAAAAAGGTTCAACTGGTTCTTTCTCTCTCTTTGAGTCAACTACTCACCACATTTTATGCACTGCAGTGCTAGCTAGCTTTAGCTTATGCTTTCAGTACTAAATTCATTCTCTGATCCTTTGATTGGGTGGACAACATGTCAGTTCATGCTGCATGAGCTCTGATAGGTTGGAGGACATCCTCCGGAAGTTGTCATAATTATTGTGTAAGTCTATGGAAGGGGGTGAGAACCAGGAGCCGCCTTGGTTTTGTTTTGAAGTCAATGTACCCAGAGGAGGACAGAAGCTAGTAGTCATCCGGCTACACCATGGTGCTACCCTACAGAGTGTTGCTGAGGCTACTATATACCTTCATTGCAAAACAGTGTTTTAATAAAATATTTAGTGACGTGAATATATTTAGTATAGTTTTATCTAAAAAGGATAACTTTGTTTATGTTTCACTTTGTTTTCTTTAAATCAATAATTTATAAATACAAATAAAGTGTGAATATTTCATTTGTATTGTTGTTCAATTCACAATATGCACACATACAATCTCTTTGAGGAAGACATCTTAATACTTGAAAGAATGGAGTCAGGAGAGATGAGAGATACTGGGCAAAGTTTTTTTTTTCTTCATAGCCACAAGATGAAGGTTTAACCAGTCAAATGAGAGGAGGCGCTTAGCATGACAATGTACTTTACTACAACATACGACACAAAATAAGAATGCACACCTGATAATGCGGATCTGAGGGTGCAAAGGAGTTTTAAGGAGCAATACAAAGTGTTTGGATACCCTGGTATATCTGAAAGGGAATAGTATTATATCATCATTACATATCTGTGATACTCTTTATGAAAATGTTAAACATACACTTCTGTAGTCAATACACAAAACTGTGAAACAAATGTATTTGGTATTGTCTCAATCCTTTTTTTACCTAAACGATTTTGCTGGAATCCCCTTTCTGTTGAGGTTGTATACTAGGAATTATGTAATGTGTGGCAGAGCAGAGGTGTGTTCCTGTTCTCTGTGAATGTGGCTTAAAGCTCTGACAGAGATTTGCCTCTGGTCTTACAAATAGTGGCAAGCCCGTACAGTGTTGTATCTGGAAAATGTCTACCTTCTCTCCATCAATAGCTAAACACAAGACCTGGTTAAAAATTATTTTAGGATGTATCTGAAATTTTAGGAGATTAATCTTAACTGGACAATAAAAACTTGTTCTTTTAAATAGGATTATTGTGGATAAATCTGAAATAGTCCTTCCTCGGGCTGTAAGAATGGGTAAACATTGCCACCTACTGGTGTGTTGGGGAAGTACACAGTATGACGTCCCCATTCTGAACTACTTACACTGAGGCTTAACGTGAAAGTTACATTTGGCCAAAATTAATTGTGGAGTGTGGCAAGAAGACCCCATCATTTATTGCAATCCTGATCAATTTATTATCTTTTGAATTTAAGTATTTTTTTACACTTTTGAGCTAAATCCTTAGTATATCAACAGTATATCAACAACAGTATATCAACTTGAACTGTTGAGGCTTCTTGTATGTTCCATTTTTTGTTCCTCTCCCCTTCCTTTCTGCCTGCCTGCCTTCTTTCCTTCCCTCTGTCTCTGTAAGGCCAGTCCTATCTGCTTGGCTTGTGGCCAGCGGTCTTTGGCTGGAAGAGCAGAAAAAAAGGAGAAAAAAAGAAGAGGTGGGACGAAGGAGGCAGAGAGGAGAGGCGGAGGAGGAAGGGGAAGGAGGTGGTAATGGCGGATACGGGGTAGGCATAAGCCCATTGAGGCGTGAAGGAGAGCGCTGTGTTGATAAAAGACAATGTACTTACATATGCAACACACCACGTTAATGAGGTGTATTTAAAACAACCGGCATGTAAACACACAATACACCACAGCTCACGATTCATCCCAGCGTGTAGGCCTATGTCCCATACAGCCATTCTGAACAGAACACGATATAGCACGTATAATGAATTAGACACTAGTTAGTGCTGCGAGTGTTAGCTCTCAGAAGTGTGAAATAACATGAGTACGACTGGGGGATGTTCAGCTTTCAGTTTTAAATGGCAACAAAGGGGTAAGAACAAGTACAAGAGAAAATCTTTGAATCAGAGTATTTCCTTACAAATTTTAGGGTATTCATATGGCTTTCTCCATATAATAATGGATTACATAACATTTACATAGCGCTTCTCACATGGTTTTCCAAGTATCTTACCTGGATGATGCACGGCATGGCAGCCATTTTGTGCTAGAATGGCCCATATATCTACCTGCTCCTCTCTGGAGTATTCATTTCCCCCCTCTCCCCTCAGCTCTCTACCTCTCTTCTGCAGCTGGCATGGACAGAGCGGTCCAAACACAGCCAGAAAACCAGAGAAAACACGTGTTCTACAGTCAATTATGATAATTAATGGTAATATCCTGAGCCTCCAGCATATCCAATTGTCAGTTTGTCTAATTAATGTCACCTCTCTGGGAGTACATTTAGCAGGCAGACGAAAGAACAGTCACCTGTTTTGGCAGCCTGAGCCTCACCACAGCAGACAGAGAGAGATGTTAACCTACCCCTGAAAACCTACCAAAGAATGATTTACATGATTTTAACATGGATTCAGTGTGTACCTACAAGATACTCTACAATTGATGAAATGTTAACCTGTTCTATAGTTCCTTATTGACATGTAATGTTACATTATGTATCATCTTACACAGACATTATATAATGCATAGGATAGGTTTAAGTTAAAGTGAAACATATGGAGAGAAGTTGCCTGAGTACTGCAAGGGAATACCATCTCCCTGCTGTTCTAATAGAATGTGATGTGATTACATTATATCATATTCTATTACATTGTCATATTTAAGTGATAATGCCCGAGAAGCCGTTGTTTGGAGGATATATTGGCATGGGTGTTGTTAGGCCCTGCTTTGAGGGCATTATCACTTTTATACAGTGGGCAACCAACATATTCAAATAATGATTGACATATTTTCATTAAAATTGTTATTTTGATTAATTTATTCATACAATTTCACATCCTTTCTACCCAAGCCGGGCTGGTCGTTCATTTTATCGGTTTGGTGGCCAGAGATGCGACCCAGTCGTTCAGTCTTTTTGTTCTGTATCTATGGATGCGACCCAGTCGTCCGTTCTAAACGTTCTATTGCCATACTGGCTGGCAACGTTCTGATCTCTTGCTTGCTACCTAGCCAACTACGGCTAACTTACAGTCACGTCAAAAAGTGCAACCAGAATAACAGGAAAGTAGCTGCATTTGTGTTTGTTTAAACTGTTTTCTAGTGACATTTATTTGGATACATCCATAACAATGCTAATGAGGCACAATTGCAAACTAGCTGCACTTCGTTTCATTTGACCTTTTTTCAATTGACTTTTCTTTGTATATATCCATAAAAATGATGTCAGCTGATTCCTGATTTCAACTGGCTGAGAAAATCTGCCTACCTGTCTGTCTCATCCCGGCATGTTCATTACTATGGGACAGCTGGAGATCAAATTTGAATATTGAAACAATATTGCTCTCACGACTTCTGTGCCTCTCCTTGTTAGGGTGGTGTTCGGCGGTCGACGTCACCGGACTTCTAGCCATCACCGATCCACTTTTCATTTTCCATTTGTTTTGTCTTGTTTCCCCCACACACCTGGGTGTCATTCCCTCATTACTTGTCATGTATTTAACCCTCTGGTTTCCCCCATGTCTGTGTGTGTGATTGTTTTATGTCAGTGGCACGTTCCGGCTGGTTGGGCCAGACTGTATTTGTACTTTGTGCTGCCGCACCTTTTTCCCTGTAGGCATTTGTTTTTGGGACGCAATTGTTGCGTTCAGTGTTTATTTACTGTGCCACAGATGAGTAAAGTGCTTTCGTTCACTATCTCTGCTCTCTTGTGCCTGACTCACACCCACCAGATACACACACGTCTTGTGACAGTTGAAAATGTCGGAGAGACAGACAGCAAGGTTTATACAAATCTCCGCTGTTGAAAACTAAATGTTAGTCTAAAAGATATGTCAGAAAATGTCTAGATGCTTTTTATAGTGGAGATCAAGTTTATAAATTGCCTGGCTGGACTGATGAGACAGTGGGTTGCGCGGTCAGATGTAACAGAGTAAATAGGCATTTAAAATCGTAGATTTAGCTGGTGGTAATTTGTGGAATAGACACCGGCTGGAATGCGGTTTTAACCCATCAGCATTCAGGATTAGACTCACCCGTTGTAAAACATGTCATATTACATGACATGATATAATAGAATACAATATTAAACTTCATAGCATATGTGAGTCTCACACAGTACTGTCCGACTCTGGTTCTGATCAGAGTTATCAGCACGGCTGTAATTATATGTGGATGGCAGCCGCTTGACGACACGGAAGTGGCAAGAGTTGCAATAATCAACTACCACACATAGCATTGTTATTAGAGATGCCAGATACGCTATGCCAACACAAACAGCCAACACTGCCTGACAACCGTACCGTACCAACCCTGTCTGTCTGTTTGTCTGTGTGTCTGTCTGTCTGTCTGTCTGTCAGGGGTTCTCGTCTCTCTCTCTCTCTCTCTCTCTCTCTCTCTCTCTCTCTCTACCTTCTCTTTACACCCTCCTCTCTTTGTCTGAAGAACGGTCCTTTCACTCTCCTCTTCCTCCTTTCATCTCTGTTTTCTAAAGCCTAACTCTCTGGATTGCATAATTCAAACAGCTATTTTTTTTTTTATTGTATTTATTTTTATTTCACCTTTATTTAACCAGGTAGGCAAGTGGAGAACAAGTTCTCATTGACAACTGCGACCTGGCCAAGATAAAGCAAAGCAGTTCGACACATACAACAACACAGAGTTACACATGGAGTAAACAAACATACAGTCAATAATACAGTAGAAAAACAAATATATATACAATGTGTGCAAATGAGGTAAGATAAGGAACGTAAGGCAATAAATAGGCCATGGTGGCGAAGTAATTACAATATAGCAATTAAACACTGGAATGGTAGATGTGCAGTAGATGAATGTGCAAAGTAGAAATACTGGGGTGCAAAGGAGCAAGATAAATAAATAAATACGGTAGGGGATGAGGTAGTTGGTTGGGCTATTTACAGATGGGCTATGTACAGGTGCAGTGATCTGTGAGCTGCTCTGACAGCTGTTAAATCACTGAGAATATAATTTGTATAAATGGGGCAGACTAGATGACACACATACACAGAGCAGAGGAATCATTAGTTATTTTTCTATTTTTCGTATTTTTAGTTTATTTTAGTAAATACTTTCTAAACACTTTTTTTTCTTAAAACTGCATTGTTGGTTAAGGGCTTGTAAGTAAGCATTTCACTGTAAGGTCTACTACACCTGTCGTATTCGGCGCATGTGACAAATAAAATGAGATTTGATGTGTTAGTGTTTGGTGTCATCAAATGGACAAGAAAAGTTAGGTTATCCAGTATGTGGCTGTCAGAGAGTTATACTACTGTATAAATAGACAATATTTTAAGCATACAGTGAATACATGATTAAGTATCTGTCATTGCATAAAAAGAAACGTCCTCTCACTGTCAACTGTGTTTATTTTCAGCAAACTTAACATGTGTAAATATTTGTATGAACATAACAAGATTCAACAACTGAGACATGAACTGAACAAGTTCCGCAGACATGTGACTAACAGAAATTGAATAATGTGTCCCTGAACAAAAATGGGGTCAAAATCAAAAGTAACAGTCAGTATCTGGTGTGGCCATCAGCTGCAGTAAGTACTGGAGTGCATCTCCTCCTCATGGACTGCACCAGATTTTCAAGTTCTTGCTGTGAGATGTTACCCCACTCTTCCACCAAGGCACCTGCAAGTTCCCAGACATTTCTGGGGGGAATGGCCCTAGCCCTCACCCTCCAATCCAACAGGTCCCAGACGTGCTCAATGGGATTGAGATCCGGGCTCTTCGCTGGCCATGGCAGAACACTGACATTCCTGTCTTGCAGGAAATCAAGCACAGAACGAGCAGTATGGCTGGTGGCATTGTCATATTGGAGGCTCATGTCAGAATGTGCCCACAGGAAGGGTACCACATGAGGGAGGAGGATGTCTTCCCTGTAACGCACAGCGTTGAGATTGCCTGCAATGACAACAAGCTCAGGCCGATGATGCTGTGACACACCGCCCCAGACCATGACGGACCCTCAACCTCCAAATCGATCCCATTCCAGAGTACAGGCCATTGTGTAACGCTCATTCCTTCGACGATAAACGCGAATCCGACCATCCTCCCTGGTGAGACAAAAGCGCGACTCGTCAGTGAAGAGCACTTTTTGCCAGTCCTGTCTGGTCCAGCGACAGTGGGTTTGTGCCCATAGGCGACGTTGTCGCCGGTGATGTCTGGTAAGGACCTGCCTTACAACAGGCCTACAAGCCATAAGTCCAGCCTCTCTCAGACTATTGCGGAGAGTCTGAGCACTGATGGAGCGATTGTGTGTCCCTGGTGTAACTCGGGCAGTTGTTGTTGCCATCCTGTACCTGTCCCGCAGGTGTGATGTTCAGATGTACCGATCCTGTGCAGGTGTTGTTACACGTGGTCTGCCACTGCGAGGACGATCAGCTTTCCATCCTGTCTCCCTGTAGCGCTGTTTTGGGCGTCTCACAGTACGGACATTGCAATTTACTGCCCTGACCACATCTGCAGTTCATGGCACGTTCATGCAGATGAGCAGGGACCCTGGGCATCTTTCTTTTGGTGTTTTTCAGAGTCAGTAGAAAGGCCTCTTTAGTGTCCTAAGTTTTCATAACTGTGACCTTAATTGCCTACCGTCTGTAAGCTGTTAGTGTCTTAACGACCGTTCCACAGGGGCATGTTCATTAATTGTTTATGGTTCATTGAACAAGCATGGGAAACAGTGTTTAAACCCTTTACAATGAAGATCTGTGAAGTTATTTTGATTTTTACTAATTATATTCGAAATAATAAAAAACAGCAAGGGAGAGAGAGGAGAGAGACAGAGAGAGTGTGAGATGTATTTATACTCCTGCTGAGTATAAAGAATGAAGGTACTTCGCAGTGTGTTCATCTCTCCCCTGGATGTATTGTTAGAGGGGAATTCTCTTCTGTTCTCTACAGACACGGTGTAATTGGTCTGGGCTGGAGGGTTCCTCCCTCTGCCTGGGAGCTTTATGTGATGCTAGTCATCTGCCCCTGCTCACCAAAAGTGTGTGTGTGTGTGTGTGTGTGTGTGTGTGTGTGTGTGTGTGTGTGTGTGTGTGTGTGTGTGTGTGTGTGTGTGTGTGTGTGTGTGTGTGTGTGTGTGTGTGTGTGTGTGTGTGTGTGTGTGTGTGTGTGTGTGTGTGTGTGTGTGTGTGTGTGTGTAGCAGGAGACAGGCTCCAGTGAACTTTACTGTATATGTTTAAATAAAGTCAGTTCGAGCACAGATATTGTGAGACTTTTCCCACACTCAGAACTCAAAAGACCTCTGAGTGATCCATATGCAAGTCACAAGTGTGTGTGCATGTTCGTGTATGCATGGATGTGTGTGAGAGCGTGTGTGTGTGTGATCTCCCAAGAAAGTGTGCACAACAACACATTCCAATCTTGAAACTACTGGACATTAGTTTCACATTTAACAGGCTATCCAACTGGCCCAGTTGACATGGTTGGTTCAAAGTGTTGGATTCAGCTCCTGCATTGGGCACATTGATTAACAGAATAGGAAAACTTCTCTGAACAACAAAACACAACTATTGTCCCCTCTCCTCCACACACACCATTACAATATGAGAGATACAGAAAGAGAGGGATTAAGAGGGAGGGATGGATGGAGGGAGGGAGGGAGAGTGATAGATATATAGATAGATAGATAGATAGATAGATAGATAGATAGATAGATAGATAGAAAGTGATTCAGAGACAAAGAAAGGGGGAGAGAGAGAAAGAGCGAGAGAGAAAGAAAGAGCGAGATATAAATATAAAGAGAGAGAGAGAGAGAGAGAGAGAGAGAGAGAGAGAGAGAGAGAGAGACCCAGCTCCATGTCCTGATCTCTATTTGTTCATTAAATATTAAACCACTACTTTGGTGCCAGCATCTCCCTGGAAGGGATTTACATTTTCTTTTATGTTCTTCTCCTCACCCTGTGCTCCTGTGTGTGTGTTTGTGTGTGCTCATGTGTGTTTGCGTGTGTGTGTGAGTGAGTGTGCACCCTGTACTGAAGGACACGGCCAATCTAATCAGTCTAAAGAATGTTCCAGGCCGAGCTTCTGGCTTCTGTTCCATGCTGCTCAGTACTACTCGTGTGTGTGTGTCAATTTGTTCATTTGTGTTTTCTGTTCAATAAACAGTATAAGACCAAGTTATAGATCCTAATGCTATTATGTTATTTACGTGGCCAAACAGTGATGATTCTAAATAGAGAATATATTATTGACTATTCTGGGAGAGAGAGAGAGACGTTTTGAGAGCCACCCTATCGGCCTTAATAAATATTTCATGAGCTTAACCTTCTCTCTGCTCTAACAACAAATTTAGCAAACATCATATTTCATCCAAGATCATACCTGTGCATTTACTTTGGCTGTCTCTCAAGTCAAACGGCACTTATTCCTTCAGGGAAGTAGTCTACTTATAGGTTGTCATTGAAGATTTCCCCTCTGTGACTTCTACCTGTGGTGTGAGGGGTGTTGAAGAGGACACCTCCCATAGAGAGGGTCAGTGAGACCCTGGGTGAACAGAAAATATGTGGAATGTGAGGGGGCTGTGGAGGGTCAAATGACTTCAGGTAGATGAGGAAGGTGAGGTGGCTGTGGAGGGTAAAATGAGTTCAGGTAGTTGAGGAAGGTGAGGTGGCTGTGGAGGGTAAAGTGGAAGGTGAGGTAATTGAGAGATGGTTGTGTTGATAATTCACCAGCTGAGGCAGAGCAGCAACGCACCAATGCAGATCAGTTATGCAGAATATGAAAACAAAACAGACACAGCCACACATACTGTACATACTGATGTAAACAGTAGTAGATAATAGATGAGAGATTATGTCCCCCTCTCTCTCTCCTTTATTTCCAGCCCTGCCTAGTGGGACTGAGGCCAGCTACAGTTGGATTGTTGTGTGTAAATTCCACTGCAAGCCAATTCATCCAAATAATCATCTAATCATCAGCGAGCCTTTGGTACCCTACTTCCTGTTTCCTGGCCTGATTCTGGGCCCACCAGCGCTCTGATCCTGACCTCTGACCCCTCAGCACCATTGCCATCAGTTACTAAACAAACGTATGTGCTGTAAAGACCCCTGCTCACACCGCTACTCCTCCATTAGAGAGGTTCAACCGGCCATAAAGTTCTTTAATAACTTATGATCTAACCGTCTATTAATGTTGTTGGTTGGTTGTCCAATAGACTGTACCAGGCAAATATAGACAGAGGCAGGCACAGATGAGTACAGTAGTCCTGCGTTGGCATCAAACATCTGTGTTGGTGTGGGCATCGCCATGTCAATGGAATGCAAAAGGGCCTGAATCCTGTCAGATGCTGGGAGAGTAGTTTGTGTCTGTCTGAGGAGTTTCCACTTCTATGTTAAGCGATAAGCCATATAAGCTCTACAGATAACAGTCAGCACTTTATTTGCCCTATCTCTCCATTCAGGGCCAGGTTTGGTTAGCCCTCACTTCTCTACAGACATTGTGAATTATTGTATGACTCCTTTCAGTTAACTCATGACCATGATACAGCTTTACTGTCCTAACTGTGAAAGAAGCTATCTGGCTTCTGCTGTCATATGCGACCATTCAAACTTGCCTGCACAACTCAAGACCACATTAGCCAGCTGAGCTGATGCCTAGTGACTGGGTGTATACACCATCCAAAGTGTAATTAATAACTTCACCATGCTCAAAGGGATATTCAATGTCTGTTTTTATTTTACTTTACCCATCTACCAATAGGTGCCCTTCTTTTGCGAGGCATTGGAAAAGCTCTCTGGTCTTTGTGGTTGAATCTGTGTTTGAAATGCATTGCTCTACTGAGGGACCTTACATATACAGTAACTGTATATGTGGGGTACAGAGATGAGGTAGTCATAAAACAATTATGTTAAACACTATTATTGCACACAGAGTGAATTCATGCAACTTACATTATTATGTGACTTGTCAAGCACATTTTTATTCCTGAACTTATTTAGGCTTGCCATGACAAAGGGGGTGAATACTTATTGACTCAAGAAATGTCAGCTTTTAAAAAATATAATTTGTAAACATTTTCAAAAACATAATTCCACCTTGACATAATGGGGTGTTGTATGTAGGCCAGTGACACGCTGGACTACACACGCTGTAACACAACAATGGAAAAAGTAAAGGGGTGTGAATACTCTGAAGGCACTATAAGTAAATAAAATGGACCCGGACGTGTTCAGTTGTAGAGTTGTGTTAAGTTGTTTAAGGTTCCAAACATGTCATTTTCATAATCCATCTACTGACTAAATGACAGCATAGGTTTCAAGTATTATGCTACCTAGTCTTGGGGGTTATAGCCTGGGAGAAGTTATAGGAGAGACAGGCTGGATGAAATTAACACAATGCTAACTGATGATCTGGAATAAAATAAAATAAAAATTAAAGCACAGGCCATTGTCTCTAGTTCAGATTTATCAAAATATCAACATGTGACTGTATGTTTGAAAATGATATATGACATCCCTAGAATGACTTATGTCTTAATTAAATGACTTGATGGATCAGCTGTCTCACATAAACGTATATTGACAGGTTAATGGTTAAAAATATATATCTTTATGATTCTGGGGGTCAATTACCTTGTGTCAAGCCACGGAAATGTGATAAGCATGATGAGTTTGCCATTTGTGAAGAGAATCAAAACATTTATTCTATTGAGGCACGAGGCACATGACAAGGACAGCTGGAACGCACCTGATTGGTAGGGCTAAACATGAGTAACCATTGAAAATGGTGAAAAACATCTCTTACTACATTCCCATTTAAGTGAGATGAGAAAAGTATGGTTAAAATAGCTATTACGTCATCCATTTAAGTCCCATTAATATTGTAAGGCAAAATACTGTGGTTGGGCAACATTGTGATGTTGATGTAAGATTAATTTTCATACATTTCTAAACTATAGTATTAAATATTCAAATAGACACCAACATGAAATTATGGCTGATTGTACATTTTTTGAAAGTAACAAGCATTACAAACCTGAAACACAGAGATAAGACAGATATTGTGCACCTCTCGCCATATGTTACTTCAATCCCAAGGCTGTTACTCCCTCCCCGCCAGCAGTTTCAAAAGTAACATTGCGGTATTTCAGTTCTGAAATACCGCAGTCGCTAATGTTTCAGGAGATACAGTACCAGTCAAAAGTTTGGACACACCTACTCATTCAAGGGTTTTTCTTAATTTTTACTATTTTCTACATTGTAGAATAATAGTGAAGACATCAAAACTATGAAATAACATATATGGAATCATGTAGTAACCAAAAATGTTAAAATATCAAAATATATTTTAGATTTTAGATTCTTCAAGTAGCCACCCTTTGCCTTGATGACAGCTTTGCACACTCTTGGCATTCTTTCAAAAGTCAAGGGGTCTGAATGGTTTCCGAATGCACTGTAATTAAATGTTCTGGGAACCTTTAAATAACTGATAAAGGCTGTTTAGTCAACATTCTTGCAACATCAAAGGAATCCAATTACATTTTATTTATCACATGGCCTAAATACAACAGCTGTAGACCTTACCGTGAAATGCTTACTTATGTGCACCTTGATACAAACATTTTCTAAATGTCAGCACAACTGGACAGTTTTAGCGTTTTGGGAACGTATTTCTTGTCATGTCCCCCCCTATGTTCCCACAACCTAATGAAACATTCTGGGGACTTAAAATAACAGATTAAATGTGTTACAGGAACGTTCTTGCAACATCAGGCACATGTTTTATACAAACATACAAACTTTTGGGGAATGTTCTTTGGTGGTTGTTACAGATGTTGTGGACGCTAGGAGAACATTCCAAGGATATTTAATCTAAAACATTTTTGATAAACAAATGGATTTTGTCAAAAACATTCTCTCAAGATAAAACCCTAACTTTTGCCTTGGGTCGGGTTTACGAGACTAATAGGTGCATGGGTTGTTCTCATAACTGCTGTAAATGAGATGATTGTTGAGTGCATCCTGACGGGTTGCATCACTGCCTGGTATGGCAACTGCTCGGCCTTCAACCGCAAGGCACTACAGAGGGTAGTGTGTATGGCACAGTACATCACCGGGGGCCAAGCTTCCTGCCATCCAGGACCTCTATACCAGGTGTCAGAGGAAGGCCCTAAAAATGGTCAAAGACTCCAGCCACCCTAGTCATAGACTGTTCTCTCTGCTACCGCACGGCAAGTGGTACCCCCCCATACGCTGCTGCTACTCTCTGTTATTATCTATGCTTAGCCACTTTAATAGCTCTACCTATATGTACCCCCTGTATATAGCCCCGCTATTGTTATTTACTGCTGCTATTTAATTATGTGTTATTCTTATCTCTTACTTCTTTTGTATTTTCTTAAAACTGCATTGTTGGTTAAGGGCTTGTAAGTAAGCATTTCACTGTACGGTCTACACCTGTTGTATTCGGCGCATGTGACAAATACAATTTTATTTGATTTTATTTGTTCAGTTGCTACAACCTGTTTCCAAAAAATGGCTGTCCTGCATTAGCTGGTTAAAGTGAGAATCATGTCAACACTGCAGGGCTGGCTGAGGAACGCTTGTGCGATGCTGAGCTGTGATTGGCCGTTGCTATAACAATAAGGGCGGGGTGAATGCGGTAGGGGGGCGGAGAGAGAGGCTGACTATAACACCCTTCTGTAGCGTTCCCTCTCTTCTCCTAATCCCGGGTTTAGCTTCTGTTTTTTTCTGTTTATTATTTTTCAGGCAGCAGAGCATTGCATGCAGGCGGACGGAGTGGCTGAGTCCTGCGCTGTCACAGGGGAAGACTGGAGTGGTTGTCTCTCGCTACTACGCTCTCTCTCTTTATCTCTCTCGTCTGTGTTCTGCCTGCTACCATCAGAATAACATTCCTGCAGCTCTGGATTATCTGTTTAAAACACAGAATTACACTTTTACACACACACCTGTGAAATCTCTGGATACCGTAAACAGAAGAAGAGAGGCTTCTGTTTCCCTTCGCGGGCGACCTCTTCTCCCCTGTAAGTACAACTGCAGCTGCTCTCTCTCCCTCTCTCACTCTGCATCTCTCAGTCTGTACTTCTCATGTTGTCTGTATCTATTTCCCTCTGCATCTTTCATACATATCTGTTTTACCGTTTGCAAATGGAAGCACTTTATGTATCTAGTCCCCCCCATTTGAAGGTGTCATAGGTATTTGGACAGTGTATTAAAGTAATCAAATGTTTTGTTGTATTTGCTCCCATATTCCGAGCGCGCAATGACTACATCAAGCCTGTGAATCTACAAACTTGTTGGATGTATTTTCAGTTTGTTTTGGTTGTGTTTCAGATTATGTTGTGTCCAAAAGAAGGGAATGGTACATTGTTAATAAGAAAATAATATGTTTCTGAACACCTCTATGTTAATGTGGAAAGCCTCCATGATTATGGATAATCAGGAATAAATCGTGAATATTGATGAGTGAGAAAATGACACAGGCAGAAAGATCATACTCCCCCCTCAAAAAGTATGCCTGCTAATCTTTGTGTGTCTGTCTCTCTCTCTCTGTGTGTGTGTGTGTGTGTGTGTGTGTGTGTGTGTGTGTGTGTAATACCCCCCCCCCTTAAAAAAAATGCTAACCTCTCACCATTACCAATAACAGGGGAAATTAGCATTTTTTGGGGGGGGGCGGGGGGCTGTGATCTTTGTGCCTGTGTTCTTTTCTCACTTAAGAGTAACTCATGATTATCCATAATCAAATCAACATTTTATTGGTCACATACATGTGTTTAGCAGATGATATTGCAGGTGTAGCAAAATGCTTGTTCTTCTAGTTCTGACAGTGCAGCAATATCTAACAAGTAATAATGGTAAAACACACATTAACGTAGCATGTCTTGGGGATATGGTCAAATATGAGAATACCCTCAAATAAAAGGTGACATTCTGTAGTGTCTCTACATTTGATCTCAAATCCAAAATGCTGGAGTTGAGGTTTCTACAGATCTGCCAAACCTGGCTCAGTAAGGCCTTGCCCTGTGTCGTTTGCAGTGACACATCTTCATCTCTGGCACTCTTGCACAATCACAATGTTTGAAAATAAGGATTTATTTCCATTAAAGTGAACGTTTGAGACCTCTGCCTGCTGGTCTGGTAGACAATGTATTCTGCTCTGGCTGGCTGTTCTGAGGCCGTCTGATAAGGTGATTGTTTTTAAAATAATTGCCAGCTTGGTTCTCCAGAGACACTAGGCTAAAGCTAGCTGTTTAAGAGCTAATTCAAAGCACTGTCTCACAATGAGAGTGAAGATTGAATCACTGAGAAAGAAACAGAGAGCGTAAAAGTGTGTGTGTGTACAGATGTAGGATCTTAATTTAATCACTCTGTTGCAGAACACTTCCTAATATTGAGTTGTACCTACTATCATACCCTATTCAAAGGCACTAAAATCTTTGGTCTTGCCCATTCACTCTCTGAATGCCACACATACACAATCCATATCTCAATTGTCTCAAGGTTTAAAAATCCTTCTTTAACCTGTCTCCTTGTACACTGATTGAAGTGGATTTAACAAGTGACATCAATAAGGGATCACAGCTTTCACCTGGATTCACCTGGTCAGTCTATGTCATGGAAAGTGTTGCCAGTTATCCTGCGCTCTGGCACACTCAGACTAGAGTGCTCTGAAATCGGAGTAGATAGCCAGAGTAAATTTACAAACACACCCTTAGATTGATGCATAGACTCTTAAAGGATTAGACATATTTTACTTTTCTTAAATGTAGTTTTGTAATTGACTAAAACAAGCAGACAACAAGAAAACTGCTTTTGAAAAACGTAAAGTATTTGTTGTGAGCCAATGGGGTAACCTAGGTAACAACAGGTTGTTTTCCCCACAGGTGGGTGGGGCTGTGACGTTCTATTTAATACCGACTGGGATTATCGCAATTATGTATCACCTAATCAACATAGAACCTCCCCTTTTTTTTTACATTCATCAGTGTGTTTTGTGAAAGCTCTGTGGCAGCAGACTGTCAGCAGGGCAGAGGGAGACAGACTGAGATAAACAGACAGATAACTATTAATAACTCTATAAAGAGAACAGCCTTTATCAGCACTGTGTTTGTATTATGTCGTTACATTACCATAATTAAAATAAAGGTTAAATACATAAAAAGATTGTACACTGCCATGATGTCTGAGGGACTAGACTAGTGCACATGTTATTTCCTTAAGTTTCTAACTAGTTATAATCAAACAAGAACTAGTATGTTTATACAAACGTAATTGCATTTTTAAAATGAAAATGACAAAATAAATTACATATTTATACTTTTGTTAATCCCTTTGAGGCTTTGTCTTCATTCAGCTTTGATTTAACTATACTGAACAAAAATCTAAACGCAACATTCAACAATTTCAAAGATATGACTTAGTTGCAGTTCTTATAAGGAAATCAGTCAATTGAATTAGTCCCTAATCTATGGATTTCACATGACTGGGCAGGGGTGCAGCCATGTGTGGGCCTTGGAGGGCACAGGCCCACCCACTGGGGAGCCAGGCCCACCCAATCAGAATGAGTTCTTCCTCAAAAAAGGAGTTTATTACAGACAAAAATACTCCTCAGCACCCAAGGGATATATTATTTCAGCTTATGAAACATGGGACCAACACTTTACATGTTGCGTTTTATATTTTTGTTCAATATATATTCAGATCCTCTTTTTTTGTTGCAGTCACATTTCTCCACCACATAACTTTTTAGAAAACAAAGACAAGCACAAGAGACCATCATTTATAAGACATTATCAATCATCTGCTAACAGAGGTCACATACAGAGAAAAACATTTGATAAACAATGTTATTCTTACCAACAATGGCCTCTAGTCTTATGTTGAGGGCTTCCTTGGCAACAGGTCAAAGAGGTTTCTTGTTCCGGCGCTGACAGAGATGGCAGCCTCGCGTTCTTAGGAAACTATGCAGTATTTAGTTTTTTTATGTATTATCTCTTACATTGTTACCCCAGAAAAGTTTTATTACATACAGCCGGGAGGAACTATTGGATATAAGAGCAACATCAACTTACCAACATTACGACCAGGAATACGACTTTCCCTAAGCGGATCCTCTGTTTGGTCCACCACCCAGGACAACGGATCGGATCCCAGCAGGAGACCCAAAACAACGTCGCCGCAGATGGGTCGGTCTTCTGGTCAGGCTCCGTAGACGGGCACATCGCGCACCGCTCCCGAGTATACTACTCGCCAATGTCCAGTCTCTTGACAACAAGGTAAACGAAATCCGAGCAAGGGTTGCCTTCCAGAGAGACATCAAAGATTGTAACAGGGGTGAATTTCGGGGTGAATTTCACTGAAACATGGCTCACTCGGGATACGTTATCAGACTCGGTACAGCCACCTGGTTTCTTCACGCATCGCGCCGACAGAAACAAGCATCTCTCTGGTAAGAAGAAGGGCGGGGTGTATGCCTTATGATTAACAAGACGTGGTGTGATCATAACAACATACAGGAACTCAAGTCGTTTTGTTCACCTGACCTAGAATTCCTTACAATCAAATGCCGACCGCAATATCTACCAAGAGAATTCTCTTTGATTATAATCACAGTCGTGTATACCCTCCCCCCAAGCAGACACATCGATGGCCCTGAAAGAACTTAATTGGACTCTATGTAAACTGGATCATTGTTACTCTAACTTCCGCGACGCATACAAAGCCCTCCCCCGCCCCCCTTTCGGAAAATCTGACCGCGACTCCATTTTGTTGCTCCCAGCTTATAGACAGAAACTAAAACAGGAAACGCCCGTGCTCAGGTCTGTTCAACGCTGGTCCGACCAATCTGATTCTACGCTTCAAGATTGCTTCGATCCCATGGACTGGGATATGTTCCGCATAACGTCGGACAATAACATTGATGAATACGCTGATTTGGTGAAGCGAGTTTATTAGCAAGTGCATCGGTGATGTTGTACCCACAGCGACTATTAAAACCTTCCCCAACCAGAAACGTGGATTGATGGTAGCATTTGCGCAAAACTGAAGGCGCAAACCACTGCTTTTAATCAGGGCAAGGTGACCGGAAACATGACAGAACACAAACAGTGTAGCTTTTACCTCCGCAAGGGAATCAAACAAGCTAAGCGTCAGTATAGAGACAAAGTAGAGTCGCAATTCAACGGCTCAGACACGAGAGGTATGTGGCTGGGTCTACAGTCAATCACGGACTACAAAAAGAAAACCAGCCCTGTCTCAGACCACAATGTCTTGCTCCCAGACAAACAAAAACGTCTTTGCTCGCTTTGAGGACAATACAGTGCCACCGACACGGCCCGCTACCAAAACCTGCGGGCTCTCCTTCACAGCAGCCAACGTGAGTAAAACATTTAAACGTGTTAACCCTCGCAAGGCAGCCGGCCCAGAAGGCATCCCTAGCCGCATCCTCAAAGCATGCGCAGACCAGCTGGCTGGTGTGTTTATGGACATATTCAATCAATCCTTATCCCGGTCTGCTGTTCCCACATGCTTCAAGAGGGCCACCCTTGTTCCTGTTCCCAAGATAGCTAAGGTAACTGAGCTAAACGACTATCGCCCCGTAGCACTCACTTCCGTCATCATGAAGTGCTTTGAGAGACTAGTCAAGGATCATATCACCTCCACCCTACCTGACACCCTAGACCCACTCCAATTTGCTTACCGTCCCAATAGGTCCACAGACGACGCAATCGCAATCACACTGCACACTGCCCTAACCCATCTGGACAAGAGGAATACCTATGTAAGAATGCTGTTCATCGACTACAGCTCAGCATTGAACACCATAGTACCCTCCAAACTCATCATTAAGCTCGAGACCCTGGGTCTCGACCCCACCCTGTGCAACTTGGTACTGGACTTCCTGACGGGCCGCCCCCCAGGTGGTGAGGGTAGGAAACAACATCTCCACCCCGCTAATCCTCAACACTGGGGCCCCACAAGGGTGTGTGCTCAGCCCTCTCCTGTACTCCCTGTTCACCCATGACTGCGTGGCCATGCACGTCTCCAACTCAATCATCAAGTTTGCAGACGAGACTACAGTGGTAGGCTTGATTACCAACAACGACGAGACTGCCTACAGGGAGGAGGTGAGGGCCCTCGGAGTGTGGTGTCAGGAAAATAACCTCACACTCAACGTCAACAAAACAAAGGAGATGATCGTGGACTTCAGGAAACAGCAGAGGGAGCAGATCCCTATCCACATCGACGGGACAGTAGTGGAGAAGGTGGAAAGTTTTAAGTTCCTCGGCGTACACATCACGGACAAACTGAAATGGTCCACCTGCACAGACAGCGTGGTGAAGAAGGCGCAACAGAAGAAATTTGGCTTGTCACCAAAAACACTCACAAAACACTCCGCCCACAACCGTAAGGCTCTCCAGAGGATGGTGAGGTCTGCACAACGCATCACTGGGGGGGAAACTACCTGCAGGACACCTACACCACCTGATGTCACAGGAAGGCCAAAAAGATCATCAAGGACAACAACCACCCGAGCCACTGCCTGTTCACCCGCTATCATCCAGAAGGCGAGGTCAGTACAGGTGCATCAAAGCTGGGACCGAGAGACAGAAGTTGTTTTTCAATCTCAAGGCCATCAGACTGTTAAACAGCCATCACTAACATTGAGTGGCTGCTGCCAGCATACTGACTCATATGTATCACTACCCACTTTATATAATGTTTACATATCCTACATTACTTATCTCATATGTATATACTGTACTCTATACCATCTACTGCATCTTGCCTATGCCGTTCGGGCCATCGCTCATCCATATATTTGTATGTTCATATTCTTATTAATTCCTTTACATTTGTGTGTATAAGGTAGTTGTTGTGAAATTGTTAGATTGCTTGTTAGATATTACTGCATGGTCGGAACTAGAAGCACAAGCATTTCGCTACACTCACATTAACATCTGCTAACCATGTGTATGTGACAAACAAATTTGATTTGATTTTGATTTGAAGTAGGATGGGTAAGTATACCAATATGAACATACTGTACATTTGGATACAAAAACACATATTTACTAGCTAGCTAGCAACCACTATCTACTTCCTGTTTTGTCTTCTTCTGCTGTAGTGACTGCTTATTTACTACCAACATCAAGTAGTAAAATAACTACCTGATTACTATTGACAAGCCTGTGTGTAGTAAAGCTGTTGTGTTTTTACTACTTATTTACAACCAACATCAAGTAGTTAACATCTCTACCTGATTACTACTTTACTCCTGGAAACACTGTTTTCCTACTGAACACAAAACTCTACTTGTGTATCTGAGTAGTGCATAAACCACACATTTACTACACAATCCCTACAAGTCTCTACCTAGCCACTACTGCACAAATATGTTTTGTGTAGTATTTCAGTAGTAGTTTTCATTACGTAGGAGAGAAATACAACACTGTGGAAGGGAAAGAGAGAAGGCAACTGTTCTTGAGAAAATACTTTTCTTTTAGGCTGAGGAGACTTTGATACTCTTAGTTTGACAGTAGCTTCTGTTTGCGTCTTAAGTTGACACAATGTAAAAGCCCTTGTTCCTTGGTACAGAAACACTGTCTCACAGAGACGATAAGACACATTCCTCTGTGCCTCGTGTAGAAGGGGTCTGCTTGTTTCTGCCAGCTTACTTTTAGTCGTCTTAGCCTTAACCCTGAGACCTGTAGTGGCAGTCACTCCTCAACCATGATATGAGTAGTGGTGATTTTCTGCTCTCTGAGGCACGGACGTATGGGCAAAAGTTCAGCAGTCAGCATCAACCTTCTCTGGCCTCTATACACGCACCCGCACACAGTGTGGGGGTATTGATTGTGAGAGAGCTGGGGGACAAACAGCAATGAGTAATTTGAGAGTACTCCGAAATCAGGGCTAGATGAAGACGTCAATAGAGCCAATACATCACCACTCAGATGTCCGGGCTGGTGACATTATCAATGACATCATCAGTACTATTTAGATGGCCTGGCTCATGAATACTTTATGAAAGAGAATAGTTCATCTTTCTTAATGTAATGAGTACTATGGGAGACAGAGTGCTGATTTCAAGCGCAGGGCGCAGCAGGTGTTTATTAGTAAAGGACCACAGGAGGAGGCAGGTAGCAGGGTCCAGGGGCAGGCAGAAGGTCATACACAGGGACTCCAAAAAGGTAACAGTACAGGCAGGGAAAAGGCTAATAACGTAGTCCGGGAGATCAAGCAAGAGGTTGATGACAGGAAATCCATCTGTACTTTTGCCTATGATACACAGGAGGACTAATACAGAAATAAACAGAGCTCCAAATAGAATGTGTATCAAAACAAACAATACCTCACAATGATGGGGTGCAAAGAACTGAACTAAATAGTGTGTGTAAATGACATACAGGTGTGTGAACAGGTGATCAGAATTCAGGTGATTGGGATCTGGAGAGTGAGCTGCGTTCAGGGGATCTATGTGTTTGAGAGTGTGTGAGTTGGAAGCAGACGTTACACTTAAGGCATTCCCAGCCCATTGTTATATTTTGGTTCTTCTTGAATTGCGGTGGCATTTGGGCATGGTTAATGTTTCTTGATTAAAAAAAATATATTCTCATTGTAAATCAACTAATATGGCAGCTTAAAGACTAAATCATTTTTACCATTATGATAACATTGTGCCACCAGTAGAAGTAGTAACACCAATTACACATTTAAGGTAATTGAGGAACGTCAAATTTCAAGTTTAAGTTTAGGCATTTAGACTAGTTAAGGAATGGGTTAAAGAAATCCTCTGGTACTGTTGTATACTTTTTAGCCAGTAGTTCTGAAAGTAGCACTTACAAGCCAAACGTGGTCCCCAAAAATGGCATAATATGTCATATGTGCACATATGTGAACAGCCCATACTCAAACATATTTTAATAGCGACCTTTGTTTAAATTGATCTATATAATGTATTACATACTTTTGTTTACATTCTTGCATTAAAAATAATAGATATCTCTAAATTGCAAAAACATGTCACAAGAACTCTAATCACTCTTGGGTCAAGCCAATTTGCTTGCCCTAATTACTTTAAACAATGCATAGACATACAGTTTTGTGGTATAAATGACTTGCATTATGTTTTATCATTGATAATCAGTTCAATATAAACAAAACATGTATTATAGTCATGTGAAAAAGTAAATAAACCCCCTGGAAAGTAGGATTTCTTTGTAAATATTTGGACAGATGGATATGTAACCTTCAATTCAACACTACTGACAGATAAAGGTAACCTAATTTAACAAATGAAACTGAAAGATTATACTTTGCAATAATTTATTCATCAAAATCAACAGAAATGCACTTCCATAGTGTGGAAAAAAGATGTACATCCCTAGCTTCAATAGCTGGTGTTGCTTCCTTTGGCTGAAATCATTTCATGTTGCCATTTCTTGTAACTGTCTATCAGTCTCTTATATCGACTGGGAGGAATTGTTTTCCCACTCTTCTTTAGGGTACTGCTTCAACTGTGTCATGTTCGAGGGATTTCTTGCATGCACATCCCGCTTCAAGTCCCCCCCACAGCATTTCGAAAGAATTGAGAGCATGGCTTTGACTCGGCCATTCCATAACCCTCCATTTCTTATTTTTGAGCCATTCTGTTGTAGTTTTGCTTGTGTGTTTTGGATAATTTCCCTGTTGCAAGATCCATGTTTGGTTCAGTTTCAGATTTTTGACAGACTGCCTCACATTCTCCTCAAGAATTCTCTGGTACAATATGGAATTCATGGTTGACTATATTATGGCAATTTGGCCCTGAGGCAGCAAAGCAGCCCCAAACAATAATGCCACCGCCTCAATGCTTTACGGTTGATATGAGCGGTTGGTATGAGATTCTTCTGTTCAAAGGCAGTGTTTCGTTTTCACCAAAGATGGCATTTGGCATTGCAGCCAAACAACTCCACCTTTGATATGTCCAGAGCACATTGTTCCAGTAGTTTTGGTCTTTACCCAGGTGTTGTCTGGCAAACATCAGTCTTGTCTTGATATTTATTTTTGAGAGCAGAGGCTTTTTCCTTCCTGACCTCCCATGTAGGCCAAGTTTGTGCAGTCTCTTTCTGACAGTTGACTCATGCACTTCAATATTGATTGTGGCATGAGCGGCCTGTAGATCCCTTGATGTTACCCTGGGGTTCTTAGAGACTTCTATGAGCATCTTTTGGTCAGCTCTTGGGCTGAATTTGGTGGGATGACCTGTCCTAGGTAGATTGCCAGTGGTCTGGAATTTTCTCAATTTGTAGATGATCTGTCAGACAGTGGAACGATGTACTTCGAATTGCTTGGAAATGGATCAGTAACCTCTCCCAGACTCACAGGCATCTATAATCTTTCTTCTGAGGGCCTCAGGTAGGTCTTCTGATATAGGCATGATGTGGTACCACACACCCATTATGGTTAAGACCAAATCAGACCAAGTTTCTAATCTTTGTGGAAGGCTGGACCCTCCCAATGTACTAGCTAATGATTTCCTAATAATTTGCACATATTTTGGTTCACCTGATCCTAATTTGAAACATTTTAGGTGATCGTAAAGGTAGGGGTGTGCAATTGCATTTTTGTTTATTTCAATTGCATAACATTTTCAAAGTAAACATGTTTGTGTGTGATTTATTAAATTGTGTTACCTTTATCAATGAATGTGGTTGGAATTTTGCTCAAATATCCATGTGTCCAAATATGTAAAACAAAAAAGACCACTTTCCAAAGGGTGTACTTACTTTTTCACATGACTATGTGTAACTATTTGCCACCACATTTCAAGAATTACCCATTTACAAGGTTTATGGGGTGCTCTGACTCTTTTTATAATTTAAATCCTGCCTAGAATTAAAACTTGCTGTATTTGACGGGCTAAGCAACTAGTCTCGAAGCTTCTTTCACTTGAACTATACTAATAGTATTGAATGGGGGAACTTGCTGATGTGTAGCACCCAGTTTTGTGCAGTTCAGGAGAACAAAGAGAACTGATGTTATGCGGAATATGATGGTCCAAGATGGCGTAGCAGTCAGACGTCTTTGTTTTTTGTCCTGTCGTGTCCCTTATATATCTTTTTCTTTGCATATCTTTTAAATATTTTCCTAAACCTCAACTTCTAAATAGTCTCCTGCAACCCGCCTCACCCAATGTGGCGTGGATCTGTTTTTCTTTTCTAGAGTATTTCTATTTACTTCAGATCAGGAATCCCTCAACTGAAGCTAGCCAGCTAACTAGCTACCAGCTATCAGTCAGCAAACCACTGCTAGTGGTCATCAGCTCTCCTTTAGCTCGGAAAGCTCTCGCCAGTTCCATCTGCATGCTAGCTATCTAGAGCTACTGGGAACCCTACTAATCCACAACTGGTCTGTCGACGTCACCGCACGAGGAGGCAAAAACAGACTTTCCTCCATTGCGACGTCCACCAAAGGCCCTTCTGCTAACTTGCTTGCCCCGGTCTCCTAACTGCTTGCTTGCTAACCCCGGTCTGCTAACTGCGTGCTCGTTAGCCCCGGTCTGCTAACTACGTGCTCGTTAGCCCCGGTCTGCTAACTACGTGCTCGTTAGCCCCGGTCTGCTAACTGCGTGCTCGTTAGCCCCGGTCTGCTAACTGCGTGCTCGTTAGCCCCGGTCTGCTAACTGCGTGCTCGTTAGCCCCGGTCTGCTAACTGCGTGCTCGTTAGCCCCGGTCTGCTAACTGCGTGCTCGTTAGCCCCGGTCTGCTAACTGTTAGCTTGTTAGCCCTGGTCTGCTAGCTCATTAGCCCCGGTCTGCTAACTGCTTGCTTGCTAACCCCGGTCTGCTAACTGTCTGAATCGCTGTGTCCCCAGCCAGCCCAACCACTCACTGGACCCATATGATCACTTGGCTATGCATGCCTCTCTCTAATATCAATATGCCTCATCCATTACTGGCCTGGTTAGTGATTACTGTCTTATTTCACTGTAGAGCCTCTTGCCCTGCTCTATATGCCTTAACCAACCATGTTGTTCCACCTCCTACATATTGCGATGACATCACCTGGTTTAAACGTGTTTAGAGACTATATCTCTCTCATCATTACTCAATGCCTAGGTTTCCCTCCAATGTACTCACATCCTACCTTACCTTTGTCTATAAATTATGCCTTGAATCCATGCAATCGTGCCCAGAAACCTGTTCCTTTTACTCTCTTTTCCGAACGTGCCAGACGGCCAGTTCGTATAGCCTTTAGCCATACCCTTATCCTACTTCTCCTCTGTTCCTCTGGTGATGTAGAGGTTAATCCAGGTCCTGCAGTGCCTAGCTCCACTCCCACTCCCCAGGTGCTCTCATTTGTTGACTTCTGTAACCGTAAAAGCCTTGTTTTCATGCATGTTAACATTAGAAGCCTACTTCCTAAGTTTGTTTTACTCACTGCTTTAGCACACTCTGCCAACCCGGATGTCTTAGCCGTGTCTGAATCCTGGCTTAGGAAAACCACCAAAAACCCTGAAAACTCCATCCCTAACTATAACATTTTCCGCCAAGATAGAACTACCAAAGGGGGCGGTGTTGCAATATACTGCAAAGATAGTCTGCAGAGTTCTTACTATCCAGGTCTGTACCCAAACAATTCGAGCTTATACTTCTAAAAATTCACCTTTCCAGAAACAAGTCTCTCACTATTGCCGCTTGCTATAGACCACCCTCTGCCCCCGGCTGTGCCCTGGACACCATATGTGAATTGATTTCCCCCCATCTATCTTCTGAGCTCGTGCTACTAGGTGTCCTAAACTGGGACATGCTTAACACCTCAGCCATCCTACAATCTAAGCTTGATGCCATCAATCTCACACAAATTATCAATGGACCTACCAGGTACAACCCCAAATCCGTAAACAAGGGCACCCTCATAGATATCATCCTAACTAACTCACCCTCCAAATACACCTCTGCTGTTTTCAACCAAGATCTCAGCGATCACTGCCTCATTGCCTGCATCTGTAATGGGTCTGCGATCAAACGACCACCCCTCATCACTGTCAAACGCTCCCTAAAACACTTCTGCGAGCAGGCCTTTCTAATCGACCTGGCCGGGGTATCCTGGAATGACAGAGCTCATCCCATCAGTAGAGGATGCCTGGTTATTCTTTAAAAGTGCCTTCCTCACCATCTTAAATAAGCATGCTCCGTTCAAAAATGTTGAACCAGGAATAGATATAGCCCTTGGTTCACTCCAGAGCTGTCTGCACTCGACCAGCACAAAAACTTCCTGTGGCATTCTGCATTAGCATCGAATAGCACCCGTGATATGCAACTCTTCAGGGAAGTCAGGAACAAATATACACAGGCAGTTAGGAAAGCTAAGGCTAGCTTTTTCAAACAGAAATTTGCATCCTGTAGCACAAACTCAAAAAAGTTCTGGGACACTGTAAAGTCCATGGAGAATAAGAGCACCTCCTCCCAGCTGCCAACTGCTCTGAGGCTAGGAAACACTGTTACCACTGATACATCCACTATATTTGAGAATTTCAATAAGCATTTCTCTACGGTTGGCCATGTTTTCCACCTGGCTACCCCTACCCCGGTCAACTGCCCGGCACCCTCCACAGCAACCCGCCATAGCCCCCACCATTTCTCCTTCACCCAAATCCAGATTGCGGATGTTCTGAAAGAGCTGCAAAATCTGGACCCCTACAAATCAGCTGGGCTAGACAATCTGGACCCTCTCTTTCTAAAATTATCTGCCAAATTTTTTGCAACCCCTTTTACTAGCCTGTTCAACCTCTCTTTCGTATCGTCTGAGGTTCCCAAGGACTGGAAAGCTGCCGCGGTCATCCCCCTATTCAAAGGGGGAGACACTCTAGACCCAAACTTCTACAGACCTATATCTATCCTACCCTGTCTTTCTAAGGTCTTCGAAAGCCAAGTTAACTTCTTAGGGAGCTTCTGCATAGGTGACTGTTTTGGAGAGTCTGGCGTGCCCAAAGTAAAATGCCTGCCACTCAGGTCCAGAAAATAGGATACTATTGGATAGGAAACACTCTGAAGTTTCTAAGAGTGTTAAAATAATGTATGTGAGTATAACAGAACTGATATAGCAGGCGAAAACCCAAGGAAAATCCATCCGGATTTGCAGTTTTTTTAAGATGCCCTTCTTCTCCATTGTGCCTATTCATTTGTATTTTACCTAGGACTGAGACTGCAGTACCTATGGCTTCCACTAGATGTCAACAGTCTCTACACAAAGACTGGGAGATCTAGGAGTAAGCAAAACGGATAGGAAGAGGAAGTAGTCAGGGGACCACTTTTGTAAACAAGGTTTGACGTGCGCGAGATTGTGAGCGCGCCCCAGTTTATTTTTCTTTCCTATCGTTCACGTTATCGTCCGGTTGAAATATTACAGTAAATATACATAAAAGGATACCTAAGGATACATAAAAAATTTTGATTTGTTTGTAGAAAATGTATAGGTATAATTTGAACGTGTTCTCTTCACAGTTCAATGGGCGACTCACTGGTGGATTTTATGATCAAAACGCGCCAACCAAACGGCTATTTATGGATATAATAAATTACTTTTTCTAACAAAAGAACCATTGGATGTCTTCGTTGGACACTTGGGAAGCCCTCAGCAGAAGTTCTTCGAAAGGTAAGGGATTTGTTTTAGCTGTGTTATGTGTTTTGTGTGACCTGCGCTGGTTTATGAATTTATGCTAATGCATAAATATTAAAGTGCTATCCTATAACAATCAAATGTTGTGCTTTCGCCATAAAGCCTTTTTGAAATCTGACAACGCTGTGATATTGCCAAGAAGCAGAGCTTTTGAGGACTATGCAACACTTGTATATTAATGAATATTTAATAATTCAACTTTTGGATTTTGAATTTGGCGCCTTACATTTCACCGGGTAGTGTATCCATTCTTGGCAATATCACAGCGTTGTCAGATTTCAAAAAGGCTTTACGGCGAAAGCAGGGTAGCACCACAAATCCCTTACCTTTTGAAGAACTTCTGCTGAGGGCTTCCCAAGTGTCCAACGAAGACATCCAATGGTTCTTTTGTTAATTTATTATATCCATAAATCTCTGTTTGGTTGGCGCGTTATGATCATAAAATACAGCGTCCACTCGCCCATTGAACCGTGAAGAGAACGCCTTCAACCTATACCTATACACTTGTCCAAGAACAATCAAACATCATTGATAACACTTTCATGTATATTTACTATAATATTTCAACCGGATTATAAACTGGACGATAGGAAAGGAAAAAACCACAGCAAAAACCACACTTTTTCCAGTACAGAAATTCCTCGTTTTTTTGCCTGCTATATCCGTTCTGTTATTCTCACAGACATTATGTTAATACTTTTAGAAACTTCAGAGTGTTTCCTATCCGATAGTACTAATTATGTGCATATCCTATTTTCTGGGCCTGAGTGGGAGGCATTTTACTTTGGGCACGCCAGACTCTCCAAAACCGTCACCTCGGGAGCCGCTCCCTAAGAAGTTAACTAACCTCCATACGAGCTTCAATGCCATACAACTCTCCTTCCGTGGCCTCCAACTGCTCTTAAATGCAAGTAAAACTAAATGCATGCTATTCAATCGATCACTGCCCGCACCTGCCTGCCCGTCCAGCATCACTACTCTGGACGGCTTTGACTTAGAATACGTGGAAAACTTCAAATACCTAGGTGTCTGGTTAGACTGTAAACTCTCCTTCCAGTCTCACATTAAGCATCTCCATTCCAAAATTAAATCTAGAATCGGCTTCCTACTTCGCAACAAAGCATCCTTCACTCATGCTGCCAAACATACCCTCGTAAAACTGACCATCCTACCGATCCTCGACTTCAGTGATGTCATCTATAAAATAGCCTCCAACACTCTACTCAACAAATTGGATGCAGTCTATCACAGTGCCATCCATATTGTCACCAAAGCAAAAGGCTTTGTTTCAATGAACAGCTGAGCTGTAGTCGATGAACAGCATTCTTACATAGGTATTCCTCTTGTCCAGATGGGTTTGGGCAGTGTGATTGTGATTGCGTTGTCTGTGGACCTATTGGGACGGTAAGCAAATTGGAGTGGGTCTAGGGTGTCAGGTAGGATGGAGGTGATATGATCCTTGACTAGTCTCTCAAAGCACTTCATGATGACGGAAGTGAGTGCTTCGGGGCGACACTAACATGGAGTAAGAACACACACTACTGCAATAACAGGATAACACAGGTAAATCCAATCACATGATCGCATTAACTAATTACATGCTATTCTACACATTTTGCCATGAGGCTGAGAGAAAGGTTTGCAGTCAGTTTCCGCCTAGGTCTGAGGTCTTTAAAAAAATATATATTTAACCAGGTAGGCTAGTTGAGAACAAGTTCTCATTTGTTACTGCGACCTGGCCAAGATAAAGCACAGCAATTAGACACATACAACAACACAGTTACACATGGAATAAACAAACATACAGTCAATAATACAGTAGAAAAAATAAAACAAAAGTCTATATACAGTGAGTGCAAATTAGGTAAGATAAGAGAGTTAAGGCAATAAATAGGCCATGGTGGCGAAGTAATTACAATATAGCAATTAGACACTGGAATGGTAGATGTGCAAGTAGAGATACTGGGGTGTAAAGGAGCAAGACAAATAAATAAATAAAATACAGTATGGGGATGAGGTAGATAGATGGGCTGTTTACATATGGGCTATGTACAGGTGCAGTGATCTGTGAGCTGCTCTGACAGCTGGTGCTTAAAGCTAGTGAGGGAGATATGCGTCTCCAGCTTCAGTGATTTTTGCAGTTCGTTCCAGTCATTTGCAGCAGAGAACTGGAAGGAAAGGCGATCAAAGGAGGAATTGGCTTTGGGGGTGACCAGTGAGATGTACCTGCTGGAGCGTGTGCTACGAGTGGGTGCTGCTATGGTGACCAGTGAGCGGAGATAAGGCGGGGCTTTACCTAGCAGAGACTAGTAAATTACCTGTAGCCAGTGGGTTTGGCGAGAAGTATGAAGCGAGGGCCAACCAACGAGAGCGTACAGATCGAGGGGTGGGTAGTGTATGGGGCTTTGGTGACAAAATGGATGGCACTGTGATAGACTGCATCCAATATGTTGAGTAGAGTGTTGGAGGCTATTTTATAGATGACATCGCCGAAGTCAAGGATTGGCAGGATAGTCAGTTTTATAAGGGTATGTTTGGCAGCATGAGTGAAGGATGCTTTGTTGCGAAATAGGAAGCCGATTCTAGATTTAATTTTGGATTGGAGATGCTTAATGTAAGTCTGGAAGGAGAGTTTACAGTCTAGCCAGACACCTAGGTATTTGTAGTTGTCCACATATTCTAAGTCGGAACTGTCCAGAGTAGTGATGCTAGTTGAGCGGGCGGGTGCGGGCAGCGATCGGTTGAAGAGCATGTATTTAGTTTTACTAGCATTTAAGAGCAGTTGGAGGCCACGGAAGGAGTGTTGTATGGCGTTGAAGCTCATTTTGGAGGTTTGTTTACACAGTGTCCAAAGAAAGGCCAGATGTGTACAGAATGGTGTTGTCTGCGTAGAGGTGGATCAAGGAATCACCCGCAGCAAGAGCGACTTCATTGATATATATACAGAGAAAAGAGTCGGCCCGAGAATTGAACCCTGTGGCACCCCAATAGATTGCCAGAGGTCCGGACAATAGGCCCTCCGATTTGACACACTGAACTCTATCTGAGAAGTAGTTAGTGAACCAGGCAAGGCAGTCATTAGATAAACCAAGGCTGTTGAGTCTGCCGATAAGAATACGGTGATTGACAAGAGTCGAAAGCCTTGGCCAGGTCAATGAAGACGGCTGCACAGTACTGTCTTTTATCGATGGCGGTTATGATATCGTTTAGGACGGTGTACCCGTGACCAGCTCGGATTGCCGGATTGCATAGCGGAGAAGGTACAGTGGGATTCGAAATGGTCGGTGATCTGTTTGTTCACTTGGCTTTCAAAGACTTTAGAAAGGCAGGGCAGGATGGATATAGGTCTGTAACAGTTTGGGTCTAGAGTGTCTCCCCCTTTGAAGAGGGGGATGACCGCGGCCGCTTTCCAATCTTTAGGAATCTCAGACGATACGAAAGAGAGGTTGAACAGACTAGTAATAGGGGTTGCAACAATTGAGGCGGATCATTTTAGAAAGCTTGGGCTTGGGCCAGTTTCTGCGGGGGGTGCAGAGCTCTTGGCCGGGGTTGGGGTAGCCAAGTGGAAAGCATGGCCAGCCGTAGAGAAATGCTTATTGAAATTCTTGATTATCGTGGCTTTTTCGGTGGTGACCGTGTTTCCTAGTCTCAGTGCAGTGGGCAGCTGGGAGGAGGTGCTCTTATTCTCCATGGACTTTACAGTGTCCCAAAACTTTTTGGAATTAGTGCTGCAGGATGCAAATTTCTGTTTGAAAAAGCAAGCTTTTGCTTTCCTAACTGACTGTGTATATTCGTTCCTGACTTCCCTGAAGGTTTCATATCGCGGGGACGATTCGATGCTAGTGCAGTATGCCACAGGATGTTTTTGTGGTGGTCAAGGGCAGTCAAGTCTGGAGTGAGCTATATCTATTCTTAGTTCAACATTTTTTGATGATGAGGGGTGGTCGTTTGACCGCGGACCCATTACAGACGCAGGCAATGAGGCAGTGATCGCTGAGATCCTGGTTGATGACAGCAGACAGCAGTGTATTTAGAGGGCAAGTTGGTCAGGATGATATCTATGAGGGTGCCCATGATTACGGATTTGGGGTTGTACCTGCTAGGTTCCTTGATAATTTGTGTGAGATTGAGGGCATCTAGCTTAGATTGTAGGACGGCCGGGGTGTTAAGCATATCCCAATTTAGGGCAATCAATTTACATATGTTGTCCAGGGCACAGCTGGGAGCTGAAGGGGGTCTATAACAAGCGGCAACAGTGAGGGACTTGCTTCTAAACCTGCATTTTAGGCAGGGTTTCTGTACAGCACTTTGTGACATCAGCTGATGTAAGAAGGGCTTTATAAATACATTTGATTGATTGATTGATTGATTGATTGATTGAGAGATGGATCTTTAAAAGTAGAAGCTTGAACTGTTTGGGCATAGACCTCGATAGCCTGCAGAGTTCTGTCATACTATCTCTACAGTAGATTGCATTTCCGCCCCCTTTAGCAGTTCTATCTTGACGGAAAATGTTGTAATTGAGGATGGACATTTCAGAACACCTAAGCCAGGATTCAGACACAGCTATGACATCAGGGTTGGCAGAGTGTGCTAAAGCAGTGAATAAAGCAAACTTAGGGAGGAGGCTTCTTATGTTAACATGCATGAACCCAAGGCTTTTACGGTTGCAGAAGTCAACAAATGAGAGCGCCTGGGGACACACGGCCTGGGTTAATCTCTACATCACCAGAGGAACAGAGGAGGCGTAGGATGAGGGTACGGCTAAAGGCTATAAGAACTGGTCGTCTAGTGCTTTGGGAACAGAGAATAAAAGGAGCAGATTTCTGGGCGTGGTAGGATAGATTCAGGGCATAGTGTACAGACAAGGGTATGGTAGGGTGCGAGTAGGGTATGGTAGGGTGCGAGTACAGTGGAGTTAAACCTAGATGAGAGAAGTTGCATCTCTGGAGGCGCTAGTTAAGCTAGGTGTGGACTACGCATGTGTGGGGGTGGGACAAAGGGGCTATCTGAGGCATGTTGAGCGGGACTAGGGGCTCCGCGGTAAAATAAAACAATGAGAGCTGCCCTAAACAACAGTATACAAGGCATATTGACATTAGAGAGAGGCATAAAGCAATGTGGTGTTGATTGGGAGAGCTAAGACAACAACGGGTAAATGGCGATGAATAGGCAGAGCGGGTCAGTTAGCTACACACAGGGCCTGAGTTCGAGGCTGGGGCCGACAGATAAACAAAATGAAGTACCGTGTTAATGAACAGTCCAGCAGGCATCATTTGTGTAGCCGAGTGATGATTATTGCCAAGAGGACCATTTGTATGTGATTTTCCAAACTGCCCATAGTAAAAAAAACTTTTAAAATCCAATAAATTGACAGTTAATTGACTGTAGTGACTTAGACCGCTACGCCACTCGGGAGCCCTAGTTATGACGGAAGCCTGGAGTTTTTTTTCTAGGCGTGAAGATATTTCAACTAGTCCAGGCGGTAACAGGCTACACTGATTAACTCAAGCTTGTTCCCAAGTTTCTAAACCGTACCAATCCATCTTTGGTAAAGTGTTGCCATAATATTTGAATTGAGGAAGCGGGATCATAATCATTAGGATATTTTAGCAATCTGCAGTAGAAGACATCCTAAAAGCCCTCCAGCCTTCAGATGTGAGCTAAACAGTGCACTTGATATGCATTTTTAAGCTATGAATGAGAAAGTGAAGTTGTCATTTCCAAACTTTTAGCTAAATGTTATGCTGCTTTGTGATCTATTAATAAATATTTTTTTATGATGCATTTGCCGATGTTCAATTAATTCGCACATAACATATAAACAAAAGCATTCACTGTGGCCCTTCATATTGTTGTAAGTGGAGATCCCACCTACATAGTTATTGTATAAGTGATGGCTTACCAGCCAATCACGTAAGAGTTATTCAGTTCTATTTGTTGAGCGCTGGTTTAAGTGTGGGATTTGTAGTTGACGTATTGCCCCAGCACGGAACCAAGCTAGTTCTGGACAACTAACGGTAATCGGAAACGACTATAAACTCAGAGACATTATTGTGCCATCCATCTACAAGTTTATTGACTGTTTATATAAGTAAACAGACGTTAGACTCACCTCCAATTTGGTGTAGCTAGCTAGCTAGCGCGAAACCAACGTCCCGACCTCTCCATGGCTGAGGATTATCACATTGGAAAAACAACTGAAGCCAGATGTCACACCCTGATCTGTTTCACCTGTCTTTGTGATTGTCTCCACAATCACCCCCTCCAGGTGTAGCCCATTTTCCACATTATCCCCTGTGTATTTATACCTGTGTTCTCTCTTCGTCTGTTGCCAGTTCGTCTTGTTTGTTCAAGTCAACCAGCGTTTTGTGTCTCAGCTCCTGTTTTTCCCAGTCTCTCTTTTTCTCATCCTCCTGGTTTTGACTCTTGCCTGTCTTGACTCTGAGCCCATCTGCCTGACCACTCTGCCTGCCCCTGATCCTGAGCCTGCCTGCCGACCTGTACCTTTGCCCCCCTCTGGATTACCGACCTCTGCCTTACCCTGAGCCTGCCTTCAGCCTGGTACCATTTCCCCACCTCTGGTTTACTGACCCATGCCTGCCTTGACCTGTCTATTGCCTGCCCCTGTTGGAATAATAAACTATTGTTTATTTGATGTGGTCTGCATCTGGGTCTTACCTTCATACCTGATAAGTTGTTGCATCTTGAGGAGGACCATTTCAACTTTGGAAAGTGATACACTGTGACAGGACAATGTCAGTGCATGGAGGCAGTGCATCAGGATACAGATTGAGATATAGTTTTTCCTTTTCTAGTTCAGTATATACAGTATTTTTCATAATCACAGTGCAATTTAAAGGCATGTGCTGTTCTCTCCAACTTAGCGGCAGCTAAGCGAGGGCCTGCAGCAGCTAAGCGACAAATCAGAGAAGAGATCAAACTGACCAACTGGAGAAGAGGATCGACAGGAAGATAGATGTCATCCTAAGCTCATGTGAGTCTGCTCCGCCTAACCTTACTTATCATGGTGCTGGTCCCTTTTTCAATGGGGCCCCATCAAACACATCACCCTTTGCAGCAGAACTTCATGTCATTGACCAGTATGCCCACAGCTCAGGTCCCCCAACCATTCAATCAGACCGAGGGAAACCGGTTATAGGCTTGTACAGAATTCTCCCATGGCCTTCGAACATGACATATCTGGACACTCCCCTGAAAGTGCCAATAGGCCCACGTCTAGATCTTCCGTGGCCAGTCATTAGGTAGGGGAAGGAAACACAGAGGAGAGGCACAGGCCCATACACAACACCCCCATGAGTACTGACTTTAATAGGGAGGGCCGCTTCTATGAAGGGGATGGTCCGAAGACCAAGCTGGCTATGTTTGAGGGGAAGGAGGATTGGGGGTCATTCATAATTCCTTCTGAATGTCTAGCACGGAAATACTACTGGAACTCAGAGAAACTTGACAGGCTGCACGAGTGCCTGAGGGGTCATTCCATCTGTTTTGTGTGCTCCCTCCCACAGTACGTTAGGGAGGACTACGACCAGCTGGTCGTGCACCTGCAGACCAGGTTTGGTCAGAAGGAACCACCCACTACTGTGAGGAGGAAGCTGGGGGAGTTTAGGCAGGGGATGGAAACATCTACTGAGTTTGCAGAGGAGGTCAATTGCCTGGTTTCTCTTGCCTATCCTGGGGTTGGCTTGGTGCTTCAGGATCAGTTTGCCACTGACACTTTCCTTAAAGGACGGCATACGAGGTGATGAACTGTGACCCTGGGACCCTGGCTCAAGCGCAGCAACTCGTGGGGGTGCATGAGCACAACTTAAAGGCAACTGTTGGCCGTGACAGCAACTCAAGGCACAGGGCTCGACGCCTATCGTGGTCTGACTCAGACGAACTACCAGTGACATACATGGTTCAAGGGCCCACATATGTTACACAGGAACAGTTTGAGTCTCTACTGGAAGAAATTAAACAGTTACGGGTGGAGCTGAGAAGCCTCAAACAACCCCTGCACCCCCTAAGTTTGTCATGTCCAGCCCCAACAGCTACCTACAGTTGTCTACTGAGTGGGGGAGAAGAAGGTCCTGCCAAGGCTGAGTTACGTTCCGGTCCCCAAGCCCAAACAAAGGTGCCAAAGCCCCCTGCTTCCAGTGTGTGTGTTTCTGTTCCAGGAAGTGTGCCGCCTACTACAGATAACAAAAACAAGTACCACACCTTACCATCCATCCTCAAATGGTAGAGCACTTTAATCGCACGCTCTTGCAGATGATCCGCCTCTATGTTGACGAGAATAAAAAGAACTGGGACCAGAATTTACCCCTACTCAGGACTGCCTACTGCAGTGTCCACACTCCACAACTGGGTTCACACCCAACAGAATGATGCTGGGCAGAGCTATATCAACCGCAGGACATCTGGCTTCGCACAGCAGAACTGCAAAACAAGAAAAGAGACATACCTACCTCTGTGGATGACCTTCAAACACAGCTGAAGGAGACCCATGAAGTTGCCCAGCAGCATCTTCGCACAGCACAGGTCCAGCAGAAGAAAGCATATAACCTACGTGCTAAGGAGAAAACCTACCAACTGGGAGACTTGATGTACATGCGGGACAGCACCAAAAAGAAAGGAAAAATCCCTAAGCTAAAAGAACCATAGGAAAGGCCCCTTTGTCATCAGTGCATGTTTTGGACCAGTCCTATATGAAATCAGGACTGACACATTGAAAAAAACAAGCAAACAAGCAAATATGGACTCTCCCATCACCACTGTACTGGACTTTGATGCAGGGAAACTTAAATCCGTTTTACCTCATTTCTACCAGCATGTTAAATGTGAAACCAGAGGGGAAAACCTCTAGACCACCTTTACTCCACACACAGAGACTCGTACAAAGCTCTCCTTCACCCTCTATTTGGCAAATCTGACCATAATTCTATCCTCCTGATTCCTGCTTACAAGCAAAAACTGACTCGTCAATAAAAAAGTGGTCAGATGAAGCAGAGGCTACAGGACTGTTTTGCTAGCACAGACTGGAATATGTTCCTGGATTCTTCCGATGGCATTGAGGAGTACACCACATCGGTCACTGGCTTCATCAATAAGTGCATCGATGAAGTCGTCCCCACAGTGACTGTACGTACACACCCCAACCAGAAGCCATGGAATGCAGGCTGCCGCTTTCAAGGAGTGAGACTCTAACCCCGAAGCTTATAAGAAATCCCACTATGCCCTCCGACGAACCATCAATCAGGCAAAGCGTCAATACAGGACTAAGATTGAATCGTACTCCACCGGCTCAGACGCTCGTCGGATGTGGCAGGGCTTGCAAACTATTGCAGACTACAAAGGGAAGACCTTTTAAACAGGTCAACATTCACAAGGCCGCAGGGCCAGACGGATTACCAGGACGTGTACTCCGAGCATGCGCTGACCAACTGGCAAGTGTCTTCACTGACATTTTCAACAGTTTCAAGCAGACCACCATAGTCCCTGTGCCCAAGAACACTAAGGTAACGTGCCTAAATGACTACCGACCCGTAGCACTCACGTCTGTAGCCATGAAGTGCTTTGAAAGGCTGGTCATGGCTCACATCAAAACCATTATCCCAGAAACCTTAGACCCACTCCAATTTGCATACCACCCCAACAGATCCACACAATGCAATCTATATTGTACTCCACACTGCCCTTTTCCACCTGGATTGAAGGAACACCTATATGAAAATGCTATTCATTGACTACAGCTCAGCGTTCAACACCATAGTGCCCTCAAAGCTCATCACTAAGCTAAGGACCCTGGGACTAAACACCTCCCTCTACAAGTGGATCCTGGACTTCCTGACGGGACGCCCCCAGGTGGTAAGGGTAGGTATCAACACATCCTCAACACGGGGGCCCCTCAGGGGTGCTTGCTCAGTCCCCTCCTGTACTCCATGTTCACTCATGACTGCATGGCCAGGCACGACTCCAACATCATTAAGTTTGCCGATGACACAACAGTGGTAGGCCTGATTACCGACAACGATGAGACAGCCTATAGGGAGGAGGTCAGAGAACTGGCCGTGTGGTGCCAGGATAACAACCTCTCCCTCAACGTGATCAAGACAAAGGAGGTGATTGTGGACTACAGGAAAAGGAAGACCGAGCACGTCCCCATTCTCATCGACGGAACTGCAGTGGAGCATGTTGAGAGCTTCAAGTTCCTTGGTGTCCACATCACCAACAAACTATCATGGTCCAAACACACCAAGACAGCCGTGAAGAGGGCACGACAAAGCCTATTCCCCCTCAGGAGACCACAAAGTTCTACAGCTGCACCATCGAGAGCATCCTGACTGGTTGCATCACTGCCTGGTATGGCAACTGCTCTGCCTCCGACCGCAAGGCACTACAAAGGGTAGTGCGTGCGTGTTTTGTCGGCGCGTGGTTCCGCTTATACAGGACTATTAACGACCCAGTGCACTACTTTAATGATTTTTCCCCTACTTCCTGCGGCTATGACTGTACATGATGTAAATAACATTTATCTTCACAATAACAACCTCAGCAGCGGATTAAATATGTCCTGATTCTCCACTCTTCCTTTAGATATCTAGCTCACTGAGATACCTTCCAAAGGTAATGTGTAGAGACAAAACATACATTATCATTCAATAACTGGTTAGGGTTGTTTACTGTAAGTACAGACAGAGGGAAGTGCCCAGCCTGCTCTGTTTTCTGTATATATGCCAAAAACACCTGTGTGAGTGAGTACAGTACATAGTAATTGACACTCTGCAGTCATACACTCTGCAGCACACTTAGTTCAACACAGCCAAGGTCGACATCTGATGTTCCAGGTACAATCACATCACATGCACCTGCATAAGCACATTAACAAGCATACACACACACACACACACACACACACACACTATTTTACAATATACACTTGCAAACACTGAGTGCACACAAAGTCTTTGTAATCACAAGCACAATATGTCATATTATGACTATAACCAAAAAGAAAATGACCAAACAAGATAAGAATGCGTAACATAAATGTCCTATTACATAAAACTGCATGGCCAAGCCTGGAACACAATGGAGCACTCTAATGTTGACCCAGCAGAGTGAGATATTTGTTTTTCACTTAGGCCCATGATGTACAGTTGGCCTTCTGTTCAGAGAGAGAGCGAGAGAGATGCACACACCAGACACACACACACACCGGAGAGGGAGAGACAGAGAAGGGGGACAAGAGAGAGTCCAAAGAAAGGAGCATTTGTTGTCTTACGAAGCATCTCTCTGCTGCTGGCGAGAAAAATACAAAAGGTTATTTTTATTATTGTCTCACCACAGATGAGGAGAGAGGGATGGATGGATGGAGGAGGGGAGGAGGGACAGAGCGGGGGAAAACTCCCACCATGCATGGTGTGTCTGTTGAGTTCATGAGACATGTGATTGTAATGTTGAACACATGACAACAGTCCCTTTGGAACATGACCTGAGGAGAAACAACAGTCCTTCACCACTGTACTGTACTTATATTATCTGCAGTCACTCACACACAATTGCCACAACAGCCCTTTAAAATAAACAAAATGTCACTGAAGAACATCAGTGCTTCCAATTCTGTTTTCTTTGTGCTTAATGGATTGTTTTGTGTCTTGAGAGTAGCTTGTCTTTTATTCTCCACCTGGAAATAACAAACTTTGCAGTGGACCTGGCAAACGGCTGTGTTTGGATGTGAGTTTGCTTGTGCGTGTACCTGCTTGTGTGCAATGGTGCACATGTGCTTCTGTACTCTGGTACATGGGGGACAGATGTTCAATGTTCCTTTGTGTGCCTTTTGTCTGCAGTCGTGTCGGGACATTCTCTCTAGGAGAATGTTGCGGATGTGTTTAGAGACAGAGTGTATGTGTTGTGTTGTGTGGATTTGTAGAAAACGAGTTTGTGTGGATGCAATATGTGTGTGTGTGTGTGTGTGTGTGTGTGTGTGTGTGTGTGTGTGTGTGTGTGTGTGTGTGTGTATGTATGTTTGTGTGTGTTTTGGAGAGCTACCGCCAGTTATACAGGCAGCGCTTGAATGAGCAGTCTTTTGGTGCGTGTGAACTGTTGGGGCGAGAGGTAATATGACCACAGGCCCAGAGTTGGCCTCACTACTGAGCAGTAACAAAGTCTGCACAGTACAAAGACACACTCATTCATTGTTCTTCCTTAAATCCATTTATACAAAAATAAACACCAGCTCAACCTTTCTTTCTCTCACATCCCCCTCTCCTCACATCACGTGCCATTCTTACTGCATGCTCATCTGCTTTCCACAACTTCTTTTTAAAATCCATCAAACCATGTCAATGGCAAGGTATTGGTATTCAGGATTGTGATGCATATTTGCCATGGTACTTTGAATGTCTATTTCAATGTTCTCATCCTTTCTTTTCCATTGAAATATCTGTCTATCTGTATGTTTGTGACTGCTGTCTCCTCTCTGGTGACCTGCCAGGTTCAGAGGTCTGATTGGAAAATCACAGATTAGACTGCTTCCTACTGTAATGGCTTTTCCTACCATTGAGCCCAGACACGTATTTTTCATGTGGTTTTGGGATATTTCTGTGGGCTGGAGAGTTTGTGTGTGTGTGTGTGTGTGTGTCATGTTCCTGATGTGCACTGACCTGCATAAACCCATGAAGCCAAAGTGAACAAGCAACACATCATCCAGGGCAATGGTTTATTTCTACAGACATTTGGGTTGTGGATTTACAGTATGTGACGGGAGTTATTATGGAAGTCCTTTTTGATAGAAAGACTATTTGAACAATAGTTAGATGGATCATGATGATTCATTCAATTAAGACAGAAGTGACAAAAAACACAACTTTCCCTTTCTAGCTCTTCTAATGCCTTCTAAGAACTTTACAGGAGAGAGTATTGCTGGAGTGGAGCAGAGAGACACGTCTTAGAGACCATTAGTGCTCTGTCTCTCAGGAGAAAGATGCACCATTAAGGCTATCTGTGTCCAGGACTGATCAGAGGGAATGAATGGCGGGACTGAGCCTTGCTGGCACCCCTACATGACCAGATGCCCTTTGATAGTGTGTGTGTGTGTGTGTGTGTGTGTGTGTGTTAATCGTCTCATTATCTCTGTGTGTAAAACACAGGGGGGTGGTCGTGTTCCCAATCAAATACACCAAACCCCACTGAGCCCCCCACACACACACCTCCATACACACACATACAGTCATATTGTACATTTACTGAGCCTGACGCCATGTTCTTTGATAGTGTTAAAACCATCCTATTAGCTGAGAGCGTAGAGCTCCCAGAATGCACCCTGCTCCAAACAGGGATCTGTTGTCTGTAAACAAGATACATGGTGCACACCACCATTGGTAACACTTCCCTGACAACACACACACACTTACTCTGTGCTCAGGAACACTTCGTATGCTGATGACTCAACACTACACACGTCAGCTACTACAACAAATAAAATTACTGCAACACTTAACAAAGAGCTGCAGTCAGTTTTAGAATGTGTGGGAAGAAATAAGCTAGTCCTAAATATATATAAAAAAAAACTAAAAGCATTGCATTTGGGACATATCATTCACTAAACCCTAAACCTCAACTAAATTGTGTAATGACTAATGTGGAAATCGAAACTGCTTGGTGTAACCCTGGATTGCAAACTATCATGGTCAAAACATATTGTTGCAACGGTAGCTAAGATGGGGAGATGTCTCTCCGTATCGCTATCAACAAAACAAGTCCTACAGGCCCTAGGTTTGTCGCACCTGGACTATGGTCAAGTGCCACAAAAAGGGACAAGCAAACTACAGTTGGCCCAGATCAGAGAAGCACGGCTGGCCCTTAAATGTACATGGAGAGATAACATCAATAACATGCATGTCAATCTCTCCTGGGTCAAAGTAGAGGAGAGAGTGACTGCATCACTACTTGTCTTTCTGAGAGGTATTGACATGTTGAAAGCACCAAGCTGTCTGTTTAAACGACTACAGCTCAGACAACCATGCATACCCCACAAGATATACCACCAGGCGTCTCTTCACAGTTCCCAAGTCCAAAACAGACTATAGGACACTCACAATACTACATAGAGCCATGACTACATGAAACTCTATTCGACATCAAGTAACTCATGCAAGCAGTAAAATCAGATTTAAAAAACAGATAAAACTACATGTTATGGAACAGCATGGACTGTGAAGAGATATACACACAGGCACACACGCATACGCATACGCATATCAAATTTATTTATAAAGCCCCCCTTACATCAGCTGATGTCACAGAGTGCTGTACAGAAACCCAGCCTAAAACCCCAAACAGCAAGCAATGCAGGTGTAAAAGCACGGTGGCTAGGAAAAACTCCCTAGAAAGGCCAAAACCTAGGAAGAAACCTAGAGAGGAACCAGGCTGTGAGGGGTGGCCAGTCCTCTTCTGGCTGTGCCGGGTGCAGATTATAACAGAACATGGACAAGATTTTAAAATGTTCATAAAACAGGCAGAACAGTTGAAACTGGAGAAGCAGCACGGCCAGGGACATCTCGGGACATCAAGGAGTCATCAGGCCAGGTAGGCCTTGAGGAATGGTCCTAATGCTCAGGTCCTGAGAGAGAGAGAGAGAGAGAGAGAGAGAGAGAATTAGAGAGAGCATACTTAAATTCGCACAGGACACCAGATAAGAGAAGAAATACTCCAGATATAACCGGCGGACCCTAGCCCCCCGACACATAAACTACTGCAGCATAAATACTGGGGGCTGAGACAGGAGGGGTCGGGAGACACTGTGGCCCCGTCCGACGATACCCCCGCATACACATGCGAACACACATACTCTACACACACGTACATTATAATATTGTTATATTGCTTTATTATGGATTTTGTATTGTAGATATGTTGTGGTAAAGTAGTGTGTAATAATGTGTTGATTTTGTGTGTAATTGCCTTAGTCTTTTTTGGACCCCAGGAAGAGTAGTTGCTGCTTTGGCAGGAACTAATGGGGATCCGTAAAAAATACAAAATAATTACATCACGACACACACACACACAATTAAGCTGCTTTGGAGAGTTGAAAAAAGGGAGGACAGCTGGGAGAAAAAGGCGAAGCGAGATGTTTCACTCTTGCCCAAATCTTTGCAAAATAAGCCAAATGTGTTTCTATGGGCTTATTTTGGATCGAAGCTTGTTGCCTGTCTTCCCGCCTTTGGGACAATGACTCCCATTGTTAGGGCACAGAGACATGAGCATCTCATCATTATATACAGATCTCTGAGGAGAGCAATGAATAGAGAGGCTGAATCCAAAGGACATGGAACTATCATTCTCTTGTCTCTCCCATCCTTTGAGGGGAAAGATTTAATGCAACACCAGGTTTGCTGGTCATCTGCCTAATATACCTTGCTTTTAAAGGGGCAATCACCAGTTGCTACATCCATTTTTATAAATAATGGCATATAACCATTGATTCTTGAAGAATATCATTTATAAATGACTCATCAAATTAATGCGAGTGTAATGAAATGCTTATGCTTCTACTTCCGACAGTGCAGTAATATCTAACAATTCCCCAAATCTTTGCAAAATAAGCCAAATGTGTTTCTATGGGCTTATTTTGGATCGAAGCTTGTTGCCTGTCTTCCCGCCTTTGGGACAATGACTCCCATTGTTAGGGCACAGAGACATGAGCATCTCATCATTATATACAGATCTCTGAGGAGAGCAATGAATAGAGAGGCTGAATCCAAAGGACATGGAACTATCATTCTCTTGTCTCTCCCATCCTTTGAGGGGAAAGATTTAATGCAACACCAGGTTTGCTGGTCATCTGCCTAATATACCTTGCTTTTAAAGGGGCAATCACCAGTTGCTATATCCATTTTTATAAATAATGGCATATAACCATTGATTCTTGAAGAATATCATTTATAAATGACTCATCAAATTAATGCGAGTGTAATGAAATGCTTATGCTTCTACTTCCGACAGTGCAGTAATATCTAACAATTCCCCAACAACTACCTAATACACACAAATCTAAAGGAGTGAATGAGAATATGTACATATAAGTATATGTAGGAGCGATGGCCGAGCGGCATAGGCAAGGTGCAGTAGATGGTATAAAATACAGTATATACATGTGATATGAGTAATGTAAGATATGTAAACATTATTAATGTGGCATTATTTAAAGTGGTATTGTTTAAAGTGACTAGTGATCCATTTATTAAAGTGTCCAGTGATTGGGTCTCAATGTAGGCAGCCTCTCTTAGTTAGTGATTGCTGTTTAGCAGTCTGATGGCCTAGAGATATAAGCTGTTTCCCAATCTCCCGGTCCCAGATTTGATGCACCTGTACTGACCTCGCCTTCTGGATGGTAGCGGTGTCAACAGGCAGTGGCTCGGGTGGTTGTTGTCCATGATGGTCTTTTTGGCCTTCCTGTGACATCGGGTGCTGTATGGTGTTATGGAGGGCAGGTAGTTTGCCCCCAGTGATGCGTTGTGCAGACCGCACCACCCTCTGGAGAGCCTTGCGGTTGAGGGCGGTGCAGTTGACGTACCAGGCTGTGGTACAGCCCAACAGGATGCTCTCGATTGTGCATCTGTTGCGCCATCTTCACCACACTGTCTGTGTGGGTGGACCATTTCAGTTTGTCTGTGATGTGTACGCCCGGAAACGTAAAACTTTCCACCTTCTCCACTGCTGTCCCTTCGATGTGAATAGGGGGGTGCTCCCTCTGCTGTTTCCACAATCATCTCCTTTGTTTTGTTGACGTAGATTGAGAGGTTGTTTTCCTGACACCACACTCCGGTGCCCTCACCTCTTTCCTGTAGGCTGTCTCGTCGTTGTTGGTGATCAAGCCCACTACTGTTGTGTCGTCTGCAAACTTGATGATTGCGTTGGAGGCGTGCATGGCCACGCAGTTGTGGGTGAACAGGGAGTACAGGAGAGGGCTGAGCACACACCCTTGTGGGGCCCCAGTGTTGAGGGTCAGCGGCCCGTCAGAAAGTCCAGGACCCAGTTGCACAGGGCGGGGTTGAGACCCAGGGCTTCCAGCTTGATGATGAGCTTGGAGGGCACTATGGTGTTGAATGCTGAGCTGTAGTCAATGAACAGCATTCTTATTCTCATGAGCTTAGTTCAACTGTTGTACCCCATCAGAACCCCAAAAATAAGCTTGTTATACTCCAATGTTTGTAAACAACCACTATATTGCCTCAACACATGGTCAGAACTATGATGTTGATATCATGGATGGTGGTTACATTTCTCCAGGCCCATCCCTCAGCTTTTTACTGAAACAGGGGCTGCTATTGTTTCTACAGCTGATTGTCACTTGAAAGGGAAGTGTGCATCTTCAGGTTCCAATGATTGAAAAATTGAATAAGAAATTACAGACGAATTGTAATTTTTTTGGTGGCACCGACTGGTAAGATGCTTCAGGAGGGTGGTCACGTGTGCTAGAAATGCGGAGGTCCTTGGTTCGAGCCTTGGTTTGAGCGGAATTAGGAGGACGTGGTACTCTAAGCAAGCAGCGTGATGTCCGTTACACACACACGCACAAGCATGCATGGACACGTGTACGACTGAGGAACATAGTTCTGCCTACTCTCAGGTCTTAAAATAATGACATTACACACACACAGTCTGACAGGAAACTAATTAGAAAGTAGGAGACCATAGCAACCAACCTGCACCGCTGCTCAGTGAGAGAGAGTGAGAGAACGATGTAATGAGTGGGGGGAGAGGGTTATATGGTTACGTGATGTATTGACACAGCAGTGTCTGGGCCATGACAGAGAGGTGACTGTATTGATTAAATGCTCTCCTGCTGTTTTGCTGCCTCATTATTCCATCAATCAGTGATCTGAGGTTAGCATTATTAACAGCCAGGGAGCACCACACACAGAGATTGCCTCTCTGTCTCTCTGTTTCTGACCTCAACCAAAGACCACAACCCAATCACTAACGGGAGCTGTTCTGTTTGGTGTGCCATGGGAGGTTAGGTTAGAGAACATTGGTTCAGCAGAGGGTAGTTACATATTCACTTTCCTCTGTCCAGAAAGTCTGATCGTTATGCTCTTTCACCTCAGGGATTATGGTTAGTGGTTCAAATCGTATAATGTGGTCGTAGCCTGTAGAGTGGGATTCTTCTAAGTATTAAGGACATGGTGTTGTTTGAGTAACTTTGCCTTGGATCTGAAAACTTGTGTTATTTATTTAACCCTTATTTTACCAGGTAAGTTGACTGAGAACACATTCTCATTTACAGCAACGACCTGGGGAATAGTTACAGGGGAGAGGAGGGGGGGATGACTTGTACCTCAGTGGGCTTACATGGTCTGGAGTGATACACAGCAAAAAACAGGGTTCGATACCCTGTCATTTACATACATGTATGCCTTGTTTGACCCTCTCTCTCTCTCTCTCTCTCTCTCTCTCTCTCTCTCTCTCTCTCTCTCTCTCTCAGGTACTGGTCTCTCTCCCTCTCCCTCTCTCAGGTCCTCAGCGCCATGAACAAGATGAAGAACTTTAAGCGACGTTTCTCTCTGTCCGTCCCTCGCACCGAGACCATAGAGGAAAACGAGTTCACTGAGCAAATCAACCAGCTCAACATCCAACACACTCAGGGTAAGACCTCTAACACTGCCTTGACTGCCCAATACTGCCTGTCCAACACTGTGCAATGACGCACAGCAAATCGTCTCCTATGTCCTTCTTGTAACCAGTGGGTCTTGCTGTTATGAGCGTTGCTAATGAATGACAGTGTATTGGGACTATATTTAGAAACAGGAAGCTCAAAGTCCTGATCCCAGATCTTACACTACTTCCTCCTCCATTCCTCCCTGCATTAATTTATTCATCCCTTTATTAATGGATCAGGCCATTTTTGGATCCGTTTGTAATCAAACCAGCCCAGTCATCTCTGTACCAGCCCCACTCTGTCCCCACAGCCTGTATGTCACTGATTTCCAGCTAAGGGAAGGCTGCAATTTGATGAGGTTAGGACACACATTTACACAAGCTCCGAGTGGAGAGATAGAAGCAGAAAGAGAGGTGTGTGTGTGTGTGTGTGTGTGTGTGTGTGTGTGTGTGTGTGTGTGTGTGTGTGTGTGTGTGTGTGTGTGTGTGTGTGTGTGTGTGTGTGTGTGTGTGTGTGTGTGTGTGTGTGTGTGTGTGTGTGTGTAAGAGAGGACCGAGTGAGAGAGAGGGAGAAAGACCGAGAGAGAGAGAGGGGCGGAAGAGTGAGACGGGGTGCTGGGAGCTGAGGCTGATGGGAATTAGCAGTGTTCAAGACACATTTATACAAGCCAATCTCCCTCGCTGTAGGCCACTGGGTCAGAGCAAAAACCATCCTCTCATCTGGCACTAGTCTGCCCTGCAGCAGTGAAAGAAAACCTTTTAACCATTGTGTTCTGGTGTTCATAGTGTTCTTTAGGGTCTCTGTCAATCCAGACATTCTACCCTTCACAACCCCTTATTCCACCACGGCCTCTTTCAGACAATAACTGAACAAAGATTTCATGAAATAATCATTGATTTCTGCCACAGTGAATCAGGGCGATGCTGTCCAACTTTCTGTCCATGTTTAGAGATTGATGGACTTGGCTGACATTTTTTCCAGGATTAACCACATTACCTAACATTCCTTTCAACTCCTAATGAGGTTGGGATACAACATCAGCAACACAACATTTCCTAGACTCTCAAAGAATGTTTTTTCACATCAAGATACAGTTCAATCATATTCCCTGACACTGAAATACCAGAACACACAAAAAGCTTGTCACATGCATCAGAGCAGCTGTCTTTACAGTGGTCATATATTCATTGTTTCTAAAGGATCTTTATTGCAAACAAAAAAGAGAAAACACAATCAGCTCGCAGATCAGAATGACTATATATATATATATATATAGTTGTAAATCCTTAAGGCAGTTTTATCAACATAATATCTCCTTCAGTCGCCTGTCTCTGTAGGTAAGTAAAAAAAGTCAATTAGTCACGTCTGAGTGAGATAAATAAATTCATTATCGTACCTTACAGGCTAACGTGTGTGTACCAGGGGAGGCCTCCCGTCCACCTACCAGTCTAATCTTTAAGTCAATCTAATACAGCAACCTAGTTTACAGTGCCTCGGGAAGTATTCAGACCCCTTGACTTTTTCCACATTTTGTTAGGTTACAGCCTTATTCTAAAATTGATTAAATCGTTTTTCCCCTCAATCTACACACCCCATAATGACAAAGCAAAAACATTTTTTTAGATAAAAATAAAACTGATATCACATTTACATAAGTATTCAGACCATTTACTCAGTACTTTGTTGAAGCACCTTTGGCAGCAATTACAGCCTTGAGTCTTCTTGCGTCTGATGCTACAAGCTTGGCACACCTGTATTTGGGGAGTTTCTTCCATTCTTCTCTGCAGATCCTCTCAAGGTTGGATGGGGAGCGTTGCTGCACAGCTATTTCCAGGTCTCTCCAGAGATGTTTGATCGGGTTCCAGTCTGGGCTCTGGCTGGGCCACTCAAGGACATTCAGAGATTTGTCCCGAAGCCACTCCTGCGGTGTCTTGCCTGTGTGCTTAGGATCGTTGTCCTGTTGAAAGGTCAACCTTCGCCCACTTTAAGGTCCTGAGCCCTCGGGAGCAGGTTTTTCTCAAGGATCTCTCTGTCCTTGGCTCCGTTCTTCTTTGCCTCGATCCTGACTAGTCTCCCAGTCCCTGCCACTGAAAAACACCCCCATAGCATGATGCTGCCACCACCATGCTTCACCGTAGGGATGGTGCCAGGTTTCCTCCAGACATGATTCTTGGCATTCAGGCCAAAGAGTTCATTGTTGCTTTCATCAAACCAGAGAAACTTGTTTCTCATGTTCTGAGAGTTTTTAGGTGCCTTTTGGCAAACTCCAAGCGAGCTGTCGTGTGCCTTTTACTGAGGAGTGGTTTCCGTCTGGCCACTCTACCATAAAAGCCTGACTGATGGAGTGCTGCAGAGATGTTGGTCCTTCTGGAAGGTTCTCCCATCTCCACAGGGGAACTCTAGAGCACTGTCAGAGTGACCATCAGGCTCTTGGTCACCTCCCTGACCAAGGCCCTTCTCCCCCGATTGCTCAGTTTGGCCAGCTCTAGGATGAGTCTTGGTGGTTCCAAACTTGTTCCATTTAAGAATGATGGAGGGCACTGAGTTCTTGGGGACCTTCAATGCTGCAGGCATTTTTTGGTACTCTTCCCCAGGTCTGTGTTTCGACACAATCCTGTCTCTGAGCTGTACGGACAATTCCTTCGACCTCATGGCTTGGTTTTTGCTCTGACATGCACTGTCAACTGTGGGACCTTATATAGACAGTTGTGTGCCTTTCCAAATCATGTCCAATCAATTGAATTTACCACAGGTGGACTCCAATCAAGTTGTAGATACATCTCAAGGATGATCAATGGAAACAGGATGCACCTGAGCACAATTTCGAGTCTCATACCAAAGGGTCTGAATACTTATGTAAATAAGGTATTTCTGTTTGTTTTTTTTATATACATTTGCAAACATTTCTAAAAACCTGTTTTAGCTTTGGCATTATGGGGTATTGTGTGTAGATAGCTGAGGATTTTTTATTGATTTAATCAATGTTAGAATAAGGCTGTAACAAAATGTGGAAAAAGTCAAGGGGTCTGAATACTTTACGAAGGCACTGTATATCCAGCGCAGTTTCAATATATTAAATAATACTTTTTATATGCTGATGGAAAGATAAACATAATGAAATAATTGAATTAGTTCAGATCATCATATCAAACACTGTCATACTAAATTTTACCAGGGCCAGCTAGAGAAGAGTGGAAGACACATCGGTAGAAAACATTGTAGTAGCCTACAACAATAAGCTTCATTAGAAAAGCCACTCTGAGAGGAACCAACAGTCAGCAGACGGCTCCTGTCTGAATTTGAGTTTCCTACCTGGCCATGTGAGAGCCTTTCAGTCTGCCATACATTATTCACTTCATCAGATGTCCTATATTATCTCCCAATTTAGATAGGATAGGACTATAACACACTCTTTTAAATATACACATAGGCTGATGTCTCTGTACCCTCTCATCATAAAGAACAATATTTTTGTGAACACTGTTTTCTTCCTCCTGTACCCGCACACAAACAAAAACACAACTACAAACTAGCTCACACTCACTAACTCTCCTTCTTTGTGGACATGGCCTTACATAAAGACGGGTATTGACATCTTGTGGTCCACTTATTGGATTGTCCTTTTCCAAACAAGCTGTCTTATACCTTTGTGTGTGTGTGCACGTGTCTCGCCGTGACCCCAATTACAAGCAGACAGATCAAAGGGTTGCTGTAACTGTGATATTTAAATGATCAGCCAGATCCCTTTATTTCTTCCCCTCTCGCTCTCTCGTTCTGTGCCCACTCATAGCAGGAGTATTAATCAAACTACAATGTCATCATAGCTATCTTTCTCACCATTCATCTATCACCGCTTCATTCCATCCAATCCCCTCTCTCTCTCTCGCCGTCGTTGATCTCTCTATCTCTATTCCATCTCTCTATCGCTCTTTTGCCCAATACATTTTTTTTCACCTTATTTTTCAAACACTGTTAAGTAAGCTGGTTAGATACTTGCCTCCTGCCTATTAATAATTCACTTTTATTTCAACTAAAATCTACCATCTAAATCTCCATCATCATCATTTGCGTGCATGTACACCAGAAATGGTATCTGTGTTTGAAGACACAAGTGTATCTACTAATAAAAGTAAGGCTGTGGGTCCAGGAATAAATATTCATGGATTAGCTATCTGTCAGAGAGAGAAGGAGACAAGAGAAGGAAACAGAGAAAGAGGAGGGGGCGAAGAGAGGATATTTCCCTCTGTTTAGCCCTATCCTCACATGCTTTTGTTAGCAATCAGTGTCCCCATGGAAACAAGGAGTTAAAGAGCTCACTGCAGACTACATCAAACACCCCAGGAGGCAATCAGCTGAACACACACACACACACACAAACGCGCAGAAGCACAAACACACACTAGCAATGGTCACTGAAATTGTTAAAAGGTTTTAAAAACAATTCTAATAAATGCAACAGTTGGACAATGGATGAACACTTTTTTTTAAACATTTTAGTCAGAGATACTCTTTTCAAGAGTGACTTACAGTAGTGAGTGCATACATGTTCATACCTTTTTCGTACTGGTCCTCCGTGGGAATCGAACCCACAACCCTGACATTGCCAGTGCCATGCTCTACCAACTGAGCCACATGGCACTACATTTTTCAAATTTTGGGAGTTCAGGCATTATATTTAATGGCAAATGGCAACAAAAAAATGATGTACTTGTGTGTGTATATATACTACCGTTCAAAGGTTTGGGGTCACTTAAAAATGTCCTTGTTTTTGAAAGAAAATCAGGCTCATAATGGCTAGAAACAAATAACTTTCTTCTGAAACTGAAGGCTATTCCATGAGAGAAATTGCCAAGAAACTGAAGATCTCGTACAACGCTGAGTAGTACTCCCAGAACAGCACAAACTGCCTCTAACCAGAATAGAAAGAGGAGTGGGAGGCCCTGGTGCACAACTGAGCAAGAGGACAAGTACATTAGTGTGTCTAGTTTGAGAAACAGATGTTTGAGAAACAGACGCCTTACAAGTCCTCCACTAATGACTCCAACCTAACTAGTCCTCCACTAATGACTCCAACCTAACTAGTCCTCCACTAATGACTCCAACCTACCTAGTCCTCCACTAATGACTCCAACCTAACTAGTCCTCCACTAATGACTCCAACCTAACTAGTCCTCCAACCTAACTAGTCCTCAACTAATGACTCCAACCTAACTTCCGACTTCAACTGTATATACAGTGAGTGAAAAAAGTATTTGATCCCCTGCTGATTTTGTACGTTTGCCCACTGACAAAGAAATGATCAGTCTATAATTTTAATGGTAGGTTTATTTGAACAGTGAGAGACAGAATAACAACAAAACAATCCAGAAAAAAAAATAATAATAATAAATTGATTTGCATTTTAATGAGGGAAATAAGTATTTGACCCCCTCTCAATCAGAAAGATTTCTGGCTCCCAGGTGTCTTTTATACAGGTAACGAGCTGAGATTAGGATAACACTCTTAAAGGGAGTGCTCCTAATCTCAGTTTGTTACCTGTATAAAAGACACCTGTCCACAGACACAATCAATCAGATTCCAAACTCTCCACCATGGCCAAGACCAAAAGGCTCTCCAAGGATGTCAGGGACAAGATTGTAGACTTACACAAGGCTGGAATGGGCTACAAGACCATCGCCAAGCAGCTGGGTGAGAAGGTGACAACAGTTGGTGCGTTGATTCGCAAATGGAAGAAACACAAAAGAACTGTCAATCTCCCTCGGCCTGGGGCTCCATGCAAGATCTCACCTCGTGGCGGTGAGGCACGGGGGTGGCAGCATCATAATGTGGGGGTGCCTTGCTGCAGGAGGGACTGGTGCACTTCACAAAATAGATGGCATCATGAGGGAGGAAAATTATGTGGATATATTGAAGCAACATCTCAAGACATCAGTCAGGAAGTAAGCTTGGTCGCAAATGGGTCTTCCAAATAGACAATGACCCCAAGCATACTTCCGAAGTTGTGGCAAAATGGCTTAAGGACAACAAAGTCAAGGTATTGGAGTGGCCAACACAAAGCCCTGACCTCAATCTTATAGAACATTTGTATGCAGAACTGAAAAAGCGTGTGCGAGCAAGGAGGCCTAGAAACCTGACTCAATTACAACAGCTCCCAAGAATGAACCAGACTTGTGGAAGTCTACACTTTTTTTTCTGAGGTTTTGGCTGATTTGTTTTGATTTTCCCATGATGTCAAGCAAAGAGGCACTGAGTTTGAAGGTAGGCCTTGAAATACATCCACAGGTACACCTCCAATTGCCCGAAATTATGTCAATTAGCCTATCAGAAGCTCCTAAAGCCATGACATCATTTTCTGGAATTTTCCAAGCTGTTTAAAGGCACAGTTAACTTAGTGTATGTAAACTTCTGACCCACTGGAATTGTGATACAGTGAATTCTAAGTGAAATAATCTGTCTGTAAACAATTGTTGGAAAAATTACTTGTCATGCAAAAGTAATGTCCTAACCAACTTGCCAAAACTATAGTTTGTTAACAAGAAATGTGTGGAGTGGTTGAACGAGTTTTAATGACTCCAACTGTACCTAGAGGTGTCAGTCGCTGTGGTGGAAGAGACATATCCACTCCAAACACATCCAAAAGCAGTGAGACCAACAATCCATTCACATGCAGGGTCAAACCAAGGCTGAAACACTCCACCATGAGCTGTTCAACGTCCTGAAACAGTTACACATGTACACAATTCCACACAGTATAGCTGATACAGCCTTGTGTAGTGTCCAGACTGAAAGAGTGCTGTGTTGTTGATTCATAAAGAGTAATTGTCCACTCAATCTGTTGTGTACAACACTGAAGAGCATAGATTGTTAAAGCAAGCCTGTTTGTGTGTGTGTGTGTGTGTGTGTGTGTGTGTGTGTGTGTGTGAGGCTACAATATGTATTTATCAGTATCTGTGTTTTACATTTTCTATAACACAAAAGTGTATGTTGTCTCTCTCTCTGTCTGACCTGCAGCACTGACTCCAGACAGCCTGACCCTGCCGTCGCTGCACCCTGAGGCCAGTCCCAGTCCAGTGAGCCCTGAGCCAGCCACACCCGGAGCACAGTCCCCCTCCCAGCTCCAGTACCGCAGCAAAGCACCACACCGACGCTTCTCTATGGAAGTGAGACAGGGAGGGAGAGTTGGGAAGAAGGAAAAATTTGTATAGTATAGCTCAAAACACCAATCTGAAAGGAACTGCTGAGAGAGACACTAAGTAAATATAGCCTCCTGTACAAATGAGGTAACACATTACTTGAAGGGGGTATACATAAGGCATTCATAAAACCGTTATGAAACCAGTCATAACACCATTATGATATCATAAGTGCTACTGACTGGGTTCCTCTCCTCCCTCTCCAGGCTGAGTGGCCATAACTTCCTCTCAGACTCAGAACAGCAGTAGCTGCTACACAGCCCACAGGGAATTACAAGCCATCATCTGAATTTTCTTTCTTTACCGTCTCTCGCTTTATTTCTTCCTCTTCTTTTTTGCTTCCACTAAACCCAGCTGTGACAGATACCTTTAGTGAGAGAATTCAGCCGTCTTACTTTTCAACAAAAATAACTGCAAAGAGCGACTCAGTCACAAATGCATGTTTGTGCACGCACGCACAAACGAGCACAAACACCCTGGGGAAATTCACATACACACAAAAACTTTATTTTAGACAGTTCCAGACGTGTATTACAGGGGGAAGTGTGAAATAGTCACTCACAGGAGAAACTGTGTCAGAGGGCGAGAGACTGGGAGAAAAGATTCATTGAACAGAGGTTTGATTAATCTCGGCCTATATTCAAACAGGTCACCATTCATACAGAATAGACTCACAGAGAGAAGATGACATTCTCAAACCAATGGTTGTCTAATCATCCCTAGCTTTAAATAGCCACAATCCCTCCTCACCTGTGATCTGGCAGGTGAGGCGATGAACATTCTGGTGCAATGTGTCATTGATCATGTGAGAATATTGCCCATTTATGATTTATGTATATTGACAAATAATGATTGATTATATGTGAGTGTTGCATATTGATGACAGATTATTGATTCTCTGCAGGACGTAAGTAAGCGTATGTCTCTGCCCATGGACATCCGCCTTCCTCCAGAGTTCCTCAAGAAGCTGCAGATGGAGAGAGAGATGGAGAGTGAGAACAGCTCTCTTCCCTGCAAACCCCTCAGCCGCATGTCCCGACGGGCTTCACTGGTTAGTACCTCGTACCCCTACTGTATACCTCATACCTCTATACCCTAATACACCATACCCTAAATCAAACCCCTCAAACACATGTCCATACGGGCTTCACTGTTCAGTATCACAAACCTGTACCACTATATACCGTAATACACCCATACCTCAATACACTAAATCAAACCACTCAGACGCATGTCCTGACGGGCATCACTGGTCAGTACCCTGTACCCCCTTATACCCCAATAGCCTAATATACCCATACCCCAATACCCAGTAGGCTACCGCCTATACCCAATATCACAGTATTCCAATACCGTGATCCCTAAATCATATGGTCATAACCATACATATATCCCTTTACCAGCCATAACCCTACAGCACAGTTACCCTACACATAACTAACCAATATCCCAATACTGTAATAATACCCTATTGCCCTAACCTTATGTGTTTTTCCATGCAGTCTGACATTGGCTTTGGAAAGCTGGAGACGTACGTGAAACTGGGCAAACTGGGAGAGGTAAGTGTGTCGCTATGGTCATGCTCTTTCAGCTGCAGTTCAAGGCACACATCCAGCTGATGTAATAGGTTCAGGATACAGAGAATAGCATGTGAAGAAAAGAAAGGAGAAACTTGAAAGTATAGGCATGTGGGTATTCCCAGTGTGTGGGTATTCACCTTCCCTTTTACCTCATCTAGATCCCTTAAGAAAGTCTAACAGGAGACAAGTGAGTCAACACAGTCTCTGGGGACCTACTGGGTTACACCAATCTACAATAGCTGGATAGGTGTAAGCAATCCCCCTACTTAGTTTTCTTCATATGTCTTACACCTATTCAGTCCTGCCAGATCTGTGAAGGGGAGAGAACATGGGCGTCATCCGGGTGGGAGCAGTGTTCTGGAATGTATTGCAGTCTAGGTCATCTCAAACCAGAGGGGGGAGTTAAGACAGTGTGTTTACAGTAAACTAACAGAACCAATGAATGGTCAACCATGACTGCTCCTCCACATAACAATGTGGTCCTCTTTAAATACCTTACATCCTGCCATGAAACAAGTCAGTGTTTCAAGAGAGACAGCAATGACATAAAGCTACCTGGTAGCCAAATTAACCTTACCCCTAACCATAACCTATTAAGAATAAGGTTATGGGGTAGGGTTAGACTCAGTAGTTAAAAGGGTCAAGGTTAGACATTTGGCATTGACTATTCCTTCCTGTTTCCTATTTCCTGTTTCAATTTTGTTCCTGTGTAGGGGACGTATGCCACCGTTTTTAAGGGGCGGAGCAAACTGACCGAGAACCTGGTGGCGCTGAAAGAGATTAGGCTAGAGCACGAGGAGGGAGCACCCTGTACAGCTATAAGAGAAGGTAACACACAGCACCCTATACAACCATCAAACCTCTCTCCTAACCTCTATTCACCCCTCATCACACCACACATACCCACAAAAGTGTTCCAACAGGGCTCTCAGTTCGGCTTTCAACTTACTCTAGAAAGTTGGAATAGTAGAATGCACGAGATGGGTAGTGCATCATCATGTCAGTCATTGCATACTATGAATAACATGATGATACTTCTATTTATAACTTGTCATCAATGTCCAGCTCAACTAGCCCATGTCAGCTAACATTTTTTAGACAGGTTTTTTTAGCCCATAGATCACTCAAATATCACATGAACACACATAAGACATGGCAAAATGTGTAGAATTGCAGGAAATGTGCTTTAAAAACGCAACATTTTCTCTGCACCCCATGACAAACATGTGTAGAATTGCAGAAAATAAGTTTTAAACATGCAACATTTTCTCTCTGCCAACAAGAACAGTGTGAACAGTTGTGTCATGAACAGTGCTTGTGTCCATAGAAATGGACGTGACGCCACCCAGTGGAGTTAAAATGTAATTACCATCCAACCATTTTCTCTGTCTCTGCAGTGTCTCTACTGAAGAACCTAAAACACGCCAACATTGTGACACTGCATGACATCATACACACAGAACGCTCCCTCACTCTTGTCTTTGAGTACCTAGTGAGTAGTTCAAACATCTTTCAAATACTTTGAGCAGTTTAATAATCCGTATCTTATTTTTTACATAGCTTCATGTTCATATTAAATAGTGTTTGTCTGTGTGTCTCTCAGGACAGTGATCTGAAACAGTACCTGGACAACTGTGGAAACCTGATGAGCATGAACAACGTCAAGGTTAGTCCCCAGAGCCATAGAGTTCGGCCACCTTTTAGAACGGACGCCATGTTGTTGCCATTGAGCATTCCATTTATCCATTCATGACAAGAATTTGGATTCTAATTTTAGAAGTTCAGTAACATACTGTAGCATTGTTTAAAATTAAGAGAAATTCCATGAATTGCTATTGGTCAATACTGCTCATGGAGAGCTAACATGGCTGCCGTATGGAATTATTTGATTGTACTGTATCATGTAAATGCATCATAAAGCAGAAACCTCAATGTCCTAACTCTCTAAATATATGGCTCTTGTCACCCCTACTGAGCACAGTTCATCATTATCTTCTCTCTCTCTCTGTAGATCTTTATGTTCCAGTTGTTACGTGGTCTGTCCTACTGCCATAAGAGGAAGATCCTTCACAGAGACCTCAAACCTCAGAACCTGCTCATCAATGACAAGGGAGAGCTCAAACTAGCTGACTTTGGTATGACATGCACGCACACACATACAGATAGTCTCCCCATACAGATAGATACACAGACATTGGTAACTTAGCAACCTTTTCAACACCCATTCGGCATGTAGATCACCAGATCAGTAGATAACGTTCCCTCTCGGAGATGCAGCTCATGACTGTTTGTTTGATTGGTCAGGTCTGGCACGGGCCAAGTCTGTCCCCACTAAGACCTACTCCAATGAGGTGGTGACTCTATGGTACCGCCCCCCTGAAGTACTTCTGGGTACCACAGAGTACTCTACACCCATCGACATGTGGTGAGTAGTACACTACACATATGCACACAAATGCACACGCACACACAGACCTCCATTCTGACTCAGAGACAGAAGCATTTCAGCAAACCTCTACGTGTCTGTCACATTGATTAACCTTCACTAACAACAATGGAAACCTAAATGAGGGAATCCATGTTTTGATCAGATGTGTTGTCCACACTACACATGATCACAGCAACATAGCTAAGCTGTTCCTTCACTTAACTCACATGTAAGCCATCACTCCTGATATGAGCAATCACCATGGTGATCATTTCTGCATCACATAAATTTACCTTGAATCTACAAAGGCAACACAATACAGAAACTTTCAACTAATTTGCAACACATTATTTTCATCAGTGGATGGGTCTCAATCGGAGCAGAGACCCCTAGTGATAAACAAAGGACATCATTGTACTCTATTACACCTTGGCTCGTACACAGGCTTGCTCTTTGATTTCAGTGTGTGTCACTGTTCTACTGACAAATCTCCCGCTGTATTTCAAATAAAGTTTTATTTGTCACATGCTTTGTAAACTAACAGTGAAATGTTTACTCATGTGTCTGTGTGCATCGGTGTGTGTGTGTACATGGTGGTCTGGACCATGTGATGTGAGTCCATCAGAGTGAGTGTGTGTGCGGCACCAGGGGTTTGTTATTTCCATACATACTGTGAAGCATTACCACCTCCCTTCAGGCATTAGTCTCCAAAGATCATGTTGGACATGTTCCAGAACATCAAAACTGTGATGTATCATGGGTCAATTGTGAATGACTATTTGTAGATCAGTCAATCTGCTATGTCGAACGACCCCTTTCACTTTCCATTTCAATCCTCTGTGTCTGTGCTTCCTGTGTGTGTGTTAAAGGGGCGTGGGCTGTATTCTATTTGAGATGGCGACGGGTCGTCCCATGTTCCCCGGCTCCTCAGTGAAGGAGGAGCTGCACTTAGTCTTCAGAATCGTTGGTAATTCTATTCTTTCATTTATACCACTGGGCAATCGTGCTGGTAACTAGATTCAAAGACATACAGACAACCCCCAATACAGAATATGAAGCATTTACATTAACCTTAATCTCTCTCTCTCTCTCAGGCACCCCAACAGAGGACAGCTGGCCAGGTATCTCCAATAATGATGAGTTCAGATCCTACATGTTCCCCAAGTACAGACCTCAGCCACTCATCAACCACGTGCCTAGGTAACACAACCACAGCATTATCGCAATAAGACCACTCACCAACCACTAGCTCAGGTAACACAAACCACAACCCAGTAACATAACCACAATCTATTGTCCTCTCCAGGCTGGATACTGAGGGGATTGACATGCTAACTGCTCTACTCCTGGTAAGAAACACTTACAGCAACCTGTAACCACTAGTGTTAAATACCAAACCTTTATTCTGGTGTTGTGTGTATTTCCCTGTGTTATTTCAGTATGACACTAGGACCAGACTCTCAGCTGAAGCATCTCTTAGACACCCCTACTTCCTCAGCCTGGGAGAAAACATCCACAGCCTCACAGACAGTAAGACACACACATTAAATGTATTTGACTTCAATCATGTGGTGAGAATTATGTATTAAGTGGAAATGTATGTTTTGTGCTTCATGCTCTCTCTCTCTCTCTCTCTCACTCCCCCTCTCATTGTTCTCTCTCACTCCCTCTCACGCTCTCTCTCTCACCACTCCCCCCTCTCTAGCCTCCTCAGTGTTTTCCCTCAGAGAAATTAAACTGCAGAAAGACCCAGGCCACCGCAGCTCAGTGTTCCAGCCTCCAGGTACAATACAGTACAACAAATACAGTACTACTCCCATAAACCATCACAATAACAACTACTGCAAATAAACCATGAAATATGTTCAGTTCATTCATGTGATCCTCCCGTTCTCTTTACCAAACCCAGGTCGGGGAAAGAACAGAAGGCAGAGCATATTCTAATGGACGACCAGCCGATGGAGTGCAGACAGGGAGAGAAACCCTCAAGGAGGAATCGGCTTTGAAGACAAACACACTCCAATCCCTCATACAGAAATGCAAACACAAACATCCAGGTCACATCAGAGTCTAATCTCAAAGGTCTTTCCTGGTTAAATAAAGGTTCAAGTTAAATTTACACAAACACACACATCTAATCCTCTCCCTCCCCAGAACAGAGGATGGATACAGACAGGGTTTCTGGGAATACACTCAGAACCCTCTCCCTCTATATGAGCATTCTACTGTCATGTTTCTGGGACTGACCAGGAAGTATCTCCCATTCTCCTACAAAGTCCCCTTCCAACTCAGCCCCATGCAGACACCCAAGCTAACCAATCACTCTGCAAGTTTCAATGATCTCCACTTCTCCCTTCCTCCTCTCCTTCTGTTCATGTCCTCTTGTAATAAAATAACACAGAGTTAGCACCTTGCAACACAACCACCATCTGAGACCAAAACTCTAAATCCAAACGAAATCTGAATGGTTGGGGAAGAGTCCATTTACGACAAACCTGCCTCTACATACAGTGAGGGAAAAAGGTATTTGATCCCCTGCTGATTTTGTATGATTGTCCACTGACAAAGAAATGATCCGTCTATAATTTCAATGGTAGGTTTATTTGAACAGTGAGAGACAGAATAACAACAAAAAAATCCAGAAAAACACGTGAACATTTTTATCAATTGATTTGCATTTTAATGAGGGAAATAAGTATTTGACCCCTCTGCAAAACATGACTTAGTACTTGGTGGCAAAACCCTTGGCAATCAGAGGTCAGACGTTTCTTGTAGTTGGCCACCAGATTTGCACACATCTCAGGAGGGATTTTGTCCCACTCCTCTTTGCAGATCTTCTCCAAGTCATTAAGGTTGAGGCTGACGTTTGGCAACTCAAACCTTCAGCTCCCTCCACAGATTTTCTATGGGATTAAGGTCTGGAGACTGGCTAGGCCACTCCAGGACCTTAATGTGCTTCTTCTTGAGCCACTCCTTTGTTGCCTTGGCCGTGTGTTTTGGGTCATTGTCATGCTGGAATACCCATCCACGACCCATTTTCAATGCCCTGGCTGAGGGAAGGAGGTTCTCACCCAAGCAGGGGAACCTTGCGGGCGCTGCAGGATTTCAGTCCTTCACTGCGTAGTGTGTAACCAACTGTTTTCTTGGTGACTATGGTCCCAGCTGCCTTGAGATCATTGACAAGATCCTCCCGTGTAGTTCTGGGCTGATTCCTCACCGTTCTCATGATCATTGCAACTCCACGAGGTGAGATCTTGCATGGAGCCCCAGGCCGAGGGAGATTGACAGTTCTTTTGTGTTTCTTCCATTTGCGAATAATCGCACCAACTGTTGTCACCTTCTCACCAAGCTGCTTGGCGATGGTCTTGTAGCTCATTCCAGTCTTGTGTAGGTCTACAATCTTGTCCCTGACATCCTTGGAGAGCTCTTTGGTCTTGGCCATGGTGGAGAGTTTGGAATCTGATTGATTGATTGATTGCTTCTGTGGACAGGTGTCTTTTATACAGGTAACAAACTGAGATTAGGAGCACTCCCTTTAAGAGTGTTATCCTAATCTCAGCTCGTTACCTGTATAAAAGACACCTGGGAGCCAGAAATCTTTCTGATTGAGAGGGGGTCAAATACTTATTTCCCTCATTAAAATGCAAATGCGTTTTTCTGGATTTTTTTGTTGTTATTCTGTCTCTCACTGTTCAAATAAACCTACCATTAAAACTAGAGACTGATAATTTCTTTGTCAGTGGGAAAACGTACAAAATCAGCAGAGGATCAAATACTTTTTTCCCTCACTGTAACCACCCCTTGATTTCACCTAGTGGGGATTTCATTCAAATCAGTATTACAGTTTTTGAAATGGCCTTAGTAAAATGTGCTTGAGATTTCTTTCTTCAAAATATGATATAAAGAAACCTATGGGCATTTGCTTTACATTAGTGAATAACACGCGTTTAGTGTTCGTTTCACTGAGTCTCCTATTTGCACAAACCTGAAATCACCTCAGAAGAGGGTTCCTGGACTGGTTCTAGATTAAGATGAAGAAGGATTAGACAAATACCATTACATAATGAACCCGGAATTGCAAATGGAAACCGACTATTCCAATTGGTTTATTCACTTCCATTCACTGGAGCACAAATTCTGATCTCCCACACTTTTCTCTGAAGAGTGCAGTTGTTTCCTCCCCCTGTGAAATGGGCTTGGGAATTCCAATTGGCTCCCAGAGCAGATATAGGCTACTTCCTGAATAATCTGGACATCACTGTCTAATCTGTCTTCATCTCATGCTTGGACTGAGCCTCTCTTCTAACAGTCTCCCCCTACCTCTCAACTAACCTCCTCTCACCTACCTCTCTCCTAACCTAGGGTGCATCTAGTCTTGAGGGGGTTCCTCTTCTCCTCTCATTCATCTAAACTGTTATAAAAAAGACAGGGTCACTGAAAAGCAATTTGAGGTAAGTCTACTAGGATTCAATCTGTTTACACCTCTGTGTCCAGCACATTTACATCTGATGAAAGAAAGGGAACAAGGAGAGGGAGCCACTATAGACTACTCAGATGCAGTTCTCTCTACCCCACACTGGAGACAACGCCAATAATCTTATAGAGCTAACTGTCCTTGTCTCCTTTACTTCCTCACCACCAAACTGAAAAAAAACTGACAGGTAAAAGCAATATGGTGGACAGTTATCCAGTCCTATCAGTTGCCATGAAGGTGATAAGGGAAGGAAGGGAAGCCAAAAGCATTCGGACCCACTGGGAGAGATGGCGTTCTGTGTATTACACTTAAAAACTTCCTGTCTGTTTATTTTAGCAACCTCTGGGGCAGAAGTATTACCCTACTGTATATGTTTTGCTGTGGTAAATTAAGATATTTTAAATACTGTACTGTAATGAAAATAAATAATATATATGTACCTTAAAGGCCCAGTGCAGTCAAAAATGTGATATTCCTGTGTTTTATGTATATTTCCACACTATGAGGTTTGAGTAATACTGTGAAATTGTGAAAATGATGATAATGCCCTTTTAGTGTAAGAGCTGTTTAAAAATACCACCTGTTTACTGCCAGGAGGTAAATTAGTTAATAGACCAATAAAAAAAGAGAGTTCCAAACCTCTCTCCCAATAACAGCTAGTTTTCAGTTTTCCCCTCACTCAAACCACTCCCATACAGTCTTAGCTTCTTAGCAAAGAGCAATTTCTCATTTTGCTATCTGGTTATTTAGATATTAGTTTATTTTTGACAATTTTAATTGACAGCAATCACAGTAAGGTACTTAATTGTAACCCAGAAATTATTTGATATTGAGAAAAAAACATCTGCATTGGACCTTTAAGAGATGTTTTTCTTCTTTCTCAGTGAATTTTATGCCAGATTATACAAGTGATGACTATTAAATGACTGTAGATGATGTCTAAATGTTTTATAAAAGATAAAGTATATTTAGATTTTGTATCAAATGTGATATTCAATATTTTGTGTGATTTATCTACTGCGCTATTATTAAAACCAGAAACTGAATGTATTGTGACTGCCAAGAAGCCAAAAGTGATCAAATAATAAATAACTGATAAATTAATAAATTATATCATTCTGTAGCACAATGACCGTCTCTGATTCAGTACTTATACATAATACGGTCTATGACTGAGTGTCTTCAATCATGACGGGAAATAAATAGAAGCAAGAAAATGTAAAATGTAAAGTGTTCAATAGGTGTCACAATTCCAAATCTGGCCTTTCATACTAACTTGGATATCTAATCATCCATATTTTGTCACTCATGATCCACTTTATGATATTGACCATAACCTGTTTAATAAGATCATGAATCTCGTGATTATAATGCGATTGAGGAAGACCGACAGGAGGCGCAACACAGACCACTAGTCAATGGACAGACCCAGCAAGCGTAAAACTATTCCATAAAAATGCATTACACGGAAAATAACTACAATGGCACTTCATATAACACAGATTGTTGCTAAACAGGCAAATCTAGCGTGGAAGATGCCCTTCTCTCCTACCGAGCAGCACAGTTGAGTTCAGTGATGGACATCAGTCGCCAGAGGAGGGCACTGCGAGTTTGACAGGTCTAGAAGTGTGACGTAACTGGAAGACAAACAACAGTTTATTAAATCAATTTACTAACTATGTGCAGGCATCCCAACTTCGCCAGCCAAATTTAAATAACTTCAGGGGGTTTGTTGTCGGCGAACGTCAAGGTCTCCTTATAACCTTCGTCTCAATTAATTAGATGGTTTCCCTCTCTTAAACAGCTCAAGTGCTCGTCAAGTTAGTAGATGATCTGGTCTGGGCTTTGTTCAAGCGCCACTGGCAGTACACCCTGACCTACTGGAGCGTGTTCTTTAGTTTCGGGCTGTATATTGCGTTCCTGGGGCCGACCATCCTGAACCTGAGGTGTCAGACCCAGTCCACTCTGCAGGAGATCACCTGGGTTTTCTTCGCCCAACAGCTCTCCCTCATGCTGGGGAGCGCCCTAGGATGACTTCAAGAAGACGTGAGTGTCAGATGTCTGGCTACTGGCGTGGCCAATGTGTACCAGCCAGGGTTGGGGTAAATTTAGTTTCTTTGATTTTGAAACTACAACCTGGGATTTGTTTTTCAGCAACAGCAATTAACAGTAGCCCTTCCACTAGTTTTGGTGTGCAGCGGAAGGATTGGCATGTGCAGCGGAAGGATTGGCAGTCATAACATCCACATGGTAGTGTAGTTTGAAGCTATATATTTTTGTCCTTTAAGATCCAGTTATTTGTGAACAACGGATAGAGTAAAAACATTTTTTATATTGTGGTTTATGATATAGGGTAAGACAGTTGTGCTAAACTCTTGAGGCATATATTAGCAGGGGTGCAAATTTCACTGGGGACGGGGAGACATGTGCCCCTCACATTCTAAAATAGCATTTTTATCCCCCCTAGTTTTATAATTGGAATGGGATACAAAACGAGGCAAAGGTGTGCTTTATGACCATGCGGACACCTCAGAGCGGTTGGGTAGGCTGTTTGTCGTGTTTATCCGACAAAAACCCCCACAAAATTACTTCTAAAACTAAAGTTGCGCCCCTGTATATTATTAATATTCTTCAAGAACCAATGGCTATATCATTAATTGAAATGACAATGACCATAGACGGGTTAGCTGACTGTGTCACAAAAATGACACTCATATTTCAATAACCAGGTTTCCATCCAACATTTTTATGAGTGTAAAGTACCGACTTGGTCTCAGAGCATGTCATGTTATTCTGTACGTGAATCCGAGACACTCCATTTAGTAGGATACATTATCTTATGTTTTGTATTGTTACATAAGACAGATGGTTACTTAAGGCAAAATAGTAGTGTGGTTGGGTAGGCGTATAACATGAAGGTCTAGCAACCCAAAGGTAGCGAGTTCAAATCTCATCATGGACAATTTTAGCTAATTTGCAACTTTCCAACTACTTGCTACTTTCCAACTACTTAGCATGTTAGCTAACCCATTTCCTAACCCGAACCTTAACCCTTTCGCTAACCTTTCACCTAACGCTAACCTCAACCCTTTTAGCTAACCTTTCCCCTAACCTTAACCTAACTCCTAACGCCTAGCTAACGTTAGCCACCTAGCTAGAATTCGTAATATATCATACATTAAGCAAATTCGTAACATATAAAACAAATTGTATCATATGAAATGGTTGCTGGACAGCCACAAATTAATACGTAGCATATGAAATGTAACGTAGCATACTAAATGGAGTGTCTCATAAGTACAGAATAATACGAAATGCTCGGAGACCAGGTTGTGCAACCAACCACATGTCTGATAAAAAAATGTAATGACAGGCCTGTTGTAAACAGCAACTTTTTCTGTGAACTTTCCAATTGTCGACAAAACAAAATACAGTAGACAAGGTCCTGGGATATTTTTGTGTCTGTAAAATGTATTATGCAAGAAATTATAATATAAACAAATATTGATATAATATCCATCATATCGAAGTAGACTTGGAGTCTGGTCCTCCCTCTACGACTCGGGAAACCATGCAGTTTATTAGGCTACAGATGACATAAGTTATGATGAACTTCACAGGGTGGTGAAAGTGCATGGTGATGTTGATGCTCCTTTCCAATAAATATCAAGGGTATTATTCTGGTGACATGATTGTCGATGCCTGACTGCCGTTTGACAAATACAAATATTCTGGCTCTTATCCACAATAATCACATCATGTAGACTAGCCTACCCGCACTGTATCTGCAAGCTGTTGGCTAGAGCGCACTTTCCAAGACCAGAGAAGGCACATTTGCTATTTATTTGTGACCACTATCGGTAGAGTTGAAAATGTGATGGAAACACATAACTTAAGTGAAAATGTACATTTTGTGTCCACTACGTCATCACGCACTGATTTTTATTGCCAACATGTCCGTTTGGTGGAAACACACCACTGGTGGAAAAATGTGCATATAAATATGTAGAATTTTTTATGTTGAATAAATGACTGAAAATGTATTTTTCAGAATCTAGACATAATCCATATTTGAGAGATCACTATAAGGAGTATAATGACACCAACATATTATCTATCATGTACTGTTCACAGATCATAGGGTCTTACAGGAGGCATGTATAGGTCTAAAAAGTGCCTAACATTGCCAATTTCATCATAATATTCTCAAAAAGGTTTGTGACAAATGTGGTCCCCCGACGTGGGACGGTTTAGCTAGCGTGCGCTAATGTGATTAACATGACGTTTTAAGTAAAAAATAACATTTCCCAGGACATAGACATATCTGATATGGGCAGAAAGCTTAAATTCTTGTTACTCTAACTGCACTGTCCAATTTACAGTAGCCATTACAGTGAAAGAATACCATGCTATTGTTTGAGGAGAGTGCACAGTTATGAACTTGAAACTGTATCAATAAATCAATTAGGCACATTTGGGCAGACTTGATACAACATTTTGAACAGTAATGCAATGGATCACTGGATCAGTCTAAAACGTTGCACATACACTGCTGCCATCTAGTGGCCAGAATCTAAATTACACCTAGAGTTCTACATCATAATGGCCTTTCTCTTGCATTTCAAAGATGATGGAACATAAAAAATTTAAAATGCATGTGTATTTCTTTTGTATTATCTTTTACCAAATCTTATTCTCCGACATTCATTTCACATTTTCACAAATGTCCAAGTGTTTCCTTTCAAGTGGTATCAAGAATATGCATATCCTTGCTTCAGGTCTTGATCTACAGGTAGTTAGATTTGGGTATGTCATTTTGGGCGATTTAAAAAAATATATATTAAAAAAACATATATTTTTTAAAGGGTCCGATCCTTAAGTTGTTTAAACTCTCTTTCCTCCCAATGAAGTTCCTATATGAGAATTACCATAGCCATCTGAGATACCCCCCAAAATTCTGCTGGTGTGGAATTGCCCAAGTCAAGAATTTACAATTAAACCACAGACTTGATAGACCAGACAAGGTTTAAAGTGCTTTGCTTTTGTTTAAAAGTGTGATACTCATTGGCACAAATTCATTGAGTGCTCTGTTGGTTCTTGCATTAGACAAAGCGCTGACTGGATGGCATCACGGTGTATTTAGTGTTCAGGATATGGGAGGGGTTGCCAAGATGCCAACAATACCTTGTGCAGGCTGAGTGTGAATTTGTCTCAGTGATGCTCATGAATTTGGAAGTTAAGTATTTTGCTTCTGTCACCACCCTAGAACATAACAAATGACTGCCCGCTAAGAACTGCCAATATTGTTCCCGTACCAATGAAGTTTGTTTGAACCAAATTTGTCTGTCTGTCCTTGTGTGACATTCACAGATCTCCAGTCCAATTGTTCTGCTCTGATACGTTTTATGATTTAGTGCCACTGCCACATGACTGGGGTTTAATTACACATACACATGTATCAGAGCTGAGCGCTGAAGAGAAAACAAAATAAAAACAGAGGGGGTGAGAGAGAGCGAGTGAGGGAGAAAGGGGGGTAGAGAGAAACAGGAAGGGAGAGAGAGTGAGCGATGGGAAGAGAGAGCGATTGAGAGGTAGGCAGGGAGAGTGAGAGAGAGAAAAAGAGAGATGTACATATTCTGGTGTTAACACAGCAACTTGCTGTGTTTATTAGGGACCCAGTCTAATGGAATGTTAATTCTCAAACCAGCTCACAGAGCGAGTGGAAAGTTGGCAGGGCAGAGTTGGAGATAGGGCGGGGCTTGCTGTACACTAGGTGCTTCAGGGGGTCTGATAAACTCTGACAAACAGGGTAAATCTGACCGTAGCACTTATCAGTGGGGATTGGGTCAAGGTGACATTCATGCTACAATACTGCCCACGCTAGTAGAGCTGGAGAAACGGCCCCTCGGCTACCCTACCTCTAGCCCTGGGTTAAGGCCAGAGAGGGAGAGCTAAGCAGGCCTGGGCACCGTCACTTCCCAGATGTGACTGGAAGTGGAGAGAGAGAGAGCGAGTGCCAGCAAGGGGGCTCAATTACCTTGTTGTGACTTTACTTTCATTAATCTGATGACTTTATTTATTTAATCCACTAACTACGTTTAATTGTTATCTGATTTTAAATTAATGATGCAACAATTCACTCATTAGGAATTTGGGGCACCAAGGAAGAGGTTGTTTAAAGAGTTACCATCTCCCGAATTAAACTCTAAGGTCTTTACCTATAACATCCATAAAACAGTCAACATATTAATCATAACCTATTATTATATCATCATTCTGAACAGTCGTAACCTTGTGCATCTGCAAAAACCCCAGCCTTACTCATGATTCAGTACGACACCAATTGGTTTAATAATGTATTTACTAGCTAACAAAAAATTTGAAAACAGGATAGCATACACACTTAATACATGACAATATGACGGCTTGTTACAGAGATGGAGAGGGGGGGAAAAGAGAGAGAGAGTAAAAGGGACACTTATCGTGGATACATTTTAGATCGATTCTCACATTTAATCATATACTTTGCACACAAACCGGTGCCCGTTTGGAATAAGAAATCATGAATGTATTTACGTGTTGTGGAAGGACCACCAGAGGGCAGGCTGGGCTCACGGATAGTAGCCCAACCATGCATGTGAGTCAAGGAGACCAGACAATTAAGCACAGCTGACGGTACTAATGACCTATTTTCTTTCTCCTACAAGAGGGAGGAGGTAACCGGGAGAAATAGAAAGGAAAGAGTGCTCCTCCAAAGGGGAAGACATATCTTTTGGGAAGGCGAAGAGGACATGAAGTTAAACTACTTCTGGGGAACGGTCACCAGGAGAGAGGAGCTATCCACGAACGAACCATTAAGACGGTGACAAATCTGTGATTTATGTTATAGTTTAAAGATGATCGTCTTGTGTTCCTCATTGGTCTGAAGAAGATTTGTTTTCCTTGGGAGATTATCATTGATTGTGTTGGAGTGTTTGAGTTGAAAGAAATCCCTCAATAGAGAACTTTGTTCAATTAAGCAAACCTGCTCCTGACTCGTTTATTCCACCTTTCCGCTTTAGAGTAACACCAAATTACTTGGTCCGCTCACAGTGTGCATGCACTTCTTCGCCGTTTATCTCTGTCAGAACCAGGCCTTCTTAGGAAGGATGTGGGTTGGCCTTTCAGCGGCACGCTTGTAAGGCTCTGCTTGTCTGAAAGGGTCCGGACCCGTCTCTTCTACTGTTCACTCTGGAAGACAGCCAGCCGTGTCAACGGTTCCCATTGGTGATGATAGTCGGAGAATACAGGGATTGAGACTCGTAGTAGAATGGGATGGTTTGAAGCATAGTAGGATGGTCCTCTTAGAAGAAAGCGAATCTGACTTAGGACAGCCGTACCAGTGATTGTCTGGGAGTTGAGATCCTTGCCTACACCTCGTGTTGATTATTCAGGATTCAGACCACTTTACACGCACAGCTGCAACCTGGCAATGTTCTGGTCTCAGTGGTGAGGTATTTCTTCACATTGTGTTGAGGTTCAAAGTTCCAACCATTTGAAACATGTAGCTCCCGCTTCACGTTTCCTGGTCTAATGTTAATTTCTGTTGGCAATCCTTTTATGCCCTCTGGCCGAAAGGGAGCAGTTCTGTCAGTCTGACACGCTCTCTGACCTTATCGGGGCATGGCTACACATGCACAGTTTATAGGAGATAAATTCTCTTATACCTCCTAAAATCACATTCCTATCTTAACAAAAATACTTTAATAATTTTTCATATGCCCACTGTATTGGATGGAAACTTGACAGATAAAGGGTATATACTTTCCAAGTTACAGTATTTCGTCCATACAATTTTTAATGACATCACAAAATAAAAAACATGACATTAGTTTTCTATAGTTCCCCACTGACCATTCCCCACGTTCTTATGTTAGAAATATTGTTCCAGTATTCACTTTTTTGAACGTGTTTGAGTTTCGGCGGGAAACAGTCTGTTAACAAAGGACATTCCTTTCCCCAATACTGGAGGGGAAAAGAGAATCCTCTTCTACTTAAATTTACGACAGGGCGTGAGGTTTCAAAACCCCCCACACCAGTTCCCTCTCCCTTCTCCTGTGGGTGAGCGAAGGTCTGGTTACTGTCAGCAATTGCCAGGCTGATCTGGCCCAGTCTGATCCTCACAGGACAGTCATGACAACCTTAAACAGAGGGAGCTATAAATTGTTAACTGTTTTAATTTCTCTCTTTCCCAAAGCCACTGTTACCCAAAAGAGTGCTCTAATATCTCCCTCCTCTTTCCAGGCTCCGCTGCACCCTCTCAGCTCTCTTTGTCTCTAGTCTTGTCATCTCTGTGGTTTTTGCCATAATCCCACTATGCCACCATGTGCTGATGCTTGCTGTTGCCATGGCAATATCTGGCATGGCGATGGGGGTGATTGACACCATCGCCAACCAGCAGCTGGTGAAACTCTACCAGAAAGACTCCGCAGTGTTCCTACAGGTAGGGGAGGGGGATGGAGGAGAAAGTAAGAGGGGGTCAGGTGTATTTTAATCACAAATTGCACTAAAATTATTCTCCCCTCCTATCTCCTCCTCAGGTCCTGCATTTCTTCATAGGGCTGGGTGCGTTGGTGAGTTCCCTGGTAGTAGACCCTTTCCTGTCTGAGGGGAGTTGTGTTCTGGAGGGGAACATGACAGCCAACTCCTCCACTGACCTCCATCACCTTCGCAGCTCTCTGGCAGGCAAAGGGACAACCCCCTGCACAATGTATCCCACCACTACCACCTCCACACAGAGGGCATCATCACCACCAACATCTCCTACGCATTCTGGATCATGTATTTTATTAATGTAAGTGTATAAGCACTTTGTTAGCAGTTAGATTGTTGTGTTGTAGCTGTGGTTGATACAGTAGCTGCAGGTTAGCAGTAATGGCTGGTTGATTTGAATAACAAAACAAAGGGAGATTGTACCACAGGGCAGCTTCCTATAGATCACTGAGATAGATGGCTCTTTTTGAATAGACAGTAACCAGGGAGTCAGAGCTTTTTTTATTAAATTTTTTTCAATTGTGTATGTTCTTTCTCTAGCTGCCTGTGCCTGTAGCAGTGTATTTGTTGATGTACCGTGAGCGGCTGCTCTAACCAAAGCCCTGGTCTGCTGGACAAGGAGAAACTCAGCGAAGAACCAACAGGACCACAACATCCAGGGTAAGACACCTCTCACCCAACCCAGGGGTAAGTCTAACAATACTCCCCTCACACCACCACAGGGTAAGACACCTCACATTTACCAAACCCAATATAAGACACCCCCTTAAATATCCACAACAGCTGCCAGGGTAGAACCCCATAGACACTACAGCCCCATCTCCAAACGTCTCACCAACTAAAACATGGCTAGAACTGGACTGGAATAAAAGCCTGAACACTCTGTAGCTGTCCAGGCCTGGGGTTGAAGAACCCTGAACTAAACATGTCATTCTGTACTATAAATCCAGGTTTTGGGGGTTTGCTTGGCTGCTGTAACTATGGTGATATGAAGGATCGCCCCGCCTCTTACTTCCTCCTCTACATTCTGGGTGGAGCCGTGCTCTTCATCACCAACGGCATCATTGTGAGACTGAACTTTGCCACACACATACATCTGCTCACTATCAACCTACTAATTCCTGTTGTTTGTTTAACCCAGGGTTCCTACACAGGATTCATTTACACCTACGCAGTGTCTCCTCCCCTCTCTCTGCCACACAAGATGGCTGGCTATCTGACTAGTGTGTTTAGGGCATCTGTCACCGCGGGCAGACTAGCATCTATATATCTGTCATACAGATACACACACACACAACAACGACTAATCAATATCAGCCTGGTACAGACACACTTCTGTTTTTGTATACTAGTAGTGTGTGAGTGTTGAAGTGAAACGGCTTTAGATGACGCGTCTGAGAAAGACCTTATTGGAGAGATGATCAAATATTTGAGATTGGTGTATATTTTAAAACAGTCAGGTGGCTACATGGATGTCTTTATTGCACTCTCGTACAATACACACATACAATGTGAAGAGCACGAAACCCAGTTCGAATTCCAGTAAATATATGCAGTAGAATGTTATTCAAAGTCCAGGTATGCTACAGCAAAAACAAGCATTTAGAGGTAGATTACACGTGGTAAATATGCTGATGTCCTCCTTACAACTGTGTTTACAGAAAAGGGCATGGACATATGATAACCAAAATAAATATCTGTACCTCTCTCCCGCTCTTTCTCTCGGTCTCTCTCTGTTTCAGGTGGGGGTGATAGTGGTGCAGTGTCTGCTGTTTATCCTGTACTCCAGCCATGTGTTCATCTTCATGGGGACGTGTGTGTGTTAGGCCTCTTCATCAGCAGTGTGTTCCCCTGCACGGTGGCCCTCACAGAAGATATGGTCTACTATAAAGGGACACACTCAGTAAGAATGATTGTATTTGAGATCATATAGATAGTCTCCTCTCCCTGCGTCAGGTTGTGTTACAACAGTCCTGGTGACCAGTGCTGGTACAGGAGAGATGGTTCTGCAGCTTCTCACAGGTAAGGAACACAGGAGGGTGTGTGTGACTGCTTTTTATGAATAGACTGTGTATACCAGGGATCATCGACAGGATGAATCTTTCTTGAGCGGATGGTCGGGGGACCAGAACATAATGACAAATAATTTGTAGATTGCAAATTGACCGCAAAAAGCCCAATTTTTGACTAAAACAATAATTTCAAACGTTTCTTAAATGTTTAATACAATCACTTGTTTCTCTATCTGTGGGAATACTTACAAACAGGTTTCCAAAATTAAAATCACTCACATTTGGCCCACGGGCCACCAGTTGGGAAACCCTGGTGTACACTGTAGGTGTAATGTGTTTCTGTCTTCAGTTGATCCACAGTAAAGGCAGTCATAGTTTCCTGTTGGTTAGTATGATCTCATCCTGTATCGGATTCACTGTGTTCCTCGGCCTACTCTACATTCAACACCTACACATGAGCTTCTAAGCAGGTACCCGCATACACAGGTTATGAGGAAACTATTTTCGTAAACTAAAACTGTCTTATTTCTCTCTACGGCCAAAGGTGCTAGTAAGGAAATAGCCATGACAGAGAAGTCTTCAAGCGAGTGATGGAGGGAGGCCGGTAGGATGGAACAAGGGACAGAGAGATGAACACTGATAATTTTCTTTTTAAAAGACAGTCAAGGGAAACACAGCGATGACCCAACTATTTAAAATGCCTTGAGGACAGGCAGCAACCACTGGAATTGACTTTCTCCTCCTCTCTTTCAGCTCTCGTCAACACCCAGAGACATTCAAGTTCAACCCAAAGACAATCCCTTCTTACCCAGTATCCACCCTCCGATCAAACAAACTCAGACGGTTGATTCAGATTTAGCTGGCTTTAGATACTTACAATAGTCTATCCACCCAGAAATCAGCTGTTTGGAATTATGAATTTAAGATTTATTTTTGTATGTTAGAACTGGGAAATGTTATGCAGTAGCTGTCTGGATGACTGTGGCATTCATAAACTAGGAGTTGGAGAGTAGATGTTAACTTTGCTTGTTTGTGTATTGATAAAGCATTGCTTGTTCATGTCTTTGTCTTTCTAAATGCTGTCTGACCATGAAACAGTGTAATGCCAGGAATATGCTGAGACCAAAGCCACCTCCATTGACATGCTGCTTCTATAAACTCACGTCAGCTGCTATCCTGCTGGATCCTTGACTGCTCCCAGTGTGTTATAAAGAGCTTTAATGTAGACAATGACCTGTGTGACTCAGGTGGAGAAATGACTTGAGGACAGATGGTGTTGCTATGTGAGCAAGGTGTGGGGGTTGTTACCTCACAGGGCCATCACTAGATAAAAAGTGTGAATTTTTTGAGATACTCCATCGGGGTCTCAATTTACTGTTGAGATAGATTAGTAGAATGAATACACAAGGTGCAATTTTGAGATTTGGTTGTGCATCAGCAGTTTCTCTTATGTCACTCAATTAGCCAACCAAATCTTGCTTAGGGCCCTTAAAAGGCTAGGGCCCCTGTTACCTCAAACACTTGTGTCACGGGGCCAGCCTTCCAAATCTCTAGTTGACTTGTGAGAAGCTTAGTGACCCAAAACACACCTCCAAGGGCTATTTGACCAAGGAGTGATGACCTAGCATCCACAATCACGCGACCTCAACCCAATTTAGATGGTTTTGGATGAGTTGGACCGCAGAGTGAAAGAAAAGCAGCCAACAAGTGCTCAGCATATGTGGGAACTCCTTCAAGACGGTTGGAAAAGCATTCCAGGTGGCTACCTCAAAAGCTGGTTGAGAGAATGCCAAGAGTGTGCAAAGCGTGGTTGCTTTGAAGAATCATAAATATAAAATATGTTGGTAAATAGACAGACGAAAAATATAGATGAGAACTCTTGGGAAATAGTGTTGTCTACTGCCTTAAATGAGGCACTCTATCTCAGGCGAGCAAAACCTCGAGACTTCCCTAATATTAGGGAAAGGCAGATTATCCACTCGTCAGGTATCCTGCTCGCCGGCCTCTTCTTATGAATGATGGGGATTTGGGCCTGGTCCGGGAAGAGCAGTATGTCCTTCGTATCCGACTCATTGAAGAAAAAATAATTGTCCAGATCCAGGTGAGTACTTGCTGTTCTGATGTCCAGAAGATATTTTCGGTCATAGGAAACAATGGTGGAAAACATTATGTACAAAAAAAGTTTAAATCAATGAGAAAAAACACAAAATACCACACATAGTCAGGAGCCTGTAAAACGACAGCTATCCCCTCCAGCGCCATCCAGTGTTAATATTGTTAAACATACAGCATGTCAATGTTCTAAAGAGTGCCCCAATGGACACTTAAGGCCTAACCTATTTGCAAGACAACCACCAGTTGGATCTGGATCTGACTATTAATCTTGATGGTTGTACAGTTGTCTCAAATAAAACTGTGAAGGACCTTAGCATTACTCTGGACCCTGATCTCTCTTTTGATGAACATATCAAGACTGTTTCAAGGACAGCTTTTTTCCATCTACGTAACATTGCAAAAATCTGAAACTTTCTGTCAAAAAATTGTGCATAAAAATGTATCCATGCTTTTGTCACTTCTAGGTTAGACTACTGCAATGCTCTACGTTCCGACTACCCGGATAAAACACTAAATAAACTTCAGTTAGTGCTAAACATGGCTGCTAGAATCTTGACTAGAACCAAAAAATGTGATCATATTTCTCCAGTGCTAGCCTCTACACTGGCTTCCTGTTAAGGCTAGGGCTGATTTCAAGGTTTTACTGCTAACCTATCTTTCTGGCTTGGTCCTTCCGTACATACCTACACATACAGTGAGGGGGAAAAAGTATTTGATCCCCTGCTGATTTTGTACGTTTGCCCACTGACAAAGAAATTATCAGTCTATCATTTTAATGGTAGGTTTATTTGAACAGTGAGAGACAGAATAACAACAAAAAAATCCAGAAAAACACATGTGAAAAATGTTATAAATTGAATTGCATTTTAATGAGGGAAATAAGTATTTGACCCCTCTGCAAAACAAGACTTAGTACTTGGTGGCAAAACCCTTGTTGGCAATCACAGAGGTCAGACGTTTCTTGTAGTTGGCCACCAGGTTTGTCCCACTCCTCTTTGCAGATCTTCTCCAAGTCATTAAGGTTTCGAGGCTGACGTTTGGCAACTCAAACCTTCAGCTCCCTCCACAGATTTTCTATGGGATTAAGGTCTGGAGACTGGCTAGACTACTCCAGGACCTTAATGTGCTTCTTTTTGAGCCACTCCTTTGTTGCCTTGGCCGTGTGTTTTGGGTCATTGTCATGCTGGAATACCCATCCACGACCCATTTTCAATGCCCTGGCTGAGGGAAGGAGGTTCTCACCCAAGATTTGATGGTACATGGCCCCGTCCATCTTCCCTTTGCTGCGGTGAAGTTGTCCTGTCCCCTTAGCAGAAAAACACCCCCAACGCATAATGTTTCCACCTCCATGTTTGACAGTGGGGATGGTGTTCTTGGGGTCATAGGAAGCATTCCTCCTCCTCCAAACACGGTGAGTTGAGTTGATGCCAAAGAACTCAATTTTGGTCTCATCTGACCATAACACTTTCACCCAGTTGTCCTCTGAATCATTCAGATGTTCATTGGCAAACTTCAGACGGGCATGTATATGTGCTTTCTTGAGCAGGGGGACCTTGCGGGCACTGCAGTATTTCAGTCCTTCACAGCGTAGTGTGTTACCAATTGTTTTCTTGGTGACTATGGTCCCAGCTGCCTTGAGATCATTGCCAAGATCCTCCCATGTAGTTCTGGGCTGATTCCTCACCGTTCTCATGATCATTGCAACTCCACGAGGTGCCTATCCATGTGAGAGACGCAGACTCTGTCTCAACCTTTAAGTCTATTGAAAACTCAGCTTTTCAGTAGGTCCTATGATTGAGTGTAGTCTGGCCCAGGGGTGTGAATGTGAATGGAAAGGCACTGGCGCGACGAACGACCCTTCCATGCCGTCCCTAGGAGGGGTGCGTCACTTGAGTGGGTTGAGTCTCTGACGTGATCTTCCTGTCCGGGTTGGTGCCCCCCCCTCGGGTTTGTGCTGTGGGGGAGATCTTATTGGGCTATACTCTGCCTTGTCTCAGGGTAGTAAGTTGGTGGTTGAAGATATCCCTCTAGTGGTGGGGGGGCTGTGCTTTTGCAAAGTGGGTGGGGTTATATCCTGCCTGGTTGGCCCTGTCCGGGGGTATAGTCGGACGGGGCCACAGTCTCTCCCGACCCTTCCTGTCTCAACCTCTAGTAATTATGCTGCAATAGTTTGTGTTGGGGGGGCTAGGGTCAGTCTGTTATATCTGGAGTATTTCTCCTGTCTTATCCGATGTCCTGTGTGAATTTAAGTATGCTCCCTCTAATTCTCTTTCTCGCTTTCTCTCTCTCTTTCCCTTCTCTCAGAGGATCTCATCCCTAGGACCATGCCTCAGGACTACCTGGTCTGATGACTCCTTGCTGTCCCCAGTCCACAAGGTCATGCTGCTGCTCCAGTTTCAACTGTTCTGCCTGCGGCTATGGAACCCTGGCCTGTTCACCGGACGTGCTACCTTGTCATGGTCCTCTCTCTCTCTACTGCACCTGCTGTCTCAAACTATGAATGATCGGCTATGAAAAGCCAACTGACATTTTCTCCTGAGGTGCTGACCTGTTGCACCCTCCACAACCCCTGTGATTATTTGACCCTGCTGGTCATCAATGAACCTTTTAACATCTTGGCCATGTACTGTCCACCCGGCACAGCCAGAAGAGGACTGGCCACCCCTTAGAACCTGGTTCCTCTCTAAGTTTCTTTCTAGGTTCCTGCCTTTCTAGGGAGTTTTTCCTAGCCACCGTGCTTCTACATCTGCATTGATTGCTGTTTGGGGTTTTAGGATGGGTTTGTGTATAGCACTTTGACATCGGCTGATGTAAAAAGGGCTTTATAAATACATTTGACATTCTTTAGTCACGGTCCATGTGTTTCACTCAACCCTGTGTTTCCTCTTCTCTCTTTCTCTCCCTCAGTATCCATATCTGTCTGTCTGTCGGTTTCTCTCTCTCTTGCATTTCAGCTATGTAGTATGATTTAATACATTTAGTAGGTACGCCCAATCCCATCACCACTCCACCGTCTAAACCACTCTTTCCCCATCCTACCCTCTACTGCTCCCTTACTCCAAGTTTGTCCCCACTCTCTCCTCTCCCACACCCTACTTCGCTCCCACTCCACCTTAAACCTCTCTCTCTCTCCTTTCTCCTACCCTCTACCTCTCCCCCACCTCCTGTCTCTATCCCAGAGCAAAATAAGCGGTAACTGCGAGCTGCAGTTTTCCAGCTGTGCTGCATGTGTAAAATGTCCGGTGTTAATCCATAAATGTGTTCTGTACCTTGGTTACAAACAAATGTTTTTTTCCCTTCTTTCTCAGTGTTGTATGGCAGCCCCATGCCCAGGATGATGGCGTGTCGTATACTATGCCCAGGTCAATGGGCAGTGTTAACAGATGCGCAACACAGTTCTGTTCAGCAGTGGGAAGGATGCGCCACACCCGGCACACACAGGCTATCCTATATCAGCTTGTGAGCTGCTGGGGAGCAAGCGATGAGTGAGCAGACAGGCTCGGCCTCCTATTACACACATCACTTAGGCGACTCTCTTGCTTCACCTGTAGCTAACCACTCACCAGCAGCCTGGTTAAGAAACACAAGCTGTTTTACGAAATGTAAAACAATAGCAGCATTAAGTTTAAGAGTAAAACAACAGTCTAACTATGCTTCTGTCCCTTGAGTGTAGAAACGTTTAAAAATGTGTCGTCTCTATCAACCCTTGCACTTTCCCCACTGCTTGTCATAGCCAGGTTATGTAACCAACGAACTAGCCAAGTCTCCCTCTTTTCCTCTGAGGAAACGGAGTGATGTTAGCCATTACCGTTCAAAAGATATGACCCATAATACCGGCGCTACTTTTTTTTCTTCCTATCGTGCATTGGTGGGTCGCATTTTCCATTCACAAAGCATAACCGTGCTACTTGCAGGCCGCACCGTTAACCACCTTGTTCGATCATGTTACCTCATTAGCTAGCTACAGCTATCAACTTGGGCTGTATTCAGCAGGACGCAATGTTTTGGAACGTTCAGATTGAAATATTCTATGTAGAACAAACATGTCTCTCTGACATGTTGAATAAGGAATAAAGTTGGCTCTATTCACAGATTTCTATCTGCAACATTCAAGAACGTTTTGCAACTGAATGTGGCTCTGGTAACATTGTCAGTAGCCTATATTATGCAAACATTTCGTGGCACAGAAAGAAAGGAAAATGGATATCAAGCAATTTATAAACTAAATCCCTTTTGCCACTACACTATATCTGTATTTTTGAGTTTGTGGACCCAGTGACACAGACTTGAGTACTTGGACCAGGACTGAAGCACGGGGACTTCAGCCATAGGGACACGTAATACAACTCGTGACTCCATAATTGTTACTCTTACTTGGACTCGGACACAGGGGACTTGGGACTCGAGGTTTAGTGACTCGACTACATCACTGGGCGAAACAGTTATCAGCTCCCGTTCTACTTTTGGACATCAATGTGGCTGTGTTGATAACAATGACGTGACCAAGTGATGGAGGTGCAACCCATACTACTTTTCTAATAGTTTGCGACACCATCTGGTGATTGTGCTACTCTCAAGCATGTCTGTTTTTTAACGTAATGTGCAGGATGAATTAGGAATTTACATGGCCAGATAATTGTTATACTGTATATTCTTATATAGTGAACAAAAATATAAATGCAACATGCAACAATTGCAAAGATTTGACTGAGTTACAGTTCATAGAAGGAAATCAGTCAATTTAAAAAAATTCATTAAGACCTAATCTATGGATTTCACGTGACCGGGCAGGTGCAGCCATGGGTGGGCATAGGCCCACCCACTTGGAACCTACCTGGCTGCCCGGCCGGCATGGCCTTCCTATCTGGCTAGCCAGACCTACCTAGCCGGTCGGACCAACCTGGCCTACCTGGCCGGCTGGCCCTACCAACCTGGCTGGTCGGACCTACCTGGCCTGAACAACCTAATCTAACATACCTAGCTCGCTGGCTGGCCACCCGGACCTACCTGGCCGGACTTATCTGGCAGACCTACCTGGCTGGCTGGAACTAGCTGGCCAACTGGCCGGACCAGCAGTCGGCCAGCTAGTTCCAAAACATATACTTAATAATTATGAATGCAAGTCATGTAGAGCCCGTGGTCTAGTGATAACCCGGCTTAGACACGTCACCCCTCTCCCACATGTTGTTGTGTTACAGCCTGAATTTAAAATGTATTGATTAAATTGAGATTTGTCACTGGCCTACACACACTGTTCTTCGAACTATTTACAAATAAATTAAAGCTGAAATAAGTATTCAACCCCCCTTGTTATGGCAATAAGTTAAGGAGTGAAGATTTGCTTAACAAGTCACATAATAGAGCCCCACAGTAGAGGTGTCATAATAGCCATAAAACCTAGCGGTCAACCATAAAAATGGTTCCAACCGTTTTTCCAACATAACTTTTTCCCATAGGGGATTTTAGAAACACAGAAATAAGGGCTGTGTTTCGTGCAGGCTTACACCTAGGGGGCGGCAGGTAGCCTAGGGAGCGGCAGGTAGCCTAGGGGTTAGAGCATTGGGCCAGTAACCAAAAGGTTGCTGGATTGAATGCCCAAGGTAAAAATTTGTCGTTCTGCCCCCTGAACAAGGCAGTTAACTCCCTGTTCCCCAGTAGGCCATCATTGTAAATAAGAATTGGATCTGAACTGACTTGCCTTGTTAAATAAAATACTAACTCAGTTGTCGGAGAGAAAGGAAACAGCTAAGGGATTTCACCATGGGGCCAATGGGGACTTTAAACCAGTTACAGAGTTTAATGGCTTTGATAAGAGAACTGAGGAAGGATCAACAACATTGTAGTTACTCCACAATACTTGCCTATTTGACAGTGAAAAGAAGAAAGCCTGTGCAGAATAAGAATATTCCAAAACATGCATCCTGTTTGCTACAAAGCACTAAAGTAATACTGCAAAAAATGTGCCAAAGCAATTAACTTTGTCTTGAATCCAATACAACACGGGCAAATCCAATACAACACATTACTGAGTACCATTCTTCCTATTTTCAAGCATAGTGGTGGCTGCATCATGTTGCCAAGTCAATCAGCAGTTCTCTCAGCTCCTGTTTTTCCCAGTCTCTTTTTCTCATCCTCCTGGTTTTGACTCTTGCCTGTCCTGACTCTGAGCCCGCCTGCCTGACCACTATGCCTGCCCCTGACCTCGAGTATTTCTGTCTGTATTAAAGCCCTGTTGTGGCCTATGCCCTCCAAGGCCCACCCATGGCTGCGCCCCTGCCCAGTCATGTGAAATCCTTAGATTAGGGACTAATTCATTTGATTAAATTGACTGATTTCCTTATATGAACTGTGACTCAGTAAAATCATTGAAATTGTTGCATGTTGAGTTTACATTTTTGTTCAGTGTATATATATTTACGGGGGGGATTGGAAATGATGCAGACAATTACATTGATGGAAGCCACAATCTATCTGAAATATTAAACCTGATCTACCCCCTAAAAAATATGTAATATGTTGTGGTGATGATGACCCTTTTGACCTTGTGCTTGTGTCTTTCTGGACATCAGTAAGATTGTGGAGTACAGCCAGAAGACAATGTATGAGGCTCTGCAGAAGGCTAAGGGAATGAGGGCTGACCTAGGTGGTACAAAGATCGTTCAGCTTTTAAGAAATATCTACAGCCATCCCTGCCTTCCTGACCAACCTAGACAGGTAGCTAACATAGCTTGCTTATACACAAACAAACACACACACTGTAATTCACACAGGTTCCACCTGAAACAACTAACTCCTCAGACCATTCCATGACTTCAATCACATGTACTGCACGTTCGCTACAATAACATGTTTAGTTACAGAGTTACACCCAACCAATGTCATGTTTAGTTACAGTTACATGAAACCAATGTCATGTTTAGTTAGTTACACCTAACCAATGGCATGTTCAGACAGTTTTACCCAACCAATGGCATGTTCAGACAGTTTTACCCAACCAATGGCATATTTAGTTACACCCAACCAATGGCATGTTTAGTTACGGAGTTACACCCTACCAAATAGTGTATTTTGAGTGTGTGGTATCTATAGTACCACACCTTGCTAACTGGGAAAGATTACTGAGGAATACTTCAGGGTTGCACATATATTATTTAACTTTGACCCCTGATGAACATACCCTCGCTGTCATCCTCAGCTCTTCTTGTTCACTGACAGTGAGGTGGGGAACACCAAGGAAGTCCTGGATCTGGTGAAGAAGGATGCCGGCTCTCACAGATGGGCCCACCCTCAAGAAGCGCTGTTTCCCCAATCATTATTTTTTGGGGGAAGGGCTCCCATAGCTATCTCTGTTACCTCCCACCTGAAAGAATTAGACTAACTGGTTTTAATAGAGTTTTTGTTGCAGAGGCCATTGCACCTGTCTGGGAAGTATAACCACTGGTCTTTTTGACTCAAAAGATTCAGTGTAAAACCCAACTTAAGTAAACCTCCCCAACCTGTTTGTGGGCAGCAGTGTGGGAGTTATGTAATATGTAGGTTAGGGTTTTTTCACCTCTTGATGATTCTTCCTGTACAGTTATGCATTTTAATTCAGTCAGCCCACAAGAACAAGGTACATTTGGTTGACAGCCTAATTTTTGTATTTGACAAGGTAACAGTAAACATGTCACCCCCCAAGGAGGTACCGACAGACAGACGGAGACCGATCCACAGTCCCTTTCCCGATTTCATCATGGGGGACAGTAATACTGTTACCTGTGTGTATCCCTGCCAGGTGCTTCTCCTTTAGGATCTGGGAGAACGCTAGCACTGCTCTCATCTCTGGGGTGGCCAAGCAGGGCAGAGGGAAAGTACTATTTATCACAGGACAGGAGGCAGCCCAAAGTAAGAGAGCGTGTGTGTGTGCATACGTAATGAGAGCGCGGTATTGGTTAGAACATTTCTCTACCACTTTTACTCTCCCTCTTATTTTTTCATTTCCCATTCACAATGACAAAAAGAGAGATTTCTTTGTACTATCATAAGGAATAAGGTTTTGACGTGTCTGTCCTATATCTAGGAGATATAAGAAATCTCAGGAAATAGATATTTCTACACACATTTAACACCTTACTTTGTTGGCACAATACCTCCATTTGTTTGTATGGGTTGCCTTCAGATTCCAGAGTCTCATGACACTTGTGGGGGTCCTAGAGCAGAACACAATCGTATTCGTGATTCTCCCCTTTCCATAGAGTTGTCAACGGTGTGTAGGCCAAACCGACACAACATGCATTTTTGTCTGACAAACAACCTTCCACCGCAGCTGCGGAAGCCCAATGTAGGCAGAGAAGGTAGATTGAGACGCAGCCCACGCAACCAAAAAAATATATCTTTAGCTTAAACTGACTGATTTTTATGGGGATTTTTTTAAATATGTTACGGGTACGCCAATGGACAATGAATTTAAACTGCAAAAGTACCGGTTTTATAATTTAATTGTGATTCAAGGAAAAACGTGGTTTAATTCTTTAGAGTCTAAGGCATTGGAGGGGGGTGCTAAGCTGACATATGGCATTGTTTTAAAATGGTCATACTATGGATAATTTTCCTAGTAGATTTTTAATATTAGGACCTGTTTAGGTATCAAAAAAATATATTAAAGAATTCTGATAATATTGATTTCTACTACTAAAGCCCATAGAAACAGATTGAATAACACATTCATAAATGGCGAAAGGGATAGTCAAAAAATACATTATAAGAAACAAGTCTGAAGTGTCCATCTAGGAAATATTTGAAAAACTCAGGAACTATATATTTTTCTTTATTTAACCCCTTTTTGGGGTAAATCACAAAACTACCTTCATACATCTACTTTCTTTTTTTTTAAACAGGTACGGGTTACCTTCAGATGAGTCCCGTGACACTTGAGCAAAACGGAGAACACGATCATGTTCGTGAGAATCTTCCCTTTCCACAGAGTAGGTCAAACTGTTCAGACGCTAGACGTTTGTGAGAAGACCGATTTTTGGGATGTCTCATGGTCTGACAAACACCGGTCTAGCTCTGCCACCTTTCACCTCAGATGTGGAAGTGTCACACTGGCAGACGCGGTGGATTGAGACACGTCCAATGCAAAAAAAACATCTTAAATTGACAGATTTTGATGGGGATTTTTTTTGTTATGTAACTTAGATTGATGCACAGGTGCATCAATCGACTCATGTAAAATACTCTTCATTTTTCTGAAATATGCACTAGGTGTAATGTTGGGTGCAACAGGGTCTAATGAATGAAACATGAATCAAGGTTCACACATACCTGCAACAGGTGAAAATCCTTAATATGGCTACGTATTCAGAGGTTGTCTTTATCAGAACTATAGTTATGTATATAGAACTCGGTTTCTGACTACTGTATCAAGTTAAATCTAACTCTGTAGTTTACAGGAAATATACATCTGTTATAAGGACAAACTAAACATAGGGGACTCTGCTTCATTTAAAGTCATGCCTCTTAGACACACTTCCTTAGAATATAAACATTTAAGATTTTAATCCTTAGATTTGCATTATAAAGTACTTTGTGCATAGATTTGCTGTTGATTTGGAAATAGAAATGTACATAATATTCATTTACAGCTATAATTAGATCAATATAGATTTTTGAAAGAACACTGGGGAAAAAGTCTAATTTGAAACAAAAAAAGCGATGCTGTAAAATCTCATACTACAGGCACCCTATTGTTCTAAATGCCAACATTAAGACACACCTACAGACAATATTAGCAATACCAAAATACTTAACAAAGACATGGATTTAAGTTTCACTCCTTAAGGCTTCAATGCTCAAATAGTCAATGCCATTAGTCCAACAATGAGTATAGAAAACCATGTAAAAACCAAAGACATCACTATTAAAAACAGACTATAGAACAGCATGGAGCCTCGCATCTGGCCATGTAACAAAAACACAGATTACAATTCAGGGTGATAGGGGAGGGGTAGATGGAATTCATTGAAAATACATGTCAGCTGAAGTTCACATCACTATTTTCTCTGTCATATGATTGTATCTGACACCTCATAAGCAGATAACAAAGAGAGGGAAAGAAGAGAGGGATTAAGACAGGATGGTGTGCTGATAAATCATATACATGTGTACTGTACATGTTTTAGCTTGTGCAAAATCGAGATTAGCAGAATCTCCTTAGAAATTATTTGTGGTACATTAAAACCTCATGTTCCTCATTCACAGGACTTGCAAATGTGGGTGACGATATTCCATACTTAAGATGACTGTCATTCAAATCATAATACCTATGCAAACCTGTTCTAAAACATGAATCATACAAACCTAAATGTTATGTCACATTACAACGTCATGAGAATACATAAAAAACGCTATTGTGACAGGCTTTGTGAACACCCTGTGTGGGTATGCTGACAGTAGCCTGCTTCTGCCTTCAACCGTGCCACATCATTGCCCTTTCTAAACAGTCTTGACAAGGTGACATGTTTGCAAAGCAGAAACAGACTGGCACCACCCAGGCTATTCACTGGCCATGTCATGGCAAGGGTCGTTTTACACACAAGGGTCATTTTACCCACACCTGGGAGAAGAAACACATAGGAGAGCCGACTTTACAGACGAGTAAAGGACCGGTAGAAATCTATAATACTTACATTAATTCACGTTATAAACCAAATACTGTTAGTGCTCTGTAGAAGTTGAGGTTTGCTCCCAGGGAGAGCGTATAGGCACTGGAGACCAGGGCAGAGGGAGTAGGATAGGGTGGAGAGGAGGGATGGTTGTTCCTCCTCTTCTTGTTTGGCTTGGGCTTGGGGGTTAAGGCACCACATTAGCAAGGCTGAGTCTTATGGAGCAATGCTGCAGGTTAGAGTGACAATTAGCCATCCAAAACTAGCACCAGCGAAAGTACTCCTCACTTATCAATTCTATACTCGGAGTCAAGATGTGATTTTCCTTCACACATGTAATGTTTTTCTTATGGCTTTATATCAACAGAGGTGCATAGCCATAGGGTTAGTTTAGGGTGAGGATCATTATTTGCTCAATCTCCACAAGGTTAGTGGCTATTTGTCAAAGAAGGTGATAATAACTGGTCCATTGTACTACCTGAGGCCACAGGTTTGTTTAGATTCCGTTTGTAGGTTAGGGTTTGGCATATGGTTAAGGCTAGGTTTATGGTTGGGGTAAAGGTAAGGGTTATGGCTTCTCATAAAATGGACCCACAGAGGGATAGGGGCTTTTTCACACAAATTCAAGCATTACAAACCCACAGGTCACATATGCCCATTTGTCTCTGGTATAAATGGTGGGTGTGAGGTGGTTTGGTTTTATTCTGATGTGGCCTCCCTACTGGTCTAAGTGAGGGCATTACAGTAAGGACTTCATCTGTTATGGCAACAGTTACACACTTCAGAGAGCAGGGGCATGTTTCTGACAGACCTCACACTGCTTCATATATAATAGCATGTAGAAGAGGGGATTGAGGTTTGGGATTGATGTGAGGGTAAAGTCTCAGATGAGGGTTATGGTAAGGGTAGAGTTGGTATTGGCAAGCAGAGAGGCCAGTTGAAGAATTTCCCATCTGAGGTGGTCTCCAACTTTTAACAAATGAAACATGTCACGAGCCACAATTTATTTTCTAGCTTTCAAATATATACATTATTCTCCTCTCCTCTACAGGTCCTTAGTGTACAAGAGAAAGTAGTGCACTGTTCTGTCAATATACCTGGTGAATGGTTAATAAAAAACTAAGGAGGGCCCACTAAAAATCAACAAAAAGAAATCCCCAAATTTGATTATTTTCCCAAATTCTATTTTCTCAGTTTTATTTTTCCTGGTTTTAGATTTTTTAGTTTGTCACTCAAAAATTACAATTGTTCATAGTGAAACAACAACAATTGGATGTTCTGAATCAACGTCAATGCTTAACAACAACGAACATTTAGATTTGAGTGAAATTCCCCTTCTTTAATATTTAATTGCGCATCTAGTGTGCCGTCTAATGTACCGGTCTAGCGATGGTTCTGTAGTGCTGCTGCTCATTTCACGCAGTTCGCAAATAATAAATAATCGATACAAATGACATACTTACTCATGATATACTTCTGCCAGGTAAGCCTATTTTGCAGTTAGCATTTAATTGAGAAGGTTTTGGGGAAAGTATTTATGTCAACCCACAAGACGGTTATCACATGAACTGCCTACTAGTGATGGGCATTCCGAGTCTTTTCTGTGAGCCGGATCATTTGGCGCCGTTCACCTGAAATAGACGTTAATTTGGCTCCCAAACGGCTCTTTGCTCTGTAATGCTTAGAAATTGACCTAAAACCATGAAAGTTAAGTCAATTTCTAATTTAAATCCTAAAACGTTGCCTATCATTATGTCAGATTGTGACTAAATTATTAGATGGACTTAATGACGCTCTCTCCTCAATATGTTGTTCCTGCACTGAGGAATTACCATCTTCAGAGAATGTTTTTATAATTTATCTTCAGATAATCGATGTCTGGAGCTCAAAAGCAATAGTAAAAGTATGCAAATCAGGGAGCCAAATGAACAGCTCTTTCACATTTGCGATTCGGTTCCCGACGTTCAGGAACGACTCATCACTACTGGCTACACACGGAGTAAGACAAACGCCCACACTACACAGACAGAAAGGGGCAATATTGCTGGAAATTCATTGGCAGATATTGTATTATGGTTTGGCTTTTTAAGCCAATAGTGGCTAACCAGGGGTGGGATAATGTCAATGTTGCGTTGGTTAGATAGTAGCTGGGAACTTGAGGTGTCTGATACTTGTGAGATTTGTTTGTCAGTTTGCAGTGGAACACGTGAAAATTGCATGTACTTTCAGAATTGTTTGGCGAGCTACTCATAGGTGGTCGCTGGTGATTGACCTGTTGGTGACCCCTGGTTTAAAACATCCAACAAATAACAGGAAAATTATACATGAAAACATCTAGTTGGAATTGAGTTGGAATTGACAACACAGCATCAAACAGAATAGAAGGAAATAATATGAAGGTTCACATATAAAAAATATATATATATCTGTAATACCATTGGTCTCAAGAACGGAGACACACTTGCCTGTTCCAGGTAGAGATGCACATTTGTGACTGCTCAGCATCCAATCCGTGATCTTTGCAGCACCCGTTACCATGGCAATTCCTAAAAAGTCTGGCTAAGCCCTCTTTAGGGGAGTTGTGAACCACTGTGTCTTGTCTGTTTGGGGGGTGCAGAAGTAGGGCCTCAGTGTCTGGGGGCTCCACAGGTTCCAAGGATAAGGTCTCTTATGTCTTATGAGGGTCTGGGGTGAGGGGTCCAGGGGTGTTGGTCCCATCCAGGCTGTGTGTGGGGATATGGAAATGAGGGGTGAGCACCGAGGGGAACTGGAAGAGAACACATAAGAGAACACATGAGAACACAGAACTGCTTCAAATGGGTCATAAAGAGCAGAATTTGGGTCCCTAGAATAGAGGACAGAAACAGACGACACAGTAAGGAGTAGAAACACAGGGTGTTTCTAAATATGCATACTACCCTGCTCCACACTAATGCTCAGAGTTCGTTCTCCGAGGACACTAGTGTGGAGAATGCATAAAAATGTACATTTTGAGAAGCACTCCCCTGCTACTGCATTACCTTTGACCAAAACAACTACAAAGTAAACGCAAGCATGTAACTTCATAATTATCAGTCACCTATATGTGAAAAGTATTAAATCTAGCCAGCCAGCTAGTTTTACATGTAAAAAATGACCTAAAACTAATGTAATGAAAATGTAATGTAGATGGCCAACGTTAGCTACCAATTCTTTGTCAGGTAGCCTGCGGTCTACGCACACTACAGTGGATATTCTAGGCAGTTAAACATTTCATAATTAACACAGTACATATTTATTTTTAACATATCAAGACAACATGAGATGTGATTGGGCAACTTTTCATTCCAAAGTCGGAGTTAATTTTCTCTCACTTCAGCTCAAAAACCAGCCGCCATTGTTTTCAAGAAATGTTGAGTAGTTTTTTTACTTGGCTCGTCATATTACGCCAACAATCCTGGGAATAATTTAAGCTTGAATCGATTAATACTGAGAAATGTGTACAAACGAAGTATGCATCTGAGAACAGCCATCCGTGCTCTGTTTCGTATACTCTGATTTGGACTCGTACTCCGATTACCGTTCCATGCTCGGAGCACACTAGTATGCATATTGAACTGACAGAGAGGACAAGGCTAGAAAGAGGGATAAGAGAAAGACTGAAGTACAGTTGAGATTGGAGGTTACCTGAGAGAGGGATGAGTCAGGATAGAGTGATGAGAGAGGGGTTGTGTTCTGACCTGGAACAGGGTGTGTGCTCCCTGCTGGCGCCGGGTGGCAGGGCTGAGGGGAGCCACTGGGCTGAGCGTGCTCCAGAAGTGGATGTTAGACAGAAGGGGACTGGGGGTCAGCAACAGAGTGGGTGTCTGTAAATACACACACACACACACACACACACACACACACACACACACACACACACACACACACACACACAAAACGCACAAGGAGCTAGTCAGCAACAGATTTGGACACATAAGTAGTCATTTGGGAATATTGTTCTCAAAACTAGAATTCTAGCTTTAAGTGCAAGTAGTCGTGCAGACTTGATAAAGACCAGAAGAGAAAAGATGTGCTCTTCTGTATCCATAATGAAGGCTTTGATGGTTTCCCAGCAGCCCAAAGAAAAAAAGTCAACCAAGAGGAGAAGCTGGCCTGGGGCTGGCTCAAACAGCGCTGTCTCATGACCACATTAACATAGACGTTAAACCATAGAGGGAGAATCTGAGAGAATAATGAGACTATTGTCAGGTCCTGCTAATCTAATTTTATGATCCCAACAGGAACACATTGTCATGTGGTCAAACGGTCAACATCCCATTGTCATGGTAACTCTGTTCAGACTGGTAGAATGGGTGTTCAATAACACTACAACACTGCTGCCATCTGCTGGGGGGAAACTAGCAATGAAATGTGTTTACATTTCCCTTAGCCTTGTCCCCAATTGTAAATGTGACTTCTCCTAATCAAGAACACATCTCAAACAATAATTCTGAGTGAGTGTGGAGTGTATAAGATTGTGTAAAAATGAATGTGTGTGTGTCTCACCTGTAGCAATGCTGGTGTGAGAGAGGCTGTGGGAAGGGAGGGGCTGTAGAGGTTCATAGGTGAGAGGTCAGAGGTGGTGACCACCAGTGTAGGAGTGGACAGCTCCAGGACTTTAGGAGGCTTGCGGGCCTTGCCCCCTGTGATATGGCCACTCACACACAACGGAGACAAACTCATCTCCCTATTCCCTCCCTTGTCCCTGTTCTCTACACAGACCTCACCACCTAACACTTGGCCAGAACTCTGCACCTGAGAGATGGGGGAGAAAGCAGTTGAATCACAGAAAGCAAAAACATGAATGCTAAATCCATCTTCATGTTGAGTAATCTGCGACTCTGGACTGGAAGGAGATGGTCTCCATGTCGCAGTAGGTTGTGTGTGCGTGTGTGTTTTCCTTACCCCCTGTATCTGTGTCTCTGTGGACTGGGAGGCGATGGACTCGATGTCGCTGTCAATCACCAGCTCCTGGGTGGAGTCAGGCACCATGCTGGGGGAAGGGCTCCGAGAGGGCAACTCTGATAGGCTGAAACTATTCAGGATTCGAGGACTGGAGGATTCCATGGGCTTGGCTTGCTCAAACGCACACACAGACTGAGGCAGGAGGACGGAGTGTGTCATCACGACGTCGCCCATGATAGGGCACAATGGCGGATTAGGTGTTTCTATTGGAACCAGAGGATGGGGAGGGCTTCTCTTTGGAGGGGTGGTCCCGAACTTGATAACTGACGGCGACAGCATTGGCTGCTGAGAGGGCGGGTCTTGAGCCTGGGTATTGGACTTCCTGTCAGCCATCTTGTCTGCAGGGTTCTCCATCTTAATGGACTTGAAGAGCTGGCGTCCATTTTGCAGCGAGGTGAGGGTGAAGGAGGTGTACAGGCCAGAGTGGATGTAGTCATTACGGTTGGACGGCTTAGTACTGGACCCCTGTGTCGCTGTCATACCTCCACCCCTGTCCCCACCTTCACCATCTCGGGAGTTGTTGTCCCCCCTCTCGGACAGGGGCAGGCTACCCCCTGCACCCCCCTCCCCCTCCGGTCGAGCAGAGGCATCCCCTTTCAGGATGTCTGGGTAGGAGACGAAACGGTACACAAACTTTTGCCCGTTCACCTTCTTAATGATGTTCTAGAAGAGAGAGTAGGGGAGAGCGAGAAATGTTACGCTATGCGTTACGCTCTCGCTCTTCCAAAAACAACCCACAGAGTAACCACTGTGTGGGACTGTTCCATTCTTCCTATCTGTACCAAGCTAAACACAGCTCACCACCGCACCCACTGAGAGGAAGGCTGTCTTTAGGCCAAACCACAGGCAGAGTGGACGAGACACACAGCGACACATGAACCCAGCAGTACTCTGGGTGGTGTGGTGACATCACAGGATGGCAAAACAGAAACTTCCCTACCCATAGCTCTACCCAGCCCAGCATTAAACTAAACCCTGCACTCACTTTCAACAGGTCTCATCAAGGGGCCCCATGTCAAAGTTAATGCATTGTGTGGGAGTGTAAGTTCGAGTGTGTGTACCTTGATAATTAGGAACGTGGTATTCTGCTGAGTTTGTTGTAATTCATACTGCATGTATGTCTGCGTGTGTAGGGCCCTATAAAATCTGATGCAGAGAACGCGGACGGGATCACGTAATCCAGACATTAAAACTGGATTCAACAATATAAAAAAAATGAATTTATTTGAAAATGTATCGACTTGCCCAAGATTATCATAGGACATGAAAAAAATGCTTCAGTGATTCTTATTTTCCTTCAACTTTCTGAAGAGGAAACGTGTGAATCCCTGTCTGTGTGCTCGTTTGTGTATTCTGATAGAAAAAAACATTTGCAATTGAATGTTAACTACAAAGTAGTTTATGCCTACCTGGCAGAATGATATGATTATTTTCATAATTCCAGAGGGTATTTGTTTAGCAAACTCTGCAATCACATGTGCACTACATAAAACAGCGCTAACCAAACAAGTCTTTTACATTTGCCATTTTAGTCATTTAGCAGACACTCTTATCCAGAGCAACTTACAGTAGTGAGTGCATACATTTTCATACTGGTCCCCCGTGGGAATCAAACCTACAACCCTGGAGTTGCAAGCACCGTGCTCTACCAACTGAGCCAATGACACTGTGTGCACTTGCTGGTGTGCACTTGAATCTTAGATTTTTCCCAGACCTCAAAAGTGGTCTGCTGATTTAGTTTAAGCATTGCTGTGGACTTTAATTGGATGTTCTTTCTACTAGAAATTGTGATCTTGAGAGCAAAAACCTGAAAACATCTTGGACAAATCAGAAACCTTGAAAAACAAAGGAGAAAACAGAACTTGGGAAAAAACTAAATAGAATTAGGGAAAAAAATTGTATAGACCTTATAGGGGCCTATGCATGTGTGTGTGTGTACCTTGTCGTAGTAGTATCTTAGGGCTCTGCTGAGCTTGTCATAGTTCATGCTGGGTTTGTTCTTCCGGGTGCCCCACAGCTTGGCCACCTCCTCCGCCTGCAACAGCTTGAACTCGCCCTCCTCATTGGTCCAGCAGATCAGCTGATCATTGGTGGGATCCAATAGGAGCTGGAGAAGGAACTGCCACAGGGTCACGGAGCTGTCCATGCTCCGCGCTACAGAGAAAGTAGTGTCACCAAAAGGCAGTTATTGGTGATTCCATGTTAAAGTCAACCTGAGCATGTAAAAATAAAGTTACATTTCCAAATGAAACCAAGTTCGTAATTATCATTCATGTCTATATGTTGGAGTTCAGGCTTTATTTGACCAGTTAAAGCAGGAATTGCATGATTTTTTTTACATTATAGTGTAGGAGGCCAACTCTCAAATAAGGCTTTTAGTCATTCATATTTCATTGCTATTAGAAAAGGCTCACAGAGCTTGTTTTTCCACTCACACCTGTCCCCCAATGTTAATGAGGAAGATGAGATGTTAATGAAGCAATACAGAGCAAATTGAGTGTCTTGAGTTTTGTTTGCATGATCTACAGTCTTGTAAATATAGGGGGAGTGACTGGGTCAGGCAATGTATAATCCAGAACGTTTTTTACAAAAAGGTTTGTATAACATACATCTTACATCAGATTATTAAACTTTCTCTGTAAAGATAACTTTCATTAAGATTTTATATGGTCAACAAATGGGTCCTTTCTTTTCATTGTCAATACTCTTTTTCAGCATGATGATATCCGTAACATTGCTAAGTTATGAATGTGATGGATATTGATTTATCAAATCGTAGCTTCACAGACTTGTGCATACACCAGATTTTGTGTGCTTGTCCCGAGATGTATCCCTTAGACTTTTACTGAAGCAATTGTTGAGATCTTGAAAATTGGGTTCAAGCTAAGAATATCTTGGAAAATATATGCTGAAATGCATCTCATACATGGCAGTACTGTTTTTTAGAGAATATGTGAATAGTTTCAAATGAAAGCCCTCCAAAATATACTAACTTCATCCAGTGTCTTATTGGTCTTATTTGCATATTTTGTTTCAATATTTCAGAAAAAAATAGTAATTTCCCAAAATATGATATTTTTGTGTCTACATTCAACTGGTTGGGGCTGATATTTATGAAGAGAGAGAAGAAATACATTTTAGGGTGTGGTACCTGGTCTTGTATACTATGCAGGTAATTACGCAATCCTAAAACACTATGCCTTTTGCTGACATTTTTAAAGCATTCCAAATGCTAACAAATGTGTTGATAGATTTTGATCAAGAAATCTTTAAGATTTGAATGTCTATTTCAGACTAACATCCATAACGGTCGTTGTACCTCTCTAAAGTAATAATGGAAATTACATTATTAAAATATATGTTTAGCCAAGAATTTCCTTCGAAATGGATATCTATGTTTTGATCCGAGACTTACAGTGCATTCGGAAAGTATTCAGACCGCTTTCCTTTTTCCACATTTTGTTACGTTACAGCCTTATTCTAAAGGACATTTAAAAAAAAAAGTGCTTATTTTTAAAAAATTGTAGCGTCATACCCAAGAAGAATCGAGGCTGTAATCGCTGCCAAAGGTACTTCGACAAGGTACTTAGTAAAGGGTCTGAATACTTATGTAAATTTAACATTTACAAAGTTTCTAAAAACCAGTGTTTGCTTTGTCATTATGGGGTATTGTGTGTAGATTTAAGAGGGGGACAATTTAATACATTTTATAATAAGGCTATAACGTAACAAAATGTGAAAAAAGTCAAGGGGTCTGAATACTTTGAATGCACTGTACAACCTGACGTTTGCTTATATGTTCAATCTCTCTAAAAAGCTTGTTCATGTCATGAAACATCCATAACGCTTCTTATTTTCTTTATTTCTTCAACATGCCACCATTGAAAAAAAGCATTCTTGGGGTACACACTCCCCCCACGGGGTACCATAGACACACACATACGTTTCATTTTGCCTATATTTTGTTTGTTCATTCTGTGAGACATTAAAGTTGTGATTTTGCATGCAATTGTGATATCCATAATGCTTGAATCACCCTTATCAAACTGGTGAACTGCTCGTACTCATAGCCTTGTAAAGTCCCCCATTCAGAATCTACAGCCTCAGTCAACAAGCCTAGAGTATCTGCCTTCTTCTGCACTCAACAACGCAAAAGAAACAACAAAAAGTCTGGCACCAAGGCTTTCAGATGTTAATGTCAGTTGCAGCATTTGCTAATCTTGATCACCTAATAATGAGTTACTGATTCTGCACAGCCCAGCTCCTTGGTCAGGCATATCATCTCGAATATCCTTAAAAACAGTGTTTTTGAATTGAATGAATGGAAAGGTTTTAAAACACCTTTTCACCTGTTCTCTAGAAATGCTGTACATTCATTCTTAAGGCTTTGAGAGAGACAGAAACATTATATTTCTGAATTGTAAAGCTGCAGGGGACATTGGTGTTGTTTGGACTTCTCTAAAGGGGAACTAGAGGGGGTGCAGGGGGAAAAGCAGCCTTTTATACAACTCTGAAAAACCCCATCACGCACCACTTCATGGACAACAAAGGAGCAGGGAGCTTTGTGCTGTATAACTCGACAGTGAGAGAACACACACAGAGGGGCTCAGAGGAGAGCTCTACTGTATGAGCCTGGCGTATGGAGGAAATAAGGCGGATTCTACTCCAGTCCAGGCCCATTAAATGGCTAGGTGGAGCCCACACCTATCCTGTCCCTTCAGATCTTTAAATACCACAGGGATAGGGCCATAAACAGGACTTGGGTTGTTTTCAAACTGAGGAACAGCATTCGTTTTTAAAAATGACAAAAAGGTCAATAGGCTAGTAAAGCTAAATACTGATTTCAGTTGGTTGATTATGAATGCTAAACAAGAAAAGTACACTAAATGAATCAAACAACCTAAACATCAAAGTAAGCTATTAAGCCCTACATATGTGCTCCTTCCCCTAAACAATATTATACTGAGATTGGGCCTGACAACATTTTAAAATCTCAATTTAAATAAGGCTACTGCCTGTCTGCCTGCCTTAGATTGGTGTATTTTTTGGCATTCAATCTTCAATAGCTTTTATACAAAGCATGCCATGACTATGAAAATTATATATTCTGAATCAGGGGAGGAGGGACAAAAATATAATTGTTTTTGTGGCTTTTAATCTTCAATAGTTTATATAATTTAAATAATACAATATTAAAACCGTAATTCATCCTGAATGGATATCTAAAACACACTCCATACTGAAATCAAACATATTTGGGTCAGTATCAATGCGTGACGTCCCGTCCGTAAAACAACCTGCACACGCATCTCTCCAAGCTGACAATGGGAGGTGTCACAACTAGAGGTCGACCGATTATGATTTTTCAATGCCGATACCGATTATTATATATATTTTTTATATATATTTGTAATGATGACAATTACAACAATACTGAATGAACACTTATTTTAATTTAATATAATACATAAATAAAATCAATTTAGTCTCAAATAAATAATGAAACATGTTCAATTTGGTTTAAATAATGCAAAACAGTGTTGGAGAAGAAAGTCAAAGTGCAATATGTGCCATGTAAAAAAGCTAACGTTTAAGTTCCTTGCTCAGAACATATGAAAGCTGGTGGTTCCTTTTAACATGAGTCTTCAATATTCCCAGATAAGAAGTTATTATAGAACTATTTCTCTCTAGACCATTTGTATTTCATATACCTTTGACTATTGGATGTTCTTATAGGCACTATGCCAGCCTAATCTCGGGAGTTGATAGGCTTGAAGTCATAAACAGCGCAATGCTTGAAGCACAGCGAAGAGCTGCTGGCAAACGCAGGAAAGTGCTGTTTGAATGAATGCTTACGAGCCTGCTGCTGCCTACCACCGCTCAGTCAGACTGCTCTATCAAATCATAGACTTAATTATAATATAATAAAACACACAGAAATAAGAGCCTTAGGTCATTAATATGGTAAAATCCGGAAACTATCATTTCAAAAACAAAACGTTTATTTGGCAACCCTAAGTCTAAATATTGCTGTTATATTGCACAACCTTCAATGTTATGTCATAATTATGTAAAATTCTGGCAAATCTTTGTTAGGAAGAAATGGTCTTCACACAGTTCGCAACGAGTCAGGCGGCCCAAACTGCTGCATATACCCTGACTCTGCTTGCACAGAACGCAAGAGAAGTGACAATTTCCCTAGTTAAAATAAATTCATGTTATCAGGCAATATTAACTAAATATGCAGGTTTAAAAAAATGTACTTGTGTGTTGATTTTAAGAAAGGCATTGATGTTTATGGTTAGGTACACATTGGTGCAACGACAGAGCTTTTTTCGCAAATACGCTTGTTAAATCATCACCCGTTTGGCGAAGTAGGCTGTGATTCGATGATAAATTAACAGGCACCGCATTGATAATATGCAACGCAGGACAAGCTAGATAAACTAGTAATATCAACAACCATGTGTAGTTAACTAGTGATTATGTGAAGATTGATAGTTTTTATAAGATAAGTTTAATGCTAGCTAGCAACTTACCTTGGCTCCTTGCACTCACGTAACAGGTGATCAGCCTGCCACGCAGTCTCCTCGTGGAGTCCAATGTAATCGGCGTCCAAAAATGCAGATTACCGATTGTTATGAAAACTTGAAAATCGGCCATGCCGATTAATCGGTTGACCTCTAGTCACAACCTTGGGTAAGATCATTTCTTACCTCAACATGAAAGTAGCCTGGACCATCCCTTTAAGGCTTATTGTTATTGATCATTTTTGGGTGGAGTGAACTACAACTGCTGAAATGTTGCATGAAAGGAGTGTAATAGGGGCGATGCATTACAGAGATGAGCTGCTGTTAGAGCTGAGCGATTATACAGAAGATTTTGTTTTATCCCTCGATTATTAAACAACTAACTGACCAACGTCGGTTCAATTACTTGAATTCCATTTAGTAGGCATGACAAATGTATTATAAAAATGTCAGTTATATAATCAAAATCAATAAATAAAAGCATGTTTTGTGGCTCATTCTGTAGTCATGTCACACTTTGTGTAAAAGCTATTGAAGATTGAAAGCACCCAAATCCTACAAATAAACAAAAAACCTGTGGATATTTGTCTATCCTCCCCAATTCAAAATATATAACTAATGGTCATGGCATACTTTGTCTAAGAGTCACTAAAGATTGGGGGCTTTCAAACAAAAAAAGGGGATTTGTGTCCATACTCCCCCAATTCAGAATATACAGTGCATTTGGACCCCTTCCCTTTTTCCACATTTTGTTACATTACAGCCTTATTCTAAAATGTATTAAATATACAAGTGATTAATCGTAAAAGTTAGTTGTTTGGACTGAGCAGTCTAATGGCCAATGCTGTTTTTGGACTATGAGACCCTCGGCTATATACAGTTGAAATCGGAAGTTTACATACACCTTAGCCAAATACATTTAAACTCTGTTTTTCACAAATCCTGACATTTAATCCTAGTAAAAATTCCCTGTCTTAGGTCAATTAGGAACACTCCTTTATTTTAAGAATGTGAAATGTCAGAATAATAGTAGAGAATGATTTATTTCAGCTTTTATTTATTTCATTACATTCCCAGTGGGTCAGAAGTTTACATACACTCAATTAGTATTTGGTAGCACTGCCTTTAAATTGTTTAACTTGGGTCAAACGTTTCAGGTAGCCTTCCACAAGCTTCACACATAAAGTTGGGTGAATTTTGGCCCATTCCTCCTGACAGAGCTGGTGTAACAGTCAGGTTTGTAGACCTCCTTGCTCATACACACTTTTTCAGTTCTGCCCACAAATGTTCTATAGGATTGAGGTCGGGGCTTTGTGATGGCCACTCCAATACCCTGACTTTGTTGTCCTTAAGCCATTTTGCCACAACTTTGGAAGTATGCTTGGGGTCATTGTCCATTTGGAAGACCCATTTGCAACCAAGCTTTAACTTCCTGACTGATGTCTTGAGATGTTGCTTTAATATATCCACAATTTTCCTCCCTCATGATGCCATCTATTTTGTGAAGTGCACCAGTCCCTCCTGCAGCAAAGCACCCCCACAAAATGATGCTGCCACCTCCGTGCTTCACGGTTGGGATGGTGTTCTTCGGCTTGCAAGCGTCCCCCTTTTTCCTCCAAACATAACGATGGTCATTATGGCCAAACAGTTCTATTTTTGTTTCATCGGACCAGAGGACATTTCTCCAAAAAGTACAATCTTTGTCCCCATGTGCAGTTGCAAACCGTAGTCTGGCTTTTTTATGGCGGTTTTGGAGCAGTGGCTTCTTCCCTGCTGAGCGGCCTTTCAGGTTATATCGATATAGGACTTGTTTAACTTCTTAGGCAGCGGCTCCCGAGGTGACGGTTTTGGAGAGTCTGGCGTGCCCAAAGTAAAATGCTTGCCACTCAGGCTCAGAAAATAGGATATGCACATAATTAGTACTATTGGATAGGAAACACTGAGGTTTCCAAAAGTGTTAACATAATGTCTGTGAGTGTAACAGAACTCATTTGGCAGGCAAAAACCAGAGAAAATTCCATCCGGAAATGTCATTCTGGTGGCTTATGGCTCACTTTGAGACAGTGCCTATTAAAAACTCTTTATATCAGGACACTGAATGTAGTACCTATTGCTTCCACTGGATGTCAGCAGTGTATATATAAAGTTTCATAGCAATCAGAACTAATGTGTTCAATAAGTATGGGTTTTGGTGAGAGGAGCTCTATTTCGGTTGCACGTTTTTGGGCACACGTTTGGCTGAGCGGTCCACTTTATTTGACTTATATAACGTTTAGGTGACCATCCAAGTGAAAGATTATCACTTTTATTCATAAAAGATAAGCTAAGGAAGCATTTTAATTGGTTTTTGTTTTGTTGAGGGAAAGTGTATAGGTTTAGTTAAATTGCTCCCAAGGATGAACCAGACTTGTGGAGGTCTACAAAACTATTCTGAGGTCTTGGCTGATTTCTTTTGATTTTCCCATGATGTCAAGCAAAGAGGCACTGAGTTTGAAGGTAGGCCTTGAAATACATCCACAGGTACACCTACAATTGACTCAAATGATGTCAATTAGCCTATCAGAAGCTTCTAAAGCCATGACATCATTTTCTGGAATTTTCCAAGCTGTTTAAAGGCACAGTCAACTTTATGTATGTAAACTTCTGACCCACTGGAATTGTGATACAGTGAATTATGAGTGAAATAATCAGTCTGTAAACAATTGTTGGAAAAATTACTTGTGTCATGCACAAAGTAGATGTCCTAACCGACTTGCCAAAACTATAGTTTGTTAACAAGACATTTGTGGAGTGGTTGAAAAACGAGTTAATGACTACAACCTAAGTGTATGTATGTAAACTTCCGACTTCAACTGTATATATTTTTTTCATAAATCTACAAGCAATACCCCCTAATGACATAGTGAAAACTGTTTTTTAGAGATGTTTGCAAATGTATTAAAAATAAAAGAACAGAAATACCTTATTTACATAACTATTCAGACCCTTTGCTTTAAAACTTGAAATTGAGCTCACGTGCATCCTGTTTCCATTGATCATCCTTGACATATTTCTACAACTTGATTGGAGTCCACCTGTGGTAAATTCCATTGATTGGACATGATTTGGAAAGGCACACACACCTGTCTATATAAGGCCCCACATCTGACAGTGCATGTCAAAGCAAAAACCAAGCCATGTGGTGGAAGGAATTGTCCGTAGAGCTCTGAGACAGGATTGTGTCGAGACACAGATCTGGGAAGGGTACCCAAAAAATTCTGCAGCATTGAAGGTCCCCCAAGAACACAATGCCTCCATCGTTCTTAAAATGGAAGAAGTTTGGAACCACCAAGACTCTTCCTAGAGCTACCTGCCCAGCCAAACTGAGCAATCGGGGAAGAAGGGAGGGGACCAAGAACCTGATGGTCAATCTGACAGCGTTACTCTGTGGCGATGGGAGAACCATCCAGAAGGCCAACCACCTCTGCCGCACTCCACCAATTATGGTAGAGTGGCCAGATGGAAGCCACTCCTAAGTGAAAGGCAGCCAGCTTGGAGTTGCCAAAAGGCACCTAAAGGACTCTCAGCGCATGAGAAACACGATTCTCTGGTCTGATGAAACCAATATTGAACTATTTGGCCTGAATGCCAAGCGTCACCTCTGGAGGAAACATGGCACCATCCTTACGGTGAAGTGTGGTGGCAGCAACATGCTATGGGGATGTTTTTCAGTGGCAGGGACTGGGAGACTAGTCAGGATCAAGGGAAATATTAACGGAGTACAGAGATCCTTGATGAAAACCTGCTCCAGAGCACTAAGGACCTCAGACTGGGTCGAAGGTTCACCTTCCAACAAGACGACAACCCTAAGCATACAGCCAACACAATGCAGGAGTGGCTTCAGGACAATGTCCTTCAGTGGCCCAGCTAGAGGCCGGACTTGAACCCAATCGAACATCTCTGGAGAGACCTGAATATAGCTGTAGTGCACCGACGCTCCCCATCCAACCTGACAGAGCTTGAGAGGATCTGCAGAGAAGAATGGGGAAAAAACTCCCCAAATACAGGTGTGCCAAGCTTGTAGCATCATACTCAAGGCTGTAATCACTGCCAAAGGTGCTTCAACAAAGTACTGAGTAAAGGTTCTGAATACTTATGCAAATGTGATTTCAGTTATTTTAAATACATTTGCAAAAATGTCTAAACCTGTGTTTTCTTTGTCATTATGGGCTATTGTGGGTAGATTGAGGGGAATCCATTTTAGAATAAGGCTAAGGTAACAGCGTGGAATAAGTCATGCGGTCTGAATACTTTCCGAATGCACTGTATCATGATCATAATGGCCTTCTTTGCTTAAGAGTTATTCATTAATATCCACCTATATTAATATATAAAACGAATTGTACCTCGGTTTGATGTGGTACATCTGACTGATTGCTCTCTGCATAGGAAAAATAGGTTCAAGGGGCAAGAAGGCCTGACAGGGTTGTGCACTGAACACTACCTACCTAATGCTTGTGCGTCTAAGAGGCTTAGATAAGTAAATCTGCCTTGACTCATCCAGCCCAGCTGGGACACACCCCCTACTCACAATCTGACAGTGTAAAAGGGGTCAAAACGGGACCAACTGGCTCTCAGTGCGGCCGCCAAGAGACACGATTATATATGATTCGAGTTTATCCGACTATGTAACGCCAGCACTCACACACAGAGCAAAGAGTGTGATGTCACTTGCAATATGTTAGTAGTTTTAGTTTGTCCACCAGAACAATATAATACCGTATAACAAAAATCACTAAGATACGGTGTTAATGTGACAGTAACTAAACAAATAAAATGTTAACTAGTTTGAAATTCAGACAGTGAAATGGCCATGTTGTAGCCAACAGCTAGCTGCACGAAAACCGCCACTTGTTAGCTAGCCTAACGCTGACAATGGATGTAACAATGCATTTACCCATATTAGTGCAACTAGTGCAATTAGCTCGCTAGCATTTATTGTCATACCCTTTGTCACCAAGCTAGCTGCTTTACAGTATTGTAACTAGTTAACTTCGCTAGCGTTAGTTACGGTACGTCCGTAGCTTACCTTGCTAGTATAGCTCGTTTAAAATATGAGCCGTCCAGAAGCGTCGATAAAAGTCCCAAAACATGACAGAAAATTCGCTTGCTATGTTCAGCAAGCCAAATAGCAAATGGGTAACTACGTCCTTTAAGTAAAAACTATAAATTGCCGTAAACGTTTTGGGCGATAAAAATACAGTGCGAATATTTAAGAACAGGAAATTAAAACCATGCTGAGATCACTTCCTTTTTTTGTTTGCGTTCCACATGCGCATTGTTTTTGTCACCGCCGACTGCTACTGTGGTTTGAAGTGTCGTCGCGCTAACCAATTTTACTTTCTACTAGTTACATTTGTCTTCTTGTCTTGACAAAAATCACATGTATATTAAACGATTCTGCAATCTAAAATAAGTTCGCTGTTGACCCCAAATCATATTTTGTAGGCCTATAATGTAATTTCGCAAGTTACAATTTAAAAGGCAAGTTTTCTAAGAACTCGTCTCGCATGAAGCATTCATGCGTGGGAGACATGGAGTGAGAAATGTTGCGGCAACCACCCACCGCTGACGGCTATTCTAAAACACCTGGAAACATATTTAGTGCTTCTAGAATGTTTGTCTGCCAATATGTTTTTTCCAGGTGTAAAAAATGCGTTGTCACATTCTGCTTTTGACACTACTGTGCAGAGCAGATGGGTCAAAATAAAATCAGGACAACCTGTTCAACAAAAACCCCATCTGACCACTCTGTGGCATCCTTGCACAAAATATACATTTGTTTGATCAGGTTTTCAAAGGGCTAAGAATGTCCAGAGACCGAGTAACCAGTGTCTACTGTCGAGATGGATTGTATGTTGCCCCTACAGATCATGCTCAGAAACATATGGATCTTATGAAATATGGGGAAAGAACAGCCTAACTTTTCTGTACAGTGGAGGCATCTGGGGTGTGGTAATGGAGTGTCATACCTCTTGATCAGATGCTTCAGTGGCAGTGGTGAACTGAAATTCAGCTATTTCCATAGTGGATATTTTTCATGATTACAATGATCTAAGCCCCAAACAAAGAATATTGTCAGCTCATACCAAGCATAATGTAAATAAAAGAAACTTGTATGAGACACACAGGCTAGTAGTAATGTAATACCAACCTGTGTAAGTAATGTGATACTGTAGTCATGTTATGGTTAGTGTACGTCTGTGAGTGAGTTTTACCTGTACAGTTCACCGTATTGAGGGCACTAGGAGAGTAGACAGAGGTTTTCAATGAAAGATAAAATGCAGACTAGAGTGAACAAATGCTAAGATTGGTCAAAACATTGAATCACTGTTTGGAGTATATCAAATTCGTGGACAAATTATCCACCTTTTCAAATTCTGAGAGGGTTGTGGAGAGCTATAGATGGACTGTATATTTTTACTAAGATGGGTCTAGAACTCACACAAAGTAGAAATAGGTGTTAGGCACAGATCTAGGATCAGCTGGGCTACCCTCCCTCCCCAATCTAAACCTCAACCATTACAGGGTGAAACACTCACCTGTGAACTGAAGCATGAAGTCACAGAGTGTGATGAGATTATATTTATATATACATATACTGTATTTTACCATTCATAGACCAGTATCTGGTAGTAACCCTTCTCCATTGTAAACTTAATGTGAAATCCAGGACAATCTGAAGAACACCACCGCAACATTAATGAAAAGATACCATAGACTACATTCATTCAGCTTGCCTGACGACTTAAACTGAATTATTTCGCCTGCTGCTCTACAGCGCCTTGCTGTATTCATCCACCTTGGCGTTTTTTTTTTTTTTTTCATTACAACCTGTCATTTAAATTGATTTTTATTTGTATATCATGTAATGGACAAACACAAATAGTCCAAATTGGTGAAGTGAACAAAAACATAAAAGTGGTACCTGCATATGCATTCACCCCCCTTTGCTATGAAGCCCTTAAATAAGATCTGGTGCAACCAATTACCTTCAGAAGTCACATAATTAGTTAAATAAAGTCCACCTGTGTGCAATCTAAGTGTCACATGATCTGTCACATGATCTCAGTATATATATACCTGTTCTGAAAGGCCCCAGAGTCTGCAACACAACAAAGCAAGCGGCACCACAAAGCAAGCGGCACCATGAAGACCAAGGAGCTCTCCAAACAGGTCAGGGTCAAAGTTGTGGAGAAGTACAGATCAGGGTTGGGTTATAAAAAATATCAGAAAATTTGAACATCCCACAGAGCACCATTAAATCCATTATTAAAAAATAGAAAGAATATGGCACCACAACAAACCTGACAAGAGAGGGCCGCCCACCAAAACTCATGGACCAGGCAAGGAGGGCATTAATCAGAGAGGCAACAAAGAGACCAAAGATAACCCTGAAGGAGTTGCAAAGCTCCACAGTGGAGATTGGAGTATCTGTCCATAGGACCACCTTAAGCCATACACTCCACAGAGCTGGGCTTTACAGAAGAGTGGCCAGAAAAAAATCCATTGCTTAAAGAAAAAAGTAAGCAAACACATTTGGTGTTCGCCAAAAGGCATGTGGGAGACTCCCCAAACATATGGAAGAAGGTACACTGGTCAGATGAGACAAAAATTGAGCTTTTTGGCTATCAAGGAAAACGCTATGTCTGGCGCAAACCCAACACCTCTCATCACCCCGAGAACACCATCCTCACAGTGAAGCACGGTGGTGGCAGCATCATGCTGTGGGGATGTTTTTCATTGGCAGGGACTGGGAAACTGGTCAGAATTATAGGAATGATGGATGGCGCTAAATACAGGGAAATTCTTGAGGGGAAATCTGTTTCAGTCTTCCAGAGATTTGTGACTGGGATGGAGGTTCACCTTCCAGCAGGACAATGACCCTAAGCATACTGCTAAAGCAACAATCAAGTGGTTTAAGGGGTAACATTTAAATGTCTTGGAATGGCCTAGTCAAAGCCCAGACCTCAATCCAATAGAGAATTTGTTGTATGACTTAAAGATTGCTTTACACCAGCGGAACCAATCCAACTTGAAGGATCTGGAGCAGTTTTGTCTTGAAGAATGGGGAAAAAATCCCAGTGGCTAGATTATAGACACATACCCCAAGAGACTTGCAGCTGTAATTGCTGCAAAAGGTGGCTCTACAAAGTATTGACATTGAGGTGATGAATAGTTATGCACGCTCAAGTTTTCAGTTTTTTTGTCTTATTTCTTATTTGTTTCACAATAAAAAATATTTTGCATCTTCAAAGTGGTGGGCATGTTGTGTAAATCAAATACAGACTACCAAAAAAATCTATTTTAATTCCAGGTTGTTAGTAAAAATATCAAGGGGGTGAATACTTTCTCAAGCCACTAAATCATTCACTACATACTTCACTCTGAGACTGACATCTTTGAAGTCGTATGAGGGGACCTCAAAATGAGGGGTGTTGTACAAAACAAAGTCATCAGCGATTGGATCGTCTCTAACCAATCAGAGTCCACCATGTTGCTTTTTATCTATCTTATGTAGAAAAAGAAGAGGAGACAAGGAGAGTAAACCACTTCTAGTTGTTCCGATGTCATCTATGGCTCTCAATGGAATGTGTGCAACACCCTGACCTACAGCCACACATCCAATAATTGTGAATCTTTATTCTAGAACTACAGGGCAATTCCATGAAAAGGAATTATGCTTACACTTTAGAATGTATGCCAAACAAAAAACATTGATTTAAAAGTTTAACAAACCGTACAACTCTATGCACAACAATTTCAAATATATATTATTTTAACAAAAACACATTTTCTTGAAGAACTGTGCAGATACAAAGTTTGGTATCAGAATAAACAGTAAAATCTCCCTTAGTTTTTTATCCAACCACGTGACGTTTTCCAAAAACTTGGTTATATATTTGCTCTGAATTAACTATCATCTACTTTTCTTTACTGTACTGTACTCTAATGAACTGTGCTGTGCTGTGCAAACTTGTGAAACATAGACGTCTATGATTGGTTAAAATGTGGTTCTGGACATCTATGTTAGGGCCAAATCAAGGCCAGTCTGAACCAAACCAAAATCCACGTCTGTGGACGTCGAAATCACGGCCAGGACTTTTCTACAACCATGGACGTTGGTGCTCAGTGGGTGAAGATGCTGGTTATAGTAAATGGGAAGAGAGGGGGATCATGGAGAAGTGTCAGTAAGAGCCGGGAGAGGTGACATTAACTGGACAGAGAGAAGAGAGCGAGAGAGGGAAAGAGAGAGAGGAGTTGTCCAGACTGCTTTCACACTTTTACTTTGACCACCAGACCACAGAAAGAGAAAGTAAACAGTTATAAGCTGAACATAACTGTACAGTATGCCAGTGGAAAGGAGGACAGTAACAGGTGACCCATTACTGTGGTTTGTGACTACTATGTTTTCTCAATGTACCCAATTAAATTGTAGTAATTCTGTTACAGATACACTACATGACCAAAAGTATGTGGACACTGCTCGTCGAACATCTCTCAACATCTCATCCCATCTCATTCCAAAATCATGGGCAATAATATGGAGTTGGTCCCCCCTTTGCTGCTATAACAGCCTCCACTTTTCTGGGAAGTCTATCCACTAGATGTTGGAACATTGCTGCTTGCTTCCATTCAGCCACAAGAGCATTAGTGAGGTTGGGTAATTAGGCCTTGTTCCAATTAATCCCAAACCATTTCTGTATGGACCTCGCTTTGTGCACGGGGGCATTGTCATGCTGAAACAGGAAAGGGCTTTCCCTAAACTGTTGCCACAATGTTGGAAGCACAGAATCATCTAGAACGTCATTGTATGCTTTAGCGTTAAGAATTCCTTTCACTGGAACTAAGGGGCCTAGCCCGAACCATGAAAAACAGCCCCAGACCATTATTTGTCCTCCACCAAACTTTACAGTTGGCACTATGCATTGTGGCAGGTGGCGTTCTCCTTGCATCCGCCAAACCCAGATTCGGCCGTCGAAGTGCCAGATCGTGAAGCGTGACTCCAGAGAATACGTTTCCACTGCTCCAGAGTCCAATGGCAGCGAGCTTTACACCACTCCAGCCGACGCTTGGCATTGCGCATGGTGATCTTATGCTTGTGTGCAGCTCTTCAGCCATGGAAACCGATTTCATGAAGCACCTTACGAACAGTTATTGTGCTGACATTGCTTCCAGAGGCAGTTTGGAGCTCGGAAGTGATTGTTGCAACTGAGGACATGCGCTTCAGCACTCGGGGGTCCCGTTCGGGGAGCTTGTGTGCGCTACCACTTCACAGCTGAGCTGTTGTTGCTCCTAGACGTTTCCACTTTACAATAACAGCAGTTACAGTTGACCGGGGAAGCTCTAGCAGGGAAGAAATTTGACAAACAAACTTGTTATAAAGGTGGCATCCTATGACGGTGCCACGTTGAAAGTCACAGAGCTCTTCAGTAAGGCCATTCTACAGCAAATGTTTGTCTATGGAGATTGCATGGTGGTGTGCTCGATTTTATACACCGTTCAGCAACGGGTGTGGCTGAAATAACCGAATCCACTAATTTGAAGAGGTGTCCACATACTTTTGTATATACTGTATAGTGCAGATTAGATTTCAAAACAGCATTACAAGTTTGAATCACTTAATTCATGAACCAAATTGATATCAGTGAAAACACTGTAACTGATTGGTACGTCTACCTTTACTTGTTAATTCTGGGAACTTTCATTATCCTCCCTCATCAGGAACAGAAATATTTTAAAATATCTTATTATTTATTCTTTATTTATGTTACCAGGTAAGTTGACTAAGAACACATTTACTGCAATGACCTGGGGAATAGTTACAGGGGAGAGGAATGAGCCATTGGAGGCTGAGGATTATTAAGTGTCCATGATGTTATGAAGGCCAGATTGGGAATTTAGCCAGGACACCCCAACTATTACAATAAGTGCCATGGGCTCTTTAGTAACCACAGAGAGGCAGGGTACCCATTTAACGCACCATCCGAAAGACGGCACCCTACACAGGGCAATGTCCCTAATCACTGCCCTGGGGCATTGGGATAATGTTGTTAGACAGAGAGGGCCCTCCAACACCACTTCCAGCAGCATCTGGTCTCCCATCCAGGACTAAACCTACTTAGATTCAGAGGCAAGCTAGCAGTGGGATGCAGGGTGGTATACTTTGCTTAAAGGTCCATGCAGACATTTTTATCTCAATATCAAATAATTTCTGGGTAAGAATGAAGTAAGTACCTAACTGTGATTGTTTTCGATTCAAATGGTAAAAACAAAACAAATAGCTTCTTAGCAGAGAGCCTTTTCTCAAGCAAGAATTTAGCTAAGACTATCTGGGAGTGGTCAGAATTAAAGCATACAACAAATCAATACAACAACATAAAAAAAACAGTTACACTCCTCTGTAACAGTCTCCCATCAAAATGTTTAATTCATTCAGTGGCACTAACATATCTAGATGAAGCATGGATTGTAGACTATTTCATACCTCTGGTGCACAAGATGAGAAGGCAGTCTTGCCTAATACTAATACTAATTGCCTGATACTGTAAATGTCCTCGATGCTCGTCGGATGTGGCAGGGCTTGCAAACCATTACAGACTACAAAGGGAAGCACAGCCGAGAGCTGCCCAGTGACACGAGCCTACCAGACGAGCTAAACTACTTCTATGCCCGCTTCGAGGCAAATACAGCTCAGCATTCAACACCATAGTGCCCTCAAAGCTCATCAATAAGCTAACAACCTCTCCCTCAACGTGATCAAGACAAAGGAGATGATTGTGGATAACAGGAAAAAAGAGGACAGAGCACGCCCCCATTCTCATCGACGGGGCTGTAGTGGAGCAGGTTGAGATTCAAATTCTTTGGTGTCCACATCACCAACAAACTAACATGGTCCAAGCACACCAAGACAGTCGTGAAGAGGGCACGACAAAACCTATTCCCCCTCAGGAGACTGAAAAGATTTGGCATGGGTCCTCAGATCCTCAAAAGGTTCTACAGCTGCACCATCGAGAGCATCCTGACTGGTTGCATCACTGCCTGGTATGGCAACTGCTCGGGCCTCCGACCGCAAGGCACTACAGAGGGTAGTGTGCACGGCCCGGTACATCACTGAGGCCAAGCTTCCTGCCATCCAGGAACTCTATACCAGGCAGTGTCAGAGGAAGACCCTAAAAATTGTCAAAGATTCCAGCCATCCTAGTCATAGACTGTTCTCTCTGCTACCGTACGGCAAGTGGTACCGGAGCGCCAAGTCTAAGTCCAAGAGCTTCTACCCCCAAGCCATAAGACTCAAATGGCTACCCAGACTATTTGCATTTGACTATTAAGACCAATTAGTGGAAAAAATATCAGAATTGGGCTGCCTGCCTAAACGCAGCTAGTATGGCTTAGCATAAGACCATGTAGAACACACAGGAGGCTGCTGACTGGAGAACGGCTCATAATAATGTCCGGAGCGAATGGAATGGCCTCAAACACATGGAAACAATGTGTTTGATGTATTTGATACAATTCCACGAATTCCGCTCCAGCCATTACCATGAGCCCGTCCTCCCCAATTAAGGTGCCACCAACCTCCTGGCTCTCCAATCCTGTTCCCGGAGAGCTACCGTCCTGTAGGTTTTCACTCCAACACCAGTTGTAACTAACTTGGTACAGCTTATCAACCAGCTAATTATTATAATCCGGTGTGCTAGCTAAGGGTTGGAGTGAAAACCTACAGGACGGTAGCTCTCCAGGAACAGGATTGGAGAGCCATGATTTAGAACCACCATAAAATAAATATGGATCTTTTATATCAATCTTAAAAATGTGTCTGCACATATGGATTCACAGAATATATTGATGTAAGCTGTACAGGGTTCTGTAGCATCAAACAGATGCTAGACAAACATGCTAGACATCAAAGAATGTTTGTTTAAAAGGGCATTGTCACCATTTTCACAATTTCACACTATTATACCAACCTCATAGTGGAAATATATATAAACTACAAGTAAATCACGCTTTTCACTGCACTGGGCCTTTAAAGACGTGTGGGTTTTTGGTAACTGGAATGACTCTTGTTCACTTCCCTTCACAGATCTGATAAGACTGGATAGGTGAGAGCAATATGCCGGGAACTAGGGCATTTTCTCATTTAGACAAAGTCCGTCCTCCGCCCCCTCCAAATATTGGTTTCATCCTCCTCCACAGTTAAGTGGTCTTCCGGGGAAGAGTTTGGAAATCTGCCACACCCCCTCAAAGATCATGGGTATACTGACAAGATAATTGTCTTTCCGCCCTAACAATGGGAGCTGTTGTCCACAAAGCAGCATGGCGGGCTGTCAAGCTCCCACCTATTTCTCTCTTTGGATTGGTGGATAGGCTACCTCGAATTATTGTAATACATTTTCAAATATTTGATGTGGGTTGTTGACGTCAACCACCTGTATTCAATAGAGAGAGATGCTTACTACTAGCCTCGTGTCATAAATATGCATAGTCATCTCAAGACACCTCTGATATAAAGTGCTTTTTCACAAAGCTGTCATGTGCAGGGGCACAACTATCACTGGGGACAAGAGGGACATGACACCACCACATTCTGAAATTGCATTTTGTCCCCCCACCCAGTTTATCATTGCACTGTGATAAAATAAAGCGGCATCTGTGTGCTTTAGGACCATGCGGCCGCCTCAGGTCGGTCGGGTAGGCTGTATGGCGGTATCAGCCAGTCTGATGCTCTTTAATTACTTGTTACTTTTATTTCTTATTCTTATCCGTATTCTTTTAAACTGCATTGTTGGTTAGGGGCTCGTAAGTAAGCATTTCACTAAGGTCTACACCTGTTGTATTCGGCGCTGTTGTATTAGTCACATGTGCCGAATACAACAGGTACCTTACAGTGAAATGCTTACTTTCGATGACCCTAACCAACAATGCAGTTAAAAATAATACGGATACGAATAAGAAATAAAAGGAAAAGGAAGTAATGTGACTAATTTGATTTGATTTTGATTTGATGGCCTTGAGATAGAAGCTGTTTTTCAGTCTCTCTGCCCCAGTTTTGATGCACCTGTACTGATCTCGCCTTCTGGATGATAGCGGGGTGAACAGGCAGTGGCTCGGGTGGTTGTTGTACTTGATGATCTTTTTGGCCTTCCTGTAACATTGGGTGTTGTAGGTGTCCTAGAGGGCAGGTAGTTTGCCCCCGGTGATGCTTTGTGCAGACCGCACCACCCTCTTGAGCGCCCTGCGGTTGTGGGCGGTGCAGTTGCCGTACCAGGCTGTGATACAGCCCGTGATGTGTAACTGACATGTAACAATAGCTAATGCGTTACAAGTTTCATCCCCTCTCGACTGAAGTTCTGTCTGAAGTGAATGAACTAGCTTGCTAGCTAGTAGCTACCACAGTCAGCTCAGCTCTAGCCTCTAGCTATCTGTCAGGTAGCAGTAGCTAACAACAGTGTGTATGGAAATGTTTTGTCCTGTTTCAACAGAAGTAAATTAACTTTAATTTTAGCCAGTTGATGTACCATTAGAGCTAGCCAAAAGTTGGCTAAAGTTAGCTAGTATAAATGTACAGCAGGATCAGATGGTGACAGGGATCTCAGCAGGGTAAGGCAACCAGGAAAGACCAGTCTGTGACGGCGCTGAGGTGAACTTTTGCAGGTGCAACACTTTATTCTCTCTGTGCAGCAAACACTGGACAAGCCAGAAGCTTCAAAGATTGAAACTGTTTTAAGGCAGTCTGACAAAAGTTGATTTCCAAACTGTATCAAGGGTTGATAGAGGCTTTTCCCACTGACACAAAACATGTAAAACAAAAATGTGAGGAAGACCTGAGAGACTATTGACGATAATGAATGGATACAGATAAGTTCGAATGCCCAGTTATGTTCATGTAATCTCAGACATACATTACTGCTGTTTAAGACCATCTATAGAGTGTACTATATGCCAGTGAACATGAATATCATGGACTCTGCAGGAGGTGTAAAACATCAAAGGGGACATATTTGCATATGTTATGCTCTTGTGAAGGCTGGCTGAATTCTGGTAGAGTATGTTACACGTTATATGTCATTTTATCGCAGCATATCTACAAATTCTCCCTTCTTCCTATTTGTGTTTGCTTGGAAATGTTGATGCTGGAGACTAATCAGAAGAAACTGTGTAACCTAGCATTTATAGGAGGTTGGTGGCACCTTAATTGGGGAGGACGGGCTCGTGGTAATGGCTGGAGTGGAATTGGTGGAACTGTATTAAATACATGGTTTCCATGTGTTTGATGCCATTCCATTTACTCCATTCCAGCCATTATTATGAGCCGTTCTCCCATCAGCAGCCTCCACTGGTCTGGATGCCTTATATGGAGTACTGTACAACAAAAGGAGTCTGTTTTGAAAACATGCCCACGTCAGGGGTGATGCCTATTTAGGCAATCCCTAGCTGCTGGGCTACTCAGTCCTGGTCTTGGGGGTCTGCCATACTGTTTGTTGTCACTCTGGCCTTGGCCTAATACACCTGAATCCAGTAATGAACGTTTCACTAAGATCCTAAAGCTGAGTAGGGTGTGCTGAGTTGGGGCTCTGCAGGGCGGTGGACCCCTTAGGGGAAATCCAGCTATATAGTGTGCGCAAGTAAAACAGCTCTACAGTACTATTAGGCCTATATGAATTACAGTACCCTCCATAATTATTGGGACACAAGGATTAATAATTATTGGGACACAAGGATTTTTACAATTATTTTGGCTCGATACTCCAAGTTTGGATTTCAAATCAAACAATTACAATGAAGTTATTGAAGACTGTCAATGTTAATTTGAGGGAGTATTTTTCATCCATATTGGGTGAAACTTTTTGTACATAGTCCCCGCCCATTTTAGGGGATCAAAAGTATTTGCCGTTTGTTTTTGGTTGTTTCAGATTATTTTGTGCCAAGTAGAAATGAATGGTAAATAATGTATTGTCATTTTGGAGTCACATTTATTGTAAATAAGAATATAATATTTTTCTAAACACTTCTACATCAATGTGGATGCTACCATGATTATGGATAATCCTGAATGAATTGTGAATGATAATCAGTAAGAAAGTTAAACGCACAAATATCATACCCCCAAGACAATAACAGGGGAGGTTAGCATTTTTGATGGGGTATGATATTTGTGTGTCTATAACTTTCTCACTCATCATGATTCATTCAGGATTGTCTATACAGTGTCTTCGGAAAGTATTCAGACCCCTTGACTTTTTCACATATTGTTACGTTACAGCCTTATTCTAAAATGTATTCAATATTTTTTTTTACTCATCAATCTACACACAACACCCCATAAAGACAAAGCAAAAACAGGTTAACACATTAACATAAGTATTCAGACCCTTTACTCAGTACTTTGCTGAAACACCTTTGCCAGCGATTACAGCATCGAGTCTTCTTGGGTATGACACTACAAGCTTAGAACATCTGAATTTGGGGAGTTTCTTCCATTGTTCTTTGCAGATCCTCTCAAGTTCAGTCAAGTTGGATGGGGAACATTCCTGCACAGATATTTTCAGGTCTCTCCAGAGATGTTAGATTGGGTTCAGTCTGAGAACCTGCTCCAGAGTGCTCAGGACGTCATCAAGGATCTCTCTGTACTTTGCTATGTTCATCTTTGCCTCGATCCTGACTAGTCTCCCAGTACCTGTCGCTGAAAAACATCTCCACAGCATGATGCTGCCACCACCATGCTTCACCGTAGGGTTGGTGCCAGGTTTCCTCCAGACTTGTCGCTTGGCATTCAGGCCAAATCTTGGTTTCATCAGACCAGAGAATCTTGTTTCTCATGGTCTGAGAGTCTTTAGGTGCCTTTTGACAAACTCCAAATGGGCTGTCATGTGCCTTTTACTGAGCAGCTTCCGTCTGGCCACTCTACCATAAAGACCTGATTGGTGGAGTGCTGCAGAGATGGTTGTCATTCTGGAAGGTTCTCCCATCTCCACAGAGGAACTCTAAAGCTCTGTCAGACTGACCATTGGGTTCTTGGTCACCTCCCTGACCAAGGCCCTTCTCCCCCGATTGCTCAGTTTGGCCGGCCGGCCAGCTCTAGGAAGAGACTTGGTGGTTCCAAGCTTCTTCCATTTAAGATGGATGGAAGCACTGTGTTCTTGGGGACCTTCAATGCTGCAGACATTTTTTGGTACCATTCCCCAGATTGGTGCCTCGACACAATCCTGTCTCGGAGCTCTGCCGACATTTCTTTCGACCTCATGGCTTGGTTTTTGCTCTGACATGCACTGCCAACTGTGGGACCTTATATAGACAGGTGTGTGCCTTTCCAAATCATGTCCAATCAATAGAATTTTCCACAGGTGGACTCCAATAAAGTTGTAGAAACATCTCAAGGATGAGCAATGGAAACAGGATTCACCTGAGCTCAATTCGGAGTCTCATAGCAAAGGGTCTGAATACTTACACTACAGTTCAAAGGTTTTGAAAGAAAAGCACTTTCCTTGTCCATTAAAATGAAATCAAATTGATCAGAATTACTGTGTAGACATTGTTAATGTTGTAAATTACTATTGTAGCTGGAAACGGCAGATTTTTTATGGAATATCTACATAGGCATACAGAGGCCCATTATTAGCAACCATCACTCCTGTGTTCCAATGGCACGTTGTGCTAGCTAATCCAAGTTAATAATTTTAAAAGGCTAATTGATCAACAGTGAAGAGGTGACTCTGGGTTCCTCTGTCCAGTGTCTGTGTTCTTTTGCCCATCTTAATCTTTAATTTTTATTGGCCAGTCTGATATATGTCTTTTTCTTTGCAACTCTGCCTAGAAGGCCAGCATCCCGGAGTCGCCTCTTCACTGTTGATGTTGAGACTGGTGTTTTGCAGGTGCTACTTAATGAAGCTGACAGTTGAGGACTTGTGAGGTGTCTGTTTCTCAAACTAGACACTCTAGTTTGAGAAATGTACTTGTCCTCTTGCTCAGTTGTGCACCAGGGCCTCCCACTCCTCTTTCTATTCTGGTTAGAGCCAGTTTGCGTTGTTCTGTGAAGGGAGTAGGACACAGCGTTGTACAAGATCTTCAGTTTCTTGGCAATTTCTCACATGGAATAGCCTTCATTTCTCAGAACAAGAATAGGCTGGCAAGTTTCAGAAGAAAGGTCTTTGTTTCTGGCCATTTTGATATTGTAATCGAACCCACAAATGCTGATGCTCCAGATACTCAACTAGTCTAAAGAAGGCCATTTTTTTTGCTTCTTTAATCAGGACAACAGTTTTCAGCTGTGCTAACATAATTGCAAAAGGATTTTCTAATGATAAATTGCCTTTTAAAATGATAAACTTGGATTAGCTAACACAACGTGCTATTGGAACACAGGAGTGATGGTATTCCATAAAAAATCTGCAATTTCCAGCTACAACAGTAATTTACAATTGTATTTCTGATAAATTTTATTGGACAAAATTCTTTGCTTTTCTTTCAAAAACAAGGACATTACTAAGTGACCCCAAACTTTTGAACAGTAGTGTATGTAAATAAGGTATTTCTGTTTTTTATTAGTCATAAATTAGCAAAGATTTCTAACAACCTTTCTCTGCTTTGTCATTATGGGGTATTGTGTGTAGATTACTGAGTATGTTTAAAAAAAAATCTATTTTAGAATAAGGCTGTAACGTAACAAAATGTGGAAAAGGTCAAGTTGTCTGAATACTTTCCGAAGGCACTGTTATCATGGTAGCATCCATATTCATGTAGAAGTTTTTTTTAAACATAAATTACCCCAAAAGGGTCATATTAAATTGTGTAGAAATGCAGGAAATTAGCTTTAGATGCCCAAGGACAGTCTGAGGGAGGACGCTCAAACCCCTCGCCAGGTTATGCCCTCCCACTTTTAAAACCAAAGTTGTGCCCCTGGTCACATGTCCTACTTATAATCAGTACACTCTTAATGTCACGTCCTGGCCATAGATAGCCCTTTTGGCTGCTCATTGGTGTTTTTGGTCAGGACGTGATCAGGGATGTTTTTGGTTATATTTCTATGTTGGTTGGTTTGGGTTCCCAATTAGAGGCAGCTGTTAGTCGTTGTCTCTAATTGGGAATCCTATTTAAGTTGGTTCCCTGCCCCACTTGCCTTGTGGGTTATTGTTTGCATTTGTGTGTGTGTACCTGTGTGTGCCACACCTGCGTGACGGTTTGTTCTTTGTTCATTGTTTTTCTTTCCAGTTTGCACTTTAATTAAAGCATGTATACTAGAAACCTCACTGCGTCTTGGTCCGCTCCATCGGAAAACCGTGACAGAATAACCCACCAAACAAGGACCAAGCAGCGAGATAACCGGGAGTGCTGGACATGGGAGGAAATCCTGGCTGGAGAAGGACCCTGGAGGAAGGCTGTGGAGTATCGCCGTCCCAGGGAGGATATGGAAGCAGCGACGGCAGAGCGGTGCTTCTATGAGGAGAAGTATGCGGGAACACGGCTGGCGAGGAAGCCCGAGAGGCAGCCCCCCCAAACAATTGGGGGGGCACACGGGGAGGTTGGCTGGTTCAGGTTGGAGACCTGAGCCAACTCCCCGTGCTTACCGGAGTGAGCGTGGCACTGGTCAGGCACCGGGTCATGTAGTGAAGCGCACGGTGTCTCCAGTGCTCGTTCAGAGACCGGTACGGACTGTCCCTGCTACACGCATCAGGCCCCCTGTGCGCATCGCGAGCCCAGCACGGCCTGTTCCTGCTCCCCGCACCAGGTTCCCAGTGCGCATCGCGAGCCCAGCACGGCCTGTTCCTGCTCCACGCACTAGAATCCCAGTGCGCATCGCGAGCCCAGCACAGCCTGTCCCTGCTCCACGCACCAGGCTCCCTGTGCGTCTTCAGAGCCCGGCACGACCTGTTCCCTCTCCACGCATCAGGTCCCCTGTGCGCCTTCAGAGCCCGGCACAGCCTGTCCCTGCTCCACGCATCAGGTCCCCTGTGCGCATCGAGAGCCCGGCACGTCACTGCTCCACGCATCGGGTCCCCTGTGCGCATCGAGAGCCCGGCACGTCCTGTCCCTGCTCCACGCATCGGGTCCCCTGAGCGCATCGAGAGCCCGGCACGTCCTGTCCCTGCTCCACGCATCAGGTCCCCAGCGCATCGAGCCCGGAACGTCCTGTCCCTGCTCCACGCATCAGGCCCCCTGAGCGCATCGAGAGACCGGCACGGACTGTTCCTGTTCCACGCATCAGGCCTCTAGGGTGTCGTCCCAGCCTGGCACGGACTGTTCCTGTTCCACGCACCAGGCCTCTAGGATGTCGCCCCAGCCTGGCACGTACTGTTCCTGCTCCACGTACGGTTCCTGCTCCCGATAGACCCTCCCAGTGACTTTTGGGCGCGGTCGGAGTCCGCGCCTTTGGTACTGTCACATCCTGGCCATAGATAGCCCTTTTGGCTGCTCATTGGTGTTTTTGGTCAGGACGTGATCAGGGGTGTTTTTGGTTCTATGGTTATATTTCTATGTTGGTTGGTTTGGGTTCCCAATTAGAGGCAGCTGTTAGTCGTTGTCTCTAATTGGGAATCCTATTTAAGTTGGTTCCTTGCCCCACTTCCCTTGTGGGTTATTGTTTGCATTTGTGTACCTGTGTGTGCCACACCTGCGTGACGGTTTGTTCTTTGTTTATTTTGCCAGTTTGCACTTTAATTAAAGCATGCATACTGGAAACCTCACTGCGTCTTGGTCCGCTCCATCGGAAAACCGTGGCACTTAACCTAAGCATTATAAAACTTATATTCAGGCAAATAAGCCATTCAATTTCTTGTTGACCAAATTCGACACTTACTGACCGCTATACAAAAACTTGCTTGGTTAGCAAAAGAAAAGAAATGGAACCTGCTGGGACTCTCGCTTCGCCTCTTCCTCTCTGACCCCCTTTTGAATCAGCTATTGTTTTCTCGAAGTAGAGAAACATGCTAACATTAAAAATGATATGCTACTTATCCTAATATCTAAAATAATTGCACAATTAGCTGCATTTGTTTTGATAACCATCAATTTGGGATTCCTCCCTGTAAACATCATTTGGCTAATGACATGCGGTTGGAGGAGTCTCATTTCATACAAGCACATTTTCGCTTACCCTCTCCTCAACTTTCTTTGACCTTTTCTTTGACCTTTTTCCAAAAAAAGGCCAGAGAGGACGTATGAGTTAAGCAAATCCAATTGAGAAAAGCCCTATGGTGAGTGATTGAGGCTTACAGCTACCCAGTCATCTCAGGTTTGTAAAGGAGATTGAAAAAGGGCAGGGGATGCTATTTAAATAAAAAAAATGAAATGCAACCCAGACTTCTTCCAGACATTCCCAAACAACTCAGCTCCACACAGAGCCAGACATTCCAGTTTTACAGGCAGCCTGGCTTCTGAAGCACACAGGGAGAATTCCTCTCTCTCTCTAGCATTGAACACCCACATTCCTTCACCCTGTAACAGCGGAATCAATGGTAGAAATATGCCATCATTCACAGTACTGGAGCCTACGGCATTCTCTTCCCAGGCAGAGTCTTGTAGGAACGGCCTACCGCTGTGGCTGATGTGCCACCACCTACCCACTGCCACAATCCTCCCCATTGTTTGGAGAAAAGAAAAAGAACACTTTTACAATCTTTGGATCTTTCCAATGAAAGCATGGATCATTTTGTGTCTTGAAATCGACAAAACATAAGCCATGATAACTCAAATAACGACGAGGACGATGCTTCAATTTTCTTTATTAACATACATAGGAAAATAGCTTTTCTGGTATTTGAAAAAATAGAACCTGTATTTCAGCAAACATACAGTACAGTTGAGTGTGTGTATACTTTGGATGATATAGTTATTGGGAGAGAGAAAGCCATGGTTAAAAGGTAAGGCAGGAAGGGGAACACACAACAGGACTGAATCAGAAGGACTAGACCAGCCATGGACACACAGCTGGGTCAGACTTCTGAGTGGGATTGTGTGGTTGTGACCTATTCAAACTAGTCATGCTCAAAGAACAACAAACTGCTTAAGAGGCAATGTGATGATGATTACAAGTGATGTTGTTGATGAAGGTGGTGGTATGTTGGAGTGCTCAATTCTAAGTTTACCCATCCAAAGGCAACACAACGTGCGTTTTAACCAAAGGTTCTGAACCACTGTAATGGGTGGCAAATGTGAGTACAGTTCTCTCAAGGGATGTTGGCCAAGACTGCTACCCTGAAAAGTCCATTGTTCTCTATATGATTTCCTAAGTGCAGTAGCCTGTTGAAAAAGCACCTTTTACAATTTTAAACTCAACCCCATAGATACAGCTTACATACCCATAACAGAGCCCTCCAGTCCTTGGCATAGCATTTCTCCAAGCTAAACCCCCTCCTGCTGCACCTCCTGCTAACATACAGTAAGTGCACTTGAGAACAAAGGGCTCATCTTGATGGGTTAACTCATTAATGTTAGAGCGGGTCTCATAATTAATTCCTGTCTGGCTGACCTGATAACCCCTCAATAACATTCTACAGGTTCACCAAGATACGCTACATGAGAGAATCAAGCACAGACACCACTGGATAGCTTAATATACTGACTGGGGGGTTGTCTCGGGATAGGAGCTCCTACATGTTCTGTACATGTAAATGTGATATGACGGATACAGATTGGACAAAGATCAGCTGCTCTTTTCAGGTACAGTAGGCTAATATACTGTAAATGATTAGCTTTGCTTGCTGGCCTAACATACTAACCTCTACTACTGTAAATGACTAAGCGGTTCCTTACAAAATTGGTTACTTTGCATTGTAAAGCCAATGTACAAAATACAGCATACACAACTAGCTTTCGCCGAGTCACTTTTGTCATTTCAACATTGATTTTAAAGACATAGAAATAAAGTAAATTAGCTTATAGGTTCTACATCATACAATGTGTGAGCAGTTAGCACAAAAAGGTGACTGAAAAGTCAAATAGGACTTTTGGTTTGGCAATATTTTTTAAACTCATTCCAGTCAGTTTAAGAGCATGGACCAGGAGGGCTGTGGTTTCTGATGGTTTTCACACAGTCACTCTTACCCTTCAATCAGCATCTGATGCAAACCTGGGAAACCAGGTTGGTGTGAGTGGACTCTTAACTAACCAGTTATTACATAATGGAACAGTGAAGTACCATGGTGAAAACCAACAGACACCAGTCTGCAGCCCCGAGGTCTTTTGTGGAGTGGGAGGAGGCACGAGGTCAGGGAAGCGGTGGTAAAAGTACTGGATTGGCCCTTGTAGGGTCAAGTAGGGATGTGATTGTGCCAGAGGTTTAGCACCGTGGGGAGCAGAAGGGGATATGTAAGAGATGTAGACTCATCACCTGTTCTCTGAGAGAATCTCTAAGCTCACATATCAACACAGTACTTTCATCTGGGCTAATAGCACAGATTACAGTCTAGAATGAGCTGGGTTATTTACGGTGCATTGCCCTCTAAAACTGTCTTGAAGAGAGAGTAACTCATGAAGCAGATTCACAGAACAATAAAATATGTAGAATAGAATGTGTGACAGTATAGGGTTTTAAACACAATTAAATTACATTTAAAACAGTGTTATACAGTAAGCAACTGCCTGTCACAAATGTGTAATCTGCTCAGGGTAACGAGGTGTGTGTATATGTATGGCGGGTGGGGGGGCTGAGCAGGATGCGATTTAGCCTAAAGGCCTGAAATCCGCTTTAAAAGGAGAAGTTCACTTTATTTTAACCAAATCCATATGTACACTACCGTTCAAAAGTTTGGGGTCACTTAAAAATGTCATTGTTTTTGAAAGAAAAGCACATTTCTTGTCCATTAAAATAACTGTATTAAAAAATACAGTGTAGACATTGTTAATGTTGTAAATGACCATTGTAGCTGGAAACGGCTGATTTTTTTATGGAGTATCTACATAGGCGTACAGAGGCCCATTATCAGCAACCATTATTCCTGTGTTCCAATGGCACATTGTGTTAGCTAATCCAAGTTTATCATTTTAAAAGGCCAATTGATAATTAGAAAACCCTTTTGCAATTATGTTAGCACAGCTGAAAACTGTTGTTCTGATTAAAGAAGCAATAAACCTGGCCTTTAGACTAGTTGAGTAACTGGAGCATCAGCATTTGTGGGTTCGGTTACAGGCTCAAAATGGATAGAAACAAAGCACTTTCTTCTGAAACTCGTCAGTCTATTCTTGTTCTGACAAATGAAGGCTATTCCATGTGAGAAATTGCCAAGAAACTGAAGATCTTTACAACATTACCAATGTCTACACTGTATTTCTAATCAATTTGATGTTATTTTAAAATGGACAAAAAAAAAGGACATTTCTAAGTGCCCCCAAAATTCTGATTAGTGGTGTAAATAGCATGTTATAGAAGTACCCAGACACTTTTTTGCAATCAATTGTTTTTGAGAAACTTACACCACCAGCGATATACTTCCTCGCGCTCGTTCTTCAGATGCAGGGGCGCAAATTAAATATGAACAAAGGCTCCAAAAACACCCAAATACGTCATTTTAGAAACGACAACTCTCAGTATAGTGATGCAGGTCTTTAGATGTTTCAGACATGAAATTGTGTCATTGAGAACTTTATCCGCGCAACGTTATATTCCATTTTGTGCGACTCGAGCAATAATTCTCTTTGAAGCCCACAAGACTTTTCCACACGGAGAAGCAGCACATCTGCAGAGGGGAAACCGCTTCAGTCGCACAAAGTTGAATATAACGTTGAGGATACATTTTAGAATGACAGTTTCATGTGTCTGGGCACTTTACAACATGCCATTTACATTCAAAATACAGATTTGGTTCAAATAAAGTGAACTTCTTCTTTAAGCTGAACAATCACATCCCTGAGATGGCCGTTACCTGTTAGTTCACTGTGTAGCACCAGGACAAGCCCTCATCTGCTCCGGGTGCAGGAGGGAGGAGAGGCGGCTATGGCCGGTTAGGGTCTGAATCAGATTCAGAGCCTTATTCCAGGGTCCTGGGGGGCCCCTCTGGGTGCACATTTTGGTTATTGCCCTACTACTACACAGCTGATTAAAATAACCAACTCATCATCAAGATTTGATTATTTTAAATCAGCTGTGTAGTGCTAGGTCAAAAACAGAAATGGGCACCCAGGGGGGGCAGGACCAAGTTTGGGAAACCCTGCCCTACTCTACGTTCTGGCCCAGGTCTGTTTCTATAGCACCAGAGTCCTGATGAGGACCCAGACTCCTTAGCAAGGCCTCCCCGGGGCAGGGCTCGGTGGATGAGTCTCATGAGTCTGTCAGCCCGTGGTGGGGTAGAGATTGTACTGAGCTGGATTGGGATGGGAAGGCACAGCCAGGGTAAAGGTATTCTGGATGCAGGTTCTTATAATTCTGCCGTTCTGGTCAAGTGCTGTAACAGGGTTAAGGGTGAGTGAGGGTGGGTGGCATCAGGATCCAGACTGGGCTGGCTGGGTCAGACGGTAGTTCTGATGTTTTTGCCAGGCCGGGGGCTGCGATGCACCTTGGTGTGTTTGGAGAGGTGGTCGCTGCGGGCAAACTTCTTCTCACACAGAGGGCACTCGTAGGGCTTGACCCCGGAGTGGGAGCGCCGGTGACGAGACAGCTCATCAGAACGAGAGAACCTACAGAGACAGAGGAGCACAGGTCAACACCCAAACGCCCTGAGGAAAGCCCTGCGATAAAACAAGTTGGTGTTTTGATAATTTCTCTGAATTCGAAATGTTTCTGAGTTAAACATTCAGTCCGTTACAGCTAAGTGTGTCAGGAGGCTGGTTATTCCCACTGTTTGATAGCCCCTAGACTAGCGCCCAGACTCAACTCTGAGGGAAATAGGAACACTAAATGGTGGGTCAAACAGTATTTACAATATACACTGAGTGTACAAAACCTTAGGAACACCTTCCTAATATTGTGTTGCACCCCTTATGTCCTGAGAACAGCCTTAGTTCATCGGGGCATGGACTCCACAAGGTGTCGAAAGCATTCCACAGGGAGTCAACATGCTGGCCCATGTTGACTAAAATGCTTCCCACAGTTGTGTCAAGTTGACTGGATGTCCTTTGGGTGGCGGACCATTCTTGATACACACGGGAAACTGTTGAGTGTGAAAAATCCAACAGTGTTGCAGTTCTTGACACACTCAAACTGGTGCGCCTGGCACCTACTAAAATACCATGTTCAAATGCATATTCATCTTTTGTATTGTCCATTCACCCCAAATGGCACACATACACAATCCATGTCTCAAGGCTTGAAAATCCTTCTTTAACCCGTCTCCTCCCCTTCATCTACACTGATTGAAGTGGATTTAACAATTGACATAAATAAAGGAACATAGCTTTCACCTAGATTAACCTGGTCAGTCTGTCATGGTAAGACCAGGTGTTTCTAATGTTTTGTACACTCAGTGTACAAACAACATTATAAGCATACCCTTTCATATCCTCTAACTACCTCAATAACCACAACCCTTTCCTTAGGAAGCTCACTGCAGTTGCTTATTGGGATATTAGAAACTATGAGTGTGTTGCAATATCTCATATTTGCAGAGCCTCTATATTGTTAATGTCTTATAAAAGCTCTACTCCCTACCTCCGCAGACATATATTATTTTTCTTTATGCTAAGCTTTGCAAAACAATTACAGTGGAATACTGTGTCGACATCCTAACAAGGGGTATAGAGCATTTTTTCTACTGTCATCATTATACCCACTTCATTTAGAACCAGTCATTACAGGCTTTTCTTCTCTCTGTTTTATTATCCTATCACATGTTAATAACTAGCCTATATGATAATGAACTAAACAAACCTAAGCTTCCTGTGTTTTCTGCATGTTGACTAGCATTGTTATGATATAACCCACCTCCAGCCACAGTCAGGCCAGCTGCAGGTGTAGGGCTTCTCTCCGGTGTGTCTGCGGAAGTGGGCCTTCAGATGGCTGCTCTTGGTGTACATCTTCTCACAGCCTGGATGAGAACACTTGTGCACCCTCAGCGTCTCTGTAGGAGGGGGTCTGTTCACCTTATGTGGGGCCACAGCTTTCACCACGGCCCCTCCACTGTGACTCCCAACCACCGTTGCCCCAGCAAGCCCCCCAGCAATCCTCACAGTGATCGGTAGAGGGGCAATCTTCACGTACTTCTGGTCTGGAGCTCCGGCGTCCATGCTGGCTACGTTGAGAAGGGTGGCTGGGGCGGAGGGCACCTGTGAGGTAAGCAGGGTAAAGTTCTGCCCTCCGTGGAGCCCCAAGACCAGGTGGGCCAATCTCAGCCCGCTGGACGCCCCAGGAGGAGAGCCTGTCTGGGGGAGAGGCTGGGCCAGGGGCAGTGACTGGACCTGGAGTACCAAGGGTGCTCCCAGGAGCACTGAGGGGGTGGAGGGGGATGGAGAGGGGCACGGGGCTGCTGGGCTGTGGGTGTGAGGGATGTTGGGGGTTTGTGCGGTTGGGGGTGACAGGGCAGCGCTGGTCCCTGGGTCACTTTGTCCCCCTGGGGGGGAGAGAGGTTGTTCCATGGAGCTGGAAGGGGAGGGAGCGGTCTCCTCCATGGGTTCACTAGAGAAGAGAACCCCTTCTCTCACCAGCTCCATCTTCTCCCTGAGGAACTCCTCGATGTCCTCAAGGGTGGGAGAGAAGGGCGAGGGCAGGCGGGGGCTGAAGTCCGGCAGCCTGGGGTCCTGCAGCATGCCTTCTTCTCGATTCCCCCTATCCCGCTCTGTGGGGGTAAAATCATCCTCCTCCTCTTCCTCCTCTCCTAGGCTGAAGCTGAGGCGAGCACCCATGTCCCCGGCATCTGGGCTGTAACCGGAGGCAAAGCTATCCCCTTCGCTCCTCCCCTCACTGCCCTCTCCCTCCTCAAGCTCCAAGGAGACCAGACTAACACTGTCCCTAAAGAGGTCATTATCAGAGACCAGCGCTCTGCTGCTTAACGACACCATTGATACAGTCCAGATACAGTCCAGATACACAGGAGAGATGAGCAGAGAACCACGCTTCTCACTACACCTGCACAGAAAATGTGAGGGATACCGCAGTTAAAAATGTGAATGGATAAACATGAATAAGAATGCAATATTTAATACTGATATGCAGTTTAGGAAAGTTGCACCTAGCTGTATTTGAAGGAACAGCGGAAATGTGCAATCGTCCAATGGAAATGCGAGTGAAATGTGGAGAGGATGTGTCAGCCAAGGTGGTGTGTGAAAACAGCATACAAATGTATATTTTGGATTTGAAAGATTCTTTCTCGCTTATATTAACGTTAAGTTCCAGAGGTTTCCAAAACCATACTGCAAGTGAGGCGTATTTGCGTTTAGACAGTGTTGGGATTGTAGTTCACATTGAGTCAGCTGTGGTCCGTACCATCAGCTGAGAACCCAAAAGGGGGGCTGTGTATAGCCCCATTGGGTTCTTCAGAGCTGGGTAATAACAGGATGAAAGGTAACAATCAACAAATGATTAGGCCAAACATCTAATCCGAATGGGATCAAGGCCTAAACGCATGTGCTAAAACAGAGCAAATATATCTATCATCAAATGAAAAATAATAAACCTAACGTGTCATTTGACTTCATTAATTCGACCATCATACCAATAATGCAACACGCGGGATAATTAAATGGATACATTGTGCAAAACAACGCGTCCAGCGTAAACACTGCCCACATGACGCCCATCCATATGTGTCTCGGGCGCTAAACAACATGGTGCAGGACTGTAATAACAGCGTAATTACACCAAAGTGAATCATGTTATACAATCGATCAACTTTATTCGACGTCAGCAAACAGTATTATTTAAAACTTCAACTGCTTTTAAACTCAGCGCATGGGCAGGCGAGACGCATGGCAAGCCACCTGACTGCAACAGCCAGACAGGAATTCACGAGTCTCAAGTTCGGAGCGTTCTATAAATACAAATCTAAGCATCCAGCGCAAACGAAAAGAATAACTAACATTAGTAATGGCGAACTTACCGTCTATAATCATGAAATATATTAAGAGCTTTCGAAATACACCGTCCTCGAAGTTTTTGTCCGTCGTGTTATTGTTGCAGAGAAGGATCCCGTCATTGCCAAGGCTCCATGTTGGCATTCTTTATGAGCCCATCACATGACTGCATTTCTGTACGCTCAGAGGCAAGGATCCAATTCCGGCTGTTTGGTTGGCTACGGTTACGGAGGCTCGCCCTAAAACAAGGGATTTAATTGGTTTCCGCTTGATGGACGCTGTTTTTCCCCCAATATTTTGGAAACGTCATTGATCTAGGCCTACTGTCCCTATGCCACCGGGAAAATTAGAATTAACGCCACCACAGTTATGTATCCAGTGTTCTCAAAATGATATCGTACATACAACGTGGCTCATTCAGAAACCATGTGTCATGAACTGAACAAGATGGCAGAGCTTTGAACTGCAGCAGGTGGTACGATGGACATTTTGTTAAATTATAACCTATGCATTGCTTAATTAGGATGAAGAATTATAGCCTTTTTTATGGTTAACCAAATGTTGGAGTGTCTGTCAGCCCTGTGGAGAGCACATGTATAAACACTAGACTCAGACTGGTCTCATAAACTATAAACTCTCATAGTTAATGTAAATCCTGGATACTCAAATTATTATGATATGTCACGTTTGGTATGGTTACATAAGATAGAAGGTTACATAAGTAAAAACGAAAGGAGGGTGGTTGGTCGGGGTGGATGGGCGTATGAAGCAAACATCTAGCAACCCTTAGGGTGGGTGGGGACATATAAAGCCAATGAATAGCAGCCAAAGGTTGCATGTTTGAATTTCATCACAGACAATTTTAGTATTTTAGCTAATTAGCAACTTTTCAACTACTTACTACTTTTTTGATACTTTGCAACTTAATTAGCTGTTAGCTAACTCTTCACCTAACCCTAACCTTAATCCTTTTATATAACCTGTCCCCTAACCCTAACTCCTAGAGCCAACATGGCGCCAACAGAGATGGCCGCCTCGCTTCGCGTTCTTAGGAAACTATGCAGTATAAAAAAGTTTTTATGTATTATTTCTTACACTGTTACCCCAGGAAATCTTAAGTCTTATTACATACAGCCGGGAAGAACTATTGGATATTAGAGCAAAGTCAACTTACCAACATTACGACCAGTAATACGACTTTCCCGAAGCGGATCCTCAGTTTGGACCACCACATAGGACAATTGATCGGATTCCAATAGGCGACCCAAAACAATGGCGTCGCAGAAGGGGCAGACGGAGTGGTCTTCTGGTCAGGCTCCGTATACGGGCACATCGCTCACCGCTCCCGAGTATACTACTCGCCAATGTCCAGTCTCTTGATAACAAGGTAGACAAAATTCAAGCAAGGGTTGCCTTCCAGAGAGACATCAGAGATTGTAACATTCTCTGTTTCACGGAAACATGGCTCACTCTGAATACGTTATCAGAGTCGGAACAGCCACCCGGTTTCTTCACGCATATCGCCAACAGAAACAAACATCTCTGGTAAGAAGAAGGTGTGTGTACATCCCCCCCAAGCAGACACCTCGACGGCCCTGAAAGAACTTCATTGGACTCTATGTAAACTGGAAACCACATATCCTGAGGCTGCATTTATTGTACCTGGGGATTTTAACAAAGCTAATCTGAAAACAAGGCTCCATAAATTTGATTAGCATATCGAATGCGCGACCCGGGCTGGCAGCATTCTGGATCATTGCTACTCTAACTTCCGTGACGCATACAAAGCCCTCCCTCACCCTCCTTTCGGCAAATCTAACCACGACTCCATTTTGTTGCTCCCAGCCATTAGACAGAAACTAAAACAGGAAACGCCCGTGCTCAGGTCTGTTCAACGCTGGTCTGACCAATCTGATTCCACGCTTCAAGATTGCTTCGATCACGTGAACTGGGATATGTTCCGGATAGCCTCAGACAACAACATTGATGTATACATTGATTCGGTGAACAAGTTTATTAGCAAGTGCATCGGTGATGTTGTACCCGCAGTGACTATTAAAACCTTCCCCAACCAGAAACTGTGGATTGATGGCAGCATTCCCACAAAACTGAAAGCGCAAACTACTGCTTTTAATCATGGCAAGGCGAGCGGAAACATGACAGAATACAAACAGTGTAGCTATTCCCTCCACAAGGCAATCAAACAAGCTAAGCTTCAGTATAGAGACAAAGTAGAGTCCCAATTCAACGGCTCAGACACGAGATGTATGTGGCAGGGTCTACAGTCAATCATGGATTACAAAAAAAGAAAACCAGCCCCGTCGCGGACACCGACGTCTTGCTCCCAGACAAACTAAACAACTTCTTTGCTCGCTTTGAGGACAATACAGTGCCACTGACATGGCCCGCTACCAAAATCTGCGAGCTCTCCTTCACAGCAGCCAACGTGAGAAAAACATTTTTACGTGTTCACCCTCTCAAGGCTTTCGGACCAGATGGCATCCCTAGCCGCGTCCGCAGAGCATGCGCAGACCAGCTGGCTGGTGTGTTTACGAACATATTCAATCAATCCCTATCCCAGTCTGCTGTTCCCACATGCTTCAAGAGGGCCACCATTGTTCCTGTTCCCAAGAAAGCTAAGGTAACTGAGCTAAACGACTATCGCCAATAGCACTCACTTCCTTAATCTTGAAGTGCTTTGAGAGACTAGTCAAGTGTCATATCACCTCCACCCTACCTGACACCCTAGACCATAGTACCCTCAACTTGTCATTAAGCTCGAGACCCTGGTTCTCGACCCCGCCCTGTGCAACTGGGTCCTGGACTTTCTGACGGGCTGCCCCCAGATGGTGAGGGTAGGAAACAACATCTCCACCCCGCGGATCTTCAACACTGGGGCCCCACAAGGGTGCGTTCTCAGCCCTCTCCTGTACTCCCTGTTCACCAATGACTGCTTGGCCATGCACGCCTCCAACTCAATCATCAAGTTTGCAGACGACACTACAGTGGTAGGCTTGATTACCAACAACGACGAGACGGCCTACAGAGAGGAGGTGAGGGCCCTCGGAGTGTGGTGTCAGGAAAATAACCTCTCACTCAATGTCAGCAAAACAAAGGAGATGATCGTGGACTTCAGGAGACGGGGCACCCCCCTATCCACATCGAGGGGACAGTAGTGGAGAAGGTGGAAAGTTTTAAGTTCCTCGGCGTACACATCATGGACAAACTGAAATGGTCCACCCACACAGACAGCGTGGTGAAGAAGGCGCAACAGCGCCTCTCCAATCTCAGGAGGCTGAAGAATTTAGGCTTGTTACTGAAAACTAACAAACTTTTACAGATGCACAATCGAGAGCATCCTGTTCGGCTGTATCACCGCCTGGTACGGCAACTGCTCCGCCCACAACCGTAAGGCTCTCCAGAGGGTGGTGAGGTCTGCACAACGCATCACCGGGGGCAAACTACCTGCCCTCCAGGACATCTACACCACCCGATGTCACAGGAAGGCCAAAAAGATCATCAAGGACAACAACCACCCGAGCCACTGCCTGTTCACCCCGCTATCATCCAGAAGGCGAGGTCAGTACAGGTGCATCAAAGCTGGGACAGAGAGACTAAAAAACAGATTCTATCTCAAGGCCATCAGACTGTTAAACAGCCATCACTAACATTGAGTGGCTGCTGCCAACATACTGACTCAAATCTCTAGCCACTTTAATAATACAACATTTGATGTAATAAATGTATCACTAGTCACTTTAAACAATGCCACTTTATATAATGTTTACATACCCTACATTACTCATCTCATATGTATATACTTTACTCTATACCATCTACTGCATCTTGCCTATGCCGCACAGCCATCGCTCTTCCATATATTTATATATACATATTCGTATTCATTCCTTTACACTTGTTTGTAAAAGGTAGTTGTTGTAAAATTGTTAGATTACTTGTTAGATATTACTGCACGGTTGGAACTAGAAGCACAAGCATTTCGCTACACTCGCATTAACATCTGCTAGCCATGTGTATGTGACCAATACATTTGATTTGATTTGATAAGCGCTACCTAATGTTAGCGTTAGTCACCTAGCTAACGTTAGCCACAACAAATTGGAATTCATAACATATCATACATTTTTCCTATTCGTAACATATTTTACTTTCTCAAATCCCTAACAAATTATACAAATTACAATTCGAACATATACAAATTGTATTTCGTAACATATCATACGAAATGGATGATGGGCATCCACAAATTAATACATACCATACCAAACATAACAGATCATACTAAATAGATAACACTAATGGATTTACGTACAGAATAATACGAAATGCCCTGAGACCACATTGCAAGACTAGAGAGCCTACCTCCATTATCGTGTTTGGGAGTGTGGTAGCGATACAACGGGGACCTCTGCTGGGGATTCAGGATGTTGGCCACAATGATCCAGTCTGCTGTGTTTTTAATCCCTTCAATGTGTTGGTGTGGATTTGGGTGGTGTAATCTGATTCCAGACCAGTCCTAATGAACAACTTCTGTATCAAACATAACAGACAGTCAAACTCAAATAATTTAGTTTACATATGAAAAAGAATGATTGATGTTGAAAATATTTTATTCACCAGGTAAAGGGATGGAGAAAGAATGCTTGCAAATAGAAATGAAATAATGTAAGGCTCTCCAGAGGGTAGTGAGGACTGCACAGCGCATCACCGGGGGTAAACTACCTGCCCTCCAGGACACCTACACCACCCGATGTCACAGAAAGGTCATCAAGGACAACAACCACCCGAGCCACTGCCTGTTCACCCCGCTATCATCCAGAAGGCGAGGTCAGTACAGGTGCATCAAAGCTGGGACAGAGAGACTAAAAAACAGCTTCTACCTCAAGGCCATCAGACTGTTAAACAGCCATCACTAACATTGAGTGACTGCTGCCAACATACTGACTTAAATCTCTAGCCACTTTAAACATAGGAATTGGATGTAACAAATGTATCACTAGCCACTTTAAACAATTTTGTATATAATGTTTACGTATCCGACATACTCATATCAAATGTATACACTGTACTCTAAACCATCTACTGTATCTTGCCTATGCCGTTCGGCCATCGACCCAAATCTCTAGCCACTTTAATAATTATAATTGGATGAAATAAGGTATCACTAGCCACTTTAAACAATGCCATTTATGATGTTTACATATCCTACATTACTCATCTCATATATATGTGTATATACTGTACTCCATACCATCTACTGCATCTTGCCTATGCCGGTCAGCCATCGCTCATCCATATATTTATATGTACATACTCTGAATGCACACTTCAGGAGAAAGTACAGATTAATGGGACAAAGGCATTTTGGAGTCGACACAGACTCCTGACTATCAAATTTCATGAAGTTTTTTTTTAAGTGCCAGGGTTAGAATACTGTAACTGATGTACTTTGTGATCTTGGATGTGCTGCCATTAATTATTTCTCTCTCTTGTAACTATTACCTAAGGGACAGAGATACGCTCAAGCCCACCCGGTTTGTTTCTCATTCACCAATGCCCTCCCTTCCTTTGACCTGACTTCAACCTTATCCACACAGCATCTCTTGCCCTGTCGGCACCATTGAGAGCATCTTGAATGGCTGCATCACCGCTTGGTATGGCAACTGCTCGCATCTGACAGCAAGGCACTACAGAGGGCAGTGCGTACGGCTCAGTATATCCTTGGGGCCCGAGCTCCCTGTCTTCCAGGACTTCTATACCAGGCAGTGTCAGAGGAAGACTCCAGCCACCCAAGTCACAATCTGTTCTCTCTGCTACTGCACGGTAAGTGGTACCGGAGTGCCAAATCTGGGACATAAGTGCTTTTGAACAGATTTTACCCCAAAGCCATAAGACTGCCAAGCAGTTAATCAAACGGCTACCCAGACTTTCTGCTTTTTACCCGATGTCCATAGTACTTCAATCACCTAACCAAACCTACAGTGGGGCAAAAAAGTATTTAGTCAGCCACCAATTGTGCAAGTTCTCCAACTTAAAAAGATGAGAGAGGCCTGTAATTTTCATCATAGGTACACTTCAACTATGACAGACGAAATGAGAAAAAGAAATCCAGAAAATCACATTGTAGGATTTTTAATTTATTTATTTGCAAATTATGGTGGAAAATAAGTATTTGGTCAATAACAAAAGTTTATCTCAATACTTTGTTATATACCCTTTGTTGGCAACGACAGAGGTCAAACATTTTCTGTAAGTCTTCACAAGGTTTTCACACACTGTTGCTGGTATTTTGGCCAATTCCTCCATGCAGATCTCCTCTAGAGCAGTGATGTTTTGGGGCTGTCGCTGGGCAACACGGACTTTCAACTCCCTCCAAAGATTTTCTATGGGGTTGAGATCTGGAGGCTGGCTAGGCCACTCCAGGACCTTGAAATGCTTCTTACGAAGCCACTCCTTCGTTGCCCGGGCGGTGTGTTTGGGATCATTGTCATGCTGAAAGACCCAGCCACGTTTCATCTTCAATGCCCTTGCTGATGGAAGGAGGTTTTCACTCAAAATCTCACGATACATGGCCCCATTCATTCTTTCCTTTACACGGATCAGTCGTCCTGGTCCCTTTGCAGAAAAACAGCCCCAAAGCATGATGTTTCCACCCCCATGCTTCACAGTAGGTATGGTGTTCTTTGGATGCAACTCAGCATTCTTTGTCCTCCAAACACGACGAGTTGAGTTTTTACCAAAAAGTTCTATTTTGGTTTCATCTGACCATATGACATTCTCCCAATCCTCATCTGGATCATCCAAATGCTCTCTAGCAAACTTCAGACGGGCCTGAACATGTACTGGCTTAAGCAGGGGGACACGTCTGGCACTGAAGGATTTGAGTCCCTGGCGGCGTAGTGTGTTACTGATGGTGGGCTTTGTTACTTTGGTCCCAGCTCTCTGCAGGTCATTCACTAGGTCCCCGTGTGGTTCTGGGATTTTTGCTCACCGTTCTTGTGATCATTTTGACCCCACGGGTGAGATCTTTGCGTGGAGCCCCAGATCGAGGAAGATTATCAGTGGTCTTGTATGTCTTCCATTTCCTAATAATTGCTCCCACAGTTGATTTCTTCAAACCAAGCTGCTTACCTATTGCAGATTCAGTCTTCCCAACCTGGTGCAGGTCTACAATTTTGTTTCTGGTGTCCTTTGACAGCTCTTTGGTCTTGGCCATAGTGGAGTTTGGAGTGTGACTGTTTGAGGTTGTGGACAGGTGTCTTTTATACTGATAACAAGTTCAAACAGGTGCCATTAATACAGGTAATGAGTGGAGGACAGAGGAGCCTCTTAAAGAAGAAGTTACAGGTCTGTGAGAGCCAGAAATCTTGCTTGTTTGTATGTGACCAAATACTTATTTTCCACCATAATTTGCAAATAAATTCATAAAAAATCCTACAATGTGATTTTCTGGATTTTTCTTCCTCATTTTGTCTGTCATAGTTGAAGTGTACCTATGATGAAAATTACAGGCCTCTCTCATCTTTTTAAGTGAGAGAACTTGCACAATTGGTGGCTGACTAAATACTTTTTTGCCCCACTGTACATGTACATATTATCTCAATCAATAAACCCAAGGACCTCTTACTTCAGTACACTAACTCATTACCGGTACTCCTTGTATATAGCCTGTATATAGCCTCGTTATTGTTAGTTTATTGTATAACTATTTTTCTTAATATTTATAGTTATTTTTCTTACTTTTTAACTGCATTGTTGGGAATGGGCTCATAAGTAAACATTTTACGGTAAAATCTACACACTTGTTGTATTCGACGCATGTGACAAATACATTTGATTTGAATTAACTTTGAATTAAGTTAAGTTGGCACTCTTCTGTAGAAAACATACATAATGGGAGTTATAGAGACCTGATTGTAGGAACAAATTTCAGTATTTTTTTATTTTGTATAAATTGGCAAAAATTTATAAAAAACTGTTTTTGCTTTGTCATTATGGGGTATTGTGTCTAGATCAATAAGGGAAAAAAAACAATTTAATTAATTTTAGAATAAGGCTGTAACGTTACAAAATGTGGAAAAAGCCATACTTTCCAAATGCACTGTATTTCCATGACGGGTCATGTGACTTGGTTACCATCGTCAGGTACTAGCCAAGTAGCCTAGTTATTCAACAAATCAAATCTATCGCCATCCGTTTCAAAATACTCAAACTATAACCCAATTTATGACATAGCAAGAGGTTTATCAGACCTAATTTGTCACTCTCCATGGAAATACGTTTTTAAAATAGTTTTTATGGTCAGACCTAGCTAGCAGCCGATGCAGCTTGAGAACATGCTAGCTAAGCTAGCTAACTTACGCATAAACATTTTTACATACACAATATGTTCAAAAATACCTTTATTACCCCCTAACATGTTAATATAAACACGTGTTGTAGATTTGTATGTTTCTCTGACTCCTTACCTGTACAAATACTAATTTAGCAGTACTCAACTGCCTGGCATTTCCCCAACCGTCAACAGTTGCTATGGTGACCAAGGTGTCACATGACCATTTGTATTGTAAATAATGGTAAAGGAGAGTTCAAAACATGTTTTTTTGGGAGGGGGTAAAAACTAGCTAGCTATTTACGAAATGATGTGCACTCACCTCCACACACTTTATCTCCTCTTTCAGCAGTTTGATCCAATGGAACTTCGATACGAAACATTCCCAGAACTTTTCTTTTTCCAAAGACCAAACGGGAACCACAGAAGTCCCATTTGGCCTGCATACAACTTCTAATTCACCAAAATAATAACATTATTTAATGAGGTTATTTGAACATTCTCAGAAAACAATTTGTTACTACCTTACCAAAATAGCAGTGTTCTCTTAAAGTTTTCCTTTGGTTCTTAGAAAAAATAACGTTCCCAGAATTTTGGCTTATTGTTGGAGGGGCTTATTTTTCTAAAATGCAAAGAAAAACCTTTAGGGAACGTTACAAGAACGTTCTGTGCTAGCTGGGAAGCTTGTGTGTGCAGAGCAGCACTAGAATAATAAATATATATTTTTGTAGTTAAAAAATCTAATGTGAAACATACTATAGTATCCTTAACTAGCGTTGAAAAGGTCAATCCATTCCATTTAAACATCTTTCCCTAATTTCTGAATTCGCCTACGCTTGTAATGTCATCAGTAGGCTACCGTAACCTATGCTTCAGACGGGAGTGGCAGGTAACCTACACACACACACACCCATTGGCAAAGAATTCCAGCTGGCGGGCAGACTCTGGAATGAGTTTCTGAATGACAGCAGAGAGGAAAAGGAAGAGAGGCCTAACTCAGCGGAAAATCTGTTTTGTGCCAGCAGGTGGCGTTTGTTAATGATTTCGCCCTCCAAGCAAGGAGTTTTTGTATGGCAGTTAATGAGTGTCAAATCCCCCCCACCCCACCCCCCAAAAAATGAATGGTTATTTGCTACGTGAGGTTTATTTGATCTAATAGGAGTTTTGTAATACTTAAGCTGTTACGAGAGTACTGATATAAGTAGGACATCCCAGCAACTTTGAGAAAAAAAACACTTTATATCAGAGTTGTCTCAAGATGGCTATGCATATTAATGGCATGAGGTTAGTAGCATCTCTCTCTACTGGTGGTTGACGTCAACAACCCTCATCGAATATTTAAAAAAGGATTACAATAATTAGATGTATCCACCAATCCAAAGAAAGGATAGGTGGGAGCTAGACAGCCTGCCATGCCTCTTTGTGGACAATGACTCCCATTGTTAGGGCGGAAAGACATGTATCTTATCAGTATATCCATAATCTTTGGTGACAGAGTGAGGGCATTGCATAGGCACTTTGTTGCGATTTTTGTGGGACTGGAAAAAAATGCCTGGGACTTAACAGAACATTATTAACTAGTTCACATGCTTTTAAATTAACAGTTCTGTTCCGAAACATTATAGATAACTTTCGTTTTTGGTTCGGGTTCTGTTCCTCAAATAATTTTGTAATTTTCAGTTCCAACCCTTGCTTACCATATAATTACAATCAGCAAAATGGACATACATGACAGACAAGTGTGATTGAAGAGGAGTCTCTGTGAGCACTGTACCACAGAGTTTTTAAACCCAGAGGTGCAACATCAAGAGACTTCCGGGAACACTTGCAAAACAGACAAAACAGACTAGGCTGGGGTTTGAAAAGGTAGAGAGGTAATTTCTTAGTTGTTATTTTTTTCTAAATCTAAAGCCACAACATAGAGTCGAGCCGATGTCTTAAATAGTTACACATGTTATTCATCCAACCTGGTGAAAGTGACAAACTGACACGTTTTCACCCCCCTCTCCCCCAAAAAAAGGAGTGCCTTTGATTTGAAGGGCTGCACATGCGCAGTTCAGTGCGAGACAACCGTTAGACCCGATGACAGGTTTCTACACTAGCCAAAGTCACCTACAAGTGTGATTGGGGATTTCTATTAGAGAAGCAGTTTTAGCCTATGTTACATATGGCACTCCTTATGAGAGTGGAACCAGATAGGTTCCCTAGCAACAGAGCACAGCAGGATCAGATCAGACCAATGATGTTTATAAACCCTGGCACTGTATTGAAGCCACCGGACAGACATCTTGGCACTCCTCAATTGACACGTTTATCAATTGATGCGTTTATTCTATTACAGACACCTGAATGCATACTTTTAAATGATATTATGTGCGCTATTACACACACACACACACACACACACACACACACACACACACCAGGAACTATCATTACCATGGAAACAAGGGGGGAAAACACACACAAACACATCACCTCTCCTCCTTACCCCTCAACCCCAATGCAAATAGCAGAGTGGGAGTCATACCCCAACGTTCCCTCTGGCCCTGGGGCTCACATAAATAAATACATCCATAAATACATCTAGTAAACGTACTGTACACAAAGGCACAACAGACTTCAGAATACGCTCATGGCCTAAGATAGCAATCATGCTACATTTGAGTTATAGCAGTAAACAAAGTGTACTTTGAAACATGTTAGATTACAGTAACCAATAGCAAACATACTACATTTCAGACATAGCAATAAGCAGTATCACTTTATCCTCCTTTATCGTCACAGAGGAACAGTAGCCTGTCTCAGTATTCCCCCTGATATGTTGAAGCATCTGTGACCAGCATATATGGTGACCAATCTAGGAAGGAAAACTATTTTACTGTCCATTACAGTGTTTCCCAGGATTGACCTCCTCTCTTGGTTGTGCCAGCACACTAAACAAGAAGTACCTGTCCTTTCAGTCAGTCAGTCAGTCAATCAGTCAGTCTGTCTCAGAGGTGCTGATGTCAGGGCTGCAATCATCAACCCTTGGTTCTTTAACCCCTGATGCATTTGAGGAGTCAGATGGCATATTTTGCAATCTACAGGATTCCCTACCGGATTCTGGATTCCATTTGATGACAATGGACGGACAAAATCCAGTAGAAATCTGCAATTCCACAACACAGATAAATCCACAATGGGTTAACTCTTTAGCCCTGTCAGCGTTGGAGTGTTGTCCTTTGACCCTGTGAGCTTGTGGTGGTCACTGCGTGTGAAGACGACACCGGTGGAGCAGAGCATTGCCATGATGCTGAGGACGCAGGCTGAGGCCATATAGGCACTGACACTGTGAGACTGCTGCACTATGGAGCCCAGACACAGAGCAGGCAGCACCTGGTCAGAGAACATATCACAATAGAATAACCATTATTGTTAAGGCAAATAACACACACTAGTCTGTTCACTGGTCAACTGGTCTAACCTGTAGAGCCTAGCTTTAGTGTTTACCTGTGAAAGCAGGTAGGCACTGTCCAGGATAGCCATGTCTAGACACATCCCTCTCTGAGGCAGGGGTATGGGCTCTCCTTCTCTCACCAGGGGAAGGGACACGTGGGGGGAGGTGGAGAAGGAGGAGAGAAGGGGGGCCCCGGCGAGATTGACCCCCTTTGGATAGCGGTTGCCATGGATATGGACGGAGTCAGGGGGAACGAGGGGCTTGGAGTGGATGTGGTCGTCACTATCTCCTGGGTGAGAAGGTCTGGATTTGGAACTGGAGAAGAAGACCTAAAAGAGAGAGAGAGAGAGAGAGAGAGAGAGAGAGAGAGAGAGAGAGAGAGCGAGAGAGCGAGAGCGAGAGAGGGAGTAAAAGACAGAGAGATGGAGAAGTGAGAGCGATAGAGAGAAGAGGGTGGGATTGGGTTTATCTACTGTGATCACTTCCCTGTCAGAACATGTAGTGGTAATGTGTCTCACCTGTCTGTCAGAGTGATACAGACACAGCAGGGTGTAGGGCAGGACCTGCAGCACACAGAAGGTATATCCAGTAGCTGCGGCCATGATAGTGACCATCACTACACTCTTTGAGAAACTCATCACAGCTGTAGCTAACGCTAGCAGGACCACACTGCTAACGTACACAGCCCGGGTGCCTAGCAACACTATCCAGCGCTCCATCAGGATGGAGCAGACCACTGAGGTCAGGCACTGCAGGAATAGACCCACACTCGCCATTCGCACACCTGGGGAGATACGGGGGAAAGTAGGTGTATGAGTGTATTGAAATGGATGCATTGATATAATATGAAAATGTTACAAGGGTTTAAGATAAGGAGTGGAAAGGAAAAAAGGAGAAGACAAATTGTCTGCAAAACGTTGCAGTAAATGAAAAGATAAGAATCAAGTAAAAAGTTTGTCCATCCTACCTTCATCGTATCGTAGTCTATCCTGTGTTCCAGGTGTAGCGTTGGGTACTCCCCGGTACAGCCCCACTCCCATAAAGTCTGTGTAGAACAGCATGAAGCTCATCAGAGCCATCCAACTGAACAGTTCAGCTACAAACAGCCTGCGTATGACTGCCGGCACTTGCATACACACACTGTACACGCGCGGCAGCGCCGACACACACAGCGACACACTCCGCCCCACCGCCAGCCGCACACACTGGGGCCGCGGCAGCAAGGAGTGTGCACAGTATCGGCTCAGGGCAGAGCTAACACTAACATCCTTCCTGGTTGTCTCTCCCCCGCTGGTGTATCTTTCCTCTGAGATGAAGACTGTGCTGAGGAGGCAGGTGAGGAAGATGAGGGTGAGCAGGGCATAGATGAAGGCCTCCTGGCCGCCCAGGTAGGCTGCTGTCGGGGGCATGGCTCCAGTCCAGGGCTGGGAGCAGGTACCTAGGATGAGACAGAGATGGATACCACAGGAGGACTCTTGGTCTCTTTTATGATATGATCTCTGTCCAATTCACTATCTCAGAGAGATGGAGAAAGTTACTCTGCCACAGGCAGCAAGTGAGGCTGATCTTTAGGGAATAATCAGAGAGAGAGAGAGAGTGAGAGAGATAGATAGATAGAGACAGAGAGGTCCCTTACCCCAGGCATCCTCCCAGACTGATCATCAGTGAGTAGACAGAGAAGGCCCTTCTGCTCTCCTCCTCTCCTGGGAACTGGTCTGAGATCAGAGCTTCCAGCGGCGTGAAACAGGCCTGTGGATCACAACAGTCATTTAGCTGCTATAAACACCACATACACACACAGTAAAGAGCAAAAAAGACAGTTTGAATTCAAATAAAGAATTCAAATATAGTCAGAAACATCTACATCACAATGTTATCAAAGCAAAATGCAGGTAAACTACAGCAATTACAAGCCTATGAACTACTTCACTTCAACTCAATCAGATTATTTTTTTATTTTTTTTATTTAACCTTTATTTAACTAGGCAAGTCAGTTAAGATCAAATTTGTATTTACAATGATGGCCTACCCCAGATACAGATACAGCACTAGTGTATTTATACTATTTAACTATATATTTTCTGCTCCACCTGTCCAGAGAACTCCAGCAGACAGGCTGACCCCGCCAGCAGGACCCTCTCCAGCCAGCGGGGGTGCTGCGGGTAGAGCAAGGAAGCTAGGTGAGAGGCCTGGGGCATCACCTGCAGGCCCAGCAGAATCCCCACACAAAGGAGCCAGATGAATGGCCGCCGCCGACCGAAACGTCCATGCCACGAGTCACTATACAAGCCAATCATGGGCACAAAGATCAAACCCAGAACTGGCCCGACTCCTGAGAGAGCAAGAGAGAGAGAAGGGGAATGGAGAGAAGGAGATCTACTTCAGAGCTGGAGAACAAATAATTTATTCAAACCATGGTCATAGTGTTCACACTACAGTCATTTAAGAATGACAATTTGGTCATAGAGTGTTGACTCACCCAGCACCATGGTCATGTAGCGTTCCTCCATGCCAGCCTGCAGCAGTAGAGGGGGGATGTAGAAGGTCCCTGCAGCCATACACACCTCCAGACCACAAGTCAAAGCATTCACCAGCAACAGCTGACACACACAGCCCTGCATGACTCAAAGATGCTTCCTCTGTCTATACCTATCTATCTATCTCGCTCTCTGGTCTATCCCCTACTTTATGTCTCTCTCCCACACAGTTTCTGAGACAACTGTGATACAGGAGTTTATAGGGACTGTGTGGACAGGACAGAATGCTCTTCTCTATCCATGTCATCCAAGGGTCTAGGCTTACAGGGGGTAGTCCTTGGGTGACCTGCATATGTAAATGAGTAGGTGGGGCAGAGTGAAAGGAGGCTGGTGTTTGTGTCCCATGCTGCTGCCCGGAGGTTCCAATGTCTCTTTACTCAAGATAGTGGATAACAGACAAGATAGCTGACTGGGCGGCTTCCACATGTATAGTGTTGTCTGTACTCACATTGCACTTCTGGCAGACTGAGGTAGTGGGAGAGTTGTATGTCTAGCTCCGTCTATTTCTCTCTGTCCTGCGGAGGTAGTAGAGAAGGGTCAGTGGAGATAAAGGGTTCCAGTCTTGTGGTCATGCCTGGTGAGTGTAGGTGTAGTTAACTCAACTCTGCCCATCGACAGATAAATCCACACACGGAAACTTGGGCCCTGAGAGAAGTAAGGGAGAACAGGCTAACATGAATAGAGCCACAACATGATAAAGGATCAAATATCATACGCAACAAGCTTCCAAATTATTTCTACAGTCATTTAGAAAATTCCCTACTGGTGGGTCTGGATGGGTCACAGCGCTGAAACTTGAGTAACCGCTGGTTATAAACAGGTGTGGAGCTAAGCTACAGCTACACTTATCACAGAGCAGAAGGGGGAGAGCAAGGTTCCATTTTTCTATCTGCCTCATCCTGTAACTCACAGGGAAAACAGGATGGAAAACAGTTGATTAAGATTCCAAGTTGTGATATATTCAAATAAGACACTTCAGGTGAGCTGGAATATACTGTACCTTCCCAGGAAGGGAATCAAATAAATCACTGTGTACATACACCCTGCCAGTTTTATGTACCTTCATTCATCCCACATTTAACTTACAACACAGTCCAGATAGAAATGTCTGCTTTAAAGAACTGAGGGACAGGATTTACAGTTGATCCAAAGTGGGAGCGTCGCGCGTGTGTGTGTGATACTTCTGTGGATCAGCTCAGTCATTTCATCAGTAGATGAAATTTCACTTCCTTATGTTATAAAATACATTTTACCAAGACACATAGGGTTCTTCATGTTCTGAATCATCCAGTGTGGCCTTTCTCTAACATATTATTAACATTATATGCCAAAAGTCAGATTTCTACTTTTTCGATAATAAGCATTGAGCTCGAAGCAGGGACTGCAGTGACGCCTCTTGCACTGAGATGTAGTGCCTTAGACTGCTGCGCCACTCGGGAGCTCTGTTGACAGTGCGGTGCTGCTTTTTCGAAGTAACATTTGAGGTTTTTACATGTTGTGGTGGTCGTCTGCAAAGTTGTTTCTGAGGGTCGCAAAAAGCTAAATCAGCATGACACAAGCAGAATTAAATGTAAAAGGCTTTGAAAATAAAAAGCTTGAGGTATGCTCAATGCTCCGTTGACATTTCACAGAGATAAGATTGTTTTTGTGAGATATCCTGCAGTGTGTACACTGAGGTGTGTCCTCCTCTTTCAGTCTGGCTGCCAGCTCACCTCACACACAATGCAATCAAACACTGACACAATACGTGGATACCTAGTGTACTGTGCCTAGATAAAGCTATCTGACTTGTATCAGGAACAAGCATCCCAAAGTCGCCTCTTCACTGTTGATGTTGAGACTGGTGTTTTGCGGGTACTGTTTAATGAAGCTGCCAGTTGAGGACTTCTGAGGCGTCTGTTTCTCAAACTAGACACTACTGTACTTTTCCTCTTGCTCAGTTATGCACCGGGGCCTTCCACTTCTCTTTCTATTCAAGTTAGAGCCAGTTTGCGCTGTTCTGTGAAGGGAGTAATACACAGAGTTGTGCGAGATCTTCAGTTTCTTGGCAATTTCTCGCATGGAATAGCCTTCATTTCTCAGAACAAGAATAGACTGACAAGTTTCAGAAGAAAGTCCTTTGTTTCTGGCAATTTTGAGCCTGTAATCGAACCCACAAATGCTGATGCTCCAGATACTCAACTACTCTAAAGAAGGCCAGTTTTATTGCTTCTTTAATCAGGACAACAGTTTTCAGCTGTGCTAACATAATTGTTAAATTATTTTCTAATGGTTAATTAGCTAATCCAAATTTATCATTTTAAAAGGCTAACACAACGTGCCATTGGAACACAGGAGTGATGGTTGCTGATAATGGGCCTCTGTAAGCCTATGTACATATTCCATAAAAAAATCAGCCGTTTCCAGCTACAATTGTAATTTACAACATTAAACATGTCTACACTGTATTTCTGATCAATTTGATGTTATTTTAATGGACAAAATGTTTAGCTTTTCTTTCAAAAACAAGGACATTTCTAAGTTACCCCAAACTTTTGAACGGTAGTGTATACAGTGAGGGAAAAAAAGTATTTGATCCCCTGCTGATTTTGTATGTTTGCCCACTGACAAAGAAATGATCAGTCTATAATTTTAATGGTAGGTTTATTTAAACAGTGAGAGACAGAATAACAACAAAAAAAATCCAGAAAAACGCATGTGAAAAAATTTATAAATTGATTTGCATTTTAATGAGGGAAATAAGTATTTGACCCCTTTGCAAAACATGACTTAGTACTTGGTGGCAAAACCCTTGTTGGCAATCACAGAGGTCAGACGTTTCTTGTAGTGCCCCGTCCATCGTCCCTTTGATGCGGTGAAGTTGTCCTGTCCCCTTAGCAGAAAAACACCCCCAAAGCATAATGTTTCCACGTCCATGTTTGACGGTGGGGATGGTGTTCTTTTGGTCATAGGCAGCATTCCTCCTCCTCCAAACACGGTGAGTTGAGTTGATGCCAAAGAGCTCCATTTTGGTCTCATCTGACCACAACACTTTCACCCAGTTGTCCTCTGAATCATTCAGATGTTCATTGGCAAACTTCAGACAGGCATGTATATGTGCTTTCTTGAGCAGGGGGACCTTGCGGGCGCTGCAGGATTACAGTCCTTCACGGCGTAGTGTGTTACCAATTGTTTTCTTGGTGACTATGGTCCCAGCTGCCTTGAGATCATTGACAAGATCCTCCCGTGTAGTTCTGGGCTGATTCCTCACCGTTCTCATGATCATTGCAACTCCACGAGGTGAGATCTTGCATGGAGCCCCAGGCCGAGGGATATTGACAGTTCTTTTGTGTTTCTTCCATTTGCGAATAATCGCACCAACTGTTGTCACCTTCTCACCAAGCTGCTTGGCGATGGTCGTGTAGCCCATTCCAGCCGTGTGTAGGTTTACAATCTTGTCCCTGACATCCTTGAAGAGCTCTTTGGTCTTGGCCATGGTGGAGAGTTTGGAATCTGATTGATTGATTGCTTCTGAGGACAGGTGTCTTTTATACAGGTAACAAGCTGAGATTAGGAGCACTCCCTTTAAGAGTGTGCTCCTAATCTCAGCTCGTTACCTGTATAAAAGACACCTGGGAGCCAGAAATCTTTCTGATTGAGAGGGGGGTCAAATACTTATTTCCCTCATTAAAATGCAAATCAATTTATAACATTTTTCACATGTGTTTTTCTGGATTTTGTTGTTGTTATTCTGTCTCTCACTGTTCAAATAAACCTACCATTAAAATTATAGACTGATCATTTCTTTGTCAGTGGGCAAACGTACAAAATCAGCAGGGGATCAAATACTTTTTCCCCTCACTGTATTTAAAATAAGATTTCACAGTAAGCTCTCTGTGTCTATCATTTCATTATTATATACAAGTAAATCAATTATTTCTTACAAAACATCTTGACATTTCTAATTCCCACACTTAAATCATTAAATTAATAAAGACATTTTATAGCTTACACTTCTTCAATTCTGTTAAGTATGGCCTAATCCATCACTTCGAATATTTACACTGTAATGTCAATACAAATACAAAACTCACAGTCTAACCTTAGAACGTTCCTCTGGGTCTCTCGTATAGCTGTTTCTGTCCACTCCTCATGTGCCTGTCAACTCTCAGGAGGAAGTAAGTCCTGTGTGTGTGTGTGTGTCGTTTCCGATAAGCCACGCAATGCTAGGCGTAATCAGAAATTGACCCATATTTCTAGGTAACACACCTGTTGTGATGTGTGTCGCACCTGTGGTGAGGTAACACACCTGTGACACACCTGTCTTCAGCTGATGTGGGAGCTGTCAGGAGAGCCAGGCTCAGGTTGGGAACTGGAATATCATCATTCCCATTACATCCTGGAGAATTGACTTGTAGGGGCAGGGCTAACCACCACAACACAGTGTCAGACCAAAGCAGAACAGCGGCCGTCGCTTATAGTAGAAAACACACTCCTCGGAACACATACTCCTAGGAACACATCGCTTAGGACAATGGTTTCTAACCCTATTCCTGGATAGCTTTAGGGTGTGCAGACTTCTGTTCCAGCCCAACAACTTCTGTTCCAGCCCAACACAATTGACTCAAAGTCAGTTAACCGGAACCATGGGTGTAGCAACGCAGGCTTCTTCATGTCTGCGTGTGTGTGTTTACCCCCTCCACACAAAATTGGAAAGAGGGATAACTCTTGCTCACAGCACCCTGAGGTTTCATCAGTGTGAACGTAGGCCAGTACATCAGCCCCCAATGTGCAGTGAAGTGTTTAGATACACCACTGTAGTCCAAAGTGCATCTTCTGAGTTGTGACATTCTGGCTATATTAGAGAGGACAGAGGTCTGGCACTCTCTAGCTACACATGCCATTAAATCAAGACAGACTGAAAAAGCAGAGAGTTCGGTAAAGCAGAGATGGTGGATGGCCGAGCCACTGTCTGAGCAAAACATTTCACTCATCTCAGTATATTTGCCAACATTCATATGGAAAGATTTTACAGCCTATAATAGTCCACTTGACTGTAGTTATAGCCTACTTTCTGTAGCCTACATGTGAAATGAGCACAACTCACATTCATTTTGAATACTAGCCCACCTTGTCTGCTCCCAAAGTTTTGAGTTCCTCATTCACACAGACAAGAGCTCATTCTGGAAATTGTGATGTCAAGACATTATACACTGAGTGTACTGCTCTTCGCATGACAGACTGACCAGGTGAATCCAGGTGAAAGCTATGATCACTTATTGATGTAATTTGTTAAATCCACTTCAATCAGTGTAGATGAAGGGGAGGGCAACTTTGATGGGGGTGGGGGCAACAAAAAAACACAACTCATCATGAGGGGCCACAGTGGCTCGTGGGTCTGCGTACCCACATCCAGTAAAATTTTACCAATCTAAAAATATTTCGCTGACATGGACTAATTGAGTGACTACTGTGCTGATGCACAACCACATTTTTGAAATTGTACCTTGTGTATTCTTTTATTCTAATTCTCAACAGGAAGTTGAGACCACAACTGAGCCCCCTCCCCCCTTAAAAAATAAGGTCCGCAGGCCTACAAAAGTGGGGTGTTCTTAATGTTTTCTACAGTGTATAGGCTAAAGCATTATGAAAATGTGCCTAATAAACCAAGATCGCAAACAATACATCAAAACTAACGAAGAACAAAATCGCTGCCAGTAAAATGATAATAGACTGTTTGAGCTCCAGGTTAACTGACTGACTGAAGTGCAGTATATCCACACCGCATCAAACTCTACAAAATTAGAGATGCGTTTAAGTTACTGTACCTTTTAAATCCCACTGGTTGAACCTGCAGCTTCATTCTGCAGAGGTTGTGGAGGCAGTGCGCGTCCTTGGAGATGCTTCCAAGTTTTGTAGCTGAGTCAAATTAATTTGTAACAGTCTGCCTACTGCAATTGTATTGGAAAAAATAAAGTCAGTTAGATACAAAATACTTTCCATATCAATATGCACAAAACATTTGATATTGATAGGCCATGATAACAGAATGATTGACATACCGGTACATTGTCTGCAAAAGCAGAGCTTCTGTATAGTGGAATGCCCTCTTTATGTCCAGTCCTATTGATGTGAAATGTCCACCAATGTATTTGCAGCTGCCAATCAATGTTTGTGTTTCATGATTGTTCAATCAAGTTTAATGATTCGGATTGGCAGGGCATAGAGGATTCTAGTCTATTGAAAGGGTGCATCTCAATTGTCTCCTCAACGGTGGTTTGCTCTTCTTGTCTCCTCTCCTTCCCTTCATCTGCACCTATGACTAGACAGGCGACATTTCCAGTGGGAACCTACCATATTGTTTTCACCTATCCTGTGACTACAAATTAGTGTTAAAGAAGGGGATGAGGCCACTAGACTAGATCACTGTGATGCACCCGTATACTGCATGGAAACAGTGCCACTTAGTGGCTAACAGTGAGTAGTGCCGAGGTTGGGCCCTTGGAGAAAAAGTCCCCTGGAATAGAGCCCCGCAGTGAAGGTTCATAATACCCATAAAACCTATAGGTCAAACAGGGAAATGGTTCCAATCATTTTTCCACCATTCATTTATCCTATAGGGAATTTAGAAAACATGTAAATAAGGGCAGTGTTTCCTGTAGGCTTACCCTGGCGTGATGTTTTGATAACCGTGTAAATCTCTCTCGGACAAGGTGACTTTTATCAACATATTCAGCACTATTTACTCTCAGATTCAAACATTCTAAATTGCATAAAAAGTGGACATGCAAGACTACAAATCCCTGCAAGCTCCTGCACATCATCTCTAGCTGACACCTTTGCTAACAGGCAGTTTCAATTTAAACTTGCACAAGGCATTTCACAAAATTGTCCATTTAAAGAAATGTAGCAAAATGTATTCATTACTAAATTTAGCTCAAGTAAGATAGTTAATCCAGAGAATCTTACCTTTGGCTCGATTCGGCAGTCTCGTCCAGATCATCATGGCATTTGTAGTTACTTTATACTTTATGATAGCCACATTAGCAGCTAATTAGCGTTTAATTTTTGTCGTGTAAATACAGGCAAATATATTGATAAAAGTCACCTTGTCCTAGAAACACTTACGTGGTTATCAAAATGTCACACCAGGGTAAGCCTACACAAAACACAGCCTTTATTTTAAGTGTTTCTAAAATCTCCTATGGGAAAAATGAATGGTGGAAAAATGATTGGAACTATTTCCTTGTTTGGCCGCTAGGTTTTGTGGGTATTATGACTCTATGAGCCCCACATCACTCACACATAAAACAGAGGTCGACATCAGAAAACAACTGGTTAAATCCATATAAAAAGTAGGTTGCCTTTATTAGAAGCCGGGAAACCAAAACGTAATATTTTATAAGACCACAATATTGTTTTCTTCATCATCATCACTGCTCACTTTTCCACAACATGCAAAAGCTTCAACAGTTCAGCGTTCCCTTTCCACACCACTGACAAAAGACTCAACAGTTCAACGTTCCCTTTCCACACCACTGACAAAAGCTTCTCGGCATCATCACCTGTAAGAATCACAATTCTGCTTAAATTGTACTAGCAATGTAAATGTAAGCTACATAGAAAAAACAAATGAAAAGTAATATAAATGCAGGGATACTGACGAAAGCATGGGAAAGAAAGAGCAAATCCATTATTTATCATGGTTATGTCTTCATGTTAAACAGGGGGATTCAAATCTGGGCCTGGAGGTCCCCAGCACTGCTTGTTTTCATCCTTCCCCTCTAATAAGGGTCTGATTCAGACCTGGGACACCAGTGACAATCATTCGGTTATCGAGCAGTAAAAAAGCCCAGAAGTATGGATCTCATATTCCTTTGTGTGAGTTCTCTATGGGAGACCCTGCTGCCTGGACACAGAAACCCCATACAGTACAAGCATTCAGTGACATTCAGGAATATGATAGAAGCCCTACACTAAGATGACCAATCGAAATTAACTAACCCCAAGGCCTGTGTAGAAATGGATTGAATAGGTATAAGCAATATGGTCAAAGGGCTAGGGGTCGGTTTGGAATTAGGCAAATAAACTTATCCACTGCAGTCAGGAGGGTAACAGTGAAAGTAAACCACAACCAAGGTTCAGTTTGGGTCTGCTCAAACAGCTTCTAGGGCATGTGTTTGCAGTCTTGGGGTCTTGAGTGATTTGGTATTGGTCAGAACACATAATTGGGCCTGAAGGACAGGCTAACAAAATATATACATAAAGTCCTCCCCTGGTATAATGACAGCTTTGATCTTGGTCAGCTAGGTCTTTCATTTGATTACATGTCAGACACCCCCTCCTCATCCTATTTTTCTATGTCAGATCTATGGCTTCAGTTGGTCATCATCCAAGAGGCAGAGCAGTCATTTGCTGAAGTCCAAAGCGATCCCTAACTCCCTAGGCACTACTGTAGACTGGGTGGAATCATTTCAGATCTACAGGATTGTCTAAGGATTAGGGGGCTAGGGATTGGTTTAGTATTCACCCTAAACACAATAACATCCCCTCCAATCCACATGTATCACACCATACACAGTGCCTCCTCTAGTTCAGCAGGACCAAGGGAAAATAAGGCAATAAGAAACAGATTCAATCTTTAAGCATCCAAACTCGTTTTAATAACTGGTAGAGTTCATTCTCAGCTAAAACAATAATGAATCCATATAGACCAAGAACACTTTTTGATACCATATGTTTGGCTCAAATGTTTTTCAACCCAGGGAGGAGTTGAAAAACAGCACTCATTTCATGCTGTCTCACCTCTGCACTTGTATACTCCTATTTGCAGATCAGAAACAACCAGGAAGGCATAAGCAGTGGTTTGACCTATATTCCTTCATATTGCTGTCACCCATCCAGTCATATCAGATCTCTGCAGGGCAGAGTAGGGGAAATACAGCTAGTGTTTCTTGGTTGTGGAGGAGAGCAGAGGTGTGGAGCAAAACATTAGCTGGCATCAAGCTTCTGTGAGAGAGGGAGTGAGTATGAACGGAGTGAAGTAGCAGGAGATGAGAGAGTAATAGAATGAAGGAAAGGAAGTGAGTGGAACAGAAAGGAGGGATTGCTGGGTCTGCTCTCCCAGACAGTTATAACACAGCAGAAAAACAGATGGATAGGGTCGACTTTTCTTTAAAATCAAGATAAATTTTATTTCTTTTCTTAAAAAACAAACATTACAAAAAAATCTGAATAGAGAAGTAAAGCAAACCAAAAAAAAAAAAAAAAAAAAAAAAAAAACCTCTCGATTCAATTTAAAAAAGCTTGGGGATGCCTGGCACAAAAGGTTGAACAAGAGAGGATGCTCTGTGTGTATGTATCATGCCCAGCACAGAGGCATCCAAAGCATCTAACATCTCTGAACCACAAACCAAAGGTAGAGGGCCTAGGGTGAGGAAACATCAAACCCCTTGAGCGTGTGCTCCATCACACCCTCACACTGTGGTAATACCAGCACACAGTAAAGACACATAAAGAAGAGGTTCTCAGAGGGCTGATCTAGGACCTGCTTCCATGACCCCGTCAATCACCACATCATTAACCGTTTACAGCTCATAGCAGAAGCTCAGAGCACTCACTCTGTCTAAAGCATAATAACACACTGCTACTCCAAAGCAGTGATCTTCAACTCTGTTTCTTCTAGTACATTACATATTCAATAACATAACAAGATTTGTGTATGTGTTAAACTGAAGGTCCTTGACACAGGGCCAGGGCAGGGGAAAGTATAACAGAGCATTAATTCAACATTAAAATAACAACCATAAAACCTTCCTGTTAAAACGTGTTGTGTTTAAGAGAGTTTCAAAAGCACAGTGTCTGTCTGCACAGTGCTATGGGGTTAGTTGGCCTAGGACCTCAGTGAGGGCAATCTAGATACAGGGAAATAAACAGACAGGAATAACAGATATCATATCCTCCCTCAAGTCTCCAGTGTGGCCCGCTCTGATTCTTCAGCGGTGGGTTCTGACTGAACCAATGGGTAGTGTTGCACAGTGAATAAAGTGCTTTGATTGAACACCAGCAGTACACTGACAAACCAGGATGGAGAGGGAGACCCTAACCCAGACTGGCTGAACAAACCCAGGGCTCAGTTAGTAATCACTGATCTAACACTACTGGATAGGCAAAAGCAATGGTTACACTACATAGCTTTCACCTATCCAGTCATGCCAGACCAGAGATTACTTGAGGAGGGGAGGATGGAGAACAGGAGTAGAGAAAATGGCTGTAGAAAGTATTTTTTTTTATAGAAGGCTCACTTGCACACACACCTGCAGAGTGAAAACTAACGACTCTACACACCAAGCGACTGTTGAGGACGGATCCCTACTAGCACTGAGCTCTCAGAAGGCAAACTAACAAATCCTAAAGAAACTGTTTTCTGATATTCACACAGACTTGTGTAGGAAAGACTAATGCAGTCACTGCAGAGAAGGAGATGAGAAATGAGAGGAAAGGTGCGCCAGTGGAGGTGTAGCTGAGCAGAGCAGACAGTGATGGGGGGATGGGACAGAGAGTCAAATCTCACATGTTCATTCCTTCAATCCCTCACAGCCATATGGTGGTATACACGTTCTCATGCACAGACACTGTCCTCGGTCAGTCAGTCATTCATTAGGGGAAGATAAAAACTAACACTAAACAACAAAACCACGAGGTTCAAACCATTGAGCCAGGCCACCACGGAAACCGAAATAAAACCCTCTAAACCAAGAGAAACAAAACAAAAAACATAAGGTTAAGAGAGAAAGATGTGGAAGGGGAGAGAGGTGGAACTTCAGTGGGGCTAGTCTTCCCCAGAGGGCGCGTCCTCTTCCGAACCGTCCTCCTCTTCCTCCTCCTCCTCTTCCTCGGCATCTTCCTTTTCCTTCTTCTCCTTCTCCTTCTCAGGTGCCTCCTTTGTTTTCTTGGGAGCGGGGGAGGAGTCTTTCTTCACCACCTCCTCCTCTTCTTCCTCCTCCTCCAGAGGGCTCTCTAGATCCTCCTCTTCCTCCTCTTTGGGCGAGCTCTTCTCCGGGGCCTTGGCGGCACTTGGGCGACCTTTACCCTTTCCTTTCATTGGGCTGGGGGTCACTGGGAGAGGAGAGGCACACAGTTAGGGATACAGATTCATTCAATTATGTTTTGGGGCTGGGAGGATACAAAAACGTTATCGAAAAACAGCCTGTACAACAACCTATGCTTTTAGTTCTAAAAGATATGGGTGATTGGTTCATAGTGAGCAGTCCTACCGGTTGCCTTTAGTCTTGGTTTGGGGGATTTCTTCTCCTTCCTCTCCGGCCTGCTCCGTCTGATCACCTTCTTGCTGCTCCTCTTGCTCTTGGAGCGGCCGTAGTCACTATCATCATCATCCTCAACCATGAAGTCTTCATCACTGCCCGATTCATCAGCTAGAGAGGAGAGGGGGACAAGCTAGTGATTATTGGTCATTTCACCTGACAAATGTCACTTTCCATATTGGTTTAATTCACGCTCCATGAAAGCCATTCATGTGGTTTTTTTTATAGTTTGAGCGTAAATCAACCACAGTGCTTTACAATGTAACACTGAGTGGTTGTCTTTACTATCCATGTAGGCCTGCTCAGTGCTGTGTGGACAACTTACAGATTCAGTGTACATTTTTGTGGTTGTGTCAGTAGGACTATAGTGTAGACTGGTTGACTTATGGTCCAGGTAGGTCCGTTTTGAGTGGTTGACTTACGGTCTGGGAAGGCCTCCTCTTGGTCTTCGCGTTCCTCGTCCTCGCTGCCTCCGTCTCCCAGCAGGATCTCTCTCTGTTTGGACACGGCCTTGGTGGCAGCCTGGCGCACCGTACGCACCTTACGACTCACCTCCTCATCACTATCATCTACACACAGAAAGATGAAGTCAGGTTATAACACGGTCGTTATAACTGGCACACACACACCTCAGTGTATGAGTCTTTTACCTGCAGGCCGTTTTCTCTTGGGAGTCCTCTTAGTGGGCTTTGCCACCTTGGCTGTTTTTCCCTTTTTCCCTCGTTTAGCTTCAAAGTCACTCCCTCCATCCTCGTCATCCTCCTCTCCAAAGTCGTTGCCTTCATCACTACCGAAGTCCTCTGAAACCAAACAGAAACAGTCACCACTAGCACAATCCCAAAACATTTCCTATCCCTAGTCCCCTTTCAATAGCCCGTGCACCTAGTTAGACCCAAACCCCTATAACCTTAGCATCATAGATTTATCAGAAATCAAGATTTAACAAACATAATATTGTTAATCAACCAGTTGATGAATCAGAATGGCATACCTGCTGAATCATTTTTGGATTTTGAGAGTTTTTCATCAGAATCCTCACTGAAACCAAAAACAACAACTGAGCAACAAGCACCAAAGGAGGCAGATACAGATCCTCTACACATCAAGGCCGGATATTATAGAACCACTTAATCTTGAGTTGAGCCCTCAACTCGTATTTCTAAATAATGCTTGATGACAACGTGAGATGTTCACTGAAGTGTGAGTTAGGACTCAGCCTTGTGCTGCTGTTCTCTGGGCTCACCTGTCCTCCTGTGAATTCTTTGAACGCTTGCGCTTCACCTCACGAGGAGCCGCACGAGGCTTCTTAGGCTTGTCTGAGTTCCTCCCATACTCCTCATCTACAAGGGAAGGAAAAAGGGGTTACACACTCACAGTTTAGCTACAGGGGAGAGGGGTTGCAGTTGCACACACACATACTCTTGCTCCCTCACCTGCATCATCAGACTCCTGGAATTGTGAGTAATTCACCACCTTCTTGTTCCTGTGAAGTAAACAAACAGCCAATCAGAAATTCCCTTTCCTGTTTCTAGTCAGTTAGGAGGAGGACTGTCTTTATAGGACAAAACATGCAGAAATAATAATCATCACAGCTGTTCAATACTGCACAGGTTACATGCTGTCAGGTTACCCAGTCATCTTACTCAGCCCTCTACTCACAGAGGACACAATAAGGCTAAAGGGTACAAATGAAGTCTAATGTGGCTATTCATCTGCACCAATCTCAACACACAGGGTTGATTAAAGATAAATGGAGGATCATGTCTTTTGAATGTCCATTGCTTTATGTGAGTCCAGATGGGCCCAATTATAGAATGTTAGCTTTATTGGCCTACCTAGTTTTACTAATTCACATATAGTCTTTTCACAAAATGATGCTGCTCTGAACTGGAGTTTAGTTGGAATATAAACCAGATAATATCTTGTGGTGGTGACTCAAGACCATGCTAGCCCACTGATTTTATGATCGGCATTGGCCATGGGAACTAACAGAAGTCTTCAGATTAGACAAACAGAACTCTATGAACCATCTGGTTCATATAAGATGCCCAGCTCTATATGGTTCTTATCTCCAGTAAGAGGAGAATGTGTCAAAATGCAGCCAAAGATTTCAGGCGCAACAGGGCTGTCAAACCTCAGCTCCCTCTATTCCACCACACTCAACCATGTATCAGCAGCATGTGTTGCATGCATTTTAATAATCAAGCTCCCTCACACAGACAGGGAGTTTCTTTAGTAAACTGGTGTCCCACTTCTCCAGTTTCAAGGGCTCATTTGGGAATGTGGATGAGTGAACGCACGCACACACTTTCACTGGGGATGGGGGCATAACCCGACATAACAGAAAAAAAGTATTAATTCCCAGTGCTGAGTTAGTAGTGTAACTGACATGTAACATTAGCTAATGCGTTACATGTTTCAACCCCTCTCGACTGAAGTTCTGTCTGAAGTGAATTAACTAGTTTGCTAGCTAGTAGCTACCACAGACAGTTCAGCTTTAGCCTCTAGCTATCTGTCAGGCAGCAGTATCTAACAGCTGTTGTGTGTATGGAAATGTTTTGTAGCCTTCGTTTTGTCCTGTTTCAACAGAAGCAAATTAACTTGGCTAGTTTTCACCAGCTGATGTACCATTAGAGCTAGCCAAAAGTTGGCTAACGTTAGCTAGCTAGCTCACTAACTTCAGCTATTATTTTTGCCTCAATCACACTAGACCTGAATCAAACGATGAATCCTGTGGCCAAATGATTAAAGACCGACATTCTGACATTTGACAGTGCCGTGTGAGTTTTTATTAGAAACAGCAGGGTCAGGCAACCACAGAAGAACAGTCTGATTGCGCTGAGGCGAAATTTTGCAGGTTACATTTCTATTTTTTATTTAATTAGGCAAGTCAGTTATTTACAATGACGGCCAACCCCGGCTAAACCCAGACGACGCTAGGCCAATTGGGACTCCCAATTGCCACCCTATGGGACTCCCAATCATGGGACTCCCAATCATGACCGGTTGTGATACAGCCTGGATTCGAACCAGGGTGTCTGTAGTGATGCCTCTAGCACTGAGATGCAGTGCCTTAGACCGCTGCGCCACTCGGTGAAACACTTTATTCATATAATCTCGGACAAACTACTGCAGTTTAAGACCATCCATTACCTCAACTAACCGGTACCCCCTGTACATAGCCTGGGCATTGTTATTTTACTGCTGCTCTTTAACTTGTTAGGGAGTGGCAGCTGAGGGGTCGGTTTTGGAGAGCCTGGCGTGCCCAAAGTAAAATGCCTCCCATTCAGGCCCAGAAAAAAGGATATAATTTGGATAATTTTCCAAAACTGTTAGCCATTTGTCTGTGAGTAAAACAGAACGCATATAGCAGGCGAAACCCCGAGGAATATCTGTCCTGGAAAAAGTGATTTTGACACATTGCTCATTTGGGCACCCCTCCCTCATGAAAATGACCATATAAGGGCATATGAATGCAGTACCCATCGCTTCCTTTAGATGTCAACAGTCTCGAGACAGTGTATTTTTTCATTTTGGATGAATAAGACCAGAGAAGAAGAGCAAACAAGGAAGTCACTCTTTCATGTAAACAGAATGGAACGCGGGCTCCCGAGAAGTCACGCAGCGTCTTTTTTACCGTCATTATCGATCAGTTTATATTCCGGTTGATTTATAATAGTAAATATACGTAAAAGTGTTCCTAAGGATACATTTAAAACTATGTTTGATTGTTCTTGGACAAGTTTATAGGTATAAGATGAACAAGTTCACGTCACGTTTCAATGGAGTAGTGGAAGCTGTCATTTCTGATTATAACGCGCAAACCAAATGGAGGATTTATGGATAAAATACATTACTTTTTCTAACAAAAGAACCATGGATTGTCTTCGTTGGACACTTAGGATGACCTCAGCAGAAGTTCTTCAACAGGTAATTGATTTGTTTTTGCTGTGAAATGTGTTGTGTGTGCCATGATGGCTAATCGATTCATGGCTATGGGAAAAATATGTGAGGTGCTACTCTCAAACAATCAAATGTGCTGCTTTAAATAGTAAAGCCTTTTTGAAATCTGACAACGCTGTGATATTGCCAAGAAACAGAGCTTTTGATGAGTATGGAACACTTGTATATTGGTGGATGTTTAATAATTCAACTTTTGGATTTTGAATTTGGCGCCTTACATTTTACCTGGTAGTGTCGGGAGCAGCCCGCTAGCGCCCCAGTGATCCCTGAGAAGTTAAGTACTTAAATTTTTTCTTGTTTGTATTTTTCTTAAATCTGCATTGTTGGTTAAGGCTTGTAAGTAAACATTTCACTGTAAGGTCTACACCTGTTGTATTTGGCACATGTGACAAAAAATTTGATTTGATTCATATATGCCAATGAAACTGAATATCACGGACTCAGAAATGTAATTCCTCTGCTGGAGGTGTAAAACACAAAAAGGGGACATATCTGCATATTTATGCCCTTGTGAAGGCTGGCTAGATTCTGGCAACGGGTATGTCCTTTTATGGCAGCATGTTTACAGATTCTCCATTCTCCACATTTTTGTTTGCTTGGAAATGTGGATACTGGAGACTTATCAGAAGTGTTATCTAGCATTTATAGCGGCTAAGAAATGCATTGCCATTAATTGGAAGGTTGGTTATCCTCCCACAATGGATGGCAGAAATGTAATGTATCACTAGATTTGATTCATTACAAGATTAAAGGTATACTGTGCAACTGTCATACGGTCTGGATGCCTTATATGGAATACTGTACAACAAAAGGAGACTGTTTCGAAAACCTGCCCACTTAAGGGGAGATACCTATTCAGGCAATCCCTAACTGCTGGGCTGCCCAGTTATGGCCCTGGTGGTTTGCCGTACTGTTGGTTAATAATGAATGTTTCACTAAGATCCTAAAGCTGAGTGGGGTGTGCTGAGTTGGGGTGCTGCAGGGTGGTGGATCCCTAGGGGCAGGACAGGGCAATCCAGCTAGTGTGGGCAAGTAAAAACAGCTCTACAGTACTATTAGGCCTTTATGAATTACAGTACCCTCCATAATTATTGGGACAGTTAATACTTTTTAATATGTTTAGAAATTAGATCACATTTTGTACATAATCCACCTCCCATTTTAGGGGATCAAAAGTATTGGGATAAATTCACTTGCATGTGTATTAAAAGTAGTAAAATGTATTTGGTCCCACATTCATAGCACGCAATGACTACATCAAGCTTGAGACTACACATTTGTTGGATGCATTTCTGTTTGGTTTGGTTGCGTTTCAGATTATTTTGTGCCCAATTGAAATGAATAGTAAATAATGTATTGTCATTTTGGAGTCATGTTTATTGTAAATAAGAATAGAATGTTCCTAAACACTTCTACATTAATGTGGATGCTACCATGATTACCAATAATCCTGAATGAATCGTGAATTATGATTAGTGAGAAAGTTAGATGCACAAATGCCATACCCCCCTAAAATACTAACCTTCCCTGTTATTGTAATGGTGAGAGGTTTGCATGTCTTGGGGGTATTAAAAACAATATATGTAATCTTTATTTAACTAGGCAAGTCAGTTAAGAACAAATTCTTATTTACAATGACGGCCTACCCTGGCCAAACCCAGAAAACGCTGGGCCAATTGTGTGCCACCCTATGGGACTCCCAATCATGGCCAGATGTGGATTCGGACCAGGTGCAGTGCCTTAGACCGCTGCACCACTCGGGAGCCCGCATCTATAACTTTCTCACTCATCATTACTCATGATTCATTCAGGATTATCCATAATCATGGTAGAATCCACATTCATGTTAGTGTTTAGAAACATATTATACTCTTAATTACAATTAAAGTGACCGCAAAATGGTCATATTAGACTGTGTAGAAATGCAAAATGATCTTTAGATTCCTAAGAAAATTCTGAGGGAGGACCTCTGTCAGGTTATGCCCCCCACTTCTAAAACCAAAGTTTCGCCTCTGCACACACACTACAGGAGACCAGCACTTCAGGTGACACACTGCTGACCACAGGCCATGCTCAATGTAATACACACTGTGCTGCAATATACACATACAGGCATACATAACCTATAGACAGTTGTCTTGCTCTGGTAAACGTACACACGTGGATTTTGTATTATATTTTTCACCACCCTGACCTCCCAACACACAATAGTGACCGGAAGCATCCTTATTGTAATAGTATAGGCTAACAGTACCACACATGGTTAAATTAGCTAACGGGAGCGAGGAAGAGCGGTCAGGGCAATAAGTAATTTTACAAGCGGTTAGATTACATGGGCAGGCCCTGTCGCCACCGTGTGAAGACCACAGACAGACAGGCCGAAAGCTGACCACCACTAGAACAGTTACCGTAATGAGCCAAAATATCGAGGGACTGGGACCCGCAAGTTAACTGGAAGGAATAGGGCCAGGGTTACCTGCGACGCCACATTGCTACTTTTTTTTGCATATCAGTGGGCGTATCAGTTTCATTGTTTGAGGAAGCCAACTAAACTCCACGATTTACGACGATATTGAGCGGCGACTAGTGTGGGCAGACTGGACCGATGTCACAAATGTACGTTTTTAATATATATAAGAAAAACGACTGATTTCAGCACCCAAAAATATACTGCAGTTACACACGAAATTGTTCAGTGTATTTGGGGCCTGAAATCTGTCCATATATATATATATATATAACGTAATTGTATGTGACCTCTGCCGCACACACTAGTCGCCGCTCAAATCATCATAAACCGTGGAGTTGAGTTTAATCGGCTCTTTGCGGTTACAGTGTTGCAACATTCGGCTGGCGCGTGCTTCGCTTCCGATAGTATGCTACATTGTATCAACAAGTAACGTCCATTTGTTAGTGGTTATCTTGAGATACAAAGCAGATTTTTTCTTCCCTCAAATGCGACCCTTTCGGTCTTTTCAGGCAGTGAAAAGCTAGGCATGGGGACTTCTAAAGCCACTCCGCCCCCTCTGACACACTTCCAGTGTTAATTTACTGCCATCAGTGAAAATGTAGTTCCTCCGCTCTCCCCTTCTCCTACCGCGGTTTCACTGAAAACCAACAAGGCTGCCTTCGGCCTTTTTACATCTTATTGTTCCCTAGTAATAAGACCATTAAAATATAAGACAATTGCATTTTAAAATGTAGATATTTGGAGCTAGTGCAGACGTCAAGGCTGCGCGCTAACAATAACACATCCCATGAGCCGATGTCTACCTCCAGCCCTGGTTTTTACTAGCTTTTCAGAGTCTCCTGTGGATGAATGGGTAGCCATATTCCCCAGTCGGTCTGTCTCCTTCCCCTTTCACGCAAAATACCAGACCATACCACAGTCCATGGACATATAAAACAATGGTAAATCCGACAAACATAAGGTTAGTGCACCAAATGATGCTCGCGTTGGATCGTTTTTTTAGGCATGATTTGTACCAGATGCACGAACACTCGCCAAGGCACGCGCAATACAGACGTTTCAACCCAACCATGGCGAACAGTCCACATAGCAAGGAATCATGCTATCAAGTGCGTGCACGACAAGAAAAAACAAACATTTACATAAATGTTTAATCAAATAAACGCAACTGTGACCAAAATGCACAACATGGTAGCGACGTGCGTGTTGCCTGCGAAAGGCAACGTGCACACCGTGCAGCCTCAGCGGAGGACATATTAGAAAAACCTACCTCACTGGTCTTGACATTTTGCAGAAATACTGTAGAGGTTAAGAATGTAAGAAAGGGGAAAGGAAATCCAGAAAAATAAAAACAAAATCGTCCCGCTCTGCAACTCCAATGGGCGCAACGAGACCTTGCAACTCCAACGCCCCGGCTACTGCGTAAAACTAAATCTACGGCAACGATTTGTCTTCCAAACGCAATTTTAGTTTAAATTTTTACCTTCAGCTACTCAAAATGGTGAATAAAACAAACTGAAACTGCAGCCTATGCGCAACCTAACAAAGTGGCCCTTGGCATAAAGGACCGCCCATCGTCGCCGCTGAGAGGAGTGCATCAACACTCCAAAGCTTCCATTGGGCAGTTTGAATGATAATTTACTTTTTGGTTGGATGTTTTAGTTGCTCATCAAACCCAGTGGTTCAACCCATTTACCCTCCCCCCTTTCAAGGATAGGTTGAGAAGGCACTGCTAAGAAAACAAAAAGAGGCCCTCAGTGTGGATGCAAGTTGCCCGAATTTGTGTCGAAATGACCACAATGTAACTTTCTACTGGGAAATATGCGCGGCGTGCCAGCATGTAGTTATATGAGTGTCTATAGAAGGATATGCATTTGTAATGGTTTTATTTTCCACTGAGGAGGGCTTGGGGTACTGACACTGTATCCCCAGGCACTAAATTGTAAGCTTAATTGCACAGAAGACAGAGTCAGGTATAAATGTTGTTCTACTGTTTGAAAAATAGTGCACAGTAATAGCCTCCTCACCAGTATCAGAATGTCCAAACAACTATCTGATGTTAAATGCAAAGAATTTGAAACAGAAAAATACACATCAGGTTTTAGGATACATCTACAGTATAGCTTTCCCCTGTCAATATTTTGAGGTGAGGGACATGGGCTGTGCCTACAATAAATGCCTTAATTTTATACTGATGACACAATACAGCTTGGAGGGGGGTATTCTGATACTGTCTTTAGTCATAGGGTTTCTTTGTTGACAAATATCCTTGACATTTGAAGAGATTGTCTCATGATGAATAAGAGGATTGTGCTGAGACTGTTTGATTATTAGAATATGCGTAGTATTTATTTCACGTATGTTTTTCTCCTTCCATAGCAAAGTGAGGAGCTGGAATTATTGTGGACCTCCAAGGACATAAATCCATTAATCGCTCCAAGGTCTCCATTACCTGCATTTAGCCTACGCTACACAGCCACAGAACACTAGTAATGATAATGTAATTAATTTCAATAGAGAACATTTAGAATTAGACTAAAGAGAACTCCACGGAGGATGCACAAGTAGAATGGACTCAGTTGATTTCTGGGAAAAGGGGATTATAAATAACCAATGTCCATCACTAACAACCCAATGGGCACACCAAGAAATTTCAATGTGGAGAATTGGGTAATATTTGGTAGATAGGCTGATCAATGAGATTCCAACCTATTTTTACCCACTCAAAAAAAACAGCCTAATGTTTGTTGAATTCCCAATGTGTTATCGCTATGCTTTCAACCATCTAACAGCACAACCAAATTGGAATGGAAAATCTATGTCTGATTTTTGGTTTAGTTGTCACCTAAATGTGTTACCACTGTGCTTTCAACCATTTAAAAGCTTACCAAAGTTCAAATGGGAGTACAATTTTAGATATTTTGATAATTTATACAACAAGTTAATGTGTTATCACTGTGCTTCAAATAATAGCACAACCAAATTACCTGGATCACAGTTGAGATTATTTATGATTACATAAGAAAACATTTATTGTTACAGTAACCTCAAAATGTGTCCATGGATGTATTACTCATTTTAAGGTTAAACAAAAACTGTTACATTATTTTGTAAGACAGGCTTAAAGGGATACTTCTGGATTTTGGCAATGAGGCCCTTTATCTACTTCCCCAGAGTCAGATGAACTACAAGATACCATTTTTATGTCTCTGCGTGCAGTTTGAAGGAAGTTGCTAACTAGTGCTAGTGCAATTGCTAAATTGTTAGACTTCCAGTCATTGCGCTAACGCTAGTTAGCATTGGACACAGAGACATACAAATGGTATCCACAAGTTCATCTGACTCTGGGAAAGAAGATAGAGGGCCTCATTGCCAAAATCCTGAAGTATCCCTATAAGATTAGGCTATTTACTGTCTTACAAAAGTACAATTTTATTGTGTTTGGTTGACAATGCAACTAAATAACAACATTTAAAGGAGATGCATCTACTGCTTGAATAGTTACATCTGAGCCACTGGCTTAATCCTATTTTTTAACTTATATTTTTGGTTGAGATGGAGACGTAAAACCATCAAAGCATTTGTTAACTACTTGACAAGTTATAAGGCTATTTACCATACAGCAAAAGTTACATTGAATTGTGTTTGTTGTCAACGCAACAAAATATAAACTTTTGAAAGAGATGTATTTTCTGCTTGGATAGCTCCATATGTGCCACTTAGTGTGGCTTTATTTCCAGTTTGTTTACAAATTAATAATTGATATGTTGGATTCATGTCTCCATTTCAACCAAAAATCTAAGTTAAAGAATAGGATTAAATCAAATCAAACTTTAAATGCACTTATATAGTTTGATTTGATTCAAATCTATTCTTTATCTTGTATTTTTGGTTAAGACGGAGATGTGAATCCAACATGTATTATTAACTTGTAGATTCCATTTGAAATCAACCAAACCTTGAAATCCTAGGCCTATATGTTTTGTTTATTTTTAGTTTAATCCTGGGCTGAATTTAAACAATAGTTGTTTATGACTTCCCAAATGCTGTATAGGCTTAAATAGCATAATTGATGATATATGATTGATAAAGTATGGTTACATTTAATTTCCTCTGTTGAACCTACCATTTAGAATGACTTCGAAAGCAACAGTTAATCTATTAAGAGGAGATTGCTCAACAATCATTCTCACCGTAGCACATTGGTAATAGTCAGTGACAAATATCAAAGCTAAGCAAGAATGGGAGACTGATTGGATAGCTGTAGATTTATCAACTCTCCAGTAGAAGGTGCTGCCCAGCCAATTGTTTTTTTCTTATAGTGGGTATTACGTTGAAGATTCTGATGTTGTTTCAAGGTGCAAATTCAGCATATTTTATACAAGGTTTGTCAATGCTGAAAATTGGTTACCATGATGACGTAATCCGGTGGTTGAAATTTTACCCTCAAAACAACAGTTGAGGACTTTTTTCAAATCCAATGTATTTTCCACATGGATTCCACATCACAATACGTTGACATTGACCAATTGCGTAGAAACAACGTTGATTTAATCAGTTTGTTCCCAGTGGGAATGTCACAAAGGGCTATGTAGTAGAGGTTTCAATAACTCAAGGTCAAGGGGCCTGTTCAGGGGGATGTAACGTTGCACAATGTCCTTCAGATGTAGATTATTTTTTAATTTTTTCATAGAATAGGGAATCATGTCAGCTCCATTCATTCTATTTCTATCTGCATCTTTTACGTTCCACATCACTAAACACAGACCTAGTTGTTCTATTTGATTTGTCCCATGCCAGATTTTAAAATGAATAAACTCAATTGTTGAGCACGAAAGTTCCCAATTACAGCCCCAGGAATCAGTGGAAGAATAGAGGGCCAGCCATTTTACTTTACCGTTAGGAGCTAGTAACACAAGCATTTTGCAGCACCCGCTACAACTTTATACTTGACCAATACATTTTGATTTGATTTGTTGTAAAGGCATACCATTATAAGAGCAAATGGACCTCTGCTCTCTCACCTTTCACTTCTCTAACCTCTGGTGTCAATCAGTAATGTGCACCAGTCATGGATAAATCTGAGATATGCTATGAATTATGTCAAATAGCGATGAATTAACCACAGCTAGATGTAACACAGGACCTTGAAAAATAATATGAATAAAGTACATTGCCAAAAAGGGAAGGTAATCCTTCCAAGCTGGTCCCAAGGGTCAAACATCTTTATTTGAGAGCTTTTGATACAACTACTATAATTCACCAAATAAGAAACTGTACATAGTTCTTGTGTACTGTATTTCCAACAGCACATTCCCTCTGTGTGATGACATTTTGATGCTGGTCTAATTTAAAGTGTAGTACACGTGTAGTAACTAAGAGTAGGGCTTTGCTCAAATTGTAGACTATGTTCAGTGCTGGTTTGGAAAGGGAAGTGTTGTCAAAGAGCAGTGTGTGTGTGTGTGTCTGTGTGAAATGTTTTCAGTAAGAGTTTGAAGTTGTGTAGAGCTGAGAACTGGGCGACATTGGTGCAGGGGTGACCGATATTATTATAACTACTGTATGTAGTGCACTGAGTAACAGCGAAGAATAGATCCATGATCAAGATATGTAGAAAATAATGTTGAAACACAGGGATTTAAAAATAGTATTGAATAAACAACTAATTAACTTATACATGACAAACATTGAGGGGTGTTTCAGAGTAGTCAGAAGCATTGTGTGGTGTGTATGGAACGTGTGTGCATGATACCTGTGGATTGTAAATGTATCAGGTGAAGCAGCTTTAAAAATGCATGCTGTCTGTCTTCTGTGTGAGATCAGACGGAGCTCAGTCTCTCTGGGCTTAGGGATGATACTGGAATAAGGAGAAGATACGTTTCCATGGTAACCAGGTGAGATAGTTTCTCCCCTCGACATCATCCCTTATTATGCTTTTTGTCCATTCCGCAATGCTCAAGCATCTGAGATTAAGCTTACCTAAAATGGCTGGAATTAGATGCCAATCTTTCCAAATCTTTCTAAAGGTCTTCAGATTTCTCGGGAGGAAAAATAAACATTGATTTTGGGGTGTAATCCACATGGGCATGCATGTTCAATGTTCAATGTATCCAAGGTTGTTGAAAAATAAACAGTTTGTCACTTACCCAACATTCCAAAGCAGAGATCTTTCATTGTTTCAGCTTTCTGTAAACCTCAGGTACATAGAAAATGGAATTGATCCTCTCTGCCACCATGCCTTGCATCCAGAGCCATTTCATATTTCAGCCTCTATGGGTTCTTGAACTACAGGGAACAGCTATTCCATTTCACGATGCACTAACACCCTCACATTCCCTCTGCCTCAAATCAGTTACGAATTTAGGCCAGGGAACGGTGGCAATTTGTGACATTAATGGATGAAAGCCAGTTCCCAACGCCGGGAATTTCCTACCCCTGGACTAAGAGCTATGTAAAGTGGCTTGGGACAGGAATAGAACCAGGCCAGCCACAGTAGAGTTGCTGCATCAGTAATACATCTGCCGGTGTTGTACTGCCATCTAGTGGTTAGAGAATGATTACACATCATCCATAGAAACTGTCTGATCTTGTACGTGAATGCTTTTTTTTCAATTTGAACGCACATAACAATTAAATCACACGGGGGCAGTGCTAGAAAGCTTTTGACAATGTGCATAATCAAGTTTCTTCCTACATTGTGAAGCCTGACCCAACTGATAGCTGACCTGAGAATATTCTGGGTTATCTGTGCCCAATAATGTTTGCACCATGCTTTGTGCTGTTACCATGTTGTGCTGCTGCTATGTTGTAATGCTACCGTTGTTGTCATGTTGTGTTGCTATCATGCTGTGTTTTCATGTGTTGCTGCCATGTTGTCGTCTTATGTCTCTCTGTATGTAGTGTGGTGTTTCTCTTGTCCTGATGTGTGTTTTGTACTATATTTCATTACATTTTTATTTTTAATCCCAGCCCCGTCCCCGCAGGAGGCCTTTTGCCTTCGGGTAGGCCGTCATTGTTAATAAGAATTTGTTCTTCACTGACTTGCCTAGTTAAATAAAGGTTAAATAAATAAATAAAGTCAGGGTTATCTGTTGATGAGCTTCAACTTGTCTTTCAACAGCTTATGTGTGTGTCCTCCTGGTGGAGAGAGAGAGAGAGAGAGAGAGAGAGAGAGAGAGAGAGAGAGAGAGAGAGAGAGAGAGAGAGAGAGAATGAAAGAAAGAAAATGCTCAGGGCTAAATTAATTTCCATGAATGAATTTCCTATTTAAAGACTTACCTTTGAAGTTGGAAGTTTACATACACTTAGGTTGGAGTCATTAAAACTTGTTTTTCAACTACTCCACAAATGTCTTGCTAACAAACTGTAGTTTTGGCAAGTAGGTTAGGACATCTACTTTGTGCATGACACAAGTAATTTTCCAACAATTGTTTACAGACAGATTATTTCACTGTATCACAATTCCAGTGCGTCAGAAGTTTACATACACTAAGTTGACTGTGCTTTTAAACAGCTTGGAAAACCCTTTTGCAATTATGTTAGCACAGCTTCTTTAGACTAGTTGAGTATCTGGAGCATCAGTATTTGTGGGTTTGATTACAGGCTCAAAATGGCCAGAAACAAAGTACGTTCTTCTGAAACTTGTCAGTCTATTCTTGTTCTGAGAAATGAAGGCTATTCCATGCGAGAAATTGCCAAGAAACTGACGATCTCGTACACAACGCTGTGTACTACTCCCTTCACAGAACAGCGCAAACCAGAATAGAAAAAGGAGTGTGAGGCCCCGGTGCACAACTGAGCAAGAGGAAAAGTACAGTAGAGTGTCTAGTTTGAGAAACAGACGCCTCACAATTCCTCAACTGTCAGCTTCATTAAATAGTACCCGCAAAACACCAGTCTCAACGTCAACAGTGGAGAGGCGACTCCGGGATGCTGGCCTTCTAGGCAGAGTTACAAAGGAAAAGCCATATCTCAGACTGGCCAACAAAAGATTAAGATGGGCAAAAGAACACAGACACTGGACAGAGGAACTCCGCCTTCATTTCTCAGAACAAGAATAGACTGACGAGTTTCAGAAGAAAGTACTTTGTTTCTGGCCATTTTGAGCCTGTAATCGAACCCTCAAATGCTGATGCTCCAGATACTCAACTAGTCCAAAGGTGGCTAGTTTTATTGCTTCTTTAATCAGAACAACAGTTTTCAGCTGTGCTAACATATTTTAAAAAGTGTTTTCTAATGATCAATTAGCCTTTTAAAATGATAAACTTGAATTAGCTAACACAATGTGCCGTTGGAACACAGGAGTGATGGTTGCTGAAAATGGGCCTTTGTACACCTATGTAGATATTCCATTATAAAATCAGCCGTTTCCATCTACAACAGTCATTTACAACATTACCAATGTCTACACTGTATTTCTGATCAATTTTATGTTATTTTAATGGACAAAAAAATTTGCTTTTCATTCTAAAACAAGGGAATTTCTAAGTGACTCCAAACGTTTGAACGGTTGTGTACGTCAGGCTTGGAATCGCCATGACGAATGTTTTTTCGCCAGGTGCATGAACAATAAAGATATTTACTGCAATTTCGATGAGAACCCAAGGCCAAATGGTCAAGACAGCCTTGATGCAAACTAGAGTCTGCTAACATTGTTTATTTAATTTCTTTCATTTGATTACATTGTGAAAGATTTATTAAATGATCACACCTTTGATCACACATGGGATAGAAATGATGGAAATTTGATGTTCAGTAAATTTTAATGGGTAGTGCAAGTGTATTGCCTAATGTGAAAACTGTAATGTACAGTCATTTACAATACTGTAGCATACTACATTCAAAAGGCAATTTTGAAACATGTATCTTAAATTTTTTGCTATTTGATTAATTGGTTGTTAAAATAACTACATTGATAAGATATCATTATGTTGTGTTTTGGTGATTAAACCAATGTATTCATTACATTTCACAGTAAACGTAGATTTTGGATCAATGGTTGTGTGGTGAAAGATGTCTACAAACAAAATGAATGCACAATGAAAAGTTTTGAATGTAAGACTGGCTGCTTACACATGTATTCTTCACATACTGTACCTTCGGAAAGTATTCAGACCCCTTGACTTTTCCACATTGTGTTACATTACAGCCATATTCCACAGCCAGCCTCACATCCGGGTACTGGCCTCAGTCCAACAGACAAGTGGAGAGGATCAACCAGGAGCTGAGGAGGTTCCTTTGGAGTCACTCCTAGGACTAGCAGGAGGAGTGGGCCCAGTTCCTTCCATGAGAGGAACGCCCTGAACTCACTTTGTCACTCATCCACTGGGCCTGACTCCCTTCCAGTGCATCCTGGGATATCAGCCGGCCGTGGACCTGTGGACCTAGAGCCAGACCGAAGCCCCTGCGGTGGACGAGTAGTCCCGGAACACAGATGAGGTTTGGAGCATTGCCCACGTGAGGCTCCAGCGTGCCGTCCGCCGCCAGAAGAAGCAGGCGGATCGCCACCGCAGTGAGGCTCCCGTGTTCCATCCCGGTGATTGCGTCTCGCTCTCCACCAGGAACCTCATGCTCTGCCTGCCCTTCCAGAAGCTGAGCCCCCAGTTTGTGGGGCCCTTTAAAGTCCTCCAGTGGATCAATGAGGTAACTTATCGCTTTCAACTCCCCACCAACTACTGCATCTCACCCTCTTTTCATGTATCCCTCCTCAGGCCAGCTGGTGCCAGGGGACCAGGAACACCCCACCACCTCCCCTGGACATTGATGGGACCCCCCCCACCTATGCTGTCAAGTCCCTCCTGGACTACTGATGTCATGGGGGTCGGATCCAGTACTTGGTAGACTGGGAGGGGTACGGCCCAGAGGAGCTCTGTTGGGTCTCGGGGGCCGACATCCTGGACACCAATATCATCCGGGATTTCCATCTACACCATCCGGACCGGCCCGCTCCTCCCCCTCGGGCTGTCCTCCTGGCCGGAGTCGTCCTGCTGCTGGGGGGTTTACTGTCACGCCTACTCCCGCTCCGGCGCTCGACGTCGCCGGTCTACTAACCAGCCATCACCTTGATTACTCTCCCTTTATTTAGCCCATCATCAGGAAGTATTGGTTTGTGTTCACGTTCAGTGCCCTTCTAATATTTTGTTTCACAGCCTTTTCTTATCATTAAATACTCACCTTCTGCACCTGCTTCCTGTCTCCCAGCGTCTTCGTTGCTCCCTCCTCTCAGACTGGCCGCCAGATGCAAATCAAATCAAATCAAAGTTCAGTTCAAGAAATAGAGTTAAGAAAATATTTACTAAATAAACTGAAGAAAATAACATAACAATAATGAGGCTATATACAGGGGGTACCGGTACCGAGTCAATATGCGGGGGTACAGGTTAGTCGAGGTAATTTGTAAAATGAATATGCATAGATAATTAGCAGCGAGTAGTAGCAGTGTAAAACAAATGGAGAGGGGGGTGGGGGTCAATGTAAATAGTCCAGGTGGCCATTTGATTGATTGTTCAGCAGTCTTTTGGCTTGGGGTAGAAGCTGTTAAGCCGTGCGGTAGCAGAGAGAACATTCTAGGACTTTTTTTGGGGGCCTTCCTCAATTGTTTGGGCCTTCCTCAAACACAGCCTCGTACATACAGTAGGTACTGGATGTCAGGAAGCTTGGCCCCAGTGATGTACCGGGCCGTACACACTACCCTCTGTAGCGCCTTACGGTCAGATGCTGAGCAGTTACCATATCAGGCGGTGATGCAACCGGTCAGGATGTAGAACTTTTTCAGGATCTGGGGACCCTTGCCAAATCTTTTCAGTCTCCTCAGGGGGAAAGGGTGTTGTCATGCCCACTTCACAACTGTCCTGGTGTGTTTGGACCATGATAGTTTGTTGGTGATGTGGACAACAAGGAACTTGAAACTCTCGACCCGCTCCACTTCACCCCTGTCTATGTAAATTGGGCCTGTTCGGCCCTCCTTTTTCTATAGTCCACGATCAGCTCCTTTGTCTTGCTCACATTGAGGGAGAGGTTGTTGACCTGGCACCACACTGCCAGGTCTCTGACCTCCCTATAAGCTGTCTCATCGTTGTCAGTGATCAGGCCTACCACTGTTGTGTCGTCAACAAACTTAATGATGGTGTTGGAGTCGTGCTTGGCCACGCAGTCACGGGTGAACAGGGAGTACAGTAGGGACTAAGCACGCACCCCTGAGGGGCCCCAGTGTTGAGGATCAGCATGGCAGATGTGTTGTTGCCTACCCTTACCAACTGGGGGCGGCCCGTCAGGAAGTCCAGGATCCAGTTGCAGAGGGAGGTGTTTTCCTTAGCTAGGTGATGAGCTTTGTTGGTACTATGGTGTTGAATGCTAAGCTGTAGTCCATGAGCTGCTTTCTCACATAGGTGTTCTTTTTGTCCAGGTGGGAAAGGGCAGTGAGGAGTGCGATTGAGATTGCATCATCTGTGGATCTGTTGGGGCAGTATGCAAATTGGAGTGGGTCTAGGGTTTCCGGTATGATGGTGTTGATGTGAGCCATGATCAGCCTTTCAAAATACTTCATGGCTACTGACACAAGTGCTATCGGGTGGTAATAATTTAGGCAGGTTACCTGTCAGTGAAGTCACTTGCCAGTTGGTCCATGCATACTTTGACTACATGTCCTGGTAATCCGTCTAGCTGCGGCTTTATGACCTGTTTAAAGGTCTTGCTCACATCGGCTACGGAGAGCGTGATCACACAGTCATCCGGAACAGCTGGTGCACTCATGCATGCTTCAGTGTTGCTTGCCTCGAAGCGAGCATAAAAGGCATTTAGCTCGTCTAGTAGGCTCACGTCACTGAGCAGCTCGCGGCTGGTTTCCCTTTTTAGTCCATAATGGTTTTCAAGCCCTGCCACAACCGACGAGCATCAAAGCCGGTATAGTAGGAATCAATCTCAGTCCTGTATTGACGCTGTGCCTGTTTGATGGTTCGTCTGAGGGCATAGCGGGATTTCTTATAAGCGTACGGATTAGTGTCCCACTCCTTGAAAGCGGCAGCTCTAGCCTTTAGCTTGGTGCGGATATTGCCTGTAATCCATGGCTTCTGGTGGAATATGTACGTATGGTCACTGTGGAGACGACATCGTCGACACACTTATTGATAAAGACGGTGACTGAGGTGGTGTACTCCTCAATGGCCTTGGATGAATCCCGGAACTTATTCCAGTCTGTGCTAGCAAAACAGTCCAGTAGCCTAGCATCCACGTGATCTGACCACTTCCGTATTGAGCGAGTCACTGGTACTTCCTGATTTAGTTTTTGCTTGTAAGCAGGAATCAGGAGGATAGAATTATGTTCAGATTTGCCAAATGGAGGGTGAGGGAGAGCTTTGTATGCGTCTCTGTGTGTGGAGTAATGGTGGTCTATTTCCTCTGGTTGCACATGTGACATGCTGATAGAAATGAGGTAAAACGGATTTAAGTCCCCGGCCACTAGGAGCACCACTTCTGGATGAGCATTTTCTTGTTTGCTTATGGCCTTATACAGCTCGTTGAGTGTGGTCTTAGTGCCAGCATCGGTTTGTGGTGGTAAATACACAGCTATGAAAAGTATAGATGAGAACTCTCTTGGTAGATAGTGTGGTCTATAGCTCATCCTGAGGTATTCTACCTCAGGCAAGCAATACCCAGAGACTTCTTGAATATTAGACCTCACGCACCAGCAGTTATTGACAAATAGACACACACACCAGCCCCTCTTCTTACCAGACATACTGTAGCTGCTCCCTCTTGCCGATACATGGAGGAGCCAGCCAGCTCTATATTATCCATGTCGTCGTTTAGCCACGTTTCGGTGAAACATAAGATATTACAGTTTTTAATGTCCCGTTGGTAGGATATTCTTAATCATAGATCGTCCAGTTTGTTTACCAATGATTACATGTTGGCCAATAATGCAGAGGGTAGTGGTGGTTTACCTACTAGTCTGCGAATTCTTACAAGGCACCCGCCCTCAGCCCCCTTTTTCTCTGTCTATTCTTCAAGCGGATTAAGGGGATTTAGGCCTTGTCTTGATGAAGCGGTATATCCTTTGCATCGGACTCATTAAATAAAACATCTTCGTCCAGTTTGAGGTGAGTAATCGCTGTTCTGATGTCCAGAAGCTCTTTTCGGTCATAAGAGACGGTAGCAGCAACATTATGTACAAAATGAGTTACAAACAATGCGAAAAAACAAACAAAATAGCACAGTTGATTAGGAGTCCGTAAAATGGCAGCCATCCCCTCCAGCACCATTAGTCCAGTAAAAAAACTAAAAAGCAAATGATTATGCTCAGTCAGCTGTGCTGTGCCGCACAAGTAATACAAGAATATATCTATTACCAGTGTGATCATATACCAATTTTTTTTTAAATGTACTTTCAAAATGGTTGGAGAAGAACAAAATTGTCAGGGCAATTCAAGCATAACCAATATGCAGTGATAATGTATTGGGCCTATAGCCTACTGCACAAACCTCATTGCTACAGAACTGTTTTTAGTTGGTTAACCTTTCACTGCAGTGGGAAGTAAATCAGTGTCAGTGTTTCTTGGTAGTCTTAAACAAATAAATTTTGAAACAAAGTATACACCTCACACACATGTTTAAGGGCGGAAAAAAGAAGACACCATGTCAGATATAGAGTTGAAATGTATTACATTTTGAGTTTGCATCCCAATATTACACTTTATATACATCACAGAAGAATGAAATATAACAAAACAGTTTGACGTAGAAATACCAGATTTTTGGTTGGTTTAAAAAGTATATGTTGATTCATTACACAATTATGAAAAATATGAATAAGATTCCATCCATGAGGCCACTAGATGGCGATTTGGTAATTTGACTGCAGGAAAGGGTTTTAATGTTGCAAAAGCTTACGTTTTTAAATAATATTTTATAAAAATATGAACTTCAGATCTCGGCTTGCATTTTGAAAGTAATCTTGACCACTGTTGTAGAGGAATGGTATGTCTGTCTGTAAGTCTGCCTGTGTACAAGGTAGTGTGTGGGTGATTGGGTGCGTGCGTGAGTGCATATGTATGTGTGTTCCTGTGTATTCTGGAGGATGTGTTGCATTTAACCCAGCTCCAGCACTGTTTGATGCCACACGTCTCACCTCACAATAAGCACCTCAACATATCTCTCTTCCCCCCTCTCCTCTTTTCCCCCTCTCTCTTCTGTTTCCATCTACTCTCTTCTCCCTCTTCTCTCTTCTCCATTGCTCCAGATTGTTGAGGAGCTGTCATCTTTCCCGCGCATCTACAGGGGCGGATCAAAGAGGGGCGGGGTGGAGAGAGAGAGAGGGAGAGGGAGTGGGTCTGTTTTGGGATAAAAGAGAGGACATGGTGGCTCTCTAACACAGATACAAAACCCAGCAGCAGATGTGTATTGAAGAGTAGCTGCAGCTTCTATAAACCTGTTCCTTTGTATCTTCGTATCCCAAACTAAGGGAACGCTTGATTTAAAAATGGGGTCGCAAAAGAAACTAAACAAAAATGTTAAATCGTGCTTGGTTCATAGACCCATGTTACGTCAGAAACCTCAGGTAGTCGCTAGAAGCGGTTGTAATAAACAGAGTGGTTTCTGTTTTCTTCCTACACGTGACTCTATCCTTTGAATGGTTTAAGCTACAACATATTATGACGTCATTACTGAAAGATAGGACTCTCATGAATACACGTGTTCTGTTTCCCTTTATTATGTCCATGTCAACATTCGGCCGTTTTTTTTCCGTTTTTTTGGCCACTAGAGGCCCCCATTGTGTCTTTTTTGTCTGATCCTTTTGTTTTCCCTTGTTTCCAGTTATTATTTGCACCTGTGCCTCGTTTCCCTTGTATGTATTTAAACCCTTAGTTTTCCTTAGTTCTTTGCTCTGTGTTTGAATGTTAGCACCCAGCCTCCAGTTGGACTCTCTTGTGGAACTCTGTTTTGGTATCGTTTATTTTTTGGATTATCTATTGAGACTATTTTCTGCTGTTCCTTCTTTCCTTGTGGATTTACCTTTTTTGTCTTGGTGGATTACCTTTTTGCCTGAAGAACTTTATTACTTTATTACTTATTACTGCTGTGTCTGCCTCATCTTCTGGGTTCTGCCGACTATTAGTGGCTCAGTTTGCTAAGTGACTGTTTCTCACACCGGAGACCCGGGTCCTGACAGTCCACAAGTTGCACAGGACTTATTAGAACAGAGTGGACAAGACCAAGGACTAAATCAAACTGAGGAAAAAATAAAATCTCAGAAGATCATTCAAAATTAGTGCCTGATAATCTTCTGAACTTCGCAATACCTTTCTGATTCAGATTTTGTCTTGGAAATATTCAGTCAATAATATTTCCCAAATACCTGGAGCTTGTCAGTTCAAATAGACTTTATTACAAAGTAACAAGAGCCGAGCTGGTTCATGAAGCAACTGCCTCTCCAGCCTTGGCACACACTTTTTATACAGTTTTCATCCTTACGTCACACACATAGTAACTCCTCTTTATGTTAATGATTAATCTCCTCTGGCATTTAGCCACCATTATCTTTTTGCCTTGCACTAATTTTAGCATGGTTTAACATTAGGGCATAGATTCCATTGGTGGCGTAACCATAGAAACAGTAAACATTAGGTCATAGCAATGATACAAAAATAAACAGACATGCACACTCCCAAGGCAGGTGCATGTCTAATGGTGCTTAAGTAATACAAACCTATGCTCCTAATGCACATCTAATGAACCTCACTGGACTAGGTAATGGCTTCCTTAGCCCAATGACCTAGACATACATATAGAGTGCACTTATTCTGCTTACTACTCTAAGATGTATAATGTGCAAACATGTAATGGAAAATTCCCAATAATTTCAGTCAGTTAAAACCATACTTCCTTCAGATTGAATAGACTGTAATAGACTGTCATAGCCCTAATTTAAAGTATTTAAATATGAAGGAGGTATGGTTTGAAGTGACTAAAATCAAAAAGGTATCACATATCTTTTTTTTTACATCGTGGGGTCTTAATTTGTTTTTAATATCAAAATGGGGTCGCTGACATAGCCGCGGGAAGTAGGGGTGCTGAGGGTGCTGCAGCACTGCCTAAATGACAATACAAAAATAAATAATGTGAAAAATGTAAATAAATTCATCAAATTAGTGCACTAGGCCTGTATTACTCCTGCATGAGCGATGAAAAATATAGTCAGCAGAGCGGGGGAGCAAAGTACTACATCCTCCCTCGAAAAATAGTCGTCAGCAGAAAAATTCTCCAGGTGTGAAAGGGCAGTGTGGAGTGCAATAGAGATTGCATCATCTGTGGACCTGTTGGGGCATTTCTGGGATAATGGTGTTGATGTGAGCCATGACCAGCCTTTCAAAGCTGTGAGTGCTACGGGTCGGTAGTCATTTAGGCAGGTTACCTTGGTGTTCTTGGGCACAGGGACTATGGTGGTCTTCTTGAAACATGTTGGTATTACAGACTCGGACAGGGAGAGGTTGCAAGTGTCAGTGAAGACACTTGCTAGTTGGTCATCACATGCTCGGATTACACTTCCTGGTAATCCGTCTGGCCCTGCGCGGCCTTGTGAATGTTGACCTGTTTAAAGGTCTTACTCACATCGGCTGCGGAGAGCGTGATCACACAGTCGTCCGGAACAGCTGGTGCTCTCATGCATGTTTCAGTGCCATTTGCCTCAAAGCGAGCATATAAATTATTTAGCTCGTCTGGTAGGCTCGTGTCACTGGGCAGCTCGCGGGCTGTGTTTCCCTTTGTGGTCCGTAATAGTTTGCAAGCCCAGCCACATTCGACGAGTGTTGGAGCCAGTGTAGTACGATTCAATCTTAGTCCTGTATTGATGCTTTGCCTGTTTGATGGTTCGTCAGAGGACATAGCGGGATTTCTTATAAGCGTACGGATTAGTGTCCCGCTCCTTGAAAGTGGCAGCTCTACCCTTTACCTTAGTGAGGATGTTGCCTGTAATCCATGCCTTCTGGTTGGAGTATGTACGTACGGTCACTGTGGGGACAACGTGATCTGTGCACTTATTGATGGAGCCAGTGACTGATGTGGTGTACTTCTAAATGCCATCGGAAGAATCCCGGAACATATTCCAGTCTTTGCTAGCAAAACAGTCCTGTAGCTTAGCATCTGCGTCCTCTGACCACTTCCTTATTGAGCGAGTCACTGGTACTTCCTACTTTAGGAAGTACCAACTTTAGGAAGTACCAATTGGAGGGCGAGGGAGAGCTTTGTACGCGTCTCTGTGTGTGGAGTAAAGGTGGTCTGGAGTTTTTTTCCCTCTGGTTGCACATTTAACATGCTGGTATAAATTAGGTTAAACAGATTTAAAAGTTTCCCTGCGTTAAAGTCCCTGGCCACTAGGAGCGCCACCTCTGGATGAGCATTTTCCTGTTTGTTTATGGCCCTATATAGCTTGTTGAGTGCTGTCTTTGTGGCAGCATCAGTTTGTGGTGGTCAATAGACTGCTATATAAAATATAAATGAAAACTCTCTTGGTAAATATTGTGGTCTACAGCTTATCATGAGATGAGAAAACCTTGAGACTTCCTTAATATTAGATTTTGTGCAATTTACAAATAGACACAGACTGCCACACCTTGTTTTACCGGAGGCAGCTGTTCTATCTTGCCGATGCACCGAAAACCCCATCAGCTGTATGTTACATGACAACGTTCAGCCATGACTCGGTGAAACATAAGATATTACAGTTTTTAATGTCTCGTTTGTAGGATATCCTTGTTTGGACCTCATCCATTTTGTTATCCAACGATTGGCACGTTGGCTAATAGGACTGATGGTAGAGGGTGTTTACTCACTCGCCTATGAATTCTCAGAAGGCAGCCCAACCTCAGCCCCCTTTTTATCTGTCTTTTCTTCGCAAATGATGGGGATTTGGGCCCGTTCCCGAGAAAACAGTATATCTTTCGCATCAGACTCATTAAAGAAAAAATCTTTGTCCAGTTCGAGGTGAGTAATCGATGTCCAGAAGTAATTTTTGGTCATAAGTGACAGCAGCAGCAACATTATGTAAAAAATAAGTTTAAAAATAAGTTGCAAACAACGCAAAAAAATGAACAAAATAGCACAGTTGGTTAGGAGCAAGTAAATCCGCTCCTGCGCCAGTACATTGGATTTGTAAACATTTTATTTTGAGGGAGAAATTTCAACCACAGGATTATGTAATCATGGTAACCAATTTTCAACATAGACAAACCTTGTATAAAATATGTTAAATTTGTACCTTTGAAGCAATGTCATGTCTTCAATATTATATCCAATATCAGAAAAAAATATAGACTGGGCAGACCCTCCTACTGGAGAGCTGATCTATCTACAGCTATCCCTTTGGTCTCTCGTTCAGGGTCTTAACCTAGCACAGCCCTGCTTAGCTTTGATAATTATCACTGACTACTACCAATGTGCTATCATAACCAATGTGCTATCACTTAACAACTAAATAGATTCACTGTTGCTATCAAAGCCATTCCAAAGGGGTGAGAAGGGGGGTGCGAGGGGGGTGCTGTGGGCTTATTTAAGATACTCTTGCAAGAGGTAGGGTTTCAGATGTTTTCGGAAGATGGGCAGGGAAGCTGTTTCCACCATTGGGGTGCCAGGACAGAGAAGAGCTGGGCTGAGTGGGAGCGCCCCCCCCCCCATGTGGGTGGGATGGCTAAGAGATCAGAGGTGGCAGAACGGAGTGCACAGGTTTTAATATTTTTGAGGATCTGGGGACCAATGGTTAACATTTATTTAACTGGTTGGGGTGTAGGGTTTGAGCATAGCCTGAAGGCAGGGAGGGGGCAATTCCTCTTGCTGTTACATAGGCAAGTACCATAGTCTTGTAGTGGATGCGAGCTTCAACTGGAAGCCAGTAGAGTGTGTGGAGGAGCGGGGTGACATCGGAGAACTTGGGAAGGTTGAACGCCAGGCGGGCTGCAGTGTTCTGAAAAAGTTGCCGGGGTTTGATGGCACAAGTGGGGAGCCCAGCCAAAAGCGAGTTGCAGTAGTCCAGACGGGAGATGACAAGTGCCTAGATTAGGACCCTGCACCACTTCCTGTGTGAGATAGGGTCGTACACTAGGGATGTTGTAGAGCTTGGATCTTCAGGAGCGAGTCACTGCTTTGATGTTTGCAGAGAACAACAAGGGGTTGTCCAGGGTCACGCCAAGGTTCTTTGCACTCTGGGAGGGGGACACTGTGGAGTTTGCAACCGTGATGGAGAGGTCTTTGAGCAGGCAGGCCTACCCGGGGAGGAAGAGCAGCTCCATCTTGTCGAGGTTGAGCTTGAGGAGGTGGCCGCCACCCAAGTTGAGATATCTAGCAGGCATGCGGGTCACCACCTGGGTGTCAGAAAAGGGGAAGGAGAAAAGTAGTTGTGTGTCATCCGCATAGAAATGATAGGAGAGACCATGTGAGGATATGATGGAGCCGAGTGACTTGGTGTATAGAGAGAAGAGGAGAGGGCCTAGAACCGAGCCCTCGGGGACACCTGTCATGAGAGTACGTGATGCTGACACAGATCCTCTCCAAGTCACCTGGTAGGAGCGGCCTGCCAGGTAGGACGCAATCCAAGAGTGTGCAGAACCTGAGACGCCCAGCCCTGAGAAGGTGGAGAGGAGGATCTGATGATTCACAGTGTCAAAAGCAGCGGATAGATCTAGGAGGATGAGAACAGAGGATAGAGATTTTGCGTTGGCAGTAAGGAGAGCCTTGTGACACAGAGAAGAACAGTCACGGTTGGGTGACCTGCCTTGAAGCCTGACTGAACGGGATATGATAGTAGGTGCCAGGCGCACCGGTTTGAGTGTCCAAGAACTGCAGTTTCCTGTGTGTATCAAGAATGGTCCACCACCCAAAGGACATCTAGCCAACTTGACACATTTGTGGGAAGCATTGGAGTCAGCATGGGCCAGCATTCCTGTGGAACGCTTTCGACACCTTGTAGTCCATGCCCCGATGAATTGAGGCTGTTCTGAGGGTTATAGGGGTGCAACGCAATATTAGGAAGGTGTTCCTAATGTTTTGTACACTCAGTGTATTTGGGTAGCATGTGAGATGGAGAAGGAGATGTTGTTGGTGTAGTGTAGTGGTCCCTGGTGCCACTAGGTGTCATCCTTGGAGTTGTGCACTGTAGCTAAAGGATCATTACCCCTTTCTGACTGACTTGGACTGCTGTGCCTTGGTCAGGCTAATTATTCAATATGTACTTAAAAGGGGATAGAGGAAGTTTTTACTGTATTAGCAAAACATGGAATAGAAAACAGATACAAAGAGGAATTAAAATCCTTTCTATAATCTGGTGTTCAGAGTTAGCCCCAAGCTCTTTCCTGGCTGTCTCACTGTTCAAAGACTGAGTTAGCAAAGATGTCACATTTACCCTTACACAAACTCACACAGTTTGACAGTCAGCTACTGTAGCACACTAGAGCTAGGGTAAAAAAGATGTAAAAAGGACAGTATAACTGTCTAAATCAGTGTGTCCTATATAAGAATACTGTGTCTTATATCCCTATACAGATATGTATACCATAGCAAGCCATGGATATGTATAGGGTGAGTGCATCCTGGCTGATATCCCTGTACCATGCATTTGCTCACTCCTGGGGGATGAGTATGGATCACAGACACCTACTGTATATACTGTAGGTCTCGCCTTCTCTCTCTCTGTGTGTGTGTGTGTGGAGTCACACAGACTCAGAAACAATCCATAATTATAAATGGCCTCCTCCATTAATTTCATCATCCAAGTGTGAGTTTGTGTCCATGTGCGTGTGTACTTGTGTATGTGTGTCTGCGTGTATGTGTGTGTTTGTGTGTCTGCAGTGTGTCTGTTTGTGTGTGTGTGTGTTTGCGTGTGTCTGCACTGTGTGTATGTGAGCCACAGGAGCAGACAGGACAGGTACGTAGGTTAAAGAGGGTGAGGTGAGGAGGAAAGAAGAAGGGATGACTCCTCTTTCACACTATCAGTCAGTAATGTCTAAAGAGACAGTCTGTGTGTGTGCCCTGTATCAAGCGGCTCTGCATGTTTACCTAGGCAGTTACACTGTCATTATGTCTCTTGCATCCCTAGACTGTGTCAAGTAAAATAAAACTGCATTTGTCACATACACATGGTTAGCAGATGTTAATGCGAGTGTAGCGAAATGCTTGTGCTTCTAGTTCCGACCATGCAGTAGTATCTAACAAGTAATTTAACAATTACACAACAACTACCTTATACACACAAGTGTAAAGGAATGAATAAGAATATGTACATATAAATATATGGATGATGGCCGAAAGGCATAGGTAAGATGCAGTAGATGGTATAGAGTACAGTATATACATATGAGATGACTAATGTAGTATATGTAAACATTATATAAAGTGCCATTGTTTAAAGTGGCTAGTGATACATTTATTACATCCAATTTGTAATTATTAAAGTGGCTAGAGATTTGAGTCAGTGTGTTGGGAGCAGCCACTCAATGTTAGTGATGGCTGTTTAACAGTCTGATGGCCTTGAGATAGAATCTGTTTTTCAGTCTCTCGGTCCCAGCTTTGATGCACCTGTACTGACCTCGCCTTCTGGATGATAGCGGGGTGAACAGGCAGTGGCTCGGGTGGTTGTTGTCCTTGATGATCTTTTTGGCCTTCCTGTGACATCGGGTGGTGTAGGTGTCCTGGAGGGCAGGTAGTTTACCCCCGGTGATGCGTTTTGCAGACCTCAGTACCCTCTGGAGAGCGTTACGGTTGTGGGCGGAGCAGTTGCCGTACCAGGCGGTGATACATCCCAACAGGATGCTCTCGATTGTGCATCTGTAAAAGTTTGTGAGTGTTTTTGGTGACAAGCCGAATTTCTTCAGCCTCCTGAGGTTGAAGAGGCGCTGTTGCGCCTTCTTCACCACGCTGTCTGTGTGGGTGGACCAATTCAGTTTGTCCGTGATGTGTACGTCGAGGACCTTAAAACTTTCCACCTTCTCCACTACTGTCCCGTCAATGTGGATAGGGGAGTGCTCCCTCTGCTGTTTCCTGAAGTCCACGATCATCACCTTTGTTTTGTTGAAGTTGAGTGAGAGGTTATGTTCCTGACACCACATTCCGAGGGCCCTGTATGCCTTCTCGTCGTTGTTGGTAATCAAGCTTATCACTGTAGTGTCATCTGCAAACTTGATGATTGAGTTGGAGGCGTGCATGGCCACACAGTCATGGGTGAACAGGGAGTACAGGAGAGGGCTGAGAACGCACCCTTGTGGGGCCCCAGTGTTGAGGATCAGCGGGGTGGAGATGTTGTTTCCTACCCTCACCACCTGGGGGCGGCCCGTCAGGAAGTCCAGGACCCAGTTGCACATGGCGAGGTTGAGACCCAGGGTCTCGAGCTTAATGACGAGTTTGGAGGGTACTATGGTGTTAAATGCTGAGCTGTGGTCGATGAACAGCATTCTTACATAGGTATTCCTCTTGTCCAGATGGGTTAGGGCAGTGTGCAGTGTGATTGCGATTGCATCGTCTGTTGACCTATTGTGACGGTAAGCAAATTGGAAGCGATCTTGAAGCGTGGAATCAGATTGGTCGGACCAGCGTTGAACAGACCTGAGCACGGGCGTTTCCTGTTTTAGTTTCTGTCTATAGGCTGGAAGCAACAAAATGGAGTCGTGGTCAGATGTGCCGAAAGTGTTTCTGTTTGTGTGTGTGTGTGCAGGGGCATCATGCATGCCAAAAATTTAAGGGGGCACAAAATAAGTGAGGATAGCTGAGGGATGGTTCATAGGGGGGGGCTATGCCCCCTGTCCGTAACTTGGACAATTATGGCTTTTTTTCCTGCAATCTAAAGCCATAGTCATTATGCTTAATTCTATAAAAAAATGTATATTTTTCTGCATATCTAAGCATACCTCTTGAGCTGTCTGTATCCTCCTGACTGGTGGTTCTTTTTTTCAAGAAACGAAATATTCTTCTCTGCCTCTGCTAAAATCTGGATAAAATATTGAGCTATTGCTTGCTTTTCTAAAGTCTACCAAACTTGCCAGCAGGTATGCCAGCTAAGATAGTTAGACAAACTAGCTACTCTAACTTGACTGATACCCTGAAATGGCTTCTTGCTAGCTAGTTATGAGGTTTGGAGATTGGGAACCTATCTGGGCTGGCTAAAGCCAACTTGATAAAAGTGGCTAGTAGTATTTCAGAGAAAAAACAAACAATCCCCCAAAATGTAATGCCCTATGGGCATGACATATGTGTGTGTGTGTGTGTGTGTGTATATGTGTGTTGTGTTTAGTAGAAACACATGCACAGAGACAGCACTCAAACTCTTCAGTTCATGTGGAAGGTTTGACAGTTACTCAATTGGAGAGTGTGAGGAGTGGGGAAATTTAAAAGATGAAACATTTGCTCAATACAGAAAAAAGGCCTGTCAGAACAACTGTCATACCTTCTCTATGCCCCAAAAAGTTTTTGTGATTATGAAGTCATGTAGGAACCAGAAGGAATTACAAGTCAACATGACACACTCTCCATCATTTAATAACGTTGAAGTCATACTTCTGCTTCAAAACCAGGAAACGTTAATGAAGAACAAGTTCCGTCAACTAGCTTTAAATAACAAGATACATCCATCAATGTAGCTATCAGATTCAGTTATCGCATGAAGTTCAGTGTGCTGGAACTCACACTACAGGCATCTCTGCTTCTACTGCTTGGAGTACTGTGAGAGATGGCAGTATTGTGTGTGTGTGCGTGTGTGCATGTGTGTGCGTGTAGCGTGTACGGAGGGAGTTTTCTCATGGAGCTAATATAGTGAAATAAAGGAAGTCTGCTTGCCTGTATTTGCATAGAGGAATAACCCTTATTTTATCTACAGATCTATTATAGGCAGATAGGACTCTACTGTGTAGTTCATTATAACTGTGTGTGTGTGTGTGTGTGTGTTTTGCTCAGAGAGTGATGTATCGAACCAATCACTAAGTGACGTCTCATACATCATTTTTATTGCAGCATATTGCCCCCAATCCTCTCCTTCCCTCTTTCCCTCTTTCTCTCTCTTGTTCCCCCCTCTCTCTCTTTCTCTCTTCCTTCTCTATTTATGGAGCACATTGTAGAAAAAATAGATAAATAATGAAGTTTTCACAAGACTTTGCATTTCTCAGAGAGGTTCCGTGCCACTTTTTTGATAGACTGTTTTCCCACCTCACACATTCCAGACTAACATATTAAATTCTTTATTATTATTTTAAATGTAACCTTTATTTAACTAGGCAAGTCAGTTAAGAACAAATTCTTATTTACAGTGACGGCCTATACCGGCCAAACCCGGACAATTGTGCGCCGCCCTATGGGACTCCCAATCACAGGTAGTTGTGATGGATTGGATTTGAACCAGGGTGTCTGTAGTGACACCTCCAGCACTGAGTTGCTGTGTCTTAGACCACTGCGCCCCTTTATACTGAGTATAAAAAATATATTTTGGCAAGTCACCTCTACAGTATTGTGTTGTATGTTAAAAGCTCCCACACAGACTTAGATGCTGAAAGAAAAAGAGAAATCAGGAAAAGTGGATGCATTTCACTTCTGTGGTAAGAGTGAAAAATCGGATACTTTTTTGTTGACGTTGGCAACAGAATAATGTCAGGACATATCGTTAGGTTCAGTATCAACCAGCTATCAATCGCTCTGCTGGCCTTGCTGAATGGGGTGAATCAGGTGAATCAGGTAAATCAGGAGAATCAAGTGCTGGATTGGAACAAAAAGTCTGCCCATTGTGTCGCACTCCAGGTCCCCAAACCCCCAAAAATCAACACATAGGCAGCTCAGTTGCAGATTCTCCTAAAAGCTCCAGAGTAGACTTGTAAGAACTTAAATCAATTCGGACCGTAGACAGAGCCAGCTGAGACATTGATTACTGCTATTTATAACACTGACAGTATCTTGGTGGAGGGACAACCTTATCTCTCTCTCTCTCTCTCTCTCTCTCTCTCTCTCTCTCTCTCTCTCTCTCTCTCTGGGAGCAAACAGAATTCACAGACAATGCTATCCCACTGGGCACAGTCGTCAATCTCTATTCCATGTTGGTTGAATGTAATTTCATTGAGATGACGTGGAAAAAAGTTGATTCAACCAGTGTGTGATCAGTGGGATGTGATCAAGAGCACAGAAGGACACATGGAATTTCCATGTGTGTTTCTGTTATGTTGAACAGCATACACCTTAGAGTTTGAGAAAGGCATTAAAGCAGACAGAACAACAGGCCCTCATACCCAGCTGGACATTCTTAGGGATTAGCTTCCAGACCAGTATGCCTGGCCAGGTGTCACCAAGGAAAGGGGAGGCCTCAAATCTATTTCCAGGTTTCTGCCCCACTAGGCCGACACAAGAGGGTCATTACAGCCTGCTCCAGCTCCCATAGGGTCAGAGTGGGGATAGAGAAGGGGAGAGAGAGGAATAAGGGGTGGGGAAATGAGGGGTGGAGGAATGGAGGAATGGATGGGCCTCGGGCCTCAACAGAGAGACACAAGATGGCGTAGCAGTTGGACGTGTGTTTGTCTTGTCCCGTGTTAATAGTCTGTAAATAGTCTGTTTTTCATTTTTTTTTTATATATTTTAATCTCACTTTCCATCTACGAACTACATATATACTTTCTGCAACCCTCCTCATGTGGTACGAATCTGCTATTCTTTATACCTTATAACTAGAACCTCCATCAGAAGCTAGCCAGCAAACAAGCTACTAGCTACTAGTCATTGTCAGCCACTGCTAGCAGTCTTCACCTTTAGCTCGGACACCAGCCAGCTTTAGCTCGGACAATTACCTGCCAGTCTGCACAGCGCGATATCAACCCAGAGCATATCGGACTGCTTTTCTTTACCACATCACCGAATTCCTGCCGCAAGCTCTGGACCATTACACCGGATCATTGCAGCTAGCTAGCTGCAACCGAGTGGCTATAGTTGGCTAACGTCTCTGTCGCGAAGCAAGCAACAGTTAGCCTTGAGCCCATGCCTCAAACTCAGGTTCTGTGTGTACCTAACTGACCCTCTCTGCCCATTCATCGCCATTTACCCGTTGTTGTTTTAGTTCTCGCAACCAACACCTGTGATTGCTTTATGCCTCACTTTAATGTCAATATGCCTTGTCTACTTCTGTTTCGGTTAGTTATTATTGTTTTATTTCACTGTAGAGCCCCCAGTCCAGCTCAACATGCCTTAGATAGCTCTTTTGTCCCACCCCACACACATGCAGAGACCTCACCTGGCTTAACTGCAGCCTCCAGAGATGCAACCTCTCTCATCGTCACTCATTGCCTAGGTTTACCTCCACTTTACTCACATCCTACATCCATTATACCCTGAATCTATTCTACCACACCCAGAATTCTGCTCCTTTTATTCTCTGTTCCCAACACACTAGACAACCAGTTCGTATAGCCTTTAGCCGTACCCTTATCCTACTCCTCCTCTGTTCCTCACGGACAAACTGAAATGGTCCACCCACACAGACAGTGTGGTAAAGAAGGCGCAACAGCGCCTCTTCAACCTCAGGAGGCTGAAGAAATTTGGCTTGTCACCAAAAACACTCACAAACTTCTACAGACGCACAATCGAGAGCATACCAGGCTGTATCACCGCCTGGTACGGCAACTGCTCCGCCCACAACCGGAAGGCTCTCCAGAGGGTAGTGAGGACTGCACAACACATCACCGAGGGTAAACTACCTGCCCTTCAGGACACCTACACCACCCAATGTCACAGGAAGGCCAAAAAGATCATCAAGGACAACAACCACCCGAGCCACTGCCTGTTCACCCTGCTATCATCCAGAAGGCGAGGTCAGTACAGGTGCATCAAAGCTGGGACCGAGAGACTGAAAAACAGATTCTATCTCAAGGCCATCAGACTGTTAAACAGCCATCACTAACATTGAGTGGCTGCTGCCAACATACTGACTTAAATCTCTAGCTTTAAATAATAGGAATTGGATGTAACAAATGTATCACTAGCCACTTTAAACAATTTTGTATATAATGTTTACATATCCGACATTACTCATATCAAATGTATACACTGTACTCTAAACCATCTACTGAATCTTGCCTATGCCGTTCAGGCCATCGACTCAAATCTCTAGCCACTTTAATAATTATAATTGGATCATTAGCCACTTTAAACAATGCCATTTATATAATGTTTACATATCCTACATTACTCATCTCATATGTATATACTGTACTCCATACCATCTACTGCATCTTGCCTACGCCGGTCAGCCATCGCTCACCCATATATTTATATGTACATACTCGTATTCATTCCTTTACTCTTGTGTGTATAAGGTAGTTGTTGTGAATTTGTTAGATTACTTGTTAGATACTACTGCATGGTCGGAACTAGAAGCACAAGCATTTCGCTACACTCGCATTAACATCTGCTAACCATGTTTATGTGACAAATAAAATTTGATTTGATTTGGTGATGTAGAGGTTAACCCAGGCTCTGTAGACCCCAGTACTACACCTTTTCCCCAGGCACTCTCATTTGTTGACTTCTGTAACGGTAAAAGCCTTGGTTTCATGCATGTTAACATTAGAAGCCTCCTCCCTAAGTTTGTTTTATTCACTGCTTTAGCACACTCCGCCAACCCTGATGTCCTAGCCGTGTCTGAATCCTGGCTTAGGAAGGCCACCAAAAATTCTGAAATTTCCATCCACAACTACAAAATTTTCCGTCAAGATAGAACTGCCAAAGGAGGCTGAGTTGCAATCTACTGCAAATATAGCCTACAGAGTTCTGTCTTACTATCCAGGTCTGTGCCCAAGCAGTTTGAGCTTCTACTTTTAAAAGTCCAACTTTCCAGAAATAAGTCTCTCACTGTTTACGCTTGTTATAGACCCCCCTCAGCCCCCAGCTGTGCCCTGGACACCATTTGTGAATTGATTGCCCCCCATCTATCTTCAGAGTTTGTACTGTTAGGTGACCTAAACTTGAATATACTTAACACCCCGGCCATCCTACAATCTAAGATAGAAGCCCTCAATCTCACACAAATGATCAAGGAACCTACCAGGTACAACCCCAAATCCATAAACATGGGCATCCTCATAGATATCATCCTGACCAACTTGCCCGCCAAATACACCTCTGCTGTCGTCAACCAGGATCTCAGCGATCTCTAGCTCTTTGCCTGTGTCCATAATGGGTCTGAGATCCCTAAAGATTGGAAAGATGCCGTGGTCATCCCCCTCTTCAAAGGAGGAGACACTACAGTAGACCCAAACTGTTACAAACTCTGGCGCTCGAGGGCGCCAGGCTGGCCTGCATCACGCACTCCTGCCATCATCCATTACGCACACCTGCCTTCCCTCGTCACGAGCATCAGCGATATTGGACTCACCTGGACTCACTCATCACCTGTTTATTACCTTCCCCATAGTTCCCCAGCTCTGTTCTCGCTGCTGCATTGATTGTTCTTTGTCTTAGTTACCCGTGTTTTGACGCTGTTCCTGTCTCGTTCCATGTCCGTTCCATATTAAATGTTTGACTCCCCATACCTGCTTCGTCTCACCAGCATCATCCTCGTGACACATTTATTGCCTTACCTCTCTAATATTACTACATTTGCACACACTATATATAGATTTTTCTATTGTGTTATTGACTGTACGTTTGCTTATCCCATGTGTAACTCTGTGTTGTTGTTTTTGTCGCTTTGCTTTATCTTGGCCAGGTCGCAGTTGTAAATAAGAACTGGTTCTCAACTGGCCTACCTGGTTAAATCTTTTTTTTTTCTTTTATAAACACACGACACCACTGAGAATGGAGAGGGAGAGGGGGAGAGAGAGAGAGAGAGAGAGGGGGGGAGAGAGAGAGAGAGAGAGAGAGCGAGCCCTGGCAGCAGCCACCACTGAGGTACACTAATTGGAGACAGGGTGGCGCATCAATTACTGAACACCAAAACCTCCTGTTGCTATTAGAACACTTTATTCTTTAAATAACACTGAGCATCACAGCCAATCCAAATAGGCCGTTCGCTCATTATAGTGTTTATGTCAAATCCCCCCTCCAACCACCTACCCCCCTCTTCTATCTCATCTGGGGATAAAAATAAGTATGGGAACAAAGCGCCCATGCTGCTGATCAAGCCTCATGACAAACACACAAACCTACACACAAAGAGCCCCTTCGTCTCAAAACCAGCACGAATCATCCTCAAGGAGAGGTGGAGAGAAAGAGAGAGTGATGGAGAGACGGAGAGACAACGGCCTTATGTCTGCACTCTCTCACTCGTCACAAGGGTCACAGTGACAGATTTCTTTTCTCTCCTTTCCCTCCTCCTGTCTTCTCTTCCTTCCTGCTTTCACAGGCCTGCTGTGTCCCCTCTGAAGTTGCACTTGAAAACGCTTGTTATTTACTGACTGTCTCAGATCACTCGTAGAACAGCTAAGTGTGTTGTTTGAATCATAGAATCATGTTTATCTGTGATTGCGGATAACTTTAGAATGAAGTTGACTACAAATACAAATTTGCCTATGTATTAGCAATTGATACAAACAAGTGAATGATAAAAATATTAAATGAAAACCGAGATGACTGCGTTAAAAGATAAATACTACAGTATAGGATATAGGCTAAATAGGCCTATATATTTAAATCATATTTAAATAAATTTCATGTTCAATCAATTGAGTTGTATTTTGTTAATTTTAGCCTGTCTTTAATATTTGGCCTCAATATATTTCATGATTTTTCAGAGAGAGAACTCCAGATTCAAGTCAAAATGTTTACATTTTTGCAGGTCCCCAGGATGTCAGGAGCCACTGTCAAAACCATCGACCAGGGGCAAAAACGAAAAAATACAGCCCATAGCTGGTATTAAATTCCAGTCAATAGTCCAGGAGCTTGCTGATTAGACCACTGCACCACTCATCCACAATGAAGTTGCAAGGCCAGTCTTGACCCATAACCCATAATTTAACCAATCAGAATTAATGCCTGGACATGATCCTAGAGTTGTTTCTGTTGTAACTCTTTCCCAAACCTTAACTTAACCAAGTAATGCCTTAACTAATTTAACTGTAGAGTTGTTTCTGTGTGCCTATACAGGATGTCAGGAGATTAAGTCAGTTTAATAGTTAAAAATAGACAATGCTTATGAGCATTAGAATAAGCTGCCTCAATATTTGCAGCCATAGGTGACAATCTCTCTCTAGAAGCTGATCCGTTGTTGGTATTGTGGAATCATTCTATTATTAAGGTAAGATTTTCATGGAAAAATCTGATCTGAGAGCAACGCTGCTTTTCTTGTTGAATCTATGTTGAATCCAATGCTTGAAACAGTTGTGACATGTTCAGTGGTGTAAAGGCAAGGGCTGATTTCAAGGTTTTACTGCTAACCTACAAAGCATTACATTGGCTTGCTCCTACCTATCTTTACGATTTGGTCCTGCCGTACATACCTACACGTACGCTATGGTCACAAGACGCAGGCCTCCTTACTGTCCCTAGAATTTCTAAGCAAACAGCTGGAGGCAGGGCTTTCTCCTATATAGCTCAATTTTTATGGAAGGGTCTGCCTATCCATGTGAGAGACGCAGACTCGGTCTAAACCTTTGTCTTTATTGAAGACTCATCTCTTCATTAGGTCCTATGATTGAGTGTAGTCTGGCCCATTAGAGTGAAAGTGAACAGAAAGGTACCGGAGCAACGAACCACCGTTGCTGTCTCTGCCTGGCCGGTTCCCCTCTCCACTGGGATTCTCTGCCTCTAACCCTATTACAGGGGCTGAGTCACTGGCTTACTGGTGCTCTTCCATGCCGTCCCTGGGGGGAGCGTTGCTTGAGTGGGTTGAGTCACTGACGTGATCTTCCTGTCCGGGTTGGCCCCCCTCCCCCCCTTGGGTTGTGCTGTGGCAGAGATCTTTGTGGGCTATACTCGGCCTTGTCTCAGGATGGTAAGTTGGTGGTTGGAGATATCCCTCTAGTGGTGTGGGGGCTGGGCTTCGGCAGAGTGGGTGGGGTTATATCCTGCCTGTTTGGCCCTGTCCGGGGGTATCGTCGTGTCTCCCGACCCCTCCTGTCTCAGCCTCCAGTATTTATGCTGCAGTAGTTTGTGTCGGGGGGCTAGGGTCCGTCTGTTATATCTGGAGTATTTCTCCTCTCTTATCCGGTGTCCTGTGTGAATTTAAGTATGCTCTCTCTAATTATCTCTCTCACACACACACTACCGATCTCTCTCTCTCTCTCTCTCTCTCTCTCTCTCTCTCTCTCTCTCTCTCTCTCTCTCTCTCTCTGAGGACCTGATCATTAGGACCATTCCTCATGGTCCTAATGACTCCTTGATGTCCCCAGTCCACCTGGCCGTGCTGCTTCTCCAGTTTCAACTGTTCTGCCTGTTCTATGAACATTTAAAAATCTTGTCTATGTTCTGTTATAATCTGCACCCGGCACAGCCAGAAGAGGACTGGCCACCCCTCACAGTTTCTTCCTAGGTTCTGGCCTTTCTAGGGAGTTTTTCATAACCACCGTGCTTTTACACCTGCATTGCTTGCTGTTTGGGGTTTTAGGCTGGGTTTCTGTACAGCACTCTGTGACATCAGCTGATGTAAGAAGGGCTTTATAAATACATTTGATTGATTGATTGATTGATTGATTGTAAAGTACTTAAGTAAAAATACTTTAGTGTTTTTTTTGGGTACCTGTACTTTAATTTACTATTTACATTTTTGACAACTTTTACGGTTACTTCATTACATTCCTAAAGAAAATAATGTACTTAAAGAAATATATATATATATATATATATATTGTATTTTACCCCTTATTTCAATCTTGTCTCATCGCTGCAACTCCCCAACGAGCTCGGGAGGCGAAGGTCATGTCATGCATCCTCCAAAACATGACCCGCCAAACCGCGCTTCTTAACACCTGCCCGCTTAACCCATAAACCAGCCACACCAATGTGTCGGAGGAAACACCATTCAACTGACGACCGAGGTCAGTCTGTAGGCGCCCGGCCCGCCATAAGGAGTCACTAGTGCACGATGAGCCAAGTAAAGCCCCCCCCAACCAAACCTTCCCATAACCCGGACCACACTGGGTCAATTGTGCACCGCCCTATGGGACTCCTGATCACAGCCAGTTGTGAAACAGACTGAAATCAAACCCAGGTCTGTAGTGACACCTCTAGCAGTTTGATGCAGTGCCTTAGACCGCTGCGCCACTCAGGAGGCAATAATGTACATTTTCCCTGACACCCAAAAGTACTTGCTACATTTTGAATGCTTAGCAGGACAGGAAAATGGTCCAGTTCACACACTTATCAAGAGAACATCCATGGTCATCCCTCCTGCCTCTGATCTGGCAGACTCACTAAACACGCTTTGTTTGTAAACGATGTCTGATTGGTGGAGTGTGCCCCAAATTATTTCAATTAAATACAAATTTAAAAAAATACATCAAAATGGTGCCGTCTGGTTTCCTTAAAATAAGGAATTTGAAATTATACATTTTAGCAACTATTTTAGAAATTTACTTTTGATACTAAAGTATATTTAAAACCAAATGGATGTCTTTCGGGTGGTGGATCATTCTTGATACACACGGGAAACTGTTGAGCGTGAAAAACACAGTAGCATTGCAGTTCTTGACACAAACCGGTGTGCCTGGCACCACTATGATACCCTGTTCAAAGGCACAAATCTTTTGTCTTGTCCTTTCACCCTCTGAATAGCCCACAAACACAATTTATGTCACAATTATTTCAAAGCTTAAAAATGATTCTTTAACCTGTCTCCTCCCCTTCATCTACACTGATTTAAGTGGATTTAACGAGAGACATCAATATGGGATCATATCTTTCACCTGGATTCACCTGGTCAGTCTGTCATGGAAAGTGCAGGTGTTCTTAATGTTTTGTACACTCAGTGTAGAAGTAGGGGTAGGCCTATATTTCATTCAAACAAGTCACCTTAAATGGCAAAATAATATGTCATTTGAAATAACTTTATTAGCCAACATTTACATTTGATTAAACAAAATATAGATTATATCTCAATCACGATTGACTTGATTTAGTTACACATTTAAAATATGGACAGTCCTGGGATATTTTACCCTCGATCTTGATAAGAAATGACTGTACCAGACCATTTTCTTTTAAAGACAGTTGTATTTAATTACATAAATTGGACACAAATCAAATAATAAGAGCAGGCTACCGTACAGCAACATTAGTTTTCCATTCATACAACGTGTCAGGTAAATTACCACAGTAGATTTGTCGTGGTAAACAAGGAAATACTGTATTTCAGTTGTACGGAATGATTGTCAAGTAGATAAATCGCCTTTAGTCTGCTCAAAAAGTAGGACTATGCTGTACCGATGATAATACCTACTAGAGGGCGAACATATCTTGAAAGACTTTGGTAGCAAGCAGGACTAAGGTAACACAGACATCAGCTTTTAGGGAGTGGTAATGAGGTGACCAATAATGGTTACAATTGAGATCATCTGTGCAGCAGGGTTGGGCTCAATTCGAATTGAAGGCTGTCAATTCACTAAGTGATCTGAATATACAATTCAGAAATGTAACTTCTGAATAAATAGCTTCTACTTTTCAGTTTACTGAAAATACACTTTTTCAACTATTGATTTGTAATTTTAGTTTACTTTCTGAATTGACTGCCTTCAATTCAAATTGAGCCCAACCCTGCTTTGCAGGTGAATTTAGAAATTATTGATGGTGATAATCTGGTGGCCATCGATGGTTGCAATAGGCCCAAAATGTACGCTTGTTTACTCAAATTTTTGTAAACATTGTAAATGTGAACACTGTATAGCCTAGGCTACATTTGATATCATGGATGGTCAGTGCTTGCATCCATAGCTCTGTCTATGAATTTGAAAGAGTGGTCAAATTTCTCCAGCCCCATCCCTTAGCTTTTTAGCAAAACAGGGGGGCAGGCTTTATTATTGCTTCTAATAAGGATTCTAGCTTTAAAGCTCCTGATTACAAAACCAGTGGATTCTCCCAAATAGACATCTCTATGAGTAAACTGAAGCATCTCATCAGAGTTCTACATTAAGAAACATAAATGTTTGAGAATAAAAGATAAAACGATGAAGAGAGCTTTTTTATATAACATGTTTTTATATAGCATGCCAACAGAAAGCCTGTAGGGAGTAGAGGGGAATTACAGAACAGACTATTGCTCACAAAGCCTCCCACAGAGACAGTCAGACACCAGGGATTTAGAATAATCCTGTTATCATTATTATTATGGACCTGGTATGAAGGAAGACAGAGAGCAGATTTTAATATAATAAAAATAATATGGTCATTTAGCAGGTGCTTTTATCCAATGCGACACTAAAACATATATTCAGTATATGTGGCCCAAGAGGGATTAAAACTATCACATTTTAGGTTTAAACACCATTCTACCAACTGAGCTATGGGAACCAAGTTAGTATTGAATCTAAACTTCCCATGCTTCATATATGTAACTGTAAGTTCTACTCTTCATCTCTAGTGCAAAAGGGGTTCTGCAAGCATTCAATTAGCAACCAACAACCCAGCAAACCTGTCAAAGTGGATTAGCCCAACAACCCCCCCATCTTGAGCCAAGATGGTTGCCAGGTGCCAGTCTCCAGCAAGCTGAAGTGTCACGTATTGTGAAGCTGTGAGAGCTCGTTCCACAGATGGCCCACAGATTTGTTGTCTATGGTTATGTGTTAATAACGAGCAGCAATAATCATAATCTCTAAATCACCTGGAGATACTGCCAATTTGGCACTTAGAGACTAAGATCACCAATGCTTCTCCAAAAGTACCTTTATTACGTTTCTATGTAAACATTTGTGCAGTTTAAAACACCTTAAGATGAATCATCTCATTTCGAAGGATCCCTGACAACAATGTATGCATCTGATAATACAAATAATAAACAGTTATCATGTATCTATAAAGTAATAATGTATACAATGTATAGAATAAATAATGTATACATAGCTTTAAAATATATGTTGTCTTAGTGTTGTGTTAGTGGTGTGTTAACCACAGGGATGATCCAATAAGATGCCAGAGCAGCAGAGACCGTGAGACGGTCTTCATCAGCCAGCTCATCAATAATGAGGTCACGCTGATTAAACAGAGAGCTAGGTGTGTGAGTGTATGTGTATATATATATATATATATATTTTTTTTTTTCACCTTTATTTAATCAGGTAGGCTAGTCGAGAACAAGTTCTCATTTGCAACTGCGACCTGGCCAAGATAAAGCAAAGCAGTTTGACACATACAACAACACAGAGTTATACATGGAATCAACAAACATACAGTCAATAATACAGTAGAAAAAAATGTGCAAATGAGGTAGGATAAGGGAGGTAAGGCAATAAATAGGCCATGGTGGCGAAGTAATTACAATATAGCAATTTAACACTGGAATGGTAGATGTGCAGAAGATGAATGTGCAAGTAGAGATACTGGGGTGCAAAGGAGCAAGATAAATAAATAAAAACAGTATGGGGATGAGGTAGTTGGATGGGCTATTTACAGATGGGCTATGTACAGGTGCAGTGATCTGTGAGTTGCTCTGACAGCTAGTGCTTAATGTAATACGGTGGGTGTAGCTGGTGTAGGTAGTCAGGCGCAAGAGAGCAGAGATGAGTGTACTAAGTACTTTTACTTAGGCAAATGTACAAAAACAGAACGCAATTGTGTCATAAAACAAATACCCAAAACCAAATAAGGCAGCACAAAGTACTGAATAAAGCACGGATGAAAACATAACAAACCCGGCGTAATGCAACATGCCCAAAACAAACAATTCCCCACACAGACATGGGGGGGGGCTAAGGGTTAAATAGACAACAGTAATGAGGGAAAATGAAAACCAGGTGTGTGGAAAAACAAGACAAAACAAATGGAAAATGAAAGCTGGATCAGCAATGGCTAGAAGACCAGTGACGCCGACCGCCAAACGCTGCCCGAACAAGGAGAGGAACCGACTTCGGCGGAAGTCGTGACACTTAAAGCTAGTGAGGGAGATATGAGTCTCCAGTTTCAGTGATTTTTACAGTTCGCTCCAGTCATTGGCAGCAGAGAACTGGAAGGAAAGGCGGGCCAAAGGAAGAATTGGCTTTGGGGGTGACCAGTGAGATATACCTGCTGGAGCGTGTGCTGCGGGTGGGTGCTGCTATGGTGACCAGTGAGCTGAGATAAGGCGGGGCTTTACCTAGCAGAGACTTGTAGATGACCTGGAGCCAGTGGGATTGGCGACGAGTCTGAAGCGAGGGTCAGCCAACGAGAGCGTACAGGTTGCAATGGTAGGTAGTATATGGGGCTTTGGTGACGAAACGAATGGCACTGTGATAGACTGCATCCAATTTGTTGAGTAGAGTGTTGGAGGCTATTTTGTAAATGACATCGCCGAAGTCCAGGATTGGTAGGATGGTCAGTTTTACCAGGGTATGTTTGGCAGCATGAGTGAAGGATGCTTTGTTGCGAAATAGGAAGCCGATTCTAGATTTAATTTTGGATTGGAGATGCTTAATGTGAGTCTGGAAGGAGAGTTTACAGTCTAACCAGACACCTAGGTATTTGTAATTGTCCACATATTCTAAGTCAGAACCATCCAGAGTAGTGATGCTGGACGGGCGGGCAGGTGCGGGCAGCGATCGGTTGAAGAGCATGCATTTAGTTTTACTTGCATTTAAGAGCA